>CAMZMU010000063.1:62945782-63545782 GCA_947311845.1 Poa pratensis
AGAGGACAGCTTATGCATTCCCTTGTGATCTTGTTTAAGTCGCAGTACTAGGTCGCCTTCTTGAAAGGTGCGGGTTTTGATGCGTCTGGCATGATAGCGTCGCAAGTCTTGTTGATATACGCTGACCTTGATGCTGCCAAGTCTCTAACCTCTTCTAATGTGTCCACCGAGTCTTGCCGAGCTATCTCATTATCTGTCTCGATGTAAGCCGCAACTCTTGGTGAATCATGTATGATATCGCTGGGCATGACTGCTTCTGCTCCATAGACCATGAAATATGGTGTAAATCCTGTGGATCTGTTAGGGGTTGTTCTTAAGCTCCACAGTACTGCTGGCAGTTCTTCCACCCAACATCCTGGAGATGCTTCGACCTTTTCAATAAGGCGCGGCTTAATTCCATGGAGAATTTCCTGGTTAGCTCGCTCAGCTTGTCCATTGCTCTGCGGGTGTGCTACTGACGTGAGGTCCAATCTTATCCCATTGTCTGCGCAAAATATCTGTGTAGCCCCTTCAGAGGTGTTGCTCCCATTGTCTGTAATGATACTATGGGGGTACCGAAGCGGAATATGACCTTCTTCAAGAACTTGACTGCTGTTTCAGCCTCGCAATCTCCCACAGGTTCTGCTTCTATCCACTTTGTGAATTTGTCCACCATGACTAAGAGGTGAGTTTTTCCGTTTGAAGACCGTCTGAAGGCCCTACCATGTCAAAACCCCATACGGCAAAAGGCCATGTGATGGGTATTGTGCGAAGTGCTTGGCTGGCATATGATCTTGCCTAGCGTATCTTTGACATCCATCGCACACTCTGACAATTTGCTCTGCATCTGCTAATGCTGTTAACCAGAAGAATCCATGTCGGAACGCCTTTGCCACCAAAGATCTTGACGAAGCATGATGGCCACAATCGCCTGAATGAATTTCGTGCAAGATTTTTCGTCCCTCTTCTGGTGAGACACATCTTTGGAATGCTCCTACGCTGCGCTTGTATAATTCGTTGTTGATGATTGTATAGGCCTTTGATCGTCGTATGATTTTGCGGCCTCAATCAATCGTCTGGCAGCACTCCGCGACTTAAATATGCCATGTATGGCTCTGTCCATCCTGGCTGTTCATGCAGGGCTGCGACTAAAGTTGAATCATCCTCTGGCTCTGCAATGTCAATCTCTGCTGGAGGTTTGACTGATGGATTGTGCAGTTCATCCAGGAAAACATTGGGTGGGACTGACTGTCTGTTGGATCCAAGCCGAGACAGGGCATCGCAGCTTCATTTTGTCTCCGATCAATATGTTCAACTTGGTATCCAGTGAAATGTCCAGCAATTCTGTCCACCTCTCTTCTATATGCAGCCATGTTCGCATCCTTGCTGTCCCACGTTCCGGAGACCTGCTGTGCCACCAAGTCTGAATCGCCAAAACAGCGTATGCGACTGATGTTCATCTCCTTTGCTATACGTAGACCATGAAGCAGTGCCTCGTACTCCGCCACGTTATTTGTGCAGTTGAAGTGTATCTGTAACACATACCGCAGCTTGTCTCCCTTGGGAGATGTAGAACAACTCCAGCCCCCGAGCCTTGCAACTGTCTTGACCCATCAAAATGCATGGTCCAGTATTTGGTTTCTGCCATGCTAGGAGCGACTTGGATTTCTGTCCAATCGTTAATAAAATCTGCAAGGGCTTGCGACTTAATTGATGTGCGCGGCTCGTAGCTGATGTGATGTGGTCCCAACTCGATCGCCCACTTAGCGACTCTTCCAGTAGCTTCTCGATTACGAATGATATCTGCCAATGGTGCTGAACTAACCACAGTTATTGGATGCTCTTGGAAGTAGTGCTTCAGCTTGCGACTCGCCATGAACACTCCAAACACCAACTTCTGCCACTGTGGGTAACGCTGTTTGGAAGCTGTGAGGACTTCGCTCACGTAGTATACTGGTCTCTGGACAGGGTATTCCTTTCCTGTTTCTTGTCTCTCCACAACCATGACAGCACTCACAGCGCGGGAATTTGCCGCTATATAGTAGCATTGGCTCTTTATCTTTGGAGCCGCCAGAACTGGAGCATTTGTCAATTGATGTTTCAAGGCTGTCAGAGCTTCGTCGGCCTCTGCGTCCCAAACGAAGGTGTCTGATTTTTTCAACAGTCTGTACAAAGGTAGTGCTTTCTCTCCCAATCTTGATATAAAGCGACTCAAAGCTGCTACGCAACCAGTAAGTCGCTGCACATCTTTTATCTTTTCTGGCTTTTGGAGATCCATCACGGCCTTTATCTTGTCAGGATTGGCCTCAATGCCTCTTTCTGATACTATGAATCCCAATAGCTTTCCTGCTGGTACTCCAAAGACGCACTTTGTGGGGTTGAGCTTCATGTTGTATTTTCTGAGATTTGTGAATGTCTCTGCCAGATCCAATAAGATCCTGGCTAACTTGCGACTTAACCACAATATCATCCACGTAGGCGTGAACGTTGCGACCTATTTGCTCATGTAGGCAATTCTGAATGCATCTTTGGTAAGTCGCACCTGCGTTCTTCAACCCAAAGGGCATGCTGATAACAAAAAGCTCCGAAGGGTGTGATGAAGGACGTCTTTTCTTGGTCCTCCTTCATCTTGATTTGATGGTAGCCTGAATAGGCGTCCAAAAAGCATAACAGCTCGCACCCAGCAGTTGAATCAATTACTTGGTCGATTCGCTTGGCAAAGCAAATGGATCCTTTGGACAAGCTTTGTTAAGACTGGTGTAATCAACGCACATTCGCCACGTACCGTTCTTTTTCATAACCAATACTGGTTTGCCACCCATTCCGGATGGTATATCTGTGATGAATCCTGCAGCCAGCAAGCGAGCTATTTCCTCTCCTATTGCCTTTCTCCTGTCATCATGAAACGCCGTAGTGGCTGCTTCACTGGTTTAGCCGCAGGGTTCACTTTGAGGCTATGTTCTGCTAATTCTCTTGGTACCCCTGGCATATCTGACGGCTTCCATGCGAAGATGTCTTATTTTCCTGGAGAAAAGCGACGAGGGCCTTCTCCTGCTCTTCTTCCATGTGTGCTCCAATGCTAGTTTGCTTGGATGAGTCGCCAGGAACAAGATTTATCTGCTTAGTGTCCTGGGCCGCTTTGAATTTCATTGGTGGCTCGGCAGATGGCGTGGTAACCACACTCATGTCGTTTGGGTCCACCTGCGACTTATAACCTTTTAGTTCTTCCGCGGCACAGGCGGATTCTGCGAAGCCGCATCTCCTTTCACATTCTATTGCTTTTTCTCTATCTCCGTACACTGTGATGACCCCTTTTGGTCCTGGTATCTTCAACTGTAGGTACACGTAGCATGGCCTGGCCATAAACTTAGCAAAGGCCGTTCTTCCAAACAAGGCGTGATATGGGCTTTGGAATTTTACCACTTCGAAGCTTAGGAATTCACTTCTAAAGTTCTCTTCTGTTCCAAAAGTTACCCCTAGGGTTATTTTCCCCACTGGTCGTGCGGACCTTCCTGGGACAATGCCGTGAAATACTGTTGACGTGGGCTGCAGGCTGGAATCCTTGAGTCCTAGACGCTGGAAGTATCGTAGTAGAAGATATTAATGCTGCTTCCTCCATCCATAAGCACTTTGGTCAGCTTGTATCCTGCAACGTACGTGCCACAACCAGTGCCAACTTGCCAGGTTCCCGTACTGTGGCGGGGGGTCGTCGCGACTCCAGGTTACGCGTATTCTGACCACCTTAACCAAGCGGTGTTGCTGGTATCACGGCGTTCACCTGCTGACTTCTCGGCTCAATTTCTCTTCCTTTTGGAGGTATCGATAACTATTGTGTGATACTGCCCCGTTGCCTGGGGTTACTCGCCGTGCTGCCCAATATTTGTGTTATGAGCCGCACTAGGGTTTCCTTCATGGGAATTCCCCCGTTGTGTTGGCTCTCTTCTTTCCACTTTTGTAATATGGCATTGCGCCTTGGTATGGTCCGCTGGCCGTCCATCACCTGTCGCATGAAGGTCGCATGGCCGGTTGAAAACTTCTTGCATATTGATTGGACGGGAGCCGTATCCTCGACCCCTTCCACGCTGGCCTCTGAATCCTCCACGCGTATTGGCGACGAGCCCTGAGTGACCATCTTCGCTTTTGCGTTTGTTTTGACTCGTGTTGTTGTGGCTCGTTTGCTGCTGCTGGGGCTTGTTGGAGTTTTTCTTTCCTTTGCAGCAACCTCCTCTTCTTCTCCGTCTGACGCGTCTCTGGTTTTATCTGAGCTGGCATATTTGTTAGCCGCAGCCATCACCTCGCTGAGGCTCTTGACTTTATCCTTCATGCGACCCAGCTTATGAATCAGCGGCTCAAACTTGCAGTTTTTCTCCATCACCAGGACGGCTGAGCTTGGTGGTATATTATCTGAGGAGTGTATTATTTCTGCCACCCTTTTCATCCAATGGCGACTTGACTCGCCTTCCTTCTGGACACAACGCTCTAAATCTTCTATATTGCAGAGTCGCTTGCAAGTTCCTTGGAAGTTTTAATGAAGGCATCCTTCAGTTCCTCCCAAGTATTTATAGAGTTGGGAGGCAAATTTTGCAGCCATATGTGCGCTGCTCCTTCTAGCATCATGTTTAGGTAGCGTGCGCAGATCTCTTCAGATGCGTTTAGGATGCTCATGCCCATCTCGTAATTGTTGAGCCAAGTGGTTGGATCCATGCTGGCGTTATAGTTTGCCACCTTGCGTGGCCCTTTGAAATCTTCAGGAAAAGGTTCCGATCTGATCCTTTCAGTGAAACACGCGGTCCCTTGAGTCGCGAGGACAGGGCTGGGGCGCGCCTGCGGGGTTATCTGCGGGCCGTTTTGCATCAATGGCATTCGCCTGCGCTTCTGCGACTTGCTCCTGCTGCCTCTGTGCGACTCCTGACGTCTCTGGTGGCCTGCTTTGGACGCTTCTTTCTGCTGCAATCCTGTGATTGGCTGGTACGAGGGGCAGCTGTGCTTCGGCTTCCGCCCTATTGGCTTGTTGCAGGACTGCCGTACTTAGCATCTGAATCGCGCGCCGCGCCTCAGCATTGACCGGGTCATCGCCTGTTGGTACCATCTGAGTCAAGATATTAGCCGCAGCATACATATTATCGACAGGGTTCTGGTAATGGCCCTGTGGGGTGTGAAACCTCCTTGGTTGTTGCTGGGTCTCTTGATTTGTTGGTACCCTTCCTTCCGCAGTCGTCTGGATTCCCGTCCCGCGGCTGGGAGTGAGCGGGATTTCCACTGTTGGTTGAGTCGCGCGCAGCTGTGTTTGCGGGTCAACCTGTTGTTGAGTCGCAGCCAGCGCGGCTACTCTCTGCCGCTCCTGTTGGATTCCTTGGTTTATCTGATCGAGCCTGGCGCTCTTCTTCCATCCTTCGAACCTCATACAGGAGCTCGGCCCTGGCGGCCTCAATTTCTGTTGCACGGAGGGCGGCGTTCGTGGCTGACAGGGACAAGAAGTGGGTTGCTTGGGGGTGCCGATGCCTCGGTTTCTCCAGCAGTTCCTGATGCACCTGCTCCTCCGGCCATGTAAACCGCGACTTGTGCCATCTCTTGATCTGGTGATGATGTGATTTCTGGTGGGTAACCCCAGCAACTTTCTTCAAAGGCAGGTATGATGGACCCAAACTCTTGCGAGTCCATGCTTTCCACGGATTCTTCCCCGTCATCGGCGACTTCTTCTACTGAATCGCCTTCTGGACCGATCTAACGGACCTGCCACCGATGAAGCCGACGAAGACGTTGATGGATCCGAACGGGATGACGTGGCCGGTCTCCAAATAATCTGCTTCCGGCCCCCAGCTTGAATCGTCGATGAGGGGTGTGCCATTGACCGTGATGATACGGCCAACAACAAGATCTTCAGCTCCCTTCATGGATCCTGCGCGGAACGTGACGCTCTTGACCGCAGGCCCCACGGTGGGCGCCAACTGTCGTGGGTTTGTCACGTCAGGTGTCATAGATGACTTCGTAGGTGTGGGATTATGCGAGTCAAGCATCTCCGAGCTTGGGATCGCAGGAACAAAGATCAACACAGATTTACCCAGGTTCGGCCCCTCAATGTGAGGTAAAAGACCTACTTCCTGCCTACCCTAGATTGGTATTGATATGATAATCGAGGTGTTACAATGGAGGCGATCCGATCTGGTACTCGCCGTATGAGCTAGGGTTTAGGGCTTGATAGCTTGACCCGCTCTAAGTCCTGCGAGTCCTCTTTATATACACAGAGGCTCGCTAGGTTACAAAAGGAAACTTCCCCATAAGGAATGTCCACAGAGGCCTACTCGGAGACTACTTGGTCTTCACGTCCTCCGGGATATGTCTTCTAGATCTTTCCCCTTATGGCGGTTCAATATTGGGCTTGCTCCCAAGTGGGCCTTTGTCCGTGCGAGTAAGTAAGTCGCACTGGGCCGCGGGTTAATCCAGAAAGTATTCCCTGAAGTGGGCCCCCCTGCCGCGCCGCCAGGTGGTTTGGCCACCTCGTGGCGAGTCTTCGTCTCTCCTTCGGACTCCGTGTACGTGTTGGAAAAATAGGGACGTGGCCTTTTGTTTCGTGCAATTCCGAGAATATTTCCAGAAGTATTTTCTGAAACCAAAAACAGCAGAAAACAGGGAACTGGCACTGTGGCATCTTGTTAATAGGTTAGTCCCAGAAAATGCATAAGTGATATGAAGTGTATATAAAACATGTAGCAAATGGTATAATATAAGCATGGAACAACAGAATTTATGGATACGTGGAGACGTATCAAGCATCCCCAAGCTTAGTTCTACTCGTCGAGTAGGTAAAACGATAACAACAAATAATTTCTGAGGAGACATGCTTTCACACAATCTTGATCATAATATTGTAAGACATGTAAGCTGTGATCAAATCATTCAAAGCAAATGTATATAGTTGATATCAAAAGGATAATAAGCAAGAGTCAAACAAGTTAAAAGTTTTCATGAACTATTTCTTCAAGACATGAAACCGTACAAGGTTCATAAAGATGGTTTAAGTATCAAGCATAGGAGTTCTATCCTTCAATCCAAGCATCAAGCAAATTTTCATAACATAGAAGGATTCAGCCAAGTAAACATAAACATGAACGTCATGAATCAACTGTTTCGAAGTCTACTCAACCGGTGAGCGCAAGCATTTGGTATTGGCACCATGATGTTATGACAAAGAGAACATTAATGGGGGTTTGGAAGGCCAATGGAAGAAAGTCTTACAAAGCTATAAGTGATCATTAGACAAGAGGAAGTCTTATAATCGAAGCTATGTAAGGAGTAGTGATTGCCATGCAACGGATGCACATAGAGCTATATGTGTATGAAAGCTCTCCAATGGAACTAGTGGGGGTGCATCCAACTTGGTTGCTCATGAAGACCTAGAGCACTTTTGAGGAAGCTCATCATTGGAATATACAACCAAGTTCTATAGTGTAAATTCCCCACATAGTTATACAAGTAGAACATGAAAACTCTCTCACATGGAGTATAGGTGCTAAACATGAGCACACATGATGACTATGAATACTACAGGTGCTATAACATGAGCACAAGTGTGAACAAAGGATAGTAATGTTGCCCCCTTTTTCTTTATTTCTTTTTTTTTCTTTTTTTCTATTTTTTTTCTTTTTTGTTTCTCTTTTCGATGGCTCAATGGCTCTTTTCACATTCAGGGGCAACACCTAATATAACAACACACTTTTTGGTACAAATAACTCATAATGAACAAAACATGATGTATGAAACTGAATGCCTCTGCCAGTGTAGCAGGATATGCAATGATCTAGCGTAACATGGGTAAACCACACATCAGCTGTATAGAATCATGCAAAGCAATATGTAGTTGATGAATGACAACAAGTCATGTAATGTATGATGGATGTTGCATGGCAATTATCTCGGAACAGCTATGGAAATGCTGTGGTAGGTAGGTATGGTGGCTGTTTTGAGGAAGATGTATAGGCTTATGTGTAGGAGAACAAGAGAAAGTTCTCCCACGGGGTTGGATGTACTGCGAGGTATGCACAACTCTCAATGTGAGCAGAAGGCAATGCACAGCACCGAAGAGGCTAGCAAATATGGATGGTGGAAGTGCCAAAAACCGTAGCTTAACATTAGTCAAAAAGAACTGACAAGCTTATTGCAAACGACTAGCAGGTTCAACATTAAGAGCATGATTAAAATTCACTCCAAGAAGGGCCGTTCACGGCGGTACAAGTACCCCATTAGATCCCTCGACCTTCAGCACAACTTAGTTATACGATGAACTTTCAGACATGGAAAGCTATCAAGTCCAACTACACCTTCAACAATTTTAGTAAAGTTTGTAGTACGGTACAAGCTTAAAGACAACAATCCACTAATGGTTTTAACTTAATTAACAAGCAAGCTTTACCATCTAATACCTCAAAACATTTGCAAATAATCAAATTATCAAAGTTTCAATGATCTACAAGACTATGCAAGTTTTCATCATACCACTACCACATGTAGCATTTTCTTTTTCCAAGCAAACACCAATCAATTTATTTAAACATATAACTCTCCAAATGATAATATAGTGCAGCAAGAGAGCATTTATAAACAAGTGCTAACAGCTCGAAGAGATGCATGAAAACAGGAGCTAAAAGCACTGCAGTACTAGTTAAGAATACTCACAAATATAAGTGAAGAACATGAGTATTCACATGAAAAGCGGAGCGTGTCTCTCTCCCACACAAGGATGCTAGGATCCGAATTTATTCAAACACAAACAAAAATAAAAACACACAGACGCTCCAAGTAAAGCGCATAAGATGTGAAAGAATTAAAATATAGTTTCACTAGAGATGACCTGATAAGTTTGTTGATGAAGAAGGGATGCCTTGGGCATCCCCAAGCTTAGACGCTTAAGTCTCTCTGAATATGGTTGGGATGAACCACGGGGGCATCCCCAAGCTTAGGCTTTTCACTCTTCTTGATCACATAATATCACCCTTCTCGCATTGATCTTGAAAACTTCTTCACACCAAACTCAAGACAGTTCTCATTAGAGGGTTAGTGCATAATCAAAAATTCTCATATTCTGTAATGATACAATCAATCCCAAAGCTTCTGGACATTAGCTACAGCCACCAATGCTTTGTGGAGCAAAGAAATCGACACAAACATCGTAAAAGAGCGAATGCAAAACAAAAGGCAGAATCTGTCAAAAACAGAACAGTCTGTGAAGACGAATTTTTTCGTGGCACTTAAGTTCTCAGATGGCTCTGGCCTAAACTAATGAAAGTTGCGTACATATCTCAGGAATATGCGTGATTTTTCGTGGAATTGTTTGAATTTTCTACAGGGATAAAAGCTCAAATTCGTGACAGCTAAAAATCTGTTACTGCGCAGAAATCCAAATCTTGCATCAACTTTCAATATAGAACTTTACTTGGCACAATTGCGATAAAATAAAGATACAAAGGAGTTGTTACAGAAGTAACAAAACTCCTTGACTCAAAGAAAACAAAAATAACAGCAAATAAAACGATGGGTTGTCTCCCATAAGCGCTTTTCTTTAACGCCTTTCAGCTAGGCGCAGAAAGTGAAAATCAAGTTTTATCAAGAGAAGAAGCAACAACATGATAACTTGCTCTATCTATAGAGTCAAAAGGTAACTTCATTCTCTTCCTAGGGAAGTGTTCCATACCTTTCTTGAGAGGAAATTGGTACCTTATATTACCTTCTTTCATATCAATGATGGCACCAACAGTTCGAAGAAAAGGTCTTCCCAAAATAATAGGACAAGATGCATTGCATTCAATATCCATAACAACAAAGTCAACGGGGACAAGGTTATTGTTTACTGTAATAAGAACATCATTAACTCGCCCCAAAGGTTTCTTCATAGCATTATCAGCGAGAAAAACATCCAAATAACAATGTTCCAAAGGTGGCAAATCAAGAATATCATAAAGCTTCTTGGGCAAAACCGAAATACTTGCACCAAGATCACATAAAGCATTGCAATCAAAATCATTCACCTTTACCTTAATGATGGGTTCCAACCATCCTCTAATTTCCTAGGAATAGAAGCTTTAAGTTTCAACTTCTCCTCCCTAGCTTGCAAAAGAGCATTTGTAATATGCTTTGTAAAAGCCAAATTAATAGTGCTAGCATTGGGACTTCTAGCTAATTTTTGCAAGAACATAATAACTTCAGAGATGTTACAATCATCAAAATCAAAATCATTATTGTCAATGGTGGTGGAACCATTGTCTCCAATAGTTTGAAAAATTTCAGCACTTTTATCAGAAAAAGTTTCAGCAGTTTTGGGCAATTTCAAATGCTTTGCAGAAGTGGTAGAGACATTACCAACACCAATAACATTACCATTAATAGTAGGAGGCTTACTAGCAGGTGAAACATTAGCATTACTAGTGGTGGTGATAGTACAAACTCTAGCTATACTATTCTCCTTTTCAAGTTCTTCCTCTTTTTCCCACCTAGCATGCAATTCAGCCAACATCCTAATATTGTTATCAATTCGAACTTGGATGGCATTTGCTTTAGCAAATGACTTAGTATTTTAACTTCATTAGGCATAACTTCCAGTTTTAGAATTTCGACATCATGAGCAAGACTATCAACTTTAGAAGCAAGAACATCAATTTTCCAAACTTTTCCTCAACTGTTTTATTGAAAGCATTTTGTGTGCTAATAAATTCTTTAAGCATAGCTTCAAGATCAGAGGACACACTTCTATTGTTGATGTAGGAATTACCATAAGAATTGCCATAACCATTTGAAGGATAAGGCTTATAATTATTGCTACCAAATTATTCTATAAGCATTGTTGTTGAAGTTGTTGTTTTTAATGAAGTTCACATCAACATGCTCTCTTGAGCAACCAATGAAGCTAATAGGAACATTATTAGGATCAACATGAGATCTACCATTCACAAGCATAGACATAATAGATATCAATCTTATCACTCAAAGAGGAGGTTTCTTCAAACAGAATTTACCTTCTTACCTTGAGGAGCCCTTTCGGTGTGCCATTCGGAATAGTTGATCATCATATCATCAAGTAGCTTTGTTGCTGCAACCTAAAGTGATGGACATAAAGGTTCCTCAGAGGCCGAATCCAACAAGTTCCTTGAGGAAAAATTTAATCCTGCATAAAAGGTTTGGATGTTCATCCAAGTAGTCGTCCATGAGTGGGACAATTCTTCACCAAAGATTTCATTCTTTCCCAAGCTTGAGCAACATGTTCATTATCAAGTTGTTTAAAATTCATAATGCTACTTCTCAAGGATATAATTTTAGCAGGAGGATAATATTTCCCAATGAAAGCATCTTTGCATTTTGTCCAAGAATCAATACTATTTCTAGGCAATGAAAGCAAACCATTCTTAGCTCTTCCTCTCAAGGAGAAAGGAAATAATTTCAGTTTTATAATATCCCCATCCATATCCTTATACTTTTGCATTTCACAAAGTTCAACAAAGTTATTAAGATGGCAGCAACATCATCAGAACTAACACCAGAAAATTGCTCTTTCATAACAAGATTTAATAGAGCAGGTTTAATTTCATGAAAGTCTGCCTTAGAAGCAGGTGGAGCAATAGGAGTGCATATGAAATCATTGTTGTTTGTGCTAGTGAAGTCACACAACTTGGTGTTCTCAGGAGTACTCATTTTTGCAAAGATAACAAGTAGGCCAAAATAACAAAAATAAAAAGTAACTAATTTTTTGTGTTTTTGATAAAGAGAGCAAACAAGACTAAATAAAAATAAACTAAGCAAGACAAATAACAAAGTAAAATGATTGGGTGTGAGACTCCCTTGCAGAAACATTCGTCTTCCCCGGCAACGGCGCCAGAAAATATGCTTGATGCGTGTAACGTCACAGTCAGTTGGGAACCCCAAGAGGAAGGTATGATGAGTGCAGCAGCAAGTTTCCCTCAGTATGAAACCCAAGGTTTATCGAACCAGTAGGAAATCGAAGTTGCTTCGAAGGTGTTGGTGAAGGAGTGTAGTGCGGCGCAACACCAGGGATTCCGGTGCCAACGTGGAACTGCACAACACATCAAATTACTTTGCCCCAACTTAACAGTGAGGTTGTCAATCTCACCGGCTTGCTGAAAACAAAGGATTAGGCGTATAGTGTGGAAGATGATATTTGTTTGCAGAGAATGTAAGAGAACAATAATTGCAGTAGATTGTATTTCAGATGTAAAAGAATGGACCGGGGTCACAGTTCACTAGTGGTGTCTCTCCAATAAGATAACTAACATGCTCAGCTGGGCAATTGACAATTGATAAGTGCATGAAACATGCATGTGCGAGTTGTGGTGTCTACTATGAGATTCATTTGGGCATTAACGACAAAGTACATAGACCGCTATCCAGCATGCATCTATGCTAAATAGTCCACCTTCGGTTAACATCCGTACCCCTTCAGTATTAAGTTGCAAGCAACAGACAATTGCATAAGTAATGTGCATAATGTAAACAATACATTCATCCTTGGATAAAGCATTGCTGTTTTACCCCTAGTGGCAACAACACATCTAAACCTTAGAACTTGCTGTCACTATCCCAGGTTAAATAGAGGTGAACCCAATGTCATGCATTAAATACCCCTCTTGGAGTCACAAGTATTCACTTGGCCAAGGCTTCAACAAGTAACGGAGAGCATTGCACGATCAAAAATGACATAGACATGATAATATAATATTCAGCTCGACATAGGTTTCAATATAAGTCGGATCCAGCAAACACAACATGTAGCATTACAATAAGATGATCTTGATCATGATAGGCAGCTCACAAGATCTAAACATGATGGCACAAGTGGAGAAGACAACCATCTAGCTACTGCTATGGACCCATAGTCCAGGATGAACTACTCACACATCATCGGAGGCGGGCATGGCGGTGTAGAGCCCTCCGGTGATGATTCCCCTCTCCGGCAGGTGCCGGGAAGAGCTTCAGAACCCCCCGAGTTAGGGTTGACGACGGCGGCGGCGGCGGATATATTCTGGATGAAAGGCTCGGTGTCTTAGGGTTTTCACGTCGGGAGGAATAAATAGGCGAAGGGGGCGATGTCGGCGGACCCCCGAGGGGCCAAACCACAGGCTGGCGCGGTGGGCCCCCCTGTCGCGCCGCCAGGTGGTTTGGCCACCTCGTGGCAAGTCTTCGTCTCTCCTTCGGACTCCTTGTACGTGTTGGAAAAATTGGGACGTGGCCTTTTGTTTCGTGCAATTCCGAAAATATTTCCAGAAGTAATTTTCTGAAACCAAAAACAGCAGAAAACAGGGAACTGGCACTGTGGCATCTTGTTAATAGGTTAGTCCCAGAAAATGCATAAAAGTGATATGAAGTGTATATAAAAACATGTAGCAAATGGTATAATATAAGCTTGGAACAACAGAAATTATGGATACGTTGGAGACGTATCAGGCTGCGCCGTACAGGTTTACAAATCAAATCCTAGGCCTCACTCGAATGCTCGGGGGCTGCGCCGCACAGGTCAAAGACAAAATCCTAGGCCGCACTCGAACGCTGGGGGCTGCGCCATACAGGTTCCCAAATCAAAACCTAGGCCACACTCGAACACTCGGGGGCTGCGCCATACAGGTTTAATGCAAAAATATCGACACACTCGAAGATGCATTTGCAATTACATACATCATATTCACATATGAATTAGAGGTCAACCTCACAGCTATAAGCTACTAATTTACAAGAAGTTTTTTATCCTATCTCTACCCTTTAGGTTCATCCTTCGGTGCATCCAACGGACCCACAAGTTGTTCAGTGCGGCGTTGGACCTGTTCGACCATCTGCCTCACATACGCCAAGGACTCGGCATAATGCTCTTCATCAGGCAAGCCGCCAACAACTCTGTCGAGTGGGAAATTTGGCCGATGCTTACGGAAGTACGCCAAGGCGATGTTCGCTCCAGCAACAAGTTGAGCATGGACAATCTGCTTGACGTTGGCACCATCTCGAAACTGGTCCACCAGCGCAGATATCCCTTGCGGCTGCGCGTTGTGTGGAAACATCACTCGATGCAATTTCGCCAAGGTCTTCTAGCACCTAGAAGGAAGATCGCCGCGCGCCAATGCGATCCAGCATCAGAGCCAACACATTGGCCTTGGGAGTGTCAGGCCAGAAGTATTGAGCACCAGAGGCAGTACCCTTCGCCTCCCGCTCTACACGTTGTTCGACATGGAGTTGTTCAGCCTTCCAGTCTGGGTTCACATCTGCAAAGCAATCACACAAAGTTGTCAGGATTCAAACTCAAAGACAGCGCTGCACAAGTCGAAAGATTCAGTTTTAGTGTGCTCACTCTGCAACTGTCGACAGATCAGGTCCATCTCGCCAAGCAAGTACTGCTCACGCTCTGTCGAAGGAGCAGGCCGCGCCTTCAGCTGGTCGAGTTCCTTTTGCTTCTCCTTCATTGCCTTCTCCAGATCAACGATCCGTTTTCTCATCCAAGATATCAGCTTTTGGTCATTTTGGCTTCGGGTGAGTCGAGGACGGTGGTTGACTGTTCTTCGAGTAGCAGCGGCGTTGCGACTGTCTCCGGCCAGTCAACCCTCCCCAAGTCCATATTCATTTCCGTCTGTTTCAACACAAGGAGTCAAGCGCCAAGGAACCAGGCATATACAAGCCAACAAACAGAAGTACTCAGTGAAAGGAAGTTCGATTTCAACATGCTCAAACAGAACGAGTCATAGCAAAAGCAGCATTTTTTACAGAAGATGCGACTGCTTAAAGGTTCATTACAACGCAAAATAACGGAAGAGACAACTCCTACTAAGCGAGTCTAAGACACGGACTCAGACATCGATCTACTCTTGCGAGCCGTAGCGTCAGCAGCTTTGACAACCGCTTCTCATACATGGTCACCAGCTTCTCCGCCAAGCGACTCGCCTCCGCTTTCACCCCACTGAGAGACGCAGTCTTGCCGTCAGGCCTCTTGGGGAACTCGCTAACAACCTTATCAAAATCACCTGCAACTTGGTGCCCAAGTAGGAGCTGAAATGTGAGCTCTGAGCCGCGTACCGTCTGGGTGTGCGAGTAATCCGCCATGATAGTAGACCAGGGTTGAAAGGGGCAGCCAGAGCATCGACGTTGCTAGGTGTTGGCTTGTTGGGGAAGATGCCCTGATGGACAGTCGCCAAGGCCCCAGCTGACTTCGTCATGGCTGCGGACGCGTAAGCACACGCTCTGTCGAGGAAGCTGACAGCTTGGGGCAGGAGACGGTGTCGCTGGTCGAATCAGCAGGAGGAGCGCCACCACAAGCCTCTGTATACAAATCACGTTGTCAAGTCAATCAGTTGCAGTACCAAACTATCGACTAGGCAGAAAAGTTATAATCAATGAAGTACTTACGGCCAAGAGTATCTGCGAATGCAAGCAGTCGCTCAATCTCCGTCTTCTTTGCCTAGAGCTTGGCATCTTCATGATGTTTGGCTTCGTCGAGTGACTTCTTGGTGTCAGCACTCTGGGTCTTGAGAGTTCCCTCCAGCTCCGACACTCGTTTGGCCATAGATGTGTGGTCGCCTGGAAGAGACATAGTTCATAAAATTCGACTCAACAGAGGTCAACAATTCGAACCATGGAAGAAGAAAGGCTTACGCTTCGATTGCTCCAAATCAGCCAGGAGTTGATTCCTCTCCTGCTCCAGACGGATATACGCTTCGGCTCCTGCCATTTGCTGGCGATAGAAGGGCTGCAAGATATAGAAATAAAGTTCGAGTCTGTGCCCAACTTACTAGTTGCACACAGCCTCGGGGGCTACTCCTATCGGGAGCACTGTTCGTGCTCCCCATGTTCAATCTACAGTCAAGGATACTTACATGCTCAAGCACAGACGCTGGACTCGGAGTCGGGACGACCAGCTCCTCCGGGACGGCAGAAGTGAAAGTGCATGTGTTGCCCCATGCGTGGTTTTGGTAATTAATGACAATCCTTATGGAATGTTTACATTGAGATATTCTTATAGATCCTGTCCATAGGAAATCATTGGAGTTCACGTGTTGGACTCTAGAGATTACATGATGATCAATGCTCTACTTAAGGGTTTATATGAAGAATGGTCATGTGTAGAGAAGATGAAGTGCAAGCTCAATATGATCCATCTCGGAAGATATCATTTGATTGATGCTTGCAAAGGAGACATGAAGACGGAGCTTAGCGAGACTCTCCCATAATGGTGTATGGGGAGCATTTGGGGAAGTCTTCATCAAGCATGTGCTAGCAAGCATAATCAAGAAAGATGTTCCAACTTGAGAGAGTCAAGATCTTCATCATCGAGCTCAAGTGGAATGCGCAAGGCAAAGGTATGATCTTGATAGGGTTTCTATTTTACCAGTCTCATGGTGTTAGTGGGAGACCGGGTTATAGGATAGACGACATACTATTAAGAGGGGCTCTCAAGTGAGTAACTTGATCGCATCTTTGTGGAGAGCTCAAACCTTTGCATACTTGGCATATCATCTTTCTTGGTTCTTACTTGGTTTTTCTCCTTGTTGGGTTTTGGTGCTTGTTGTGATCTTCACGACAAGTCCAAGTTCACCGAAAACGAATTTCGTTTGGAAAACTTGTTGCGTTTTCGGTTTTGGAGGTTTGCCGATTATTCCTTTTTAGAGAGGTTTTACCTTTTCCATTTGGTTTTATCTTCCATTGTTGGACTATGATGTTTATCTGCATGATCTTGTAAAGCTCTTCGTTGTGATTCCAACGAGCCCAAGAACATCGAAAACGGAGTCCGGATGATCAAGATATCTTCGTTTTCGTGTTCGGTTTTGCTGCAGTTTTTTTCTAGGCCGGAGTCTCCGGTCCTCGCGTTCCGTTTTTTGTTCCAGCGAACGGCACTCTCTGTATAGGGGTCCGGAGTGACCCGGAGTCTCTGGGGGGGCCGGAGTCTCTGGTCTCTTGGTCCGAGTCTCCGGTGCAAGTTTCCTGCGTCGCCTTTTTTCTGCCCTTCCAGGGAGCCCGGAGTCTCCGACCTCAGGGGCCGGAGTCTCCGGCCTTCCAGACCGGAGTCTCGGTCTAAGTGGACTGCAACGGCTCTTTTTCTTGGAGGGGTATAAATACCCCTCCACCTAGCTCCAGCCAGCCAGCTCTGCCCTCTAAGATTTGATTCTCTCTCCTCCATTGTTGCAAGCTCATTTCTTTGATATCTCCCAATCCCTCCACCCAAATTCTTTGATCTTTGGAGGATTGAAGGAGAAGACCTAGATCTACATTTCCACCAAACCATATCTTCTCAAAGTGAGGGGAACCCTTTCGATCTAGGTCTTGGAGTTCCATTTGTTGTGTTCTTCTTTGTTCTTCCTCTCTTCTCCTCCCATAAGCATTAGTTGCTTGTGGTGGGATTTGAGAGTGAAGGATTTGAGCACTTGTGCTCTTGCTGTCGGGGGAGTATCCCCGGGTAGGGTCAAGGCTTGGCATAAGGTGGAGTTCGAAGTTGTGCCGAGGTACGGAAAGGGCCGACCTGTTTGGGCCTGGGAAGGTCCGAGCTTCATCTTGACCTGGAGAATACAGGCCGACCTATCTTGGCCCAGAGGGGTCCGAGGTATACTGTTGGCCAGGGCCGAGGTTCACTGTCCGAGCTATGTTCAGCCGACCTAACTACCTCAGTGCAGTGGTTTGTGTTGTGAGTGCAGGAGAAGCTGTGGGGAGGAAGTAAGATCCGACCTGGTAAAAGATATTAAGCGCAAGACCCGAGGTACGGAGCCCGTCACATCCGTGCCGAGCTAACCGAGGTGATGGGCTGTAGGTCGGGCAGGAGTCAATGCTCCTGTCACTTCCAGCCGGGTACAAGAGCGCCTGACACGGGAGCGTCTGTCAAGGAGCCTGGCAGAGGCGTGCTCCGGGTTCGGCGGGCCTGCACGTCTCTGACCGCTGACCACGCGGGATCTGGGAAAAGGCTACGAGGTAGCTCTGCCAGGCCACGTCCTGTCTCGGTCAGAGGGGACATGCTAGTTCTGCCGTTAGGCTACAGGAGATGGGCAAGCCACGTCTTGTCCCTGACCGAGGTACGGTGGTACGGTGGTGACCGTTGCAGAGGCATGGCAACAGTGTTCTGCGAGGGGCACAATGGTAACCCGGCTGGCCTATATAGTGGGCTTCACCCCCTCCTGCTAGAGAGACCCCCCCCGCGCTGGAACTAGTTGATCAAGAGAGAAAGAAAGAGAGAGAGGAAGCTCGGAACACCCCGGAAACACCTCGGATTCAGCTCGGAGTGCCTTCTTCCTCCCGTTAGCTCCATCTTTACCTCAAGTTCTCACCATTGTAGCATCATACAGCTCGAGGAGCAGCTTGTACTTGTCACTTTGAGCTATACACTGAGTAGGATAGTGCTGCAGTAGGGGTGTTACCTCCACAAGAGGGCCCCGAAGCAGGGTACATCGTGGTGTGCTTTGTGTTCTTGCTTTCTTGGTTCTTCGTTCGTGTTCTTGCGTGTGCACTTCTTGAGTGCATAAACCCTCCCCGGATTCCCCCAACGACCATTCGGCCCCATCTTAGCCATACCTATGGCATCTGCCGTGATCCCACCACGACAGTTGGCGCCCACCGTGGGGCAGATTGAGGCGTTGGAGGGAGTTTTCATCCGGACGGGCTCAGGCGAGCGTGTTCTTTCCGGGCTTGTCGCCAAGATCGGAGAGTTCACCTTCATCAGCGACAACGCGGGGTGTTTCGCCGGCAAGCCCTTCCCCGAGCACGGCTTCACCATGATGCTCGGCAGCTTCGTCACATACGTTGCTGTCGAGGTTGTTCGCGGGTACCCGGAGCAGGTGCTCGTGGACGACGAAACTCCTCTCCTCGCGGCTTTAGGTCGGCGTATCACTCGCCCCGAGAGCTGCGTGGAGGTGATGATGACAGGTCCGGTTGACGCCGCTGGCAAAGTAGATGCCAGCCAATCCAAGGCGGCCGAGGTTGCTAAGGTGAGATCTGCAAAGCCCAGGCTAGAGAAGGACTTGCCTGGCACCCCAGAGCTGCAGGGCCGAGGTGCGACCCTGGTAGAGATAGTGGATACACTGGCAGACCCAGTAAATCCAGGAGTGGATATAGTGGTGACTGTGGCCGACCTAGAGGCAAAGCGTGTCCTGTTGCAGAAGGAGGCTGTAGCAATGATAACAGCTAGAGATGAGTTCAATAGAGATCTGCGTGAGTACAATGCAGCGAATGGCTTCACCCCGGTAGCAGTTGATACACATAGGGGAGCCGAGGTGCGGCAGAGAGGCAAGGGGCTCAATGATGAGATAAACAGGGAGGCTCGACCTACCACCTCGGCTAGGAGTGAGAGTCGCGTGTCAACTGGAAGGCCGGTGTATAGTTCCCCTGCTAAGAACCTCAGAGCTGCCGAGGCAGGCAGGGCCGAGCTATCCGGGTTACTGGAGATGCATGGCGTGCGCAGCAGAAGCGAGTCAATGAGTTAGTATATGTGGCTAACCAGCAGAATGAGGCTCTCCGCAGAGCATATGCCGGGGCTGGTGATTCAGAGATGGTTTATTCAGCTAGGCCAGTTAGTCAGGTGTCCAAGGGGCAAGCCTCGTCTCCACTCGTCGGAGGAGCCGATCGAGCCCGGAGTGTCACCTCGGGTCAGAACAAGCAGCTGCAGATGTATGATCCAGTCTAGCAGCAAAGCAGAAGGTGGGCCAGGGCAATGCTAGCCGAGCTAAGGGAAACCCCGGCCCAGGCAATGCAAGCCGAGCTAAGGGTAACTCCGGTCAGGGAAATCAGAATGGCGGTCAAGCAGCATCGGCTGGCCGAGGTAAACCACCTCCGCCCCCGAGGTATCAGCAACAACCCGGCAGCAGGGGCAATATCAGCGAGAGCCGGAGTATGTTCAGCAACCTCAGAACGTCGGTCAAGGCGATGACCGATATGATGATGGAGACTCGGCCATGGCACGAGCTGGATACCACAGAGTGGATGGGGCGTTGGGACCTCGGATAGGAGGTCGGATGTTAGCTCCAGGCGATGTCGTAACAAGCTGGATAGAATCTACTTGTCTGAGCAACTGGAGGAGGAAGGCCCTCCTGGTCCGGCGTGTTTTGGACCTCGGATCATGAAGGAGCCACCACCACCAGTATCTCAGTTCCAGTTAGGTCGGAACACCAAGCCATACAATGGGAGCACCAAGCCACAAGATTGGCTGACAGATTATGTATCCTCGGTGCACATTGCGGGGGGCAATCGCCGATGGGCGGTCCGGTATCTCCCGCACATGTTGGAAGGTCCAGCTCGGATCTGGCTGAATAATTTGCCGGAGTATAGTATCAACTCCTGGATAGACTTGGAGCTGGCGTTTAACAGCAACTTTGCTAGTACATACAAGAGGCCAAACCGACCTCAGCTCCTGGCGGCATGTAAGCAAGATGATCATGAAACTGACCGAGAATTCTTAACTCGGTGGAGCAATGTTCGGAATTCCTGTGAAGGAGTGGTAGAGGCACAGGCCATTTCCTGGTTTGCAGATGGTTGTCGACATGGCAGCATGCTGTGGCAGAGGCTCCAGAGAGATATGCCGAATCCCTAGCAGAAACAATCCGGGTTGCAGATTCTTATGCCTGGGTGATCCGATGCAGCCAGCAGCAGAGGCAGGGCACGTAACAGAAGGAGGGAGCCAATAAACAACCGGCTCGGACCAAGGTGTAATGACCGCCAGGAGTTCGGACAGAAGAGGAGGGAGCCGGACTATCCATACACCTCGAACCAAGTTGCAGCGGTGAACCCGGATCAGCCCGGAGCTGGAGGTGTCCAGAGGCCAAAAATCAATGGTCCGGCATTTAGTCCGAACCCGGAGCCACCCATGACCTATGAATCAATGATAGATGGTCCGTGCTGTTACCATACGACCGACCCGCGCAAGCCAGCCAACCATTCAACCCGGCAGTGCAGCTGGAACCGCAGAATCAGAGAAGAAGGGGCAAGGCCGGAGGAATCAGAGCAGGACCACCACCTCAGAGATTTCAGCCGAGGTCCCACCCTAATCTGTCCGGAGCAAATGTTACCCCGATAACCACTGCACCTCTTCCGAGGCCTGCAGCAGCAAGACCCGTGAATGTTGTGAATGTCCGAGGTAATAACAACAACAATGGTGCCGGACCAAGTCAGCAGTATGAATACCCCGGAAATGACTATAGAGAGGTCATGCGAGCTATGTGGTCTTTGTGACCGAGCCAACTGACAAGAAGAGCGTGCAGAGGCGTGCCATGGAGGTGAATGCAGTAATGCCGGTGGTGCCGACCTATATGAACTGGTCTGAGCAGGAGATCACTTGGAGCAGAAAGGACACACCTCGGATCATGCCGAGCCCTGGAAAGTATGCCCTGGTGGTAGATCCAACGTTGTGTGGGCCTACCAACAATGTGAGGTTCACCCGAGTTCTGGTGGACAATGGCAGTGCCATCAACATCATGTACCGAGACACAATGGTGAAATTGGGCATATCGCCTAATCAGTTGATGCCAAGCAGTTGTACTTTTCATGGGATTGTGCCTGGCGTTTCCTGTGCACCCATGGGCAAGATATGGGTGGATGTAGCATTTGGAACCAAGGAAATTGCCGAGTTGAGAGTATCGAGTTCGAGGTGGTGGACTTGGAGAGTGCATACCATGCATTGCTTGGAAGGCCGGCTCTGGCCAAGTTCATGATTTCCACCCATGTTGCATACCTGAAGATGAAAATGCCAGGGCCTAATGGGATCATATCCATCTCGGGTGACTACAAGCGAGCCATTCAGTGTGCCTCGGCGGGGTCTAATCTGGCCGAGTCTTTGGTGATCGCAGCTGAGAAGAAGAAGCTGCATCAAGTGGTGGCAATGGCGCAGTCAACACAGCTCGGCCTGTCCGGACTGATGAGCCCGGACTCAACTGCGGCGTTCGAGGTGCCCAAGGAGACCAAGAAGATCCCCATTGACCCGGAGCACCCAGAGCATATGGCCATCATTGGGACCGGGCTGGGCGAGAAATAGGAAGGCGAGCTCTGTCACTTCCTCCGTGAGAATCGGGATATCTTTGCATGGTCGGCTAAGGACCTGCCTGGTGTTCCGAGGGAGTTGGCAGAGCACTCTTTATTTGTTAGGCCAGAGGTGAAACCGGTGAGGCAACCGACCCGTCGTCTCTCAGACGACCGAGACAAGTGGTGCTGGACGAGCTGGCTAAGTTGCTTGCAGCCGGGTTCATTATGGAGGTGCTGCATCCGGACTGGATATCCAATCCGGTCTTGGTGGAAAAGAAGAAAGACGAGCCAGCCGTGGTCAAGGTGTGGCGCATGTGCATTGACTTCACTAACCTCAACAAGGCGTGCCCAAAAGATCCATTTCCATTACCTCGGATTGATCAAGTGATCGATTCCACTGCTGGTTGTGAACTGTTGTCTTTTATCGATGCGTACTCTGGTTTTCACCAGATACCACTGAACCCAAAGGATCAAATAAAGACTGCTTTTATTACCCCGTATGGGGCGTATTGCTATCGTGTCATGTGTTTTGGTCTGAGAAATGCCGGGGCAACTTATCAGAGGTGTATGCAGAAATGCCTGCACTCTCAGATGGGCAAAAATGTGCAAGTGTATGTCGATGATATTGTCATCAAAACTAAGGAGAAACGTACTCTCCTCGAGGATCTCGAGGAGACATTTGTGAATTTGAGAAAGTATCGGTTGAAGCTTAACCCGGACAAGTGCACCTTTGGTGTCCCGGCTGGAAAGTTGCTCGGATTCCTGGTGTCTAGCCGAGGTATCGAGGTTAACCCGGCCAAGATCCGAGCTATTGAGAGCATGAAGTTACCGAAGTGTTTGAAAGATGTGCAGAAGTTCACAGGGTGCCTAGCCTCGTTGAGCCGATTTGTAGCTCGGCTAGGAGAAAAAGCCTTACCTTTGTACCAGCTCATGAAGAAAAGTACCGGGTTTACATGGACCCCGCAGGCCGACGTGGCGTTCGGTGAGCTGAAAAAGATGTTGTCCACTGCCCCGGTGTTGGCGTCACCATTGCACAATGAGCCGATGTTACTTTACATTGCGGCCACAAACCGAGTTGTAAGTGTGGCAGTGGTGGTGGAGCGCGAAGAAGGTGGCAGGTCGGTGCAGAGACCGGTGTATTACTTGAGCGAGGTGATCTCTACCTCGAAGCAGAACTATCCTCACTACCAGAAGATGACGTATGGTGTCTACCTGGCGGTCAAGAAGTTGAAGCATTATTTCCAGGAGCATCCCATGACGGTGGTGTGCGAAGCTCCAATCTCGGAGATCATCGGGTGCAAAGATGCAACTGGCCGAGTTGCCAAATGGGCGATTGAGGTGTCTCCATATGCACCACATTATGAGAGAAGAGACGCAATTAAATCCCAGGCGTTGCCGGACTTCTTTTGTGATTGGGCCGAGATGCAGTATGAGCCACCCAGGCCGGACTATAATTATTGGAAAATGCATTTTGATGGGTCCAAGACAAAGATCGGGCTGGGGGCTGGAATAGTCCTCACCTCGCCAAAGCGAGATCAGCTGAAGTACGTGCTGCAGATTCATTTCTCAGCATCAAACAATGTGGCGGAGTATGAGGCCTTAATCCATGGCCTCAAGGTGGCAAAGGAGATCGGTATCCGGCGTGTAGAGTGCTTCGGCGATTCCGACCTGGTGGTGCAACAATCTTCTGGAACTTGGGATGCTCTGGATGCCAACATGGCGTTATATCGGTTCCATGTGCAAAAGATATCCGGGTTCTTTGAAGGGTGTGAGTACAGGCATATACCTCGGGCAGAAAATGATGCTGCCGACGTGTTGTCAAAGCTCGGTTCATCGAAAGAGGCAGTACCACCAGGGGTAGCCCTGAATCACTTGAGAACTCCTTCAATCAAACCTTCTCCTGAATCCGAATCTATTTTCATCCCGGCGGAGCAAGAGCCCGGACCTGTTCCAATGGAGGTAGACGTCGGATGCGTTTGGTCGGACCCGGGGACTGCGTGGCAGAGCTCGGGGACTGCGCACCAACCTCGGGGACTGCTCATCAGACTCGGGGACTGGTCGCAGGATGGTGGAGGAAATAATGGAGGAGATTATGGTGGCCGACCAATGGAGGTGGACGAGGAACTTTTTCCTTTGCACCCGTGCCGGAGTGGGCGGAGCAAATCATGAAGTTCATAACGGAGGGAAGCTGCCAAGTGACACAACCGAGGCTAGGAGAATTCAAAGGAGGGCCAAGGCGTACACCATCATCAACAAGGAGCTCTATAAAAGAAGCGTAACCGAGGTGTTGCAACGGTGTGTCGAGCCAGCTGAAGGCAAGGAGATGCTTTTGGAGATCCACCAAGGAGAGTGTGGTCATCATTGCAGCACAAGAGCTCTGGTGGCCAAGGTGTTCAGGCATGGGTTCTATTGGCCCACTGCTCTTGCTGATGCAGAGGCCATAGTCCGGAGATGTGAAGGATGCCAAAGGTTTGCCAAGCAAACGCATATGCCAGCCTCGGCGCTCAAAACAATTCCTATCACTTGGCCGTTTGCGGTATGGTGTTTGGATATGGTGGGAGAGTTCAAACCAGCCCGAGGTAACATGACGCACATATTGGTGATGGTGGACAAGTTCACCAAGTGGATCGAGGTGAAACCAATCCGGAAGTTGGATGGTCATTCAGCAGTGACTTTCTTGAAGGAGATTATTCTGCGATATGGCTACCCCCATAGCATTATCTCGGACAACGGCACAACTTTGCTGTTGGAGAGTTCGCTCGGTTTTGCATGAACAAGGGAATCCGGCTGGACATAGCCTCGGTGGCACACCCGGAGTCTAATGGACAAGTGGAAAGATCAAATGCTCTAGTGTTGGCCGGCATCAAGGCTCGGCTCATTGAACCACTGCTGAAAACGCCGGGGTGTTGGATAGATGAGATACCAGCAGTACTGTGGGGTCTAAGGACCACGCCAAATCGATCAACTGGCTATACGCCATTTTTTATGGTCTATGGGGCAGAAGCTATGCTACCCACTGACATCGAGTATGATGCGCCCAGAGTGGCAATGTACACTGAAGCCGAGGCAAAAGAGGCTCGGGAGGATGCAGTAGATCTGCTTGAGGAAGCAGAGAGTTGGCCTCATCTCGGTCAGCAATATACCAACAAGGTCTCCGACGTTATCATAGCCGGAGTATCAACCCTCGTGTGTTTCACGAGGGAGATTTGGTGCTGAGGTTGGTGCAGCGCAAGAAAGGCCGGCACAAGTTGTCACCTCCATGGGAGGGACCGTTCATTGTGACCCGAGCTCTGCTCAATGATTCCTACTATCTAATAGATGCGCAGGAACCAAGGGAAGATGGGCTGGACAACCCCGGATCAGAGGTCAGGCGACCATGGAACGTAGCTCTACTCCGACCTTTCTACTCATGAAAGGCGCAATGTATGTACCTCGGTTAATCCTTAATAAAATGTCGGCACTCCGAGGTTGAAGCTCGGGGACTGCCTCGCTCTTGTGCTTGTGTTTTATTTCTGTTTGTCAGTTTCGTTCATATGCCGAACTATTTTGAACCTCGTCTCAAACTTCAAGTAATGTATGCTGTGTAACTAATCTTGTGACTCGACTGGCATCTGCCTAAAATGGTAGTCAAGAGCAAAGATGAAAAAACGTGGGAGACATGAAAATGAACTCGGGGACTCGGTCCAAAAATATAGTTCGGCATGTGTCGTTTACTAACCCCTGTCTTTACCTTTCGTTTATGTCGGATGGTTTTGAAACACACTCGAGATTTGCTAAGTACTGTATGCTATAAACAACAATCTTGTGACTCGACTGTCGAACGCCTAAATGGTAGACAAGAGCAAAGAATGCCAGTATAGTAAACACGAAAGTGAACTCGGGGACTCGTTCCAAAAGGGTTCGGCATAAATTCTTAGAAAAGCTTGGTTCGGATAGCAAGTTAAAGTAATGGTAGCAAGCAAACTACTTAAGGTCTGTTACATCTGCACCCGGCATACCGGGGATTTAATGTTTTGCTTAAGATAAATTCAGGCCTCGGAACCAGAGACCTCGGTCGCAGAAGTGGTGACAGTGGGAGCCTCGGGCGCAGCAACCTCGGTCGCGGAAGCAACCTCGGTTGTGGGAGTTGTTGCCGGGGTGTCCGTCACGTCGGAGGAAATCACCTCGGTGGCTACGCTTTGCCGGACTTGCCCTTGGAGTTCGGAGGTTCGTCGAAGCTGAAGTCATCATCAGAGCCTTCAGCCACCTCGGTTGTTTTGCCGGCCTTGCCCTTGGAGCTCTCTGGCTCTTCAAAGTCAATGTCCTCGCCTTCAGAACTTTCTTCACCAGACGCTGCTTCCTCGTCCGAGCTCTCTTCGTCCTCAGAGTAGAGGCGCCCGTCATCAAAGGTCCGGGTGTTTGCGTAACTAGCAAAGCGGTCGGCTGCTGCTTGGCGTTTCGCAATGCCATCCGGGTGGAGTTCCAAGGAGAGCCCCTGCGCAGGGAGGTAACGTGTGGATCTCAACGTCTCATACCAGACAGCACGAACACCAAGGCCTTGTCCGCTCCAGCCCGAGCTGACGAGCATCTCCACTCCCGAAGTCTAGCCTCGGCTCCTTTCAGCTTCGTGGCGAGCTCGTCGATGCAAGTGGGAGTCTTGACCTTGGGCCAGAGGGCACGGTGGACCTCGATGGCATCAACAAGTTTAGTTCCAATGGCTCGGAGCGGCCTGATCCGAGCATTAAGGGCGACAAGGTGGTCCTGGATGTCCCAGCTGTCGCTGAGAGTTTCTGTCTCAGCCCTCTTTGCCCGAGCTGCTTGAACTTCGCGGATAGCCTTGTCCTTGGAGTGCTCGAAGTTTCTGAAGAGGACAAAAAGGCTGTCGCTGAAATAAGGCATACGGTGGCACGGGATGTAGGTCGGCAGAAAATAAGGAAAAGGTGAGAAGGAACTTACTGTCCATTTGATGATTAATCCGAGCGAGCTCGGACAACCAGCTTTTCGAGATAGCTCGGAGGGCGGAAAGTTCGGCTTCGGCCGAGGTGGCACGGCTCTCCAGGGTCTTGGCAAGATTTTGCTGCTGTTCGGCGGCCTGGTCCTTAACCTTCATAGCGTCCTCCGCAGCAGTCTTGGCTTCATTAGCCCGGTTCAGCTCTTGTTGCAGCCGAGCTATTTCATCCTCGGCTGTCTTCAACTTGGAGGCATAATCCTTGTCGCTCTGCTCCTTAGCGGATAGAAGAGTCCAGAGATCCTTAGCGGATAGAAGAGTCCGGTGAGACTTCTTCAGCCTGTTGTGATCCAGCAGGAGGTTCTTGAAGACCTTTGTCCGAGCATTGTTGCATTCCTGAAAAAAGAGAGAGATCAGTTCGGATAAATCCGAGGTATTTCTAGCACCCGAGGCCCAGTTGAGTCCCGGGGACTTGGAATTGGCCTCGGGACTCAGCATGGGAGAAATGACAAGTTTTTGAGATTCAAGCCGAGCAATTTTTAACTCGGTGGAGTGTCAATTGCTCAACCCGAATCTCGGGGACTGGGAATAGTGTATGTTTGTCATTTGATTTCAAAGGAAGAAAAAGAGCTGTGTAAAGAAACTTACCGAGGTCTTCTTGGCACGCTTGGCTTTGGGCGCTGCAGTCTCCGAGGTCTTGGAAGCCTCGGCATCCGAGGTACCAGGTCCAGGGCGCTTCCGGGAAGCTGCAGACGCTGGATGAAAGTTCTTATATGTTGGAGGAGCATATGAAATGGGAATAACGTTGACAGGTTCCAGAATTTGGCAATCGTCATCATCATCATCGTCGTCAGACCAGTCTCTGATGGAACTGGGAGCTTGTTTCTTACCCGGGTTGGAGGAGCCAGTCTTTGGGGCGGACCTCGGAACGGCCTTAGGGATCGGAAGGTGATCCTCGTTGTCCGGGTCTTCGTCTCTGAACCTTCCAGGGCGAGGCGGGCAGAGCCCAGTTCGACGGCTCCGGGCCGTCCTCGATCAGCTGCCGGGCGAACCGCTGCAGGAGTGGCAAAAAGAGTTGAGTTAAGAAGCAACCGAGGTGTGCAAGACCGGAGCGTAAGCTCGGAAATTTAGTAAAGTACTCACTTGCTCCGGAAGATTTTCTCTGTTGTGAGGCTCCACGCCCCATGTCCACTCCTCGTCCATCTCAGTCTGGGCAACGGCTTTGACCCGGCGCCAAACTGAGGCCTTGGAGAGCGCTTTGCTGCTGATCCGAGTAGGATCGAGTAGACCTTCCATATGGCAGATCTTATGGGCTCGTTGTTGAAGGGGGCTGACTCTTCGATCCACAAAAGTCCGGAGGATGTCATCGGAACCCCACCCTCTTTTCTTGAGATCCAGCATGTATTCATGGATCTCTTGAACCTCGGCGTAGGCGTCCTCCGGGTTGAAATCCCAATTGAGTTGTGCAGTGGGAGGGCCGAGCTGGAAGTCCGGGAGGTTGATGAGGTCGGCAGTATCGGGTTCCTCACATAGAAAAAGGATCGATTCCACTTCTTGCAGCTCTCCAGGCCTTTGATCCGCGGGAACTCGGAGCCCAGCCGGGGTGAGATAGCGGCCGCACCACAGGCAGTCATGTCCTTGTTCACGACCTCCTTGTTGGGGATGCTCTGTTTCTTCAGCTGGAAGTACTTGGCCCACCCCTCAACGCTCGGCCAGAGGCCGAGGTATCCTTCAGAGAAAGCTGCGTAGCACGACAGCTGTAGTATGGAGTTAGCTGGGAGGTGGTGCGGCTGCAAGCCGAAGAACTTCAGAAATTCTCGAAAGAACTTGCTGGCCGGAAGTCCGAATCCACGCTCGAAGTGAGAGACAAACACCACTTTCTCACCGGGGTTGGCGATCGGTTCGCCGTCCCCAGTGTGAAGACGATACAGCAGTTCGGCTGGGATTCGATGAGTTTCTTTGAGCCATTTAATATCGTCGTCGGTGACGTCCGAGCCATCCCATCCACCTCTCTCGCTGGCAATTGTCGACATGTTGGCACTTTCCTGCAGAAAAGGGAGGTTCAACCGGGGTAAGTACCTCGGACAGTTCAAGGTTCCACCGGGGTAAACACCTCGGACAGTTCAGGATAGCCGGGGTAAAATACCTCGGATCAGTTAAAACAGCCGAGCTAAAGAGTTTTAGGCGGGAAACATGTTTCTACCATGGCGAGGTGCTAGCAAAGATCTACCGATGAGCAAAAATGGAAATAAAATCAAGTTCATCCAGGGGCAAAACTGAAAGGGCAGTGCTACGGATGCTTCGGGTACAAATCTAGAGGAGATCTAAAAATGGCTAAGAGAGTGCAAAGATAGAGCATCGGGTTCCTCAAGTTCATCATATTCATCCAGATCCTCGAGTTCATCGAAGGATGAACCGGTTCATGGCTATGGCAACGGAGGGGAGATAAGGAACTCACCGGTGAGGTACTTGAGGATCGGGGAAAGATCGACGATGGAGTGGCGGCGCAAGGCGCGGTGCGCGTTCCCGGAGAGATTCTTCGAGACGGCGAGGTTGCAGCGGCGAGTGCTCGACGGCGGCGATGGAGACAGAGGGCATGGTGCAGTGGGCGCGGAGCAATGGGCGATGGAGGAAGAAGATGGTGAAGTTACCCGTGGGCCCTACTTATAGCCGCGTGCGGTAACTGCACGCATTAACTGCACCACTACCGCGCGGTTATCGGGAAGGCGCGGGATCGTGTGCGGGTGGGCGCACGGTTACGCGGTTTGTGGCCGCACGATCGGCCACATCGTGGGCCGCAGAGTGGAACCGCCCACCCCGGATTTCCTGCGCTGGTCAGCGCGAGAATCGAGGGGTCGGGGGCGGTCAAGTACTTTAGTGCGCAGGTGCGCTGTTCGGTGGGTCCGGCTGACGAGGGCGGCGTGTGGTCAGAACCTGTCTTTCAGAGGTCCGGATTCCGAAGCCCGGGCAGAGATTCTTCGCCACGTGCCTCGGTAAATCTTGAGGCAAGATTGTGCTGAGTCAGATAGCTCGGAGAGTTCAGTTTGCATATCTACCTCGGGTTGGATGGTGGTATGTGGGAAGTACCTCGGCGTAACTATGTTGGAGGTCGGTGTAGGAGGTGGTGTCTTGCTTGTTTTGAACCTGCTACGGCCCTCCGTCCGAGGTCGTAGGACCGCACCAGCTTCGGGGACTAATGTCGGGGGAGTATCCCCGGGTAGGGTCAAGGCTTGGCATAAGGTGGAGTTCGAAGTTGTGCCGAGGTACGGAAAGGGCCGACCTGTTTGGGCCTGGGAAGGTCCGAGCTTCATCTTGACCTGGAGAATACAGGCCGACCTATCTTGGCCCAGAGGGGTCCGAAGTATACAGTTGGCCAGGGCCGAGGTTCACTGTCCGAGCTATGTTCAGCCGACCTAACTACCTCAGTGCAGTGGTTTGTGTTGTGAGTGCAGGAGAAGCTGTGGGGAGGAAGTAAGATCCGACCTGATAAAAGATATTAAGCGCAAGACCCGAGGTACGGAGCCCGTCACATCCGTGCCGAGCTAACCGAGGTGATGGGCTGTAGGTCGGGCAGGAGTCAATGCTCCTGTCACTTCCAGCCGGGTACAAGAGCGCCTGACACGGGAGCGTCTGTCAAGGAGCCTGGCAGAGGCATGCTCCGGGTTCGGCGGGCCTGCACGTCTCTGACCGCTGTCCACGCGGGATATGGGAAAAGGCTACGAGGTAGCTCTGCCAGGCCACGTCTTGTCTCGGTCAGAGGGGACATGCTAGTTCTGCCGTTAGGCTACAGGAGATGGGCAAGCCACGTCTTGTCCCTGACCGAGGTACGGTGGTACGGTGGTGACCGTTGCAGAGGCATGGCAACAGTGTTCTGCGAGGGGCACAATGGTAACCCGGCTGGCCTATATAGTGGGCTTCACCCCCTCCTGCTAGAGAGATTCCCCCCCCCCCCCCCCCCCGCGCTGGAGCTAGTTGATCAAGAGATAAAGAAAGAGAGAGAGGAAGCTCGGAACACCCCGGAAACACCTCGGATTCAGCCCGGAGTGCCTTCTTCCTCCCGTTTGGCTCCATCTTCTACCTCAAGTTCTCACCTTTGTAGCATCATACAGCTCGAGGAGCAGCTTGTACTTGTCACTTTGAGCTATACACGGAGTAGGATAGAGCTGCAGTAGGGTGTTACCTCCACAAGAGGGCCCCGAAGCAGGGTACATCGTGGTGTGCTTTGTGTTCTTGCTTTCTTGGTTCTTCGTTCGTGTTCTTGCGTGTGCACTTCTTGAGTGCATAAACCCTCCCCGGATTCCCCCAACGACCATTCGGCCCCATCTTAGCCATACCTATGGCATCTGCCGTGATCCCACCACGACACTTGCCTTTTGCATTTGGTGCATCGGTGTGCTCTCCACGAGGATTCGTGGAAGTGGAAAGCTTGAAGAACTTGTTACTCTTGGGTCCTTGGACCCTAGACGCCTTTGTGGTGGTTGAGACCCTTGTGTGGTCAATTGAAGCCGTTCGGGAGCCCCCAATCCCATTGTGGGTTGTGCCTCGGATTGTTGTTGAAAGCCGTTCGGGAGCCCCCAATCCCTTTGTGGGTTGTGCCCCGGATTGTTGTTGAAAGGCTCCGGATTCCGCCTCGAAGGAATACCGATAGTGGAAGGTGAACCAAACCTTTGTGGTGCGGTTCATCGGAGAAGAGGGTGAAACCTTTGTGGTTGTTGAACCGTTGTGTCGATTCACACCTCTCCAACGAGTCGTACTCCCTTTCAAGGAGGAACTCGGGAATACATCCTCGTCTCCGCGTGCTTCGGTTATTTCTATACCCGAGCTTTTTACTTATGCACTTTACTTTGTGATAGCCTTCGTGCTTGAAGTATTCTATATTGCTATCACCTTGTTGCTTGTCTTGCTTAGCATAAGTTGTTGGTGCACATAGGTGAGCCTAGTTTATTTAGGTTGCCAACGAAATTGGTATTGGTAACTGTCGAGGTATTGGTAAACTGGTGCGATCTAGGGTTACCAACAAACAGTAGAGAAAGACGTGGGCGTTAGGCGATAGGGATTCCGGTGACGGGATTGCACACACGTTTACCCAGCTTCGGATCTCACAACGGCGGCGAGATCCTACGTGCTGCTATAAATCACTATATGGCAGATATGTGTACAGGTTACAATGTGGTTGTATGCTATGACTAAGCTTATGATTGTGTTGCCCTAAGGCTCCCGTAGGCCGGCTTATATAGGCGGCCAGACCTAGGGCTTACAAGGAAAGACTTAACCGGCAAGTAAATAGAGTCCTAGACTAATACAACTTCTGGCTCCGTCTTGTGCTCCAAGTTGGCTGATCGCTGGACCTCGTCTTGGACTTCCCTTAGCCGGTTGTCTTCTTGCCTTGCGCTTCAGCATACTGGGCCGCCCGTAAGCCTGCCGGCATTACCACCAGTGGGCCACCCTGGTATACTGGAATATGTACATGTCGATGATACCCCTATTTGGTATATCCCCGACAGCTTGTTAATTTAAACACCTAGTTTTATTCCGCAATTATCAAGCCTAAACCGGAAAAGTTTAAATTGCCTATTCACCCCCCCCCCCTCTAGGCGACATCTTATTGTCCTTTCAATTGGTATCAGAGCCTGGGCTCTCTATTTGGGCTTTACCGCCTAGAGAGTAAAAGATGTCGTTTAGAGATTTAGTGCACGATCCCACTTTCATATTTGATGGCACAAATTATGATGTTTGAAAAATTCGCATGCTTAATCTTTTTAGGGCCATGGGTCCAAATTATATTAAGAGGATTGTAGATGTGAATTTATCTCCTCCAAAGGATTCCCAAGAATTATCTTTAGAGGATAAGATAAACTCTCATCTCGAGACTCAAGTTACTAATGGTCTTATATGTGGTTTGACCGATGTAGTTCTTGCTTCAATCATGCCTTTTCGGAACGCTCATGAGCTTTGAACCAAGCTTCAAGATATATATGAAGTGTCCAACATTATTGAGGATGATTGCTCTCCCTCCACCTCCGGCCGTGATGAGTTCACAACTTCTTCCACTTCACCAACATGTGATTTGTCACAAGGTAATGATATGGTGAGTGGTGATATAAATTGCATTGGTGATGGTGAACTTACTATTGATTATACTTCTTCTCTATCACATTGCAATGTTCTATCTTTGGACTTAAACTCTTCTAGTACTCCAAATGTTTATTCCGCAATTATCAAGCCTAAACCGGAAAAGTTTAAATCGCCTATTCACCCCCCCCCCCTCTCTAGGCGACATCCTATTGTCCTTTCAAGAAGTCGAAGCCTTATTAGCCACTTCAGTCGTGGTCGCGCCACTCGCATCTGGAGCCGCTGGCTGTTTCTCTTCCATGGTGGGAGCAGAAGTATGCTCCGTACCATGTGTAGGAGACACAGCACCAGTACGATCGCTAAAGGCATAAATAAAGACGATCAAGATTCAGACAAATCTACAGATAGCACTGATACGTCTCCAACGTATCTATAATTTCTGATGTTCCATGCTTATATTATGCCAATTGCTACATGTTTTATATACACTTTATATCATTTTTATGCATTTTCCGGGACTAACCTATTAACAAGATGTCGAAGTGCCAGTTCCTGTTTTCTGCTGTTTTTGGTTCCAGAAAATCACTTCTGCAAATATTCTCGGAATTGCACGAAACAAAAGGCCAAGTCCCTATTTTTCCAGCACCGTCACGGAGTCCGAAGGAGAGACGAAGTGGAGCCACGAGGTGGCCACACCATATGGTGGCGCGGCTAGGGGTGGGACCGCGCCACCAGGTGAGGTGGGCCCCTCGGGCCTCCCCTCGCGCCGCCCTTTCGCCTATATAAAGCTCCTGCCCCAAAAACCCTAAAGAAGTCGACGATTTCTCCAGAAGAGTTTCGTAGCTCCGCCGCCACCAAAAACCCTAATTCGGGGGACAGAAGTCTCTGTTCCGGCACGCCGCCGGGACAGGGAATTGCCCCCGGAGTCATCTCCATCGACACCACCGCCATCTTCATCGCCACTGCTGACTCCCATGATGAGGAGGGAGTAGTTCTCCCCCGAGGCTGAGGGCTCTACCGGTAGCTATGTGGTTTATCTCTCTCTCCCATGGTGTGATCTTTATGTGATCATGAGCTCTGTAATCTAGTTGAATAAGTAGATATTACTCTTTATCTATTATGCCACTCTAGAGGTTACTTTAATATGAACTCCGGATTCACTCTCCACGGTGTGACGGTGACAGTGTGCGCATCGTGTGTGACTCCTTTATGACGTTGTGGAGCTTGTTTACTCCGGCTTGAGGTGTGCTTTTGCAGCCCTACGCAATGAATGGTGTTTGTTATCCAACAAGAGAGTGTTTGATAGTAGTATTTATTTATTCAATTATGAGATCATTGTTGAGAGTGTCCACTAGTGAAAGTATGATCCCTAGGCCTTGTTTCTAAGCATTGAAACACCGTTTACAACAAGTTCTGCTACATGTTTGCTTGCTGCCATTTTTATTTCAGATTGCAATTACTACTTATAATCATCCATATTACTTGTATTTCACTATCTCTTCGCCGAACTAGTGCACCTATACATCTGACAAGTGTATTGGGTGTGTTGGGGACACAAGAGACTTCTTGTATCTTAATTGCAGGGTTGCTTGAGAGGGATATCTTTGACCTCTACCTCCCTGAGTTCGATAAACCTTGGGTGATTCACTTAAGGGAAACTTGCTGCTGTTCTACAAACCTCTGCTCTTGGAGGCCCAACACTGTCTACAAGAATAGAAGCGTGCGTAGACATCAAGCTATTTTCTGGCGCCGTTGCCGGGGAGGTAAGCGTTGGAAGGTATCTCCTTTAGATTCTGCAATTATTTCTTTTTGTTTCTGGTTTTTATTTTCACTAGTTAGGCTTAATGGAAAACAACAAAAAAATTAGAGATCTTTATGAACTTTATATTGAATTAGGACATGATGCTTTTGAAGAGAAAATTAAAAAACCTATGGAGGCTTGTTTGCATGATGGTAGCAATGGTATTACTATAAATTCTTTGAACACCATTATTGCTAATGCTATGGAAAAGTCTAAGCTTGGGGAAGCTGGTTGTGATGAATATGATATTTTTAGTCCCCCAAGCTTTAAGGAGGAAATTTGCTTTGATGATACTTTGCCTCCAATATATGCTAATTATAATCATTGTGATATTTTCAGTCCACCTACTATTGAGGATATAGTTTATGTTGATTATGATATGCCTCCTATATATGATGTTTACAATGATGAATATGATATTCTCAGTCCATCTACTATTGAGGATAAAATCATTTTGATTATTCTATGCCTCCTATTTATGATGATTACAATGATGGATGTGATACTTTTACTCTCACTATTACTAATGATAATGTTCATGCTTATGTGGAGAGTAATGATACTTTTATGCATGTGGATCATGATAAGAATGCTCTATGTGATAGCTATATTGTTGAGTTTATTCATGATGCCGCTGAAAATTATTTTGAGAGAGGAAAGTATGGTTATAGAAATCTTCATGTTACTAAATTTCTTCTCTTTATGATGAATGTTTTGAGCTTTCTCTTGATTTGCTTTTATTTGCTGGGTACTTTAAGACCTACTGGTCCTTATGAGAGAGGGAGACACGATTTCATATATCACAATAATATTAAGTCTCCCTCTTTATGTTGAAATTTTTGAAGTTACACTTGTTTTGCCTTCTATGCTAGTCACTTTGTTCTTCATTGACTTGTTTTCTTACAAGACTCCTATGCATAGGAAGAGTGTTAGATTTAAACATGTTTTATATATGCTTCTTGATGCTCTCTTTTATGTTTCAACTCTCATCTTTATGTGAGCATCATAAAAATCACTATGCCTAGCTAAAAGGCTTTAAAGAAAAGCGCTTATGGGAGACAACCCATTGTTTTTATTTTCTGTTATTTTTGCTTTTCTTTTTGCTTTGAGTCAAGGTGTTGTTACTTCTGTAGCAACTCCTTTGTATCTTTATTTTATTGCATTGTTGTGCCAAGTAAAGTCTTTTATTGAAAGTTGATGCAAGATTTGGATTTCTGCGCAGAGACAGATTTTTAGCTGTCACGATTTGAGCTTTTCTCCTGCAGAAAATTCGAAAAATTCTGTAAAAATCACGCATCTTCCTCAGATATGTACGCAACTTTCATTAAACTGGACCTGTTCCATCTGAGCAACTTAAGTGCCTCGAAAAAATTCGTCTTCACAGACTGTTCTGTTTTTGACAGATTCTGCCTTTTGTTTTGCATTCGCTCTTTTACGATGTTTGAGTGGATTTCTTTGCTCCACAAAGCATTGGTGGCTGTAGCTAATGTCCAGAAGCTTTGGGAATGATTGTATCATCACAGAATATGAGAATTTTTATTATGCACTAACCCTCTAATGAGAACTATTTCGAGTTTGGTGTGAAGGAAGTTTTCAAGGATCAAGAGAGAAGGATGATATTATGTGATCAAGAAGAGTGAAAAGCCTAAGCTTGGGGATGCCCCCGTGGTTCATCCCTGCATATTCAAGAAGACTCAAGCGTCTAAGCTTGGGGATGCCCAAGGCATCCCCTTCTTCATCAACAACTTATCAGGTCATCTCTAGTGAAACTATATTTTAATTCTTTCACATCTTATGCTTTACTTGGAGCGTCTGTGTGCTTTTATTTTTGTTTGTTTGTTTTTGTTTGAATAAATTCGGATCCTAGCAATCCTTGTGTGGAGAGAGACACGCTCCGCTTTTTCATGTGAATACTCATGTTCTTCACTTATATTTGTTGAGTATTCTTAACTAGCTACTGCAGTGCTTTTAGCTCCTGTTTTTCATGCATCTCTTTGAGCTGTTAGCACTTGTTTATAAACTCTCTTGCTGCATTATATATCATTTGGAGAGTTTATGTTTAAATAAATTGATTGGTGTTTGTTGGAAAAAGAAAATGCTACATGTGGTAGTTGGTATTGGAAAAGACATATGCATTCTTGTAGATCATTGTCTTGTTTCGATTTGACTTTGCAATTGTTTTGAGCTCTCAAGTAGATCATGTTTAAGCTCTTGCATCATGTAGTTAAAGCCTATTAGTGGAGAACTACCGTAGAGCTTGTTGAGACTTGGTTTGCATGTTTGCTTCTCTAAGGTCTAGATATTTTCTGGTAAAATGTTTGAGCAACAAGGAAGACAGTGTAGAGTCTTATAATACTTGCAATATGTTTTTATTGAGTCTTGCTGTACCGGTTTATACTTGTGTTTGCTTCAAACAACCTTGCTAGCCTAAACTCTGTACTGAGAGGGAATGCTTCTCGTGCATCCAAACTTGAGCCAAAACCCATGCCATTTGTGTCCACCATACCTACCTACTATGTGGTATTTCCTGCCATTCCAAGTAAATACTTCATGTGCTACCTTTAAACTATTCAAAACTTTATTACTCCTTATTTGTGTCAATGTTTTATAGCTCATGAGGAAGTATGTGGTGTTTTATCTTTCAATCTTGTCATTTACTTCTGACAGACTTTCACCAATGGACTAGTGGCATATACACCGCTTATCCAATAATTTGCAAAAAGAGCTGGCAACGGGGTGCCCAGCCCCAATTAATTACAACTTTCATTAATAATTCTCTTCACATGTTTTGCCCTGATTTATCAGTAAGCAACTTAATTGCAAATAGACACTCCTCCATGGTATGTGATGTTGGAAGGCACCCGAGGATTCGGTTAGCCATGGCTTGTGTAAGCAAAGGTTGGGAGGAGTGTCAACTATAAAGAAACTAAAATACATGTGTAAACAAAAGAGAAGAGGGATGATCTACCTTGCTGGTAGAGATAACGTCCTTCATGGGAGCCGCTCTTGAAAGTCTGGTTGACAAGGGGGTTAGAGTGCCCACTACCATTCGTTGACAACAACAAACACCTCTCAAAACTTATTTTGTGCTCCCTTTATGCTTTCAAAACTTAAAAAGCTCTAGCACATGATTTAATCCCTGCTTCCCTCTGCGAAGGGCCTATCTTTTACTTTATGTTGAGTCAGTTTACCTACTCCTTTCTATCTCAGAAGCAAACACTAGTGTCAACTTTGTGTGCATTGATTCTTACATGTTTACTTATTGCACTTGTTATATTGCTTTATGTTGACAACTATCCATGAGATATACATGTTACAAGTTGAAAGCAATTGCTGAAACTTTATCATCCTTTGTGTTGCTTCAATGCCTTTTACTTTGAATCTATTGCTTTATGAGTTACCTCTTATGCAAAACTTTTTGATGCTTGTCTTGAAAGTACTATTCATGAAAAGTTTTTGCTTATATGATTCATTGTTTACTCTTTATCTATCTGTTAGCAAACTATAGACCATTGCTTTGAGTCACTTCATTCATGACATGAGCCTTGCAATATATTGATCAAGATTGTGTGAAAGCATGTCTCCTCAGAAATTATTTGTTGTTATCGTTTTACCTACTCGAGGACGAGTAGAACTAAGCTTGGGGATGCTTGATACGTCTCCAACGTATCTATAATTTCTGATGTTCCATGCTTATATTATGCCAATTGCTACATGTTTTATATACACTTTATATCATTTTTATGCATTTTCCGGGACTAACCTATTAACAAGATGCCGAAGTGCCAGTTCCTGTTTTCTGCTGTTTTTGGTTCCAGAAAATCACTTCTGCAAATATTCTCGGAATTGCACGAAACAAAAGGCCAAGTCCCTATTTTTCCAGCACCGTCACGGAGTCCGAAGGAGAGACGAAGTGGAGCCACGAGGTGGCCACACCATATGGTGGCGCGGCCAGGGGTGGGACCGCGCCACCAGGTAAGGTGGGCCCCTCGGGCCTCCCCTCGCGCCGCCCTTTCGCCTATATAAAGCTCCTGCCCCAAAAACCCTAAAGAAGTCGACGATTTCCCCAGAAGAGTTCCGTAGCTCCGCCGCCACCAAAAACCCTAATTCGGGGGACAGAAGTCTCTGTTCCGGCACGCCGCCGGGATGGGGAATTGCCCCCGGAGTCATCTCCATCGACACCACCGCCATCTTCATCGCCACTGCTGACTCCCATGATGAGGAGGGAGTAGTTCTCCCCCGAGGCTGAGGGCTCTACCGGTAGCTATGTGGTTTATCTCTCTCCCATGGTGTGATCTTTATGTGATCATGAGCTCTGTAATCTAGTTGAATAAGTAGATGTTATTCTTTATCTATTATGCCACTCTAGAGGTTACTTTAATATGAACTCCGGATTCACTCTCCACGGTGTGACGGTGACAGTGTGCGCATCGTGTGTGACTCTTTTATGACGTTGTGGAGCTTGTTTACTCCGGCTTGAGGTGTGCTTTTGCAGCCCTACGCAATGAATGGTGTTTGTTATCCAACAAGAGAGTGTTTGAGAGTAGTATTTATTTATTCAATTATGAGATCATTGTTGAGAGTGTCCACTTGTGAAAGTATGATCCCTAGGCCTTGTTTCTAAGCATTGAAACACCGTTTACAACAAGTTCTGCTACATGTTTGCTTGCTGCCATTTTTATTTCAGATTGCAATTACTACTTATAATCATCCATATTACTTGTATTTCACTATCTCTTCGCCGAACTAGTGCACCTATACATCTGACAAGTGTATTGGGTGTGTTGGGGACACAAGAGACTTCTTGTATATTAATTGCAGGGTTGCTTGAGAGGGATATCTTTGACCTCTACCTCCCTGAGTTCGATAAACCTTGGGTGATTCACTTAAGGGAAACTTGCTGCTGTTCTACAAACCTCTGCTCCTGGAGGCCCAACACTGTCTACAAGAATAGAAGCGTGCGTAGACACAGAGACAAGCTAAATTTACCTCATTTCTTCATCATCCTCACTACCGAGGGAGACAGAGGGCAGCCTGCTGAAGTCCATGGGTGGCGCAGAGTCAGTGTGGATCCACGTTAGCGGCTCCCGCGGGTTTTTCGACTCCTTAGCACTCGGCGAAGAGGATCCTGTGTCATCTTCTTCCTCAGCAGCCGTACGCTTGGCGGGCGAACTCCCAGAAGCAGAGTCACCTCTGTCCTGTCGTGGTCGCAGTCTCATCTTCATCAACAGCATCCTCCTCCAGCTCTTCTTCAGGAGTATGCGCAGAGGGGATCTCTTCTTCATCTGCTGGTTCCTCTGCAGGGAACTCGGCTTCTTCATGCGGCCCGTTCTCCATCAGAGGAGGAAGGCAGTCGAAACTGGGGTGACCCTGTCATCCAAGGAAAGTTCGTGTGAGAAGAAAGCAAAGCAAATGGAGTATTGCAGTTACAAAAAGAAGGAAAACTTACTTCGGGTAGTCGCATCTCTACCCCATAGGGAGGGATGGGGCAGTTGATGCTGCCCGAAGGCTGGTGCTGGCCTTCACCTTCTGGACGACTTCCTCATCACTCAGCTCGGCTGAAGACATGCGAGTGGGGTCGCTGGCACCTTGATCCTCCCACATCGGGTGGATGCGAGCACGCAGCGGCTGCACTAGCCTTTTGACGAAAGTGGCGATGAGGTGCACACCTCCCGCCTCCTTGCCAAGCGACTCCAGCAGGCCAGCGATGGTCGTCAGCAGCGACTTCACAGTCGCCTTTTCCTCCTTCGACAGGGAGTGGGCCCAGGCATTCGTCTTCATCAAGGGCTTGTCAGCCACGAAGTCAGGAAGACCGTCCTGTTCGCAGCTCACATAGAACCACCTCTTCCGCCTGCCTTGGACGGAGTCGGATTTCTTCATCTGGAAGAAGCTGATGTCGCCGCGCACCTGGATGCCGAAGCCGCCAACAGGGTACATGACGCTGCCCTTCCCGACGTTGCGCTTCACATTGAAGATCTTCTTCCACAACAGCCAGTTGGGAGAGATCCCCAAGAAGCACTCGCAGAGCACAAAATAGCTCGCGATGCTCAAGATGTCGTTGGGAGTCAGATCATGCATCTGAATCCCATAGGCATACAGGAGACCGCGAACAAAGGAATGCAGAGGAAATGCATATCCCCTGTGCAGAAAATCGACGAAGCACACACGCTCCCCATTGCGCGGGGAAGGGATTACCTCTTTCCCCGGAGCGCATGTCTTCAGTTGCTCCAATGGCGGAAGAAGGCCCTTCTCCCGCAGATCATCAAGATCTTGAGTCTTCACCGTGGACTTGGACCGGTCACAGTCCACTCTCTTCAGGCCAAGATCATCGGCGTCGGTGGCCTTCTCCTTGCCTCCCCTCTTGGACTTCTGGGCGCCAGCTTTCTTCCCCATTGCAGCGGAGGAAGCCAGTTCGGCAATGGCGATGGAGCGCAAGGAGGGAGAAGAAGCCTTGGAGCGGAAAGGGCGAGAATGACGATGGGATAACTTTCCCCACGTCGCGGTGAATTTAATATACCGCGGCGATGGTGAATCACAACCGTCCAATAAGCATCTGCAAGCAGGCTCTTTCATCCAGCCCTACACGTGGCGCGCTGAGAGCGCAACCGTCGCGCACCACGCCGCCCACTACGCACGGGAAAAGAGGAATCATCATCACGCCGCGAAATTTTCGCGCGGAGTTGTCAAATCAAGGACTGCAAACGTCGCCGCAGGTCAATACTGACAGCGGGACCGCAGTGTCATGTCCCATCGGTGGCAGTGAAGCAAAAAAGTGTCAGCCATGACGTCAGCATGGAGAAGCAACGCAGTAAGTATAATACCCCGCACATTTAAAAATATATTTTAGACAAAGGCGAAAGATATTTGACCAAGATTGTCTTTTATAATGTTGGTCGACTATATGATTGTTCAATTCCGAGTACTGACATACCATGGGGAATTTAGTGTATCAAGACCAATAGATTTTTCCTTGGCATCTAATTCTAGACCTTATCTGTAAGGAAAAGGAAAAGATAAATATTTATACCTAGCTTAGCCCTGCCGGCTCACTATTCCCCACAAGACAGCTCCTAACCTAATCCGTTCCCCACCAGCGATGTCTCCTCAGTCCTCACTGCTCCGCCGCCTCCGCCGCATCAAGGATCGCCAATCGCCATCACCATCACCCATAGATTAAATCTGAGCTGCTGGCAGGAGCCTCGCTAAGTCCTCGATGCACTGATCTGAAGACCGCCGTGCTAGAGGTGCTGCTACTACATCGATTGGTTTGCCTTTTTCTATCCGGTCCTGCAGTTTATTCCACAGCGAGCCATCTGAGTTGATCTGTGCGTGGTTATTCAATCTAGAAATTCTTGGTATGGTTAGATCTATCAGCGTATTATGGTGAGGCTAATATTTTAATCAAGCTGCAGTCTGGTTGAGCGTATGCATGATACAAGGAAATCTACTGCCTATTCAAGCACTGTGTACATACCTATTAATTCCTGATGATCCATTCTACAATACTAATTGATGCTAGCACGTTCTATTTATTTTTGTCTCTATATGGTCCTGGTAGTTCTGTACATCGTGGCACCTGATGGTTTTCTCATCTAGAAATTAGCTACACTTTGGTCAAGTCATAATCCTTTACGTGTAGTGCTTGTTGCCGATGTATATTTACTTTTGAAGCCTTCTCTGTTTGTACATAGAAATATGTGTATCTGTCATGTTTATTAACTCGGTAGGGCAGCTTAGCGCTAGTCAAGATTTAGAACTACATGTCGCCATACCGTGGTCTAGTATTTCTGAGAGTGATTTTATCCACAGGTGTGAGAGTTTCTGGTGTCGGTATTAATTCTTCTATTGAACGTCGAGGTTGAAGGCAAGTGCATGGCGAATCATTTGTTCATTCTATGATTGTTCAATTGATTGTTGATTGTTTCTCATTGAGTGATAGTTTCTTATCTGATTGTTCACTTCAGTTCTATTCGGTTCTGGTTTCGTATTCATGTTCACCTATATCACACTTCTTACTTTCATAGCTAACTCGGTGAGAAACTGTTCACAAGCGGCTAGTTCCGATAAAGTTCGGTGAGAACCGTTGCTTGTGAGCTAGTCCGATGGCTAACCTTTCTTGTTGGTCCGGTGAGAGACTGTCCCGAGTGGCTACTCCGATAGAGTTCGGTGAGAACTGTCAGCTCGTGGGCTAGTCCGGGCGACATATTCAGATATTCAGTTCCATACTTTCATTGACAGTGATGTTGTCAATATTTTTCTTTGTTTAATCGTTCATGTGGCTCTAACTGTACTTGCTGAGTATTCTATACTCACTCTTGCTTTTCATTTGGTTTTCAGGTAATAAATAAATGGCATCTGCATATGGGAGACGGGCGTAGCACACCTATCACATCACTTGATCACATATCTCTAGATGAAGCTTAGTGAACAAATATGCTAGTATCCCTAGTGGTTGAGTTTGTTGGTCTCCTTCCTACTCGTGTCTTTTGGAAATACTTAGTGTGAGCTTTTGGTCGCTCAAATCTTTGTTCCATATGAATGTTAGCAGAATGGTGTATTATAAATTGCTCTCTGTTTATGTGAACTGTTTTCATATTATTCGTCCAGCGTGTATAAGATGCATGTTGTGTTTGTTCCGCTAAACAAACAAAATGTTGTCTGATTTTGGAGTTTCCTAAATTATACTAGTAACTATAGATGTGTGGTAGCACCGCCAGACTTGGGGTGTTATAGTAAGCCATTCGGCTGAGCAAGAATTCGACACGCTCGTCGACTCTACAAAGTAGGCCACTAGGCTGAGTAAACACTCGAATTCCATTCGAGTACCACAAGTAAGCCATCAGGCAGCACTCGAAAGTGCAACGCATAGTAAGCCCAAAAGGCTGAAAAAGGACTCTGATTTACTCCCATCGGGAGGGTTTCAGAAATTTCTTTCGACTGAGAGAGGTTTTGAGATTAACCTCAATTACAAGCAATTCAGCTTAATCTCGGGGGCTACTCTCATCGGGAGCACTGTTCGCGCTCCCGATAGATTGCAGTCGAAATTTTCAAGACTTAGGCTGCTCAGCCATACATCACATGCCCAATGTGCATTTTTCGCACAAGATACTGGGATTAATAGCTCTGTAAGCCCTGAATGGCAAGAGTCGAAGCTTCTTAGCTACCTTTCCGAGTTCGAGCCTGGGGACTCGAATTTGACGAAAACTGGCTAAATCTTTAAACTGAGCTCGATCATTCGAGTGAGTTAAACCAGTTCTGTTACTATCCCTAAACAGTCATCAACTCAAGACGAAGCATATCAAGACAGTCGACAAGCTCTCGACTCATGAAGAAAGGCGTGCACAGAGAAAGGAGTCCTTACCCGATTCTACGATTCGACCAAGTACTCGGGGGCTCCTGATGTGGGCCTACCTTTCGGGTGCCCCACTATGAAGATACCTGGTGCACGCCAAGCCTCAAGATCAGCCACTGCAGGCCCGTGAAGGGCCCAATAAGGACAACGTACGTCCCAAGGAAGTCGAAGTTTAGGTCGGTACAAGCTTACCAAATCCTGTAAACCTAACCGACACAGATATCCTGAGACCTAGCCTCCATATAAAGGTTAGGAGGGACCTCTGTCGAGGGTACATCCATACTATCCACCGAAACCCTAGCGAGATCGTCATCTCGCTGGGATCGCCATTGTAATCTTCGACTCCTTCAATACAGATCAGACAAGCAGGAAGTAGGGTGTTATCCTTCGGGAGCCTGAACCTGAGTAAATCGCCTTACTTGTCAGCCGTGGTAACTACCAGCACTCATCATCTTCTCCCCTTCAATCAACCCGGGTACTCGACCCTGGGATCTGCCGAGGTGACCCTCGACACCAATGTTATCACAATGTCCACACATAGAGTCACATACATAGGATCTAGTTTAGTGTGTGCTACATATGCATTTGTCCTTGGAATACCATGGATGTCGGTTTAATGAGGGCTATTAGAGGCAAGTAGCTAGGCCCCGTTAGACGCTGATACCTCGCATGATCGACCTTCGAGTTCACCCCATCTACGTTCGCGCATGCATCATTTTCGATAATAGACAACTACTCTTAGACGCCCTCTTAGGATGATTAGGAGCCGCGATTTTTTATCGGCTTGCCTATATTATAGATCGTTAGTTTGAGGGACAAATATTGTGGTGGAATCGGACGTATTGCATAAATATCTTGGGGAAGCTCAGTGTACCTCATAATATCGAATTTGAAGCGTTGAACTCTATCGATCATTGCTTCAGCTATGACTGACTTGAGCTGTCAGTGATTATGCATTATTGGCATTTTGCTAGGAGCGTATAGAACAAATTAATATTTTAATTTCTCTCCTATCTAAAAGAAACTATTGGTTCCACATTCTGCCCACTCCGCCGGGTTTTTTTCGTCAAGCCTTCACCACCGTTATGTCGTCCGGTTTATTTAAGGCATTGATTCGTCCACAACAGTTTTTCCTTCCCAGACTCCTCAAACAATCAGCATTAAATGCACGCTCAATTCTCGGCAGGCAACAAAGTAACATCAGCAATCACGTAAAGGTTTCCTACGCAGCAGGAAATTGCCTACGTTTAAATACGCGCTCAAATCTCGGACACCGACGGGGATGGAGGCGGATCCATCGACGGGGCCGAGGCCGTCCACGGGTGGGATGGGTGGCGGCGGCGTCTCGCCTCCACCCGAAAGATCTGGCCATGGGAGGGCTGGGATCCGTGCTCCTCGCACTAGATATGACATATGTGCATATGGCGACGGCCTCCACGGTGACACTCCGGAGCTGCGCCATTTATAACCTTCTTTTTCTTCGTTTTTCTTAAAATTTTGATTCCAGATTTTGTATTGGATATTTGTTCCGAGATTGGGTGTTCATGGGTGTTAAGCCGAATCCAAAAACTTGCCCTGATGCTAACCTCCCAGCTTTGGTACAAGGATTCCATATGTTGATATTAGGGTTTCAAGTTCTAGAGATTGCAACTCGAAGAAATCTACTGGGAAGGGATGAACGGATGAAAGCCGAAGACCGATGAGTCTGCATGGTCTACATTAGCGACAGACAGGACGGCTCAATCACCGCTGCCCTCTTCCTAAAAAAGGTATAGCATCTCATTCCCGGTTGCTTAAAGCAGTCTAATTGACGTAGCATTACCAAAGGATCTCCATGGAGTGTGGTGATATCTGTACCAGGGAAGTCTTTTTATTTACTCTTGGCATATGAGGTGGAACGATACAATAAGGTACGGTGGAAAAATAAAACAGCAAGTCGTATTAGTATTCTGCCCACGACTTATATTTCTCTGTAGTCAGCCTTTCTTTCTTCAGATGGATTGTGCGTAGATTTGATTTAGCTGGAAGTGGAGGGGGCTAAACTGAGGAATAACTAGATGGAACGCCATTTTTTGGTTTATATAGCTCTTCACACTATCTTTGTTTTAAAGAGGGATCGAAATTTCTGATGCCGTCTAACATGCACCTGACTTTAACATGCCTTACGAACAGTTCAGGCCCTGGCTGACGCCACGCTGATGCAGGTCATCCGCCATGAATAGGACACTGGGATCGATGCCCCAGGTTAGTTCGCGTGTGTTTCTTTAAACAGTGATTATTTGGGACTAACCATGCTAATGTAGTTTATTCTTACCAGATTCAAGAATCTAATTCAAGATGTTGCTTGGAAATTGGAATTTGTACATCGCCTAAGCTGGTGAGTGTTGCTAATCCAACCGCGATTTGAACATAAATTCTATGATCATTACTTTTTGGTTTTATGTAGGTCTGACTATAAAACTTGCTTCTATTTTGGTCTTGTGCAGGTCCAGCGGGTGAGTGCTGATAATTGATGACAACCTGCATGCCTCTTTTTCACTCTCGTATACAAAGAAAAATTATCCTTCTTTCCGAAATTATGGATTGTGCAGTTGGGCAGAACAATTTAGCAAGGAAGGCAAGCAGTAAAGAAATTAATTAGCAGGGATTTGGAGACAAAGGATGGATGGCACAGCAGTTAAGAGCTCTAGCTTCTGGCCGAGAAAAAGTCGGTATTTGTCAGGACGCGGACAGGACCTTGTGTGTGTCATGCTCAACAATCAGTTTTATCAAATATAGCTTCGCTAAAACTAAAATGTACTTCTAACTGAAACTTGGAGCACACATAATCGTTTTTTCCCTCCGGCTACTAAGATGTTTCAGTTCGCTTGGTTGTCTCCTGCCTGCTCATAGATTGACATCATGTTATCTTTCCTTATTGTGTCTCCTATCTCCATCGCAGCATTGGCGCTAAACTTCTCAAGAATTAAGAAGAGAAGAGTGTTACCCATGATCCGTCACGGATGGGTGAAACCACCTGAGGAAATTGTGAAATTGAATGTCGATGCAGCCTTCGAGGATGACTCTGGCGTAGGAGGTACATGAGCAATCATCCATGACCATTCAGGGTTTTTCGTTGTAGGTGGAAGATGGAGCCTACAACATGTTGAAGATGCAGCTACCGCAGAAGGTCATGCTCTTCGGAATGGTCTTCTGCTAGCTGGCGAGATAGGGTGCAATCGGATAACTGTTGAATCGGACTGCCTGGAGGTTGTGCAGAGCATGCAAGACAGCGGAAATTCCCTGGGAGCTGCTGCGGCGATCTACGAGGAATGCTCGTTTCTCTGTCGTAGTTTTACCTTTGTTTCTTTTAACCATTGTCCTAGGGAGGCTATTAGAGCGGCTGATATTCTAGCTAAATTTGAGGAGGTTGATCACGCTGTATGGCATGGCGATCCTCCTATTTGTATTCGCTATGTAATCGCGGACAATGTAATCATCGTGGATGCTTAAAGCGATATGTTTCATACACACTCTTTCCTTACCAGGAATCGATGGGGACCGGAAGGTTTTTAATGAGGCGGCTTGCTGAGTTATTATAGTGGTTTTAAATTTCAATAAAAAAGGAAAAGTCCAGTTTTACGAAATGTCGTTGCAAGCTGCACTTACCGTTTCTCGTTCTCTGGTCGTTAGTTTCTCGGCAGAAATTCGTTGTGGATCAACTAAGATAATTGGTATAGAAAATCGGGAGTCATGTCCAAATGAAAAAATCTTCTTAAGCTCCTTGACAACATTATGCTTTATTTAATGGTCCTAGGGAATAAGATAACTTGAACTAAGTTTGAAGTGAAACATATCATGTTCAAGTAAAAACCAGACATAAAGCTAAGATGTTTGACTGATATAAATTATATTATTTCTTATATTGTTAACACATACCTATTTATCGTAGACCCGTTACAACGCACGGGCATTTTGCTAGTAACGGAAAAAAACACATTGATCTCTCATACAAGCCACAGAGCAATCCAATGCAAAACAGGGTGGGTATGCTCAGCTTCTAGTGGACAAGAAGTTAATCATCGATCGAAGCTGATGGAAGGACATCCGCATCCAAAAACGATTGTGTTGAGGCAAGTAGCTACCTACGTATATTGTACTACAGGTGTGCTACTCGTCCTCGACTCCTGGGCTCGACCACGGCCATCCTAGTGCGTAAACAAATCGAGGAGACAGCGTCCCCTGTGCCTTCGAGCTACTCCCCTGTGCCTTCGAGCGGTCCTGGGAGGTTGCTGTCCTTTATCCTCGTCGGAGCTCTGGTGGTTGGAGACAGCGTCGGGGATGGTGGTGACTGCAGCTTGGTCAATAAGCTCGTTTTCTGCGCTCACCTCAAGATGGAGGGGCTCCGTGCGGTGGAACTTCACCTGGCCGGCCGTGGCGGCGAGGAGGTGAGGCTGTCCGGCGCTTGGCGTGGTGCTGCCACGATTCCCCTGGCCGGCCGTGGAGGCGAGGGGGGAAGAGGGGAGCCACGATGCTCTCTGTTTCTCTGAGATGGGTGTGTTGGATGCACTGCTGCGCCCTTGAGTCGGTGATTTTCTGCTGTCGTGGAGGCAGAGGACCTTGCTTGCTCATGGGCTTCGGTGTTGAAGCTGCAATTTGTGGAGTTCCCAAACGGAGGCGATGTGTCGTCGCCGTTATCCTTGGCCGGAGAGGCCACTCCTTGCTCGGGTGCTATGGGCACCGGGCTTTCTTCTTCCAAGCGGCCAGTGAGCCCAAAAGGAAGATCTTCATCGACCTCGGCGCGGGATCCATGGCCGGCGGCGCCCCAAGTGGCTTGTTCCCCGGCGGCGGCGCTGGTTCCCGAGCCTGGCGGTCTCTCAGATGCGGTGGAGAAGACAATGGACTGGATGGCGTTTATAATTTTGTTTTCAAGGTCTTTTCTGTAAAACAGGCAGCCTTATCAGAGAATCCCCTATCTAGTGGGAGTCTGCTTGTAATTCTGTACCCACCGTTTTTCTAATGCAGCTTCTGGGGCCTTCGTGCCCTCATCCGTTCCAAAAAAAAAAAAAAAAAAATCGAGGAGACAACCACTGTACCACATTCTCTGTATGTTTGTTCTTCTTCCAAATGAAGATGGGGATGAGAACAATCTAGTACACTGACGTCGATCGATCTCTCACACAAACAAACGGATGAGGATAAACCTCTGCAGGAAGCAGCCAGGGAACGCCGAGATTATGATACGTCTCCGTCGCTTTCCTCGGCTTCTGCGAACCCGAAGCAGTAGCCCCCGAGGAGAAAACAAAAGAGATGTCAATTTTTTTAAAAACACGGTACAATTTAGACGCTCACATATATGCGCATACAATCATCCCTGTGAACGTACGTACGCACATCCTAGCTGTCGACGGGACACTTCCCCTGAATAATATTCCGGCTAAATGAAAAACACCAGCGTCAATGGGTTTGAACTCTGGTGGACTAGGTTTACAACTACCCTCCTAACCATCCTACCACAAGTAGGTTCTCGAGACATCTCAGTTTTGTATGGTAGTTGTAGTACCTTCCTGCTAGTAGAGTAGACTACATGATGATGATGATTGCACGTACTATATGGATAGATAGATCGGCGCGGGTTCGTCTCCTTGCTGATACGCGGCGCGCGAACAAATCCCGGGCGACGTGGACGCGGCTGCGTGACCAAGTCCCTCCCGGGCGATCAGATGAGATCAGAGACCAGACAGATAATCTTTTTTTTTTAACAGGGGAGAGGCCCCGAAGGGCCTGGATGCCTCTTAATTAACAACGGTGCAGATACAATTTACAGGAGGGACCAGGAAAGAAAAAGGAATTACAGTCAAGTCCCTACAGCATAAAGAACAGACCCTAAACAAATTTCCACTGCCGCAATCAGGTCCTCCGCATCCGCCATGGCACAGTAGGCTCGACTTTGGCCAATCTCACCAGAATCGGGGACATAACCACTTGATTCCAGGAGAAAGAAGAACGCCATCGCAAGCCTGGAGAAGGGCCTCCGTCTGGAGGTTGAGATTCCGGCAATCACCGGAGAGAAAGACCACCAGTTGGTCATCAAGGTCGGCTGCCAAAACAGAGGGCACCGATAATGTCTTCCATTGTCGATCGGCATCACAACTCCAGCATAGTTGAGGGACAGCCTGCAGAGGCCAAATCTCCAATCCCCACCGTCGCCACCATGGCGCTCTGGAATAAGGGGAGAGGCACAACACCTTTCGGAGCCCCAACTACAACACGAGGTCTTCGGCCGCCGCACAATGAAAACCGATCCGCCGTCGAACTCCGAAACTCTGACGAGACGGAGGAGGCAGATCTAGAGAGGGGAAGCATCAGAAGAACCTCCAAGGACGAACCTTATTGAAGAAGCTGCATATCAATTCCTCCCCCGCAGCCTTCGGCTCCAACCATCGGAGCTCCACCACCGAGAGGAAAGCAGACATGCAAAGCCCGGTCTGGCTCGAGAAACCTGGCTTCAAAGCTTCGATGCAGGCCTTATTAGGAGAGATGCACGACTCCCTCAGCCTCGCCTGCACCACCGCTTACCACCGGCGGTGAGCAGCTCGACTAAGACCAGCCATGGCGCAGCGGATCTGGCCGCAGAGACCCGCCGACCTACCCTCATTCGGCACGGAGCCAGACATCGGCATAGAGCCACACATAACCCTAGATCTACTATATACAAGGTGAGCACAACCACCTACTCCATCTTCACGCCGGCCAGCGCGCCCGCCGGAGCAAAGGAAGGAGAGGGGCGGCAGCGAGATGCGGGAGTCGACTCTCAATGGACTGTGCGAGAGCGAGAGCCACCGTCCTGATGCCTAGAATGGAGCCTTACCAGACAGATAATCAAACGGCCCTTCCGGCCCCGAGGGCTCAAAAGCCGTTTTCGAGTTGCTTCTCCGCCGCTGTACTCCAGATCAGCGACAGGGAGAGCATACACGGGGTCGAGTACGCAATCATGCGCGACAGATCGTAGTCGTCTACGTATCTGAAACATGGGCGAACGGCGATGAATGAATTCGAGAGCGACGTGTGGCAGGCAGGCGGCGACCAGCGGCGGCCGGAGAGGTGTGTTGGCACGTACGCCGACGCATGTGGCAATACACGGGAGAGGTAGGTAGGTTACGTGGTGAGCCGTGATCTTGTTAGCTGCTGCTGCTCATCAGCTGGGTGTTTCGTTTTCGTTCGGTCTGTTCAGGACATATGCGCATATCCTCTCCTGGCGCTGCTGCCAACATTGACCACCGGATCCGGTCACTGCTGCGTGTACCACCAATCTATTGTCGCCAGGTAACTGGTTCAGAGAGCACAATGACAGGAATGTTGACCTCTTTCAGTCTACAAAAAAACGACATAACTAGTAGCAAGAATGCAAAGATGTCAAAAAAATATACTGGTGCTTCAAAATTTAAGGATCAGAGGGAGTAGAAAGAAAGCAGAGTTGCAGATCGACCAGGTGCTCGATTTGGGCCTTACATTAGTAATAGAGCATTGCAGTTCTTGAATCAGGGGCCCATGCATAGCATCTGCGGGTCTTCTAAGAAAATACCGTTGAAGTAGCAGCTTATCTGAGTGCGTGTTTGGTAGTTCACGTCTACCCCAAACAGGTCCTGGGGTGCAAAAATGGGCCGTTTGGTTGCTCACAATCTCGCTTGGCCCGCACGCGCACGAAGCTTAAAGCCCCCCTCAGTCAGGCCCGATAGGAACGCTCGAATCGGCCGTTTTTCCAGAGCCACCTTTCGGCCACTACAGTAACAACGAATCTCGTGCGCGCGGAGCCGCGGGGATGCAGCCATGGAGATGGCGGGAGACGAAAATCTGCTGCGCGCGTATGGCGCCAACGCTATTCTCACCCCCTCTTTAGTCTGTGACCGAAGGCGGTAAGAGGAGACAAAATCTTGAGCCTAGGCGGAGCGGCGGCGGCGAAAGTTTCGGCACGGCGACGGAGACACCGCTTGCGGTTGAAGGCTCGGCGACGGCGACGGAGACACCGGTGGCTCGTCTCTACACCCAGATCTGCCATGGCGGTAAGAACTATTCCCCACCTGATTTCGGCTCGATGTTGTAGTAGAACAACAGTATCTTGATTTCGACCACCATTCCCCACCTAATTTCGGCTAGGTCTTGTACTAGTCCACCAATCCCCACCTAATTTCGGTTAGATCTTGTAGTAGTCCACCATTCCGCACCTGATTTTGGCTTGATCTTAGGGAGAATCTCGTATGCCGCTCATCATTCAAGCCGCAACACTCATAGCTGTGATGCAGGCATGGCTTCTCTTAGTCCATCATATAGCAGTGTGCCGCAATTACAGGGGCATAATCAGGTATGGACCGTTGCTCCCCGAGACCAGGAGAGGATTGCGAATCTGAACTACATCTACAACAACAACGAGGTAGAGACGGTGAACATGCTTCGAATGGGCAAAGCCCCTTTCAACAAGCTTGTTGAGACCTTTAGGTCTAGGGGGTGGCTGAAAGATAGCCTCCACACCACAATAGAAGAGCAAGTGGCAATGTTTCTTCACGTTGTTGGTCATAACCAAAGGTTCAGAATGATTCACAACACTTTCAGGAGATCTAGTGAGACTATATCTCGCTATTTCGGGCAAGTTCTGTACGCTGTTGGAGAGCTCAGAGCAGAGATGATCAAGCCAGCAACTGGTCACACTCCACCGAAGATTCGACAGAGCCATAGGTGGTACCCATTCTTCAAGGTGAGATTCCATGATTTCGCAGATGTTGCTTCCATATTAGCCTTCTCTTAACCTCACACAATGTTCATGTTCGCAGGATTGTATTGGTGCAATTGATGGTACTCATATCACTGCAAGAGTGCCGCGGTCAGAGGCTGCTGCTTACAGGGGCAGAAAGCATTACACGAGCCAGAATGTGCTTGCGGCTGTCGATTTCGACATGAGGTTCACTTACGTCCTAGCAGGTTGGGAAGGATCTGCCCATGATGCTAGTATCCTTGCCGACAGCATGAGTCGAGCTGATGGGATCAACATTCCAGACGGCAAGTTCTACCTTGGAGATGCAGGGTATGCCTGTCGCCCAGGCGTGCTTCCACCTTTCAGGGGTACCAGGTATCATCTCAACAAGTTTTTTTCGAGGAACTACCCTAAGGATGCCAAGGAATTGTTCAATCTGCGACACTCAAGCATTAGGGTCACAGTTGAGAGGGTATTTGCTGCTCTGAAGAACAGATTCAAGATCCTGTATCAGAAACCATACCACCCCTTCCCAACCCAAGTTAAGTTGGTTCTTGCCTGTTGCATTCTGCACAACTGGATCTTAGGTTGGGGTATGGATAAGTACTTCCCGAATGAGGAGGATGTTACACCAGATACCGATGATGATCTTGGCCATGGCGTCGGAGCAAACGACAAAGAAGTTTGGAAGAACAAGAGGCAGGAGTGGGCTGATGCAATGTGGGCCGCTAGAGGTGACACCAGAATCTGAAAGAAGGTGCCGAAGAAGAAGATCAAGAAGAAGAAGAAGAAGGTGAAGAAGAAGAAGCAGCAGAACTTTGTCCAATGTTGTTTCTGCCAAGAACTACCCATTTGCTAGTAGCTAGGTTAACTATGATATCTTGACAAACTACTCATTTGCTAGTAGCTAGGTTAAGTATGATGCCTTGACAAACTACCATTTGCTAGTAGTTAGGACTCTACTATGAACTTTGGCGTGGTAAGGTCACCACTGGTGAGAAGTGGTGACTGGAAGTACGAACGTTTCACAACCAAACACCGTGTTTTAGCCGCTAAAACACTACACAGCGACCAAACAGCGCGTGGTAAAAAACTTGCACCCAGCCGAATGGGGCTGGCCAACACATTATGGGCAACCAAATGGGCTGCAGACGATGGCTCACTTCGTGTTTCAGCTGAGTCAGGCCCAACTAATCCACAGAGACGGGAGTCCCAAGAATGATGCGGGCAACTAAACACGCCCTGAAAGACGTTGATCGCAAAAGCCTGACAACCGCCTGCGTTCTGGTGCTTCAGCCACCCTACCAAACCGATTGCATTTGCAACATACCGGCATGTTTTCTTTTTTCCAAAGGAACGACAGTAGGGCTGTATCAGAAAGATATACTGCACTTTGGTGGCGCATGTATGATGATGCTGGGGGAACTATGCGCCCCTGCCCCCCGTTACCCAAGCAACTTTCGATGCTGATCTGCATCCAGTTCCACTACGCGCGCACGAGGGGCTAACTTTCTCCATGTTTTTCGCTGTCAAGCTTCGAGGTCGACTGATCTACCTTTCGGTCTTCCGGTTTTTGCTTTTGGAAGTGGAAGGCAAGAAGCACGATAGCGTGGAGGGCACCTGGGATTGCGAAAGCCGACCCTTCGAATCTTGTAGTCCAACACTTTCTTTCTGTAAAAGAATCTTTTAGATTCAGAAAGATTCTTGATCAGGGAGTAGTATATTGCAGTTGGCTTTTGGAGGCACGTTGTGCGGGGAAAAAAGTGTATCTTTTCGTCTCAACACTCAACAGTGTGTGCAGCCCTTCTTTTTGACTGAACTCAAGGTCCTAAACTTGTGAAGGTCAATCATTTGGTTTTCTTTCGAAAGTCATATATTATATAAAAAAAATAACGGTTTGGACATCAGTGTATGCATTTTTCTGAACCTGTTAGCACTTAACTCGGAACAAATGACAGTACACACTCAGAAGAATAGAGAAAAACTCTATGTTTTGTCGATGTCCAAAATTTATGTTTTAACCACACATTTTGTCAGCTCAAACGTCTTATTCCCTAGTTCCCTAGTAGTATATAAAAGTACAACTTTTCCAGCTCCTCTCAGCGCATCCACGTCACCCCAAAAACGCAGGCCGTCCGATGCAGCCAACGGACGACCCAGATAACTTTAAAGATCGTGCGCACTGTAGCACTGCAATTTTAGCCAATCACAGCTCGCGCACGAGCCACTTTTGCAAAAACAGATACGCAACGCGAGAAATTCACCCGCAGTCCAACATCTAACCAAGCAAAGGACCTAAATGTAATTCCGTAAAAACCAGGGGAGTTTTCTGCAAAACGTCCCGCACAATCCCCCTCTCTCCTCACTCCTCGCGAGCGGCGCCGCCGACGCCTCTCCCCGCCGCCTCGCGCCTCCCCGTCCAGATCGACGGACACTCCCCGTCCAGATCGACGGACACTGGGAGCTCCGCCGTCGTCGCCTCCCCCTCCTACTCGATCGCCGCGTCCCGAAATGCCGTATCCTTGCCGGAATCGACGCCGAATCGACGGCGACGCGCTCGAGTTCCGCCGCCGCTTCTACCCGCCGCCGACGACGCTCCGACGACCTCCAGGCGGCGGCGCCGCCACCCGCGGGTCGCCCGCGTCGTCCTGCGCCTTTCCCCACCCCGCGTGCGTCCCAGGTCGCGCGGATGCGCGCGGATACGCCGCGCCGCCGCCGTCGCCGCCATGGCCGATGTGGCCGCTGATGGCGTCAGCATGACGTCGTCGTGGCCCACCAGTCAGACTTTTTTTTTTCGCTCGAAATTTTTTCCAGAAAAATGATTCGGCCTGGGCTTACTGGGCTGGGCTGCACAGCTCGCCCGGCCCATTTGTTTTTTTCCCCTTCTATTTCTATTTTGTTTTCCCTATTTCCCAAAATAAAAAAAAAACACTCAAAACCATAAAAAAATTAATATGACTTCACACAAATAATTCAACTCAAAACCAAAAAAGAATAAAATAACTTCACACAAATAATTCAACTTCCTATAAAATTTTTTTTTGCACCTTTTTAGCAATATATACAGAATTTTCCCCCCTTTTTAGTACCATTTCAAAAAAAAACAGAAAAAAACAACAAAATATTCAGCTAGATAAAATTCAACAAACCAATTTGTAAAAAACAAAGAAATTTCTATACCACCATTAAAACGATTGTTCTTTCTTTCTTCCCCCTTTTAAATAAAAAATTCCATAAACCATTCAAAAAAAAAAAAGATGCCTCAAAACCAAAAAACATTTAATATGACTTCACACAAACAATTCAATTCCAAACCAAAATAATAATAATATGACTTCACACAAATAATTCAACTTCCTAAATATTTTTTCCCCGCATCTTCTAATTCCAAAAAACAAATCCAAAGTAATACAATAAATTCCAACGAAATTCATCATATTTTCAAATTCCAAATCAAAACCCACGCACGCGGCATTTGCCGCGTTCAGGTACCTAGTATTTAGGAACAGAGGGAGTAGCTTGGTCCTACTGATGGTTCGCTCATGCTATTTTTCCACTCTACTGAATTTTCATGTCCATAAATAAAAATTGGCTGAAATTCCGATAGTCCAACCAGAAACCCCATGCCATTCCCCAACTAATAGCAACATGAACTTATCAAAGAATTGGATTTTGAATAAAACATATTTGACGGAATACAAAACCTGTTTTATTACACAAGGTTATAGTGGTAATAGTCCATGGATGAATTTTCTATACACCTGATCCAATTAGTGCAGATGCATTTTCGAAAAGTCCACCATCGTCGCCACTGACTGCTACTGAAAAGTGTTCTATATCCACACAAAAATGTCGCTAACAGCGAGCTACGTCGCACACGTACGCCGACCAAACCTCTCCACAAGCTTCTGCTCAATCTCCAGCCTCTTCTTCGCCAACAACGTGTATTTGTTCAGGAGCTCAGCGTCCCCCTCGTTGTCCCCAAATGGAACAGCTAGCTTCACGCTGAGCGACGTTGTCTCCAATCTGCCCGAGTACAAGCGTGCGACGGGCACGAACTCTCCCTGTTGCTTGCAGAGCCACCCATGGGCTGCTCTTAGAGCAGCACCCAACGAGGCAGAGTCTGCAAACGATCAGTCGATCGAACAACGCATAGATAAGCATCACAAACATGCACACCGAGTACATGTAGAGTATTCAGCTTTGTTTCTAAGGCAATGCAACATGGAGGAGGAACAGATCGGCATAAGGTCCAGGACCCCAGGTGGTGTAAATGTCTTGCACATACCTGGTCTCTGAACAGTGTAAACTGGACAGCCGAAAACGGATGCCATGATCTTGAGAATAGCCTGGTTTGAGGATGCGCCACCGGTTGCTATAATTCGCTTCGGAGGCACCGGCAGACCACATCTCTCAGCATGGCCCCTCATCGACAGCAACTGGCCTTCTATTATCGCACGAACCTGAATAACATTGTGTGTAAAAGGCCCAAGTGTTTGGCATGTTCAGTCGTTTGATGACACTGACGAGTTGTGAAGTATTCAAACCTCTGACGGAGGATCAAACTCGTCTGTTTGATGTCGTGCAGTGTCATCTGAAGATCCACTGGTTAAGGTATCCACAAGGTAACGGTGAAACCCAACTAGGCATATATTAAATTTTTAGATAAATAGGCATATATTAATCAGGACATCGTGTGAGATTGTGACATAAAGACAGGATGGGAAAGAATATGCAAGGTCGATAATAACCTGGGAGCGGTGGCAGGATCTCGTGTTCCTTGTAGTAAAATCCCAGCTTCCCTCCTGCGAAAGAAGGAAAAAAAAGATGATAATCCAGAGGGAAGCTACTTTATGTGGTCAATGCAAGCATATTATCCTGACAAACAAAAGACGAGTGCCTTACTCTTAGTGGGATGAAATCATAATCCTACAGAGGTATCGACTTGACAAATACCAGGGTTCCAATCTTTTCTTGAGATATGCATTTTGATTCGGATAGAAGACGTACCATTTTGAGTAGGAAAAAGTCTAATCTATAGACCCTAGACTTTTGCCGAAGTGTTAAAACCGTCTTGATTCGGCCCGTATAAATAGCAGTATGCCCATAAGTCCATAACAATCACATCGGGAATTCATATCTGCTTTAAAAGTCTCTGTTTTTTGCAGGAACCTAAATCCTTTGCTATGGTGGGATCAGAAGGAGTTCCACTAGAAATACAAAATGGACTAGTGGGTGGTCGAGAGTGAAAGACATAGGTTCACACTCCCGAGAGCCTTCCCCTTGAGGGAACATGCCCGTACGGTACCAGAGATAAGGTGGGTCAAAAACCTATGGTATGGCTCTAAGAGGGAAGCAAACAGTACTAACATGTATAAGTCGGCTGACTACTGGAATTCATTGCGAAGAGAGAGCTGATACGGTTATCTCAGTACAGTTATTTGGGCAATGATGCGGCAGCAACTTTGCGCAAGGGGTAGCCCAGACAACCTAAAAAAAATAGATCACGAAACTGAAAAAAATAAATCATGAAACAGAAATTTACAAGAAAAGATATAACTTTTTAGATAATAACTGTCCAGGAAAGCTTTCATTCTACGAATTTTATAATTGGGCACTCATAAATATTGTGGAAAATAATAATTGGTTCAGTAGATTCAAAAGTTCTCCTAATTTTTCTTAGTATTAGCTGAGTTCTCTGAAGAAGTCTTGAAAAAGTATTTCGTTTCTCTTATTTTTTCTGAGTTTTCATCTTTTGTACTGACTGGCTTGCCACACCGCATCCTCCTCAAAACTGCTTTCACTAGAGCAATTGACTAAATCTGTATGATTTTGACAATCGAGGGACCAAAAGTATCTGGTATATAGTTAACTTTGTGGAAGACGTTCAAATTGAACGATCTGCAGTTGGTTCTATCCCCACCGAACTTAGGCTATGGCAATAGTCGAGGGATAGAAAATGGACGTTTTATTAGTAAATACATTAGGTACCGTTTAAGGGGTCTGTTTTCTCAAGGAAGTTGTTGAACACATTCCATGATTTCTCGGCATAACGGTCGCGAATATCTGGCAGGAAATTTTCAGAGTTAGCTGTATGAAATAGTATACTAGAAAGCACTGAAAATTGTACCTTCTCGTGTTAGAGATCCATTTTTATAGCAAAGCATAACCATGTAGGTATTGGGGTCAACTGGATTAGGAAGGATGTTACCATCCAAGGATGGTTCAGGCACATCAGTTATCCCAAATACCTGAAGGGTCATAAATGTGTCAGTCACCGCCAAATGTTGTTCGAAACAGAAAAGTGTTACACAACTAGTCATCTGTTCTTTGCATATTCTTACTAAATGTTCAACATTACAAGAAAACATAGGTTTGATGCGCGATGAACCAAATTGTGAAACATGTTTTTAATGTGGTAATGTTCACGCTATGCCACATGTTCGTATTATCATACCATTGCTCGTGAAAAGAATAGAAGAATTTGTAGGCATGGTGATAGATGATTACTGTATCACTGGTTCCAAGGCTGACTGCTAGATCACCAGGATTGCTCAAAGTTAAGCCTGTATAATCAGATATATCAGGGTTACGATTTTTTATTTTTATTTTGTATTATGGAGAAGTGCTTATGGTTTGTATCAGGAAATGCTTTGGTATGCCGAAACTATGTTTTACGACAATCATATGCAGAAAGTTCAAAAAACTTGAAGTACCTGCAAGGCTATTAGGGTTGTCCCCTGACCACTGAACAACCAGACAATTGCTTGTAAACTGATATCTGAGAAAACATTAAGTATCCAAGTCTATCATTCTAAAAAGTTGATCACGCACACATAACTACTGACTAAAAAAGCTAACTTGGGATACAATTCAATGTTCATATTTTCTAGATTTTTACTCACAGAGGTATCCTACTGAAGAAATACGAGGCAAAAAACATGAAACAAATTCGGCAAAAAGCTACCTCTGCACAAAATAAGGAGCTAAAGTTCCAGCTGTCGCATGCGCATGTGCTAGCTTCCCAATCTTCTCCTCTAAATCTGGAGCTGTGGCCTGTAAACTTGTAATGAATTAGAAACAATCAGCAAGCAACAGAGGAAAATGCAGTTAAAACTGAATTAAAGAGGCTATACCATCCTGCTATTTTCAGTCCCCAAAATGTGAGATTGCTGCAAACTACAGTTGCAAAGCTCTGAACATTTCAAGAAGAAACCAAACCTCAAGTGCATCTTCGCGCAGCTGCCGCGTCTGGATGTCCATCAAGTTCATCCCCGCACCATCAGTCTGGTCGATGCAGGCGTAGCCGCCGGTGAGCAGCGACGCCATGAACGAGCTGACGAGCGAGATCCTCTCGGTGGCGTCGTAGACACCCGGCCTGGTCTGGAACATCTTCCTTATCTGCGGGCCGGTGCACCTCTCGTGCGCCCGGCACCCCGTCATGGCGGCCAGCGCCAGCGCGCCTCCCAGCGCGTCCTCGACCTCCCGGCACTGCGCCGTCGTGCTGCTGTCCATCCACACGGGCGACTCCGGCGCGGCGAGCGCGCCGGCCAGCTGCGTCGCCAGGCCCTGGGCCGGGTCCAGGGAGGCCAGCGCCGCCGCGCCGGCTCCGCGCCTCCAGTAGACGCTGCCGTGCTGCTGCGCGCTGCCGGAGACAGCGGCCACGCGGCCGTAGTCCACCCTGGGCTTGAGCCTGTGGAGGAGCAGGTCCAGGGCCTCGGCCCACATCAGCGGCGGCGACACGATGCGGCCCGGCTCGGCCGGGTCCCGGCGGACGCCGCCCTCGGTGCCGTAGTGCGGCAGGTCGGTGTCGAAGTTGACGGCATCGTGGGCGACGATTGCGAGGCCGGCGTCCAGCACCGTGGCTTTGAGCGACCTGCGGAAGTACCGTAGCAAGATTGAGACTGGCCGGAAGAACCAACGAAAGCAGCAATAATCGGGAATTCAGGTCAGAAGATGGCAGTTGGAATGGTGTTCTTACTGCGTGGAACAATCAAACCCGAGGAAAAGGGAGCCGCTTGGGAGGAGGAGGGAGGAACCATCGCCATTAGCCATGAGGACGAGTAGCTCTGTGATTTTGACGACGGGAAGACGTAGAGGATTATGCAGAAAAAAGAAAGAAAAAAAACATGCTTTCACTGAGAGTTGAACTCAGGACCTCCCGCTTACTAAACGGGTGCTCTAACCAACTGAGCTATGAAAGCTGCTTGTATACGATTTCTCTTACAGGGTATATAAATGCGGTCTAAAGCAAATCAAACGGATATAGGACGAAGCTGCTTTGCGGATTTATGTGAGAAGAACGTGTTAGACATTCGAATGATTTAAGCGTGGATGAAGTTAATCGTGCAACAATTTCTGGAAAACATTGTACACTGCATACTCTGAGGCTTTCAAGACGGAAAATGTTGAAAGCCCCACTGTTACGACCAGAGGGAGGAAACGTTGAAAGTCTCTCTGTTATATAACAGGTTACAGAATGTGAAGAATTTCTTCACAGCATGAGTAGCAAGAGAATTATTTCCCTCACATGTGCTGCCCTAGCTAAAGCATCCGCATTATCATACTTTGCTCCTCTGGACGTAAGCAACAGTGGCCCGTAGTTGAGAAACTATCTCTTTGATCTGCATAATAACAGGACACATCGTCCGGTACAAAGCAGGTGATGAAGATTGGAAGGAGGTTGATTGCGCAAAGCACAAGGCAACAATATTGTACATGCAAAATTTTGACAAGGACAACACCAAGCAGAAAACCGCATGCTGATAGCAGGAAACTGCAACCATAGGTGATAGCCTGCATCTTAATGCTAGCTTTGATGAAGCTGAGAGAGAGAGAAGAATGCCAAACCAATAGTGTGATGTGTTCGAAATACAACATCTCATATAAAACAGAGTGTGGCGAGTCTAGTTTTCCCGATGCCCACATTGATCTCTCCCGAGAAAATGTATTCATTTGTTACAGCTCATATTTTCAAGTTTTCGCGGATGAATCTACAACAAAAATTTCAAGCAAAAAAATGTAGAAAAACTGAAACAAAAAAACTACAGGGGTAATAATAAGAAGTGGGCTTCCGCGAGGATCCTCCTTCCCCGGTGCGAATACACCACTCATGATTGCTTGACAGCATGAGAACCACGCGGATCGCCGTGAGAATTCCACTGGACCAGCATCCATATAATTGATGTCCCTGAATCAAAAGGAGTGAGTTGATCAGAAAGGTTCTATTTTACCTGAGTTGATCAGAAAGGTTTAAACAGAGCTACAGATGCATCATTATCTGTACACGTTAGTCATTTCGTTTCGGGTTGGATTACCAAATACTTCCTCCTACCAAGACGTCTTATAATTTGGGACGGAGGTAGTATAAGCCTATCGAACTATGACGTCCAATTTGGACAACTCTACAATGTTTCAAACGAAATTTACAGAAGACACAAAATTAGCCTGCAAAAGACAGGTAGCAACAATAATTCGAAAGGCTAGATTTAATGAATATTTAGGATTGCAGTTTTGCCAACCTAAATGTTGGAAACAATTGTAGTACAAGCTAGTACTCAAAGCAAACTACGTTACTGTTATGGGACAGTAGAAATTACTGGCACACTCGGATTCAAGTTCTGGTACAATACCTGCAAAGAAGCCAACTGTGCTGAGATTTGCCGCAGCCATGGTATGGTATATCAAGTACTCCGTGAGGAAGTGACCGAGGGCATAGATGAATGACAGGAAGGTTGCTATGTACAGAGGCTTGTTGTCCAGGTTTAGCGCACAAAGAAAGCACAGCGTGCAGGTCAGTAGCGTCCAGACTCCAAAGGTACGACCATGTATATCAGTCACTGCATGTACAAGAAAGAACAGCGTTTTTCATATTAGCTCCACAGAGAAAACGTTGGTCATAGTAAAGATATTATCTCAAAGGAGATAGCAACGTTCATATTAGTATGAGGGCAGGCATAAAGAGACCACAAAGCTCTTATATAGGTATACTGTCTGTTATTGGTTCATAATGCTCAAAGATAGCCATGTTAACCGTTATGCTTCAGAGGGAACTACTTTTTCTCTCTCAAGATAAAAAAATAGGACGTAATTATTGAGCAATTTCCTATGGATCTCCTGATCTGCATCGTCATGAAGACGACTTCTATTAAGGATATATCCATGAGAAATCATCTACATGACATTTTTCTGAGCCTGGTCATCTTCATGACATAAGTTAGCCCACTTAACTATATTTTTTTCAGTGATAGTCCACTTAACTCTGTTACTGTACTGTTCTCTCCAAATCACCAGGTTCCTACTCAGGCACAAATGCAGATCCTTCAGACCCAAACTCCAACGTCCGGATCACTAAATTCCCACTTAAATTGCTAATTCCCGCAGCATGGAGCACTAAACGGACAAAACTCTTAGCTCACGGCAATAATCGAGCTGTTACCGCACTATGACCCCCCAGACTAACGAGATCCAACAGCAGAGCGGCGAATCAAGACAAGCGAGAGAGAGGAGGAATGGAAGGGGAGGGCACGCACTGTCAGTCTGGGAGAAGACGGCGACGCGGAGCGCCCAGATGTTGAAGAAGCCGAACCAGACGGAGGCGAGGCGGAGCGAGCCGACCAGCATCAGCCACCACCCGAGTGCCGGCACGCCCTTCCTCTCCGCCATGGTCTCTCCGAAATCCAAATCCCTCCTGCGCGGCGTGCGCGATCTCCCCTCCCGGATGTGTAGGGATGTAAACGGATCGGATCGGATCGGATTTTACCTCTACCATATCCTTTACCACATTTTTTACTCGGATTCGGATCGAATCGGATAATGAACGGTTGCGGATTCGGTCGCGGATGTATATGATCACGGATTCGGATCGGAAACGGTGCGGATTCGGGGCGGAAATAAAATTAATCGGATCGGTACATGCAATGTAGATCATCAACCCACAAAACTAAAAATAATCGCTCTATACCTTAATAACCTAACAAACTTGTATTACATAGTTTGTACAATGACCATGTGAGTGAGTAGTTGTTCAACGGATGAACTCTACAACTCACTAACTACAAATTATGCTCTGTCCGTTTAGACATTTCGGTAGAAAATCGGATTATTCGGATTATAACCATCGGATAATCCTAATTAATTTTCGGATAATTCATATTCGGATGTTATTTTCCATACCATATCCTATACAGTATCCGGGTGTTCAGTTCGGAATCGGATATCCTTATCCGTCGGATTCTTTAAAACCGGATATGGATTCTTTAAAACGGATTCGGCGGCAGATTCGGTGCGGAAATTATCCTATCCGTTTACACCCCTACGGATGTGTGAAGCTTCAGCAAGAGTCAACTGGTCAAAAAATCTACTACTCCTCTGAGCGGAACATTGCGGCCCAAGTATATACCAACAATCCAACATGAGGCCCTAACTAACAAGAGCCCATATATATTGGAAAAAGCCCAATCGCGCATCCGACAGACCATTTCGTGTTACTGCACGATTCTCAAAAAACAAAAAACAAAAAATCGTGTTACTGCACCTCTGCAGTCTCCACTACAGCCGGCGCCAATGAAGATATGGTCACTGCATCGAAAGCTTCTTTCCCTCTCACTTCCGGGTGCAGACGAACTCCACTGCATCGAAATCTTGCCATACAATGCCCACCACCGTTCTCTCTGGCTCCATGTGTCCTCGAAAACATAAAAGCATGTGTCGATTTGAAACAAGAAGAATTTTTAAGTAATGAGTTTGAAACTTTGAATGCTTCGAAGTAAATAGCACAACTTTAAGAGAATTCATGTCATTGCACTGTTTTTTCAACTTGATGTCATTATACTGTTAAAAGCAATGAATGCGTTGTAGTCTCAAGAATAGAAAATAAGATTTGATGGTTTTCTCCAGCGAAAATAGCATATCCCTCCGACCCACAATATAAGATATATTAGGTGTTACACATGTTGTCCAAATTCGGACTAAAAAGAGTGCACGTATATACTAAAATATGTATAGATACATGTATACCATGTGCATGTCAGAAATTGCTAAAACATCATATATTGTGGAACGGAGGGAGTAAAAGGCATATGATCCAAGGGCACACAAACCATCAGGGCAAAAATTCACAAGTATTTGAAACAATATATCCTCCATGCTTGTACACTGTACACAAACACAATTGTATTACAAAGGAAGCCCACCCAAGTGGCTCGGAAAAATCGCAAGTGTATGGAGAATAATGCTCTTGTACATGATTTTCACAGCTGCACATGGCAGCGTACAAATCGCCGCCTCTAACTACACGAAACAACAGCATTTGCTACTCTGTACCAACTACATGGACTTGGAATGGGGATCCACGGCATAGAATAGGTTCATCCGCTGACTCTGCCTTTGCCCGAGCACGAAGAACATCCGTGGCATCAATTATAACAGAAGAAGATTGCAGGGAGTAGTCTCCAGGTACTAGGAAGTAGACAGAGAAAGGATGTACCACCTCCTGCAATGGTGGAACCTCCAGCTGTATGTCACTAAGAACACCTAAACGGAAAAAAGAACTTGTCAGAGTAGAAGACATGCTTAATAATGTAAGAGCACAAAACAGATAATGATGAAAAGAAAGAAAATGTACAAAATATTTGAATAACTGAATTACCTGCCCAGAGGACGGTTGCACTGTTTTCGTCGAAACAATTATTTCCAGCGACATCTTTGCATGAAATGCTGAGGTTCATCCGAATAATTTCTTTCGTGTTGTTCCGAATTTGAACTTCCATATGGGTCATTTCATGAGCTGATATGGGATCTTTACACCTCAGAACACTCTCACCAGATGGGCCAACATTCTCGTCAGTAGAATGGCTGGAATCATCACCAGGCTTGACAGACGAAGAATCAGTCTGGGCCATAGCCCCATTCTTAGCAAGTCTAAAGCTAAATGTCAAGGGATCAGGCAACAATATGTCCAATATAGACGCTTGTAATGCTGCCTGAATAGCATCCTTGATATTCAGCTCACCTGAGCTATTTCTCCCAGAATGCCATCTCACTTTTATTTTTGAAATCAAGTTGCTGATAGAAGCGTTCAACTCTGCCTTGGCATTCTTTTCTGCTATGGTGGCAGCTTGGGAGCCCATTGGCTCATCACTTCCGTTTTCCTTTATGAAGAAGGAAGCGTCGAGAACAGGTAACTTGAAGTTCTCAAGCGGTATGAGAACCCTGGCAGAGTAGTCTCGATCAATTCTGGTTTTGTGACAAGCCGCATCGGCAGTGTTATCTTCTGGAAGTACCATTTTCTTTTCATTTGTCCCATCCAACTGGACAGAAACATCAACATCAAAAACAACATCCGTAGGGTTGAAAAGTTCTAGTTCCAGAAGGCGGAGCCCCCAACTTCCTTTATAGGGATCAATCTTCAATAAACTAATGTCATTATGCAACATGTCACTTCCGTTGCTTATATTGTCTTTACCACTGGCAGGTCTCAAGTGTGCTTCACTAAATCGGGCTGGTATTTCCATGGATAACAGGCGTGCTCTTACAAGGCGCATGCCCTGTACAACACAGATATTCAATGGAACAACAAGGCGCCTTCCAGGTGGGAGAGAAGCCTCACCACTACCTTGGTTTACTGAAGGGCCTGAAGTGACACAAAGTAGATATTTAGTCCTCGAACCATGCAACAAAACTTATGAAGGCATTTGCAATAGGTTACAATGCAAATCTTCTCTACATGCCATTTGTTGATGTTCACAAGACAGTAGGTCAATAGTAAATCTAATGACCATTTCAAAGACAGAAGCACTACAATAACACATAAAAACTGCATAATTGTAAAAAAGAATAAAGAATAGCTCTGTCCTCCATGACAGTCTAGTAGTGTCAAACTGAGATGAGCACGTTAGGAACCCAAGGAAGCATAGATGGTTAAGAAATATCACATATTACAGTCACCAGGTTTTTCACCCTCTACACCAAGTTGCATGAAGGTTGTTCGCCCACAATAAGTGACAAAGGGAAATTAACAATGACATGGATCTACTTGCTTATTTCATGCCTTAGTGATTTATTGAAGATGACTTATATGTGCTTTGATGTTATATTTGAATTGGAGATGTATACCATGAAGATAGTAGTATGAATGAATCTGAGTGAACGATCATATATTATCAGAGAAGCTAATACCAAAGGATGACGGAGAACATAGAAGAGTTAGAATTTTCCAACGTACCAGCATAGTGAATATTCAAGAAGGGGTTGATTCCTTCTCTTGCTACTCTCCTTGGATTCGCAGGAGATCTGCTGCTATCTGCTTCCAAATCTGTCAAGCTAAGATGCCAGGCTCTTAGTGTCACTTTGAATGTCACTTCTCCACCTGGTTTTATAGGAAGTGCAGACTTCCATGTGCTATGGGCAATTGAAATAACAGAATCCTGGTTCTTTCCCGCTAATGCAATATTTGCTTCTTCAACTGGCACAGTACCAGCATTTGTCAGTGTTATTAAAACATCACGAATTTCCCCTTCATATAGAAGAATAGAACCATCTCCACCCACAACATTGGCAACTAGTAAAGGCAGGGGAGGAACAACAGTAATGTTAGGGAAGTTAACACTCTTAAACTTGCTAGAGCCACAGCATCTGAAAGGATCAGAAAGAACAAGGCCTTGTGCAGCTCCAAGAAGCAAACTGTCAACCTCTTTGAACAAGTGTTCTGTAATAACACCAAAACTGTGAACAATGCACCCAGGAATTGATACTTGTCCGACTTGTGTTGGAATTCCAGATAGCAGAACCAACTTGGAGGTGTTTGGTGGAAGATTAACAGTAACTGGAAAGGCATCAAAATTTCCAGAATGGACAGAGAGGTAAATGCTCTCAACAACTAAGTCAAAGCTGCAGGGGTTTGCTAACTCTATCATAACTTGAACAGGTTCTCCGACAATCCAATTTATCTCTTGTTTGCTACTCCCAGATGTTCCACCCTTGGTGAAAGGTGTATATATGAAAGGCCCAGAAGGACCTGCACCAATCCACCACTCCTTTTTATGTGGATTGCGCTTTACTATTTCTCTTGTGAAGGGTGAAATGACAAGGAATGCAATCTGAAAAAACAAGAAATGTGAACATGAGTTCTCAGAAGAAAAAAACATGCTTAATTTACAGAAGTTTCTTTCCGAAACAGATGACATTTTGGAATGTGTGGTAAAAACATTCTCTCTTTGAAAATAAATATAAAAGAAACTATTTAGGTTGGTTAGGTGGAAATGGACCCATTACATAGTATAGGATTTTAATTATTTTATTAGTATATTTATACAAAACGTACGTAAGGAAATGCATTACATATTGGAGATTATGCTCATGTCTAGAAACTGCATCTGTTTACAAATGAGGGAGTAGTTCTTACATCACTCAGGCTCTTTACAACAATGTGGTGGATTATGATAATCACGTTTTTCCGAACAGAGTATGCTTATTTATACCAATTCTTTGACCAACGTTTTGCTACTTATATGGGGTTTTTTTTTTTTGAGGAATTATATGGCTATATTTCCGTAGCAGTTTATAAAATAAGATAATCATACAACAGTTCAGCAACCACACACCAAGCTTTGTTCTTGTTTCTGCAAACATGATAGTACAAGAAAACGTAGCATGCCTGATAAAAGGAAGACACGGGTCGGCACAGCGTGTGCCCCATGGAAGCCTATCAGCGGAGTTTGAAAGTGAGCTCGCCAGCCCACTCTGTCCAGCTGGGGTGATGAGCGGGTAAAATGATCGAAGAAGACGAGCTGCAGCGCTCCATGACGTGAGGGGATCCGCAGCGCGGATTGAAGACATCAATATCTCTCTTAGAACAACCATTTGAAGGGTACTCCACTGTGACTCAAACAACGACACAACACACTGAGGGTGTCCTTTTCCAGAATCACTATTGCTGTTGCTGGCACCAGGTTCCTTGAAGAAACAAGGCATATAACTATAAATTCAGCAGTTTGGTACATGGTATTATAAATATATGTAAAATAAGAATTAACTGATCAAGATATTAATATGCTGAATCCTTTTAACATGTGGCTGTGACAAGGATATACCTGAACAGCCAAGGAAAGGTGGGTCTGCTTATTAGTACTAGTTAGCCATCAGTTTTACAACTAGCATATTTCCCTAATCAATGTCATATTTTCCTGACAAGCTAATTATGAGTTATATTCTCGAGAACCAACTTATCATACCTCAACCAAAGAAAAAGAGGACAAAAGTGAACAAAAAGAAAACATGCAAGGCGCTGCAATATACTCTTAGCTGACTTTTAGCCAACTTTACTTGGGTCATATTTCTATTAGAAATAGTAGGAAAATTCTGGCAGTGTTTGAACTAAAAGTAAAGCAGAAGCGAAGAAATAAAAATTGAAAGTATGTTAAGAAGTTGAAAAAAACCTATAAATAAATACGCAATAGTAAACATATAAAGAACTAATTAATTCTCAGTATACTATGAGTAAGTAACAATCTCACCTTCAGTGAAGCATGATCGTGTCTGCTAGTCTTCCTGCTTTGAACATGGTATGCATTTGTAGTCATGGTTAGAACCTGCATAGCACTCATAGCAGCATATGCATTGTCTTGCTGAAGGTACAACTGTGCAACTTGTCTAGAAAAAAATGCTGCCTTGCGTTTATACCCAAGAGAACCAAAAAGTCGTGCGATTTCAATATATAGTATCAGTCGGTCACTGGCATCAATCAGAGCCTTGGCACCATCCGCAGCGCCCATTAACAAATCTGACACCTCCTTGGCGACTTCACGTCTGATACAGAAAAGGAATACATTTTAATCGAGCTTCATCCTAATTCCTAAGCACAGAAAACCTCATTCAAAATGATTGCTTGCAATATTTACTGGTACTTTATTAGAGTAAACTAATTATGGTTAAATGAAAACACTGGCAAGTATCAAAAGAGATATCACGATGCTCATTCCATAAAAATAACTGCAAATAAATCACAGCAAAAGTAAACCGGCTATGCAACTCATAGATACATCGGAAAACTCACCTGCACAAATATCTTGCCAACTTCAATGCAGCTTCAAGCTCAAAACTCACAGGTGAAACTCTAAATAAGACATACAGATGCAGTGTTAGTGCATTAAATAAATTCACAAAGTAAAGAGAGCTAAATAAAGCAACCGTCTGGACAACTTCTAGTATAAGATGCTAATTAATTGGCAAATAGAAGACGGAAGGATGGAACAGAGAAAATACATACTAAAGGACAGGACAGGGTGCAACACATTTAAAGCCATCATGAAATAGTCGGAAACGGACAATAATGGTACCAACTTTTATTAACATAGCAATGAACTGGTAAAATAAATTATCCACATGGTTCCATGTATCAGCAGATCATAAAATACGAGCCAATGGAAGTACTACAATCTTCTCATATTTAAGAGGATAGTAACTAAAAACAGGACAGCCACACATAGAAATTAAGAGAGAGGCAGATAGCACGTCAAAGTGAATACCTTTGAGCATTATCTTGTAAGGTTGCTCTTCTGTACAGCTGGATAATGGTGTAATAACGATACTTAACTTCATCTTCCAAAACAGGATCACTTTGGCCCATCTTATCAACCTGTTTACAAGTAAAAAATCATCACCTAGAACAGTCATAGGAATGCTGCAACTTGCAAGCAGCAGTCCAAGACGCCTAGACCTGACTAGCTGCTAAGCACCACCCAGATACCCGCTTAGCGCCATAGCCTTTCAGAACACTAATTGCAAGCAACACTATCACAAGTAAAATACAATAACTGGAATGCCAACTATCAAGCTGACACACTATTAAATAACTGCAATGCTCTCCATCCTCAAACCCAACTGAACACCTTTTTAGAACACCACTTGGAAGAAACACAATCACAGGTAAATTGCAATAACCGAAATACAAACTCGATATGCTGACATGAATACTCACCACTAATGCGCAGACACTACCTTCGAGAGCTCCAGCATGCCAGAAGACATCCCCTGTCAATCTTGCAAGATCTATTGCTGTGGTGTAATGTGCATTAGCATCAGCAGGTGACCCAGCCAATAAGCAATAATCTCCTATTATCTTCTGTGCACGGCCCAGCCTTCTTTTTTTAGCCTTAATCACCTACAAGAGTGAGAAATATATTGGCTTACATAAGCAATAGAATATCGGGACATTTACATCATCAACATACACTGGTCAAAATACTCGGAACACCTAAAGTATGAACCTCCTCTGAGCCAAGACTGGATTGTGAGTCCAAAGGCGTCTTTAGAATAGTTCCTGTGGATTCCGCACGTAAGACCCATTTCTCAAACTCCATCAACAATGAAGCAGAGAGATCTTGGATCATTGTAAGCATATGAAGTTCCAGCGATTTCTGATCAGAAGGAGGGAACATAATGATGCCATCCTTCTTTTCCTCGAGCAGCTACAGAATACAACAATGCAAATATTAATTGCAGTAGAGCATGAAGCCTGCAAAAAGGCAAGACTAGAAGGGTATCATCAGTTCATCACAACACTGGTACAACCAATAAATTCTTAATTAAACAAACTGAGGTTTCAAATTTAACAATTAGCATGTCAACATAATAAAATATATTTCTAAAGTAAAATATGTCATTCCTTCCATCACATTTCCCTGACAGCTTCTAAAGTTCCAGATGCCTTGAAATGTTTATTTTAGCAAGGTGATTTTCCACACTTTGTGGCTTGGGTCTAGAAATGCTAGTGGAACTAAAGCAATTAAATCTAGGTAACGAACTGATTATCCTCTCTCGATCTAGAATTACTGTATATTAGTTCGTCAGTGTGGATTGCATGATCAAGAGGTTCAATCACTGAGATCTCATCCAACTAACACTGGCCAGTTTAGTTCTACTAACCAAGCGCACGAGCCATACGAGTACTCGGTCAGTAGAGCAACTAACAAGCAGACGATGTACTGGATCACCGAGACGGGAAGCAGCTGCTGAGCTGCGTTGCGCCTATAAAAACAGCGTCATCCGGAGAGAGGTGCGATCGCGGCAGTACCTGGGCGTCGGTGGGGCAGAAGGCGAAGCAGCGGCTGGCGAGCGCGGAGGGGTAGGTGCGCGCGCGTCGACGAAGTCGGCGGCGACCTTGGCGAGGTCCGGGGACGACGGGAGGTGGCAGATGCCGACGACGGCGAGCACCTTGCGCGAGGACTGGAAGTCCTCCCAGGGGGAGGGCACGCACCCGCCGAGCACGAACTTGAGGCGGAGGCAGCCCGTGTCCCAGGGTTGGCGCGCGAAGGGGCTCTTCTGGTGCTCCGTGTAGCAGGGCCGCAGCGAGGCGAGGTCGACGCGCGCGTGCCGCGCCACCAGCGCCGCGTAGTCCCGCAGGTGCTGCGGCAGGATCGCGCCGCCGACGGGAGCACGGCGACGCGGATGGCCGACCCGGACTCGATGCTCAGCCCGGGCTCCATTGGGGAGGGGAGAGAGAGCTCGAGATCTGACAGACGGGCGGACGGGCGGAGCAGGTCGTGCCGGGGAGGTGGTGGAGAAGGGGAGAGAGAGAAATGATTTGCGAGATTTGATCCTTCGATCTAAGTCGCGTCTCTGGGCTTATTTGGGCTGGCGATCCTGGGCCACTCTCTGTTGGATCCGCCACTGGCCCAGCTAAAAGGAACCCTGGATCAAATTGCTGGCCCAGCCAAAAGCTTCCCACTGGATCCTTCGTCATTTTTTTTTTACCGGCGTAAGCCATCCCCGAGTGGCCGAGTCGGATCCACGAGCGTGTCTGCCTGCCTATATATAGGTACGGATCGAGTCTAGGCCGTCGACCCAGCAACAACAGAAGCGAGGTATCTAGCGCGATCGATCATGGCGGGCGGTTCAGCGACGAGGACATCCAGTCGATGCTAGAGGAAGGCATCGATCCACCGTTGCAGGAGAGCCTTAGGAAGGCGTAGTCCATGGTAGACGACGCGTTGCGGAACGCCACGGAGTTCCCCCCGCTCGCCCAGCTCGACTGGGTGGACGGCCTCGAGGCCAGCACGGTGGCCGCCGCTCAGAACATCCAGGAGGTGGCGGAGGACTACCGGGACGCCGCGGCGATGGTCGCCGCGAGGCCGGGCGAGGAGGCGCGCGCCGTCGCGGCGACGCTGCGTGACAACTCCGCGTGGGACTGGTTTCACCCCCGACAACTCCGCGTGGGCCTTCGCGCGGCTCGCCGAGGCCCGCGAGCTCGCGGCCTGCACGCGGCGGCTGCGGGACAGGTACATGCGGGAGGTGGCCGGCACGGAGGCGGACGATCTCGTCCACTACGCAGCCAACGAGTTTCTGAGGTTCGCGTGTAAGGAGGCGGACGGCGGGGAGGTGCCCAGTGGCTTGGACGCGGCGAGGATCGAGGCGGTGGACGCGGCCGCCAGGGCCGAGGGCGCCGGGAAGCGGTTCGCCGAGAGGTTTGTTAGGCTGGCGGAGAAGCTCAGGCGGGCCGCGGCGGCCGGCGAGGAGGCGCTGGTGGAGACGTTGCGTGGACATGCGGCATCTGTGGAGGCGCTCTGCGCGGACCCGGACACCCTCGTGCAGAATATGCTGGCCACGGGGTCGTGGATGATGTTCAAGTGTGCAGGACTTTGAACGGGATCGTGCTAGGGGACTAGTGGAACATGAACCTCGACCTCGGAGTCTCGGATAACTGCAACGCACATGTACAGTAGATAGATACCTACCGTCTCTAGCGTCTCACCATGTCATATATATAGACAGGATTATAGACAGTTTGGCTGGCGCCTGGCGGTGCTGTCAAACAGTGCTTTGGCCTGGATGTTCGGTCAAAGCTGTTGCACTGAGAGAAAGGAAGCTGATCTGCTAAGTTTTTGGCAATTTGGCTGGCTAGAGTAGTTGATAAATTATGTGAAATACACTCGCAAATTGGAGAACATGTATTTTTACTGATTTTAGTGTAAAGAACATATTAATCATGTATATGGCCATAAATACGCGCATGTATTTGCACGAAGGCACACAAATATAAACAATAAATAATTAAAATATATTATTTTGTCCAGAATGACTCGGAGCGCGTCTAAAGTTTCTGAAGCTTGGAAAGTATCCTCTGTGCCTCTGATGTGACCGTCGCGATCTTGTTTGCCATCTCCCTCTCATCGACAACCAAAATAGCATGGGATGGTTCTAGGCCGTGAATATGCGAGCGTTCTTTGCTGGTCTAACCAAACACCGGGAAATTATCTTTGATGTACAATAGAAAAATTTATGAATAAGCAGGTGTATGCACGGGATGACGGTTGCCCAGTCGCTCACGATGTCTCTAGACCAGTTATCAACACATTCTACGCACTTGAGTGTGTCGTGGAACAGTTTGTCATGTTGTTGTTAAAATTATTCTTTTATTGCACTTAACAAAATTAACCATACAATATGTTGTCAAATATTAAGATACCAATCTTACATTTTATACAATTGTGATATTTGGACTGCAATTATATAATTTCACTAAACCCAGGTTACTTTAGTTATTTTCCTTTATACAGCCTCTTAAGAAGTTTTCATTTTATCATGTCCCTTTTATGTATGTGAATCAAAATACAGAATGTGTTTTGACAATTAATGGTAGCACTTGAATGATTAATATTTATGTGATGCATTTTAGATTTTTAGTATACAATAAAATCCTTAAATATCTTGGTGGTGAGCTTAAAACTAACGTCTAACAAATAATTAGATACATGGTTTCTAAAGTGTATGGTTCTCTATCTCAAGGCTGTAAGTAGATAAAAGATTTGCTTGTCCACCTTAGGTGTAAGTTTATGAGTAGAAAGTTCTAGAGTGTACGTTCTACGTAGTGTGTAAGACTTTGTACTATCATCTCTGGCATTGCTCATTTATTGGTTGGTATGGTCAAATAAGTCTTTCATATTTCTACGCATTAATTTATCGAGCGAGCAAGGCATGTGTGATATATGATGGCTAGTATTTACCATATATTTCTATGAAAAAGGCATCGCTAATAACGTACATGAATGAAAATTTAATATGTAAACTAAGGTTGTATTATTGTACAACGGTGTTTTCTTATTTGATATGTATCTCAACAAAGTGCAAACTAGACCTAGAAAACAAATGGGAGTCATTTCTCTTCTCTTAATCAGCGAATCCAGGAAAAAATTATTCACTCACTGGTATCTGGAAAATATTGATAGCGATTACAGAAGTCGCACTGACTCTTGTATTGCATGGTTCGATCATACATATAGTACAAGCTAGGGAGTCCAATCGATTCAGCTAACACAAGTAGTCTAACCGGTTCAGCTAACAGCACTACACTAGCAGTAAACCAATCGGTTCAGCTAACACCACCCCCCCCCAGATGGAACGGGAGGGCAGCGAACGTTCAAGCTGGAGCAGAACTCGTGGAAAACTGATGCGGGCAGACCTTTCGTGAATACGTCCGCATACTGTAAGCTGGTGGGGACATGGAGAACTCGAGCTTCTCCAAGTGCAACACGCTCCCGGACGAAGTGCAAGTCAATTTTGACATGTTTTGTCCGCTGATGCTGCACAGGGTTGGTGGAGAGGTAAACTGCACTGATGTTGTCGCAGAAGATGACAGTTGCCTGACGGAGAGGTCGATGAAGCTTGAGAAGAAGTTGACGCAGCCAACATGACTCAGCAACGGCGTTTGCCACGGCGCGATACTCGGCCTCGGCACTGGAGCGGGAGACGGTGGTTTGGCGTTTCGACGACCAAGAAACCAAGTTATCGCCTAGAAAGATAGCATAGCCAGAGGTGGATCGCCGTGTTTCTGGGCAACCAGCCCAATCCGCGTCAGTGTACGACGTGAGAGTCGAAGGAGATGTCCGGTGAAGCTGAAGTCCTTGGTTGATGGTGCCCTTGAGGTAGCGAAGAATGCGTTTCAGCATGTTGTTATGTGGCTCGAGAGGATCATGCATGTGGAGGCATGCTTGCTGGACAGCGTAAGCAATGTCTGGCCTGGTGAAGGTCAAGTATTGTAGAGCGCCAGCAATGCTCCGCTAATCTGTGGTATTCGCCACGGGATCACCAGTGGCTGGCAACTTCGAGTTCGTGTCAACTGGTGTGCTGCAAGGATTGCAGTTGGTCATACCAGCGCGCGCTAGTATGTCCTCGATGTACTGCCGCTGAGAGAGGAACATGCCATCGCGAGTCCGAGTGACGGATACCCCAAGGAAGTAGTGAAGTGCACCGAGGTCTTAGAGATAGAACTCGTCACGGAGTGCATCAATCATCGACCGGAGAAGAGGTGGCGAGGATGCAGTGAGGACAATGTCATCGACATAGAGAAGGAGGTACACCGTGTCATCACCGTGTCGGTATATGAATAAGGATGGATCCGCGCGGGACGCGGAGAAGCCGAGAGTGGCGAGGTGTGTCGCAAAGCGACTAAACCACGCTCGTTGTGCCTGCTTTAGGCCGTAGAGGGACCTGTTAAGACGACATACATGGTCAGGGTGAGTGGCGTCAACGAAGCCGGACGGCTGCTGGGAGTATACCGTCTCCGAGAGCCTGCCATTGAGGAAGGCATTGTCGACGTCTAGCTAATACACAGGCCAATCACAAGACAAGGCGAGCGTGAGCACCGTGCGGACTGTGGCTGGTTTCACAACCGGGCTAAATGTCTCGTCAAAGTCGACTCCGGGCTGTTTAGAGAAACCCCGGAGGACCCAATGAGCCTTGTAGCGCTCGAGTGTGCCATCAGATTTGAATTTGTGGCGAAATATCCACTTTACGGTCACGACGTTGGCACCAGCAGGTCGCGGTACCAAGTCCCATGTGTTGTTGGAGCAGAGAGCATCGTATTCATGCTGCATGGAAGTGCGCCACTTGTCGTCAGTGACAGCGACACGGTAAGTCCTAGGTACCGGGGAGAGGACGTCTACAGCGAGGTTTAGGCGATCAGCCGCCGGTTGCCGAAAATCGTGCTTGCCACGCGTCATCATGGAGTGGTTCTTGACGACGGGAGGCACATGTACAGCAGATGGTGGTACGATGACATGAGGTGTTGTGGAAGTAGCGGGAGAGGGTCGTGTTGGTGCTGATGGAGAGACCGGATCATCTGGAGGTGGAGGAGCGGTGGGCAAAGGTGGAGGGACAGAAATAGGGAGATTATCGTCTAGAAACTGGTAGTTAGTTGGGGACGTGGTGGAGGACTGTTCGGAAAACGGAAAGGAGCCCTCGTCAAAAGTGACATGGCATGATATGATTATACGGTTGGTTGCGATATCGAGGCAGCGGTAGCCGAGATGGTGATCGGGGTAGCCAAGAAAGATGCAAGCAGTGGAACGCGGTGCGAGCTTGTGAGGGGCGGTGGCGGATAGGTTAGGAAAGCAACGACAACCGAACACACGAAGGTGAGCGTAATCAGGAGGCGTGCCATGAAGAACTTGGTAGGGATTGGAGAAGTTTATGGTTTTTGAGGGATGACGATTGAGGAGGAAAGTGGAAGCATGGAGAGCTTCGACCCAATAGGCAGGCGGCATGCAAGCTTGGTATAGAAGGGAACGAAGAATGTTGTTTATTGTGTGAATCATGCGCTCAGCACGTCCATTTTGCTGTGAGGTGTATGGACAAGACATGCGCAGAGCAACACCATGAGAGATAAAGAAGGCTCGAGCTGCGGAGTTATCAAACTCACGACCGTTGTCACACTGGACCCGGCGAATAGTGGTGCCGAACTGAGTACGGGCGAAGGCAAAAAAATTGGTGAGAGTGCCAAATACATTAGACTTGAGACGTAAAGGAAACGTCCAAACATAATGAGTGTGATCATCAAGAACAATAAGATAGTATTTATATCCAGATATGCTAGGTAGAGGAGACGTCCATAAGTCACAATGAATAAGATCAAATTTAGTGCTAGCACGCGACTTATTTATATGGAATGGAAGATTAACATGACGTCCAAGTTGACAAGCATGACAAAGAGTGTCATTGGGCAGATTTTTATTACATGAAATATGTGACAACTTGACTAGATGGCTGAAAGCTTCACGACCAATGTGACCAAGTCGGCGATGCCATATCGTGGGGGGATGAGGTGGAGGCTGTGAAGTTCTTCGCAGAGGTCTGGAAGGGATATAGATCGCCCCGGCTATTGCACCGCATGATCACGTCCCGTGTACAAAGATGCTTCACGGAAAGGCCAAAAGGGTCAAATTCTACAGAACACTGATTATCAATGGTAAATTGCCGAACAGAGATGAGATTCTTGATTATATGTGGAGAAACGAGGACATTATTTAGGTGAAAATTGTGATGAGGAGTTAGTAAAGACGTATGTCCAGTGGTTGTCACGGGAAGGAGTGAGCCGTTGCCAACAACTACGGGAGCATGTGAGGAGGAAGGAAGAGTGAAAGTAAGATTACCGGGAGTGGAGGTCATATGAGCGGAAGCACCTGTGTCCATAACCCACTCGGTTGAGTTTGGAGGTGTCAACGTCATGGTGTTGAAGGATTGCATGAGTTGTTGCTGATCCCAGGAGTGTGGCGGAACAGACGGCGCTGTCCAGGGGCCATTGTTCACTTGGGGGGCGATGAAGGCATGCTGCTGCGGACGAGGACCGAGGACACCTAGACCAGGGGACCGTATGGCCTGACCGGTCCACATTTGGATCGACCCAGCCCATGGGTTGTTGAAAGAAGGCCATGTCGGAGCCCTGGTATTGTCGTAGCCGCCACCGTGACCTCGGTTGTAGTTGTTATGGCGACGTCGATTGCTGCCCTGATTGCCAGAGCTGCCACCGGGACCGGTAGGGATGGCACGAGCAGCGAAGGAGGCGCTACCGCGATCATTGTTGCGCGTGAGGGAGTTCCCTGAGGCGTAGAAGGCGGTGGCCGGCGACTCGTCACCGGAGCACATGTCTTCCAGCATGAGCGCCGAACGCATCTTGGAGAAGGAGGGCAGAGGCTGCCGCATACCGAGGTTCATCCGCATATTGGCATAGCGGTGGTTGAGACCTCGGAGGGTTTTGCGAACAAGGCTGCGGTCGGCGATCGCGACGCCAAGACCAGCGAACTCATCCGCAAGAGCCTTAACCTTGCGGCAATAGTCGCCCATAGGGAGATCGCCCTGTTGAAGCCCATAGAACTGCTCCTCAAGGAGAACCGCGCGCGTGTCTGTGTTGTCGCGGTGCAGGTTCTCGAGCTCGAGCCACACAGAGCGAGCGGTGGCAGTGGCAGAGGTGTCCATCACCATGGCCTGTAGTGAAGGCGAGAGGGCGCCATATATCCAGGATCGGACGAGGGCATCACGGCGGCGCCATGTTGCATCGGTGACCATGGAGCCGGTGGCCTCCGGCGGCGGCATGACATGATCATCGAGAGCGTACTTGGCGAGGGCTACTTCAAAGAGGCCACGCCAGGTAGGTTCCGGCTTCAAGGTCTAGAGCCAGGGGCACCAATGCCTTGACGCTAGGAATGGCAAAGGCAAGAGCCCAGAGAATGGCCTTAGCCTCAGCCTCGGCCTGGGCAGCGAGCTCATCAGGCGTTGGAGCCATCGGGATAAAGGAAGAAGGGGTAGATGGGATTGGGAAGGGAAAGATGTGGATCGGGGGTTCTAGTCTGATACCATGATAGCGATTACAGAAGTCGCACTGACTCTTGTATTGCATGGTTCGATCATACATATAGTACAAGCTAGGGAGTCCAATCGATTCAGCTAACACAAGTAGTCTAACCGGTTCAGCTAACAGCACTACACTAGCAGTAAACCAATCGGTTCAGCTAACAAATATATCCTGTATAAGCACTTAGCAGCCATGGATGCACCATTCTGCTATATTGTTTGAATCTATAAAAGAGGTCAAAATACTCTTCAAAATTATAGATTGACCACCCAAACGAGAGGCACTGCACAAGCTACGCTAATACTCGGGAAAAGGCGGCAATTTTGAATGCAGGAACAGGCAGAGAGGAGTAAGAGTGATTGCTTGAACTTCTCAAAAGGAATTTTTTGGCAAGATGTTGCACAAATGTTTGATCTCCAAGTGCGTAGGAAAGAGTATATGCTTATCGGCATTTTTGGCAGCCATTCCTTAGTTCCAAATGGCACGTACAAAAAATCAATACACGCATGGATGGGGACATTGTTAGTTCCCATAAGACTACTCTTGTATGTTTGTATGTTAGTTCCCATAAGAAGGGCAAGAAAATGCCTACTCTCTAAAACATTTGCTGACTCAACCAAGCCAGAGACGCTCGGAACAGAGAGACATATTTAGGCCGAGGTCGTTCCCTTATAAGTACCCTCATTGGTGGTGGTCAACACGATTTCATCTCCCAAATAGGTCGATCGGCCTTAGCCTTCCAAGACCTATTGCTGGGTAAATTAAGCTTATCATGCCTCTTCTTCCTTACATAGCTTCATGGCCAATAACAGCTTTGCATTTTTCTCGCCGGCCGTTTTTACCTAGGTGATCTAGCTTTTTTTTTTTTGCGAAAGGGATGATATATTAATTCTCCGAACTTACAGAAAGGTCCAGAAACAAAGGAAAAATTACAAAGCTAGGTTAATTCGTCAAATTTCCTCTCTCGCTTTCTTTTGAGAATTGAGATCAGGCCGCAGCGTTGGCCGGTTTGGAGACCATACGTGGCAGGAAGGATCGTGCTAGCACGCAATCGACATGAACAAAACAGCCGGGTAAGAAGAGCTTCTGCATGCATGGCAAGCAAGTTCTGCATGCAATGCAATGCTGTTGGGGATTTTCATTTCATTGGTTTGGGAAGAATGCTATTTGCTTCTCGTAACCCTGGTTCGAAACCAATAAAACTATCAAAAACAGGCCGTGTCGATGCTGTTTCTCCATTTCTGTTCTGCCCGCTTTAATTTAGAATAACGTGTAATTTACATGTTCTATATCGATCTCTTCAGGGCGTTTTGCTTACTGCCTGTTACCAAGTTTCAGTAGGCACCATGGGGGAAGAGAATGCTGCATCTACGAATGTAAGCATTAATTCAGAACCAAGTTTCAAGGAATACAAATCCATGTTCAGTTGTGTTCTGTCTTCTGTTTCAGGGAATGCAAATCCATGCATTCTAATGAACTTTCACACATGATCCTCCTTCGTTCATTCATTCACAGTGTGCCTGCTTCTTGTTTCGTGTGCAGAGCATCACAGTAGACGTGAGAGTATACATGCACTGCGACGCCTGCGAGAGATCAGTACGCCGCACCATCAAGAAGATGGATGGTAAACATGAAAGAAAAAACTACTGAATTCCAAGCCTGCTCATGCGATGTCACTAACGTGTGATCACCCGTACAGGCGTCGAGACGGTGGAGGTGGACAGGGACGAGAACAAAATCACAGTGACGGGGGATTTCAAAGCCCACAAGTTGCTCAAGAAGATCAAGAAGAAGACCGGGAAGCAGGCGGAGATATTGGTCCCAGACCCCCCAGAGGTGAACGAGGAAGAAAACCAGGAGGAGGTCGAGGATGTTGTTCATGCTCCTTACGGCCATCTGGCGCCGGACATGGATGTTGTTCTAGGTAACGAGTTCCTCCGGCCGGCCCGATGGGACCTCCACTATTTCGATGACGAGAACACAGAAGCGTGTAGGATAATGTAGCAACGCTACGTGCAGCATTGATTTTAGCGTCAATTTTATATAGAGTATAAACTTGCATATATCTCAACAGGCCTATTAACTCAGCTGGTTAGAGCGTCGTGCTAATAACGCGAAGGTCACAGGTTCGAGACCTGTATGGGCCAAAAATTTTGTTTTCTGGAGGTAGCAGGAATTTTGTGCTTTCATGAGATAAACTCTTAACAAAAGAAAATTATTCCTGTTTCGAATGATATTACCAATAGCCAAAGCATTGGCTGTATAATATTGCGCATTTTGTTTGTATACATCATGAAAGATAAAATGCTCCCTGAAAATGAATCAAGATAGAGGAAGGGAATCAAGATAGAGGAAGGACTTCTCTCTAGAGTCCTGCTGACAATGTCTTCCGAGTGTCTATAGCCACAACATTATACCGAATGTCAGCCTGACATTCGACACCTCAAAAAGAGTATGAATCAAATGGTAAAGCTTTAACTGTGTAAATTTTGTCCAAAGCAGAGAACTGTCTTCCGAGTGTCCATAGCCACAACATTATACCGAATGTCTTCAATATATGTTACGATAGGGGTTCGATCTCGAATCAATGTACAGTAGTTGCATTTATAAGGAATGTACTTTGTCTTGAGTAACAATGCTTCATGGGACAACTTATAAATTCATAATACATAGGCAAACATTACACGTGGTCGTTGACCGGTACAGTTTAACTCTACACAGATTGGCGGCAAGATGTCTACCAAAAATAATTTTACCTGTGGAAGAAAATTGCAGTGGCCTGTCAAGCTATCATACGGCTGCGGCTCGAGAATCCTGCCAACCCAATTCACGAGCTCGTCGTTCCCACAATGCAGTCAGTTTCTTCTCCTTTGACATAACCCCATCGGACTTCTCCCTAGCTTCCTCACAAGTCTCTGTAGCCGCGTTACACTTCTCTGCCTCTCGCTGATACTGTGTAGCCTGCCTTTTTGCCTCAACAAGAGTGGCGTTCATGTGATGGCTGTGCTCCTCAGCTACAACCTGCTGCAGCTTGAGCTCCTTGTTAAGAAGATCAACAAACTGCTTCTCCATCTCCTTGATACGCTCAGGGTCATTTGTGCCGCATGCTGCAATATTTCACTTTGTATTATTTTTTACTGTCAACATGATAGCCTGATAACAGACAGCAGTAATAGAAGTAGAACAAAATAATTGCAACCATGTGACAAAAGGAATTCACAATAAAACTTCCAGCTCACAAGTAATTGGGCAGAAATGTGGGAAAAGGTTTACACTATCTGTTCATGCAGAGCGTTTGTAACTGTACCACCGAAAATGATGACAGTACTGTAGGTGCCGATGAAGTACACCTTATGTGCAGGCGCGGTGCTAGTTTTTTAAGTGGTTGTCGAATAACTACTGAGAAAAAGAAAAGGTATACTTCATCGGCACTTGGTAAGTTGCACGACATGCCAATCAGTGCAGGGGAGACATCGTCCCTTACTGGCAATAGCAGGAAGTTATCCATATTCGGCTGAAATGTTAATGTGTTACTGGAAATAGCAGGAAGTAATCTGTGTTTGGTTGCAAAAGGCCAATGTGTTATGGGACAATCCCCGAATATGGTTGGTATGTGCATAAGCTGTTATGGACCTGAGCTTGTGAGTATAAGATGGATACCAAAATAAACTAAGAACTACTCCTACATCAGCATTTGTCTTCTTGTGTATTGTTCATGTATAGCTAACATTAATATTCTGGCAATATATAATGAAAGAACATGCGCTTCTCTCAATTATATTTGGATGCTTTAGCTTGAGTCGTTAAGAGCAATCTTGCAAAAGCTGCAAAATGATTTATGGTCAGCCTGGCACGTAACTTGCCGGTAGTTTAAAAGAGCAGCATCAACATACAACAAACTGGGGATAAAGGACGAAATACTTGCTTTTCAGCCTACAACATACAACAAACTTCGTAGAGTATTATTACTTAGTTTTCTGCTGCCATTTAAAACCTCACTCTCACAGGGACCAATTTACTGAACATTTTGGTAACGGACATGTGAAGAATGACACTAGCAGAATAATGCACGTTTTAATAATCCCTGAACATCTAAATTGTGCTGGGGGTCGACTCCCAGCCTAAAGTTGCGGGTGGAATTGTTCGGTATAGAATATCTTGAGGAGAACTTCACAAAGCGAAACCGTTCTTCGTCAGATGCCCGTTATACTTAACCAACTATGACTGGATAATACCGAACCTTGGTTGAAGTAAAGTAGGTGTGAAAGGAGGAGCTCAAACCTGAAATAGAGAAGTTCATGAGTCCTGCAAAGGAAGGAAAACAAAATGTAAAATCGTGTCAGTTACGAGAATTCATTAGCAACTGCATTCATCTAGTCTAACGCTAGTTGCAACCGACAGACGGACCCATTTACGTTCTTATCTACAGAATTGTGCGTGGGTGCAGATCGGCCATAAGATCTGAGGAGAGGGTGCTCACCGGGCGCGATGGAATTGAGGGAGAGGGGCGGCGGGCAGTCGCAGGTGCAGGGCGGACAAGATGGGGAGGAGACGGCCGCGGCGGTGGTAGCGGAGGCGGAGAATCCCTTCTTATAGCGCCAGTAGAGCGCGGGCCCGGAGACGCCGAGCGCGGAGGCCACGGCCAGGATCACCAGGCACCACCGCCCGCAAGCCGCCACCGCGCCGCGGCGCCCCCCGACCGCCATCGCCGGCTCCGGCGGCGCGCGCGCTCGTGTAATGTGTCCCCGCGCCGTGCCTGCACGCTGAAGGACTCTAGCGGGCGCGCGTGCTTGCTGTGATTTCTCGTAGCAGTGGTGGTGGACTGGTGGTACCTAGGGCTAGGCCCGGTGGTGGGTGAGGGAAACAAGCAGCAGCGGGGTGGTGGGGTGGGGAGGAACGAGGAGGGGAGTGTGTGAGTGGAAATGAGCTGAACTCGGGGAGCTGCCGTCGGTGCGGTGGTGAGAGTGGCGCGGTGGCATGGACTTCACTCTCCTTTTGCCAGCGCTAGTGGAGACGGACCCAACCCAACATTTTTTTAGAATTTTTTTTGTTTTTCCCACACCAGATTTTGTCCTTTTTGTTTTTGCCGCTCTAAATTTTAAGATTTTACTTTTGCCCTTTTGATGTCAAAAACAAAAGCAAAACAACAACAATAGGGGCAAAAGCAAAGCAGAATTTCACCATTTTCATGAGAGCAGTCTTTTGTAGGACGGGCTACATGTGGCCCATTATTCAGAAAAAAAATCAAAAATGGTACTTTAACGTTTCAAAAAGTTCTGAAGATAATCCTAGATGTAGATAATTTTGAACTTATAGCGGTGTACAAAATCTTAACGCAAAATATGTTATATTGTGGGCTGTGTAAAAATGACAAATATCTACATCTGAGATAGTGAACAGTACAAATTTTGATTTTTTTAAAGATTTGTAAGAATTTGTCATTTTTTGTATAGGTCAGAATACAAAACATTTCGAGTTGAAAATTTGCAGCACACTATAGTACATCATTATCGACCTCTATAATTTATCTCAGATTTTTTTGAAACTTCCAAGTATTGATTTCAAAAAGAAAAACAAGCTACATATAGGAAGAGCTACAAAGTGATTTTTCGCCATTTTCATTTCGTTCTTGCCCCCACCAAGTATTACCAGAAAGTGGGCAAAAGCAAAATGTGACAAAAACAAAAACTTCCCACATTTTTTCACCCGCGTAGACAAGCCCGGGAATGTTCGGTACCTCGTACACAGCTGCCCGCTGCGTTTTCGGTCCACAGACCACGATATGTACAGTCTGGTACAGGAGGTGGACTTGCAGGTTCCTATCATCAGGACGTTAACATGTACACTACGCAGCTTCTTTTTTGACAGTCATGTACTCCCCAGCAGTTAGCAAAATCACACGCACGCACAAAACATGGATGGGTCAAACCAAACAGTTCCTTCGCAGATCTCAACTGAACCTTCTACGCCGATTTACAGGCCTGGCTCTTGAAGCTACAGGCTTAGCATATCGGTGGCTCGCCACACAAGGTAGTTTTCCGAGATACAGAGCATGAGAATGCTGAACCGGAGCAGATAAACACATCCCCAGAACAATCAAACAGTTAAAAACACTTGCACTAACCTACAGCACCAGCTAAAGCCTAACCTATGATCCATCTCGTGGAAGCAGAATCTGTTTCTACAAGTATCCACTTCATCCACAAGAACATACATCAGCTTTGACCGGAGAAAGCACCGCCACGCAGCTGAACCACACGCACTCACAACCACACATTCAAACTTTGCAACTAACTGGATTGCACTGAACACGGAACACACCAAACAACTCACTGATCGATTCCAACACCAAGAATGCACTGCGCAAGATGGGTCAGGTACGGCTCGGCCTGCGAACTGTTGCTCAGCGTGGGGATGAGGCTCTGAAGCTCGGAGTTGAATTCAGCTTCGAATTTCCTGCAGCAAACAGGGACAAGATTGGTGTTATGTGATTCTGAATCGGCAAGTTTGTGAATTGACTGAAATACGAGATACGTACAGGATCGACTCCGACATCACAACATTCTCAGATGCGAGTTTCAGCTGCTGGTCCCTCTCTTGTGATCTCTTGATTCTCGACAATTTTGACATCCCGGATTTTGATTTCTTCTCAGGAGGAGCAACCTCGATGGACGGTATCAAAAGCTGGATGGAAGTGGCATACTGGAGACATAGAGATTTCAGCTTCTCAACTTTCTGCACGTGACAAATAAATGGACAATATAAGTTGTTGCTTTTTGACTAGCAGGCGCCAAATAGTGCCCCGCTTCAAAAATTATTTTGAGACCAGAGAATAGTTATGTTTCCCCAAAACATTAAGCATGTGCTACAGTTGTCGTTCGAAAATACGCACCCAGGTTAATAATTTGGCAAACCTCGGTCCCATCCGACAAACTACAGTTATAACTTCTATTGTGCTAAAACAGCGACACTTAATTTGGAACTGAGGGAGTAGATAATAAGAATGAGATAACAATGGAGTCTTGATGCTATATAGGGTACATGTTGAATAAGAATTAGGACACCATTGCCTCCACTCTTTACAGGTGAAGGGGCAACACTGCTATTATCCAACAGCCAGATGAGCTGATCAATAGACTAACCTGCCAAGTGCTACCTTAGCCACAGTTAGTTTTGAGCATGCACAGATCATGACAGCAAGCAAGGTCTTTCAAATTAATAGATAGTTCAAAACAAACAAAGGGGCTACAGTTATTGATGCATGGCAATTATTTTTAGAATGTGATTTCATTTTATTTTACAAAAAGGAATAAAGAGCAAGGGCTGACCACAAGGAGCTCAGGCAACAACAGCAAGCATTCTTTTAGACACTTCTGGAGGAAGAAATCGTGGATCTGGATGACCTGTAATAAGCATCGCAGCAGAGGGTAATGTAATTTGTACTGTTAGCAACGCAGATAAACTAATCAAAAGAACATGGTTAAAACCTCATCTATGCTCTTCGCAGTTTGAAGCTGGTCATGCATAGAATGCCAGTTTGGTTCAAGAACCTGAGGGCCAAAAGAATAATTAGCAACTTTCTCGCCTGCAGTAATAGTTGGTATGGTGTTACTGGTATGGATGGTTTACCTCAAAAGTTAGATAATGTAGAAGGCTGTTTACAAACTTGAGCATGCTGCGACAAAGAATCGACGACCGTAAAATCGGTGTTCCTAGAATCTTGACAGAACGGAACACCTGTTTGAGAGTTTTACATCAGTCAATGTGAGTACGTAAACAAAATAACCAAAATGACTTGATGGGTAAAAAGCTTATGCCGTACTTGTTGAATTTGCCATGCTTGACACAGTTGGCGACTAACATGTTTGCAGTGAAACAATAGCCGAAAGATCAACTGATATTTAGTTAAAGCCTTCCTTGAAATTACAAGAGATAGTGGCCACGGGATCTGCAATATCGATCAGCGGATCAGGTATATCATTTCACTATCAAAACGCAGTGACAAATATTTAACGAAAATACAAATAAAACCTTGTAGCCAAGGCAGAACGTTTCCAAGCCAGTCATGCTTAATGTCATGGGCTGATCAACATTAGCTGCAGCAAACTTGTCTGAAGAGGAAGCACAGCCCAAGTCTTTCAGGGTTGTCAGCTTTTTAAGTAGGGAACTTCTTTCCTGTTTCAAAAGGTATATGTGAACTATGATAGTCAACAGATAAAATACAATTTGACTAGATCCAGGTAATAGACTTACAATGCAACAAGTCAAATATTCATGACTTGGATCTGAAGCGGCTGCTGTACTTCGCAAAGCAATGTCAACAAGAGACTGCCGTATACAGAGAGAATAACACAAAAACAAAGGAGAGTTAGCTCATCAGTTATCATCACAAGAGCTGCAAAAATCAGTTTTCACCATGACAAGAAACAAACAAACAACATAGCATAAGAGGAACCTGAAGTTTTTCGACGGATATCTCTTCTGGTTTCTTTGTAAGCTCCTCTCGGGCAATATCCATAAAATGAACCAAAAAATCACCCTGCAAAACTAATGGCAGCAAATTAGATGACAAGTGAGGTAAAAATAAGCATGGATGTTAAACGTCAAGTTGAGGAACACAAATCATTCTCACTGTTAAGGCATTTATATAACAGAATACAGAAATTATATTGTTTCTGTATTTTAACAGACTGCCGCACATAATATGCAAAATCGTAAAAAACGAGTGCCCATGTATATCAGATGTAAGTCAATAGGTACTCATAGTGAGTAATAATACGAAATTATGAAGAGTGCATGTTCTGCATACTTGGTCAAGAAGTAGATAGCGCTTCAAGGATCGCAGTGTCCCAACGAGATCATACTGCAAATATATGCGAGAATTTTAGCAAGTGACATAGAAGAGTGTGAAATGCATTAGTAATTTAACTACGGACAGTTGTTACCTTGTCTTTCATTAGAGTCAAGAGTTCACCACTTGCAAAATCATAAGCAGATTTGATGCACTCAAGATATTGGTGGTTTGAACCAAAACTCATCAGCTTAGAATTTTCTGACAGGGAAACCTAAATAAAATATCAAACATAAGTTTGATTTTGTAAACACACATACAACATTGCATTTTATAAATTGAACACCAAATAATCGTGCATACCTGAACATTGTGCCCACATTCTCTCATAACATTAAGATACTTTCCTGTTGTCAGAATGGTGGCAGCAACATTATTAAGGAAACTAGGGATGCCATCTTTTAGGCTGTACCTTTGCTGCCAATATTTGGCATCATAATCTTGAGTGAGACTCTCCTACCAAAATAAAAAAGAAGGCAGAGCAACTGGTTAACTTAAGACGGAAATATGTCCAGCATTTTAGGTAAATACAGAGAGCAGTGGGCATTAAGTAGGTTCAAAACTCTACAAGTCAATAAGTACCTTCTGAAGAGATTTGTTTTCAGCAATGAAGAATTCGCCATAAGGGTCATCTATGACACCCTCATACACCCACCTAAAATGATAATCAGAAGCTGAAACTATTGACGCCAGGAAACAAGCTTACTGAACTTCTTTTTTCTAACAACACCCAACATCAAAATTCTAAATAAGACAAACTAGCAAATATGGAATTTTTATCCACTTCAAATCAGATGTTTAGTCCTGATGAGTAGCAAACAATTGAGAAAGTGTCTCAGTCCTAAATATGAACCATAAAGGTAGTTATGAACTATCACAAACCTCTCTAACATCCTGAGGTAAGCTGCACTTGCACACTCTGCCATCTTCTCCAGTAAGGACCGGACAGCACTATCACCAGCCATCGCCTTTGCCTAAGTTGAAAGATATGACGATTAAATTACATGGTGAAAGAGATAATCATGTGGACCAGACTAAACAAGCTATAAAGAAACTGAATATTAGGAGATTAGGTACATAAAAGTTGTTCAATCAATAGAAACAAGAGAAGCATACCAGGTCTGTTTGGCTCAGATTTAGGAGGGTAAGGGGAAATGTGTTTATGAGGGATATAAAGTATAACCTCTTTCTTCAAAGTACCTGGTTTTGAAGTAGATTAAGTGTCGCAGAACCACTAGTATTATTGGACATAGCCTTCTCTATTAGAACAGCCAGTGCATTCAGTGAACTCATCATCCGCTGCAAGAGAGACACAGGAATTACAGTGCTTAAAACAGTAACCAAACTCGGAAAAGTTCACAGATCATAAATTAAATGCAGAATATACCTGACAAAAGAACCACAATCCTTGAACAGAGAGCCTTCCAAGACGGAATTGGTGCTCCAGTTGAGCAACCATTGCCTGATAATCCTGTTATTAGAAAACTAGACTTAATGATGTGGTACCAAATTTGCATAGAAACATCAATACTCCCAGAGGAGTTATGGAGAACAATCTAATAACATCAATATATCACTGGGATTATCTCAGCAGCAATACAATTTATGAAATACTTTCCACGCTACAATACATAAATGAACACACGATAGAGTCAGCTCTTTATTCATTCTTCCGCTTTTGCAAATAGAAGAGCGCTAGTACACATGTCAAAATCAAAATGATCTTTCTCAGGATAGGGATTGTACCAGGAGGAATGCCCTTAGAGCTGCGGCTAGAGCATGGTTGACCAAACCATTTTTGAAATGTGACCTGGATTCCACAAACTGGCTCACTAATACGAAATCCTCACATAATGGGAAAATTCGGCGAGTCAACTCCTGCAAGAGCAAGATCAGACAAACGCCAAATATATCATCTCTCTTTTTTCGCATGGTCAGGGCTTACCTGGAGTGCAAGGTCCATTGAAGAATCAATCTGGAAGACAACATATCCATCCTTTCCGCGGACCCTCTTGATTGAAATATATCTTCCCTCAATACCCACCAGAGCTGATAGCAAATCATCGATAACTAGAAGCTCCTGCATTTCAATTAGGGCAGTAACGTTGAATAAAGTTTTTATGAATTGCAGAAAACAACAAACACATCAAACCCCTTCTAATTACCAAATCACTGAGATCGAATTCAAAACCGAAACCCTAGAGACACAAAACAAGTAAAATCAAGCTCAATTTCGCCGGCTGAAAATTTTCGAAACCCCAATTCCGCTTACCTGAACAGAAACAGCATACGATCCGATGACACTCCCAGCGCCGCCGCCGGCACCGCGGCTGCAGATTCAAACCAAGTGCAGGCATCATAGACCAACCGGGGCAGCAGAACCTCGAGGCAAGAATCTAAACGACACGAAATTATCCACCAGGACGTACCTGAAGGAGTCGAGGGAGAAAGGCTTGGATCCAGGCGCCTGCGCCGACGCGGACACCTTCGCCTCCTGCCAGGGAGCGAGGGATGGATGTGAGGCCGGGGCAGCAATGCGGGCGGGCTGGGTACTGCAGGGAAGAGGAAGGGCGTACCTGGTGGAAGCGTCCGGTGAGGTAGGGGCGCTCGAGGTTCCAGCGAGGGGTCGCCGGCGCGGGATCCATTTCGAGGCGAGGCGGGGCGGGGAGCGGGGAGCGGTGGCGGGGACTAGTGTGGAAGAAGAGTTGGGTTTAGACAGCAGATCCCGGCCGTTTGTTTGTTTGAAGGCGTGGGACACTGACTGATCGGGTTCGTACAATTTTTACAGAAGAATTCTGCAAGTACCGATCAGCCGTCACGGAGGGACAGACTTTGCTTCATGGCCTTTGGGCCAATATACTGTCCGGTCTGCATACCAACTTGCACGATCTGATCGTGATGCTGTGGAGGTCTGGTCGAGGTTCATCTTCGTTGGTACTGGATAATTCCAAGCTGTGGAAGAAACTATGGGCGAACAAGGCGCTAGCTGTACGTCATGATGTGTCTTTTGCTTTGGAGGAAGGTTTCTCCAAGATAATCATCGGGTCTGATTGTTTATCAGTGATCCAGCGGATCGAATCCTCTGAGACGGATCGATCTCTATATGGTCCGATGATTGAAGATGTGAAGAGGATGTCCAAATCCTTTGATTCATGCATTTTTCGTCATGTTTATCGTGTGCTCAACGTTGCTGCACATTGTATAGCTAGAAATTCTGCTGGTAGGTCTGTGTGGCGTGGTGTTCCTCCTGAATGTATTCGGGAGGCTATTTGTAATGACATTATGATTATTGATCAATAAAGCATACGGTTCTCTCAAAAAAAAAGAGTATCCAGAAAAATGGTCAAACTCGTTTTTTACAGTTTTGGTTGAAAAAGACCCAGATCCCTAAAAGGGGGTAAACCGAAAACTATTTTCCAACTGTCCGGATATTATCACCTAGTTACCCCCATAGAACCAGTTTTGCGTAGATTTTTGGGGAAACGCGAAACGACCCAACCTTCACGTCTTCCGCCCTGATCTGGTCGACACACCCCGCTTCCACGCCGGACTCAGCTTCGGTGACTTGCCGTGTACAAGTCACCGAAAGACTTGGGCCCATCTCGGTCCTCCGTTTTAGATCCAATGGATAAGATTTGTCCAAATTTGTAACTGAAAATAAAAAGTGTTCGGCAAAAATTGAAAAAAATCCAGTAACTCACAAATGCCTCGTTTTATACTCGGAGAAAGTTTCATTTCATTTGGACCATTATTTTGTGGATAAGTAAATTTATATCTTAAAACGGTAAAATGTTATTTATTTACAAAATATTAATCGAAATAGGATGTAACTTTTCCAGAATATAAACGAGGCATCTGCGATTTACTGTATTTTTTTCAATTCTTCCGAACACTTTTTATTTTGAGTTACAAATTTAGGCAAATCTTATTCATTGGATCTAAAATGGAGGGCCCAGATGGGCCCAAGTTTCTCAGTGACTTGTGCACAACAAGTCACCGAAGTTGAGTCCCTCCACGCCAAGTAGCCTCGACAAAGTTCTATCCAGTACGGGCCATGCTCTGCACGAACTCCACCCTTCCGCCTCTGCCGCTAAGCCGCTCGATTCTCGCCTTTGGTCGTGTGTCTAGCTGGACTTCGCATGGAACCAGCGGCTCCTCATCCAGTGGCGGAGCTAGAAGTTGAACTATGTGTTGTCAATACAAAGTGGTGTAGTCAACTGCAAGTATTTGTCTTTTTATATTATTATTTTTGCAGTACTTTTGCTTGTATTAGCCAAAATCATGTGTAGTCTCTTGACTACACATGTCATACGTGGCTCCGCCATTGTCCTCATCGACGCCTCCAATCCCACCTCGAGCTCCTGGCCCTCATCGACCTCGACAGTGGTTGTGATACGTCTCAAACGTATCTATAATTTTTGATGTTGCATGCTTGTTTTATACCAAATGCTACATGTTCTATTTGCATTATATATCATTTTATGCATTTTCTGGAACTAACCTATTAACAAGATGTCACAGTGCTAGTTCATGTTTTCTGCTGTCTTTTTGTTTCAGAAAAGCTAGTCGGGAAATATTCTCGAATTGGACGAAATTTTACGGGACAAGTTTTTCATCGATACAAAGACGGGGTCCAAAAGGCAGCCGAGGAGGCGACCCAGGGGGCCCACACGCTACCTCGGCGCGACCCGCGCCGAGGGGTCGTCTGGCCGCCTCAGGTGGCCCCCAACGCCGCCTCTTTGCCTATATATTCCCCTCGTCCAGAAAACCCTAAACACCCGAACACAATTCCACGAAAAGTTCTGTCGCCGCCGTCGTCGTCAACCCTAGTTCAGGAGGGTTCTGAAGTTCTTCCCGGCACTCTGCCAGATGGGGAGATTATCCCCGGAGGGCTCTACACCACCATGCCCGCCTCTAGACTGATGTGTTAGTAGTTCTCCATTGGACTACGGGTCCATAGCAGTAGCTAGTTGGTAGTCTCTCCACTTTGTGCTATCATGTTTAGATCTTGTGAGCTGCCTAACATGATCAAGATCATCTGGGATCCGATGAATTGTAAAGTTATGACCAAGTTTGTTCATCTATCTATCTATATGTTTATTTATGTTCTTGCATGCTCTCTGATGCTAGTAGATACTTTGGCCAAGTAGATGCTAGTGTCTCCAAGAGGGGGTATTTATGCTAGATAGTGGGTTCATGTCTCCGGTAGCCTAGGCTGGAATGACAGAAACGACTAAGGTTGTTGATGTACTGTTGCCACTAGGGAGAAAACAACTATGCTATGTTTATATGTCAATTGCATTGTTTACAATACACACTTTGCTTATTGCAATAATCTGTTGAAAGATCGTATGACACCTAGAGGGGGGGTGAATAGGTGCTACCCAATTTTTAGTTCTTTTTTAGTTTAGGCTTGACACAAAGGTAAATTCTCTAGATATGCAACTACGGTGAATTTACCTATATGACAAGTTAACTCTAAGCAGGCTACGAGAAACAAGTAAAGGCAAGGTAAAGAGGTAACCAAAAGTGAAGCACGCGGAGACAAGGATGTAATCCCGAGTTCCTCCCTTTTAGGGGAGTACGTCTCGTTGGAGGGGTGTGAGCTCGCCACCACAGGCTTGCTCAACGCCACAACAGGCTCACCCTATTCTCCGATGAACCTCACCATAAAGGATTGGTTCACCTTCAACTATCGGAATCCTTCGAGGCGGAATCCAGAGCCTTTACAACAACAATCCGGGGCACACACCCACAACTGAATTGGGGGCTCCCGAATAGCTACAATCTGTCACAATAGACAAGAGGTAAGATTAACAAGATGCCTAGGTTTTCTCAATGGAAACCCTAGGCTCGAATCCCTCAAGTGAATGAGGGGGAAATGTAAATCGCCTTGGTGAAGATGTAGATCTCGGCCTTCTCCTTCAATCCTCCAAAGATCAACGAGTTTGGGTGGAGAGATTGGGAGATCTATGAGTTTTGAGTTTGCAACAATGATGCGTCAAAGTATTCTAGTCGAGCTGACCAAGGTTGAAGAAGGTGTGGGTATTTATACCCCTGCTGGAAATAGAGCCGTTGACGAAACAGGGGACTGGATATTCCGGTACCTCTGGAAATCTCCGGTACCAAATATCCGGTGCACATCAGGAGCTGCGAGTTCTGGTCCTTAGCAGAATTTCCACCATTCTTCTTCTGGACCGGATATTCCGGTAGCTTCAAAATATCCGGTTGCAAATATCTGGTGACCATCAGGAGCTTCAAAACTTGGTTTCTAAAAAGTCCTTAGCCGTTTTCTCGAGCAACCCTGGGGACCGGATATTCCAGGTCTGGGACCGGAATATCCGATTCCTTTTATTGAGTAAATTGAACTAGCTCTTTTCTTCTTTCTTTTTGGTTTTGATGCAATGATGTTTTAATCACCTAAAACCTTCATCACTTAACATCATATCAAATGGTCACAAGTGTTGTTGCCTAACACACAAAACACAAGGGATTAAGAAATGTTCTTTCATCAGTTGCTTGCAACTTAATACCTGCGGGAGACACGAACGTTATTTCGCAGGTGGATTATTAGTCATAGATGCAGCTAGCAAGCGGTATATGTATCTTGTCGTAATGCCCAATAAATACTACAATGAACTTTATCTTGTCATAATATGTAGTGTCATGCCTTTGCTATTTGTCAATTGCCCAGCTGTAATTTGTTTACCCAGCATGTTGTTTATCTGTTTATGGAAAGATGCTGCTAGTGAATTGTGGACCCTGGTCCATTCTTTGACACAGATAAAAACAACGTTTCCACCACGCTCTACACTCATTTGCTCGCTGTTCATTTTTTCATTTACATTTGTTTTACACACCACACGTTTAATCCTTTGTATTCAGCAAGGCAGGGAGATTGACAACCTTCCTGTTTTGTTGGGGCAAGGTAGTTTGATTGTGTTGTGTGCAGGTCCACGTCAACAACATTTCAGTTTGATTGTGTTGTGTGCAGGTCCACGTCAACAACATTTCAACGGCGCTGTTGTTTACACCGTGTTGAAGCTCTTCCAATTCCTACTGGTTCGATTAAATCTTGGTATTGTTTCAAGGGAAATTTGCTGCTGCAGTACTTCATACCTTCCTCTTGGGGTCTTCCAACGAACGTGTGTTCCACGTCATCAGGTTGCTTCCTGCTTTTGTCGCTCGGTCCTCCTCCGATTCAGCGCCACTCCCTCTATTCTCCAGCGCCGTCCTCTACCGGGTTCCTCAACGCCATGGCGCTGGCCAGCGTCGCCCCGCAAGCATCAATGTGCACTTCATTGTTGATGCATGTAAAATGCATACATGAACTTTGCATTATTTCTACTTATATTCCAGTCATATTTGCATCAAATAAGGGTTATATCACTGTTTTATAATGATTTTGGGAATATTTGATATGTTTCCTATTTTTTATGGAATTAACCCTGCGCAGGCAGAAAACCCTATTTCTATATTTTAATGTTTCAGGGACCCAAACGACGTCCAAATGACCTGGAAATTTACGAGCATCATTTTTGGAAGGAACAAGACTTGGGGCGAAGGAAGCGAACAAGCGGAGCCCCGAGGGCCAAAAGAGGTGGGCCCACGCGGCCAGTACAGGGCCGCGTGGGACCCCCCAATTGGGCCTCGGCGCTCCGTTGCCGTCGATCTTTCCTCCACCGACTCCGTTTTGACCTAAAACGCCTATAAAAATAGTCCCCCGACGTTCTCTGGAAGGAGCGCCGCAAAAACACAGAAACACCGAAACAGAGACCTGGAGTTGCAGATTGGAGGGGGAAAACTCCGGCGGGGCGCTGCCGGCGTGGTCTCCATCTTCTCCAACGACTTCTCCACCGTCTCCATGATGAAGAGGGAGTAGTCCACCTCTGGACTATGGGTTTGTGGAAGTAACTTATGTATCTCTCTCTCTTGAGCTTCACTAATTAGTACCGTATGAGCTGCTGAACATGATTACGGTCATCTATGTAATACCTTTGTGGTGGATCTTTTTATGAGTTAATATATGTTTGAGATTGCAATGGTTTTGTTTCAGTTATGAAAGTAGATGCATATTATGTACCCCGTTCTTATTTACTTGTCATGATCAAGCATGTTTATGAGAGCGTGTGAGGGGGAACGTGTGCATTAGTTGGAGTAACGGGGGTGGCTAGTGCAGTGAACGTGAGAGAAAGTTCTGCGATCCACTTGGGTGTTTTACCTTACTTTGTTGCCTCACTAGGGATAAAAAGAAATACCATGCTACCGGAGATGTGGGTGTGACCATTGCCACTACTCCATGACTAGATCTAGCATGTTCTTATTTTAACTTCATGTCATGATACTTATTGCTATACTCTGAGTTATCTTAATTACTGAGGTGTTATGATTTAGTTCGCATCTTGGTGGAGTATAAGAGAGACTAATAACCAAAAGGTCTCTATGTTAGGACGTGATGCCCATATAATTATAACTTGTCATTAAACTGTTGTGTTGCAATCTCATATGTCAACTCTAGTGTTCCATTGTCTACCACTTTATTAAAGAGAGAGTGCATTTGTGAAACCATGAACCCCGGTCCATTTTTAATCATAAGAAACACCTTTCCAACCACTTTTACCACTTTTCCATTTTCTGCCATTTAAAAATCCGAAAATACAAAAACACTTTTACATCTTGCATTCATCATATAAAACCCAAAAATATCATTTATCATTGCTACCACCATCCTTGCATATTTATTTACCACCATTGCATATTTATTTCTTGTTTGCATTGCATATTATCTTGATATCATTCTCACACCTTGTGCTTGACAACCACTAGGTGAGGTTGAGGACCAAAACATTTACTTTGTTTTGTAGGTAACCAAAAGAAGGATAGGAAAGATAAATCTTCACTACTGATTCCCCGAGAGTTCGATATTAAACCCTCGAGTCACCCCTCGTGGGGAAAACACGTCTTCCACTTACTACACACTCTGCACTTGGAGTCTCAACCTAACCCATTTACTTTTCACGCAGGTAACTACGTGAAGGGCCATCAAGACTGTTTTCTGGCGCCGTTGCCGGGGAATCATTGCTGAAAGGTTTATCCAAGGATATCTCACCAAGTCAACTTCATCACCAACTTGTGCTAACACCTAAGCTTGGGGAGGTTGCACCTACGTGAGCATCATCTTATCCATCTTTACCTTCAAAGCAATTTATCTTGTTTTGTCATTGTCTTGCATTTTTATTTCGGTTTGCATATTTATTTTCAGTTTTGCATAAAAAATTAAAAAACACATAAAAACTTGCTAAAATGGGAGAAAGAACTAAGTTGTGTGATTACACAAACACTCCAAATGATCAATTTATTGCTAGGCCCATTGCCACACCTAAGATAAATGCTGAGAGTTATGAAGTAAGTCCTAGTTTGTTGAACTTGATAACTAGGGAACAATTTGGCGGTAGTGCTATGGAGGATGCCTCTATGCATCTTCATGATTTTGTTGAAATATGTGACATGCAGAAATTTAAAAATGTGGAAAGTGATATTCTAAAACTGAAGTTATTTCCTTTCTCACTTAGAGGAAAAGCTAAAGAGTGGCTGCATTCATTACCTATTGATAGCATTAAAACTTGGGATGATTTAAAAGAAGCTTTCATTAAGAAATACTATCCTCCTGTTAAAATTTTGCAAAATAGAAACAACATTCTTTCTTTTAGGCAAAATGAAAATGAACATGTTGCTATGGCTTGGGATAGGATTAAACTTATGCTTAGAACTTGTCCATCACATGGGGTCAACGAATGGACCATATTACACTCTTTTTACAATGGTCTAAATTACATGTCTAGAAATATTCTTGATTCTGCTGCTGGAGGTGCTTTTATGGGAAAAACTATAGTAGAAGCTAAGAACATATTGGAAAGTATTTTGCAAAACTATAGTCAATGGCATACTGATAGAGCACCTAATCCTTCTAAGAAAGTGAACTCCATAGAAGAAACAAATGATTTGTCATCTAAAATGGATACTATTCTTGCTTTCATTAATAAACAAAATATTGAAAATGTGCCTTTGCAAGAATAGTTGGTAATAATCCTGAAAATATTGATGTCAACTTCATTAGGAACTATGGTAATAATGGGTATGGTAACAACAATTATAACTCTTATAATAAACCCCCATATGTGCCAAACAAATATGCCACTAGTAGTAATGTTTCTAGTGATTTGGAAAACACCATTAGATCATTTATATCTACTCAAAAGGAGCTTAATAAGGAATTTATATCTAAGTTTGAAAAACAAGACTCTTTGTTTGAAAGGGTAGATCAGCTCACTAAGGAAGTTTCCTCATTAAAGAACACCATTATAGCTCAAAAACATGAGGAAACAATTAAATATTGTCAAGAGGTTATAAATAAATCTTGGGAACATATTCATGAGCAAGAGAGAATTGCTAAGGAAACTATTATGGTAATGAAAGAGAGAAAGTTGAGGAAGTTAAAATGCTTAGTGAAGTCAAGGAACCATTGCTTGACTTAGAGAATTGTAGCTTGCATGAATTAATATCTATCTTACAAAAATTTGCAAGTGATCCTTCCATCAATGTAACCAAGCTGGTTTTGGTTCTTATATTGCTAATCATGTCTTGAAAGAAAAGATTGCTAGGTACAACCAAGAGGCTATGATACCACCTAAGCTTGGGGATGTATGGATTCCCAAAGTCCTAGTAACCATTGGAAAAGAGACACACCATGCTATACTTGATCTAGGATCTAGTGTCTCTGTTTTATCTAAAGAACTATATGAAGTACTTGAATTGAAAAATCTTGAAAAATGCTCTATTGAACTTGCACTTGCTGATGATTCCATTAAACATGCTTTAGGAAAAGTAAGTGATGTTATGGTAGAGTTACATATGACATTTGTGCCTGTTGATTTTCTAATCATGGATATGGGGAATAAAACCTCTAGTCCAATTATTCTTGGAAGACCTTTTCTTCGTACTACAGGTGCTATCATTGATTCAAAAGAAGGGAATGTGAAGTTTCAGTTTCCACACAAGAAGTGCATGGAACACTTCCCAAGGAAGAGGGCACATCATTCAAGCTCCCTCATGAGCTTCGTCCACAATAAACATCAAGTAAGAAGCCTAGCTATATGGCTATAAAGAAAGCGCTTTACGGGAGGCAACCCGGTTGTTTTTATTTGTGATTTTCTTTGTGTCCTCTTGCTGTAACAAGAGACTTAGTGTTTAGTTTAGTTTCTGGAATTTTTAATAAAGTGCCAAGTTTTACTCATTTTGGTTGAAAAGTTGCTTATAGCGTTCGGAGATTTTATTCCTGCACGAATCTGTGCACGGTATGATTTTTAATTCTTATTCTGTAACTCCGAATGAGCTCATATTTAAACTGTAGTGCAACTTTTCATCCTCTGTATGCATGAATTTTTCGGAATTTTCCGACAAAGTTAAGTAGGGTAGAAAAATACGTTTAGCTGCTGCTGTTTTTCTGGACAGATTCTGTCCCATTTTGTTTGATGCATGCTTAGAACTTTTAACATGAATCTTTTTGATCCAATTGAGTTTATGAGTAGGCATACAACATTATACATTTCTGGACATTCATATGAATTTTTGTCTAAGGATTATATGCAGCAAGAAATCTATTTGTTTATCACTACTAATGTGCCCCACAGAAAAAGAAATGGGAGAAACGGTGTTTTGAAGTTTTTTCACAGGGATTAGAGGAGATGCACCAAGAGCTATCCAAGGATGGTGAAGACCATAAGCTTGGGGATGTGAAGACAACCCCACTGGACCTACACACTCTCGGTTTGCACACGTCTAACTTCTGTTTTTCGATCGAAACACTTTATCGCATAAACTTGGAGCGTCTTTTTGTTTGTTTAGGTTAGATTTTTATTTTGTGAGACCACCACACTATCATTTATATATGAGAGAGCTACTGGAAATTTGGGTTGAATTATGTTGGATGCTATTATAAGATTGGGAAAAGGGATGTTGAGTTAATTTTAAAAGATACATATAATTGCATGATTCATGAGCTTGTTAATGAGTAATAATTTGCAAATATTTTATCAAGAGCTATCTTTTATTCATGTTTTGATGCTAAATGTTATTTACCTTGTTTTAACATGGATTAGTTAGTTCTATGGACACTCATGCATGCATTTAGATGGTCAACTTTCTCCCTCTTGCTAGCCCAAAAATTCCAACAAGCAAAAACTTGTTTCCAACACCTTCAACCAAAGTTTTTCCAGTGAGTCCACCATATCTACCTATTAGCTTTATGCTATTCCGAGTATGTTTATCATGATATTTGTGTTATCTATACCTCTGAATGAAAATGCTTATGTTGTTAATTGTTGTGGGAAAAGTTGGTTATATAGCTCTCTCGAACTTGATGCACACTTTACTTTCATTGCATAAATAAAATATGACCCATTGTGATTAAAATTATGAGTTGTGGACTTGACAAATGTCTTTGGTTGAGAGTTAGCTCATATGTGCTGTCACATGGCAAGCTTTCAACATTGCACATCTCATTTAGTTGATATCATGTACTTTTGTTTATGGATGCTTACCATGGGTGAAATAAATGGGAAATGAAGTGAGTTTAAATGAGTTTGTATAAATGGTTAGAGAGACGCCTGGGCCGCTAATCTAAGCCATGCATCATTCATGGTGGAAATTTACTTACATGCTATGGTGAACCTTCTGTGATACACCTTACAATAAAAAGCTATCCAATGGTAAATAAAAAGGGTGTTGAGATTGTTCATTGTGTTTGTTTGTCTTGTCATTTTGATATGGGCTTGTTCCATATCCTGGGACAAGAGGTACCCCAGTTGACGCTCTTAATGATACTATTATTACTTACAATGATATTTAACTTGAACTTGCTTTGTTTTCCAAGTTGAGTAACACATGGAGTAGGTACTTGTATTCAAGGGGCATGAGACTTTCAACCTGTACTTTGTCAAGCACACTACTCGTATTTGCTTTCACTTTAAACTTAATCATTCAAGATGCTATGATAGGGGAATGAGAGCTTGACACCAAGGATTACCATATTACAATCATTGACTTAAGTAGAGAAGTTCAGAAGTTAGATGAAATTTATTCATGCTTTACCTCTACTCATATATATATCTTTCCAAAGTGTCCACCTTTTATATTCAGATTTTCACCAATACTCTATGACCATTGTAGGATGTTCTTACTTATTATTATGCATACATGTGGTCCATAGTACTTCTTCTCTTATGTTACACTTTGTGAATTATCATTGAACATCCTTGCATTGAATACTTGATATCACTTCATAAACTATCTTGCATATTGCTACTCCTTTTAAGAATGAATCATTTGACTCTATGTAGCAATAGTAATCATCTTTGATATCCATTGATAGTATTAAATTGCAAAGTCCATGTTAGTTTTATCACCTTCATACTCGAGGACGAGTATAGGTTAAGCTTGGGGATGTTGATGCATGTAAAATGCATACATGAACTTTGCATTATTTTACTTATATTCCAGTCATATTTGCATCATATAAGGGTTATATCACTGTTTTATAATGATTTTGGGAATATTTGATATGTTTCCTATTTTTTATGGAATTAACCCTGCGCAGGCAGAAAACCCTATTTCTATATTTTAATGTTTCAGGGACCCAAACGACGTCCAAATGACCTGGAAATTTACGAGCATCATTTTTGGAAGGAACAAGACTTGGGGCGAAGGAAGCGAACAAGCGGAGCCCGAGGGCCAAAAGAGGTGGGCCCACGCGGCCCTGTACCTGGCCGCGTGGGACCCCCCTTGGGCCTCGAGCTCCGTTGCCGTCGATCTTTCCTCCACCGACTCCGTTTTGACCTAAAAACGCCTATAAAAATAGTCCCCCGACGTTCTCTGGAAGGAGCGCCGCAGAAACACAGAAACACCGAAACAGAGACCTGGAGTTGCAGATTGGAGGGGGAAAACTCCGGCGGGGCGCTGCCGGCGTGGTCTCCATCTTCTCCAACGACTTCTCCACCGTCTCCATGATGAAGAGGGAGTAGTCCACCTCTGGACTATGGGTTTGTGGAAGTAACTTATGTATCTCTCTCTCTTGAGCTTCACTAATTAGTACCGTATGAGCTGCTGAACATGATTACGGTCATCTATGTAATACCTTTGTGGTGGATCTTTTTATGAGTTAATATATGTTTGAGATTGCAATGGTTTTGTTTCAGTTATGAAAGTAGATGCATATTATGTACCCCGTTCTTATTTACTTGTCATGATCAAGCATGTTTATGAGAGCGTGTGAGGGGGAACGTGTGCATTAGTTGGAGTAACGGGGGTGGCTAGTGCAGTGAACGTGAGAGAAAGTTCTGCGATCCACTTGGGTTTTTACCTTACTTTGTTGCCTCACTAGGGATAAAAAGAAATACCATGCTACCGGAGATGTGGGTGTGACCATTGCCACTACTCCATGACTAGATCTAGCATGTTCTTATTTTAACTTCATGTCATGATACTTATTGCTATACTCTGAGTTATCTTAATTACTGAGGTGTTATGATTTAGTTCGCATCTTGGTGGAGTATAAGAGAGACTAATAACCAAAAGGTCTCTATGTTAGGACGTGATGCCCATATAATTATAACTTGTCATTAAACTGTTGTGTTGCAATCTCATATGTCAACTCTAGTGTTCCATTGTCTACCACTTTATTAAAGAGAGAGTGCATTTGTGAAACCATGAACCCCGGTCCATTTTTAATCATAAGAAACACCTTTCCAACCACTTTTACCACTTTTCCATTTTCTGCCATTTAAAAATCCGAAAATACAAAAACACTTTTACATCTTGCATTCATCATATAAAACCCAAAAATATCATTTATCATTGCTACCACCATCCTTGCATATTTATTTACCACCATTGCATATTTATTTCTTGTTTGCATTGCATATTATCTTGATATCATTCTCACACCTTGTGCTTGACAACCACTAGGTGAGGTTGAGGACCAAAACATTTACTTTGTTTTGTAGGTAACCAAAAGAAGGATAGGAAAGATAAATCTTCACTACTGATTCCCCGAGAGTTCGATATTAAACCCTCGAGTCACCCTCGTGGGGAAAACACGTCTTCCACTTACTACACACTCTGCACTTGGAGTCTCAACCTAACCCATTTACTTTTCACGCATGTAACTACGTGAAGGGCCATCAAGACTGTTTTCTGGCGCCGTTGCCGGGGAATCATTGCTGAAAGGTTTATCCAAGGATATCTTACCAAGCCAACTTCATCACCAACTTGTGCTAACACCTAAGATTGGGGAGGTTGCACCTACGTGAGCATCATCTTATCCATCTTTACCTTCAAAGCAATTTATCTTGTTTTGTCATTGTCTTGCATTTGTTATTTCGGTTTGCATATTTATTTTCAGTTTTGCATAAAAAATTAAAAAACACATAAAAACTTGCTACAATGGGAGAAAGAACTAAGTTGTGTGATTACACAAACACTCCAAATGATCAATTTATTGCTAGGCCCATTGCTACACCTAAGATAAATGCTGAGAGTTATGAAGTAAGTCCTAGTTTGTTGAACTTGATAACTAGGGAACAATTTGGCGGTAGTGCTATGGAGGATGCCTCTATGCATCTTCATGATTTTGTTGAAATATGTGACATGCAGAAATTTAAAAATGTGGAAAGTGATATTCTAAAACTGAAGTTATTTCCTTTCTCACTTAGAGGAAAAGTTAAAGAGTGGCTGCATTCATTACCTATTGATAGCATTAAAACTTGGGATGATTTAAAAGAAGCTTTCATTAAGAAATACTATCCTCCTGTTAAAATTTTGCAAAATAGAAACAACATTCTTTCTTTTAGGCAAAATGAAAATGTTGCTATGGCTTGGGATAGGATTAAACTTATGCTTAGAACTTGTCCATCACATGGGGTCAACGAATGGACCATATTACACTCTTTTTACAATGGTCTGAATTACATGTCTAGAAATATTCTCGATTCCGCTGCTGGAGGTGCTTTTATGGAAAAAACTATAGTAGAAGCTAAGAACATATTGGAAAGTATTTTGCAAAACTATAGTCAATGGCATACTGATAGAGCACCTAATCCTTCTAAGAAAGTGAACTCCATAGAAGAAACAAATGATTTGTCATCTAAAATGGATACTATTCTTGCTTTCATTAATAAAAACGCTATGAAGTGTATATAAAACATGTAGCAATATGTATAAAACAAGCATGAAACATAAAAAATTATAGATACGTTTGAGATGTATCAGCAAACCAAGCTTAGTTCCTACTCGTCCCGGAGTAGGTAAACGATAATAATATAATTTTTGGAGTGTCATGCTACCAACATAATCTTGATCAAATAATAATGTAAATGACATGAACTAAATGAACTTATCCAAGTCAGGTATCTATAGTTGCTATAAAGTAAACAATGAGCAAACATGATACATCATAGAAATAAAAACTTTTCATGGATAGTACTTTGGAGACATGAGCTATGAGAATTTGCATAAAAGTTAGCTCACCAAGCAACATTTTCGAATCAAAAGAGTTTGACCAACACAAAGTAAGATTTTAAGTTTCAGCATTTGCTTCAACTTTCAACATATTTATCTCATGGATATTGTCTACACAAAGTAGCATAATTAGTCTAACATGCTAACATATAACAATTCTTGTACCAAAGTTGACACTAATGTTTGCTTATGGAAAATAGACAGGAGCGGGAAAACTGACTCTACATAAAAGTAAAAGAAAGGCCCTTCGTAGAGGGAAGCAGGGATTAAGTCATGTGCTAGAGCTTTTTAGTTTTTGAAATCGTATAGAGAATAAAAATATATTTTGAGAGGTGCATGTTAATGGTCAACGAATGGTAGCAAACAATACAGTATTACCCATGCCAACCAAACTTTTTAAGAGCGGCTCCCATTGAGGAACGTTATTTCTGCGGCAAGCAGATCATTCCTCTTTTCTCCTTTATTTACACATGCAGATGTTTGACTGAGTGCTCAGGAACAAAATGTGAGGAGAGTTTATGATGAAAGTTGTAAATTAAGGGGGCTGGGCACCCCGCTGCCAGCTCTTTTTGTAAAATTATAGATAAGCAGATGTAAGCTGCTAGTCTGGAGTAAAGTCTGATTGACAAGTCTAATAAAGATCATCTACTAGTTCCTCATGAGCTGGTAAACAGAGACACAAATAAGAAGTAGTAACAATTTTGAATAATTTAAAGGTAGCACATGACAAATTTACTTGGAATGGCAAGAAAATACCACATATCGGTAGGTATGGTGGACACAAATGGCATGGATTTTGGCTCAGGGTATTGGATGCACGAGAAGCATTCCCTCTCAGTACAGAGTTTAGGCTAGCAAGGTTATTTTAAGCAAACACATAACGCCAACCGGTACAAAAAGAACCATATGATGAACATATAAGAAAAACTATAAGACTTCACACTGTCTTCTTTGTTAACCAAAACATCCTTTTAACAGAAAATATCTAGACCTTGGAACTACCAATTATGACAAATCAAATAACTTCAAGCTTTAACGGTAGTTCTTCACTAATGAGCCTTTACTTACATAATACACAAGTTTAAACATTACTTACTTGATAACTCAAAACAATTGACAAGTATCAAGTTACTCAAAACAGATGATCTACAAGACTATGTAAGCATTTTCTTTATACCATTACCACATGCATAGCATTTTCTGTTCCAACCAAACACCAATCAATTTATTTAACAACTCTCCAAACAAACATAAGTGAAACAAGAGAGTACTTTCTTCAAAAGAACTAATAGCTCTGAATAAGAGATACATGAAAAACAAGAGCTAGAAGTATAGCAGCGCTAGACAAGAATACTCAACAAGTATAAGTGAAGAATAGGAGTATTCTAATGAAAAAGCGGAGCGTGTCTCTCTCCCAAATAAGAGTGCTAGGGTCAAACTAGTTATGACCAGAGAACAAAACATAAAGAAACTAAAAATAAAACACACAGACGCTCCAAGAACAACACTCATAATGTGAAGAAATAAAAATATAGTCTCACTAGAGATGACCTGATAATTTGTCGATGAAGAAGGGGATGCCTCCAGGGGAGTCTCCCCGAGATTAAGCTCTTCACTCTTCTTGATCTTATTTCATCACCCTTCTCTCTTAATACCTGAAAACTTCCTTCACACCAAACTCAGAGTAAACTTCATTAGAGGGTTAGTGCATTAAATCATAATCTCACTTGGTTCTGTAAAGACACATTACAAATATCATTTTAAACATTAGCTATTTTTTACTAGCCTTATATGAATCTCTTCCACCTTTAAAGAATTTCACTTAACACTTGTAAAGAGAGAATGCAAAACTAGACAGAATCTGTCAAAACCAGAACAGTCCGTGAAGACGAAATTTTTCGAGGCACTTACGTCGCTCAAATCAGAAAACTCTGAACTAACGAAAGTAGGTAAAAAGCTCATGCTTCTGCACAAAAATTGGCAGATTAAAATACTATTCCGTGATTTTTCACGAATTTGTATCGTGAGGCACAGAAATCTGTTTCTGGACAGCAAACTAAACTTTTAGTGCTATCTTGCTATTAGAGGCTCTTCTTGGCACAACAAAACGAAAAATAAAAGATACAAAGGAATTGTTACAGAAGTAAGCTAATTCCTTGACTCAACAAAATAAAATAACAGAAAATAAAATGGGTTGCCTCCCATAAGCTCTTTTTTTAACGCCTTTTAGCTAGGCTCGAAGCAAAAATCAAGTATTATCAAGAGTGGAAACATCAAAATCATAACTTGTTCGAATAATAGAATCAAAAGGTTGTTTCATCCTCTTCCTAGGGAAATGTTCCATACCTTTCTTGAGTGGGAATTGAAATTTAATATTCCCTTCTCTCATATAAATAATAGCACCAACAGTTCTAAGAAAAGGTCTTCCCAATGTATGGAAACTAGAATACCAACAGTTGGAGATTTGTATGGAAATCTTGTAAGGAAAACTTCTGGTTTTTCTTTTAATATAAAATCTCACACCGTAGGGGTTTCCCTTACGGTACCATGGTCAAAAAAATAAAAGGTCTTCCCAACGCAATAGGGCAAGAAGATTTGCATTCAATGTCCAAAACAACAAAATCAACAGGAACATAATTATTGTTAACCATAATAAGAACATCATCAATCCTTCCCACAGGTTTCTTCATAGTAGAATCAGCAAAATGAACATTCAAATAACAATCATCTAATGGTGCTAGATCAAGAATATCATAAAGTTTCTTGGGCATAATAGAAATACTAGCACCAAGATCACACAAGGCATTGCAATCAAAATCATTCACTCTCATTTTAATGGTGGGTTTCCCACCCATCTTCTAACTTTCTAGTAATAGAAGCTTCATGTTTAAGTTTCTCTTCCCTAGCATAGATAAGAGCATTTGTAATATGCTTAGTAAAAGCCATGTTTATTTTACTAGCATTAGGATTCTCAGCTAACTTTTGCAAGAACTTAATAACTTTAGTGAGATTACAACCATCAAAATCAAAATTATTATCATCAAAAGTAATGGAACCATTATCTCCTATACCTCAAAAAATTTCAGCACTTTTATCAGGAACAGTTTTAGTGCTATCAGGGAATCTAGAACTATTTTCAACCAAGGTAGAGATCTCCCCAATTTTAATTTTCTTATTACTAACATGATTAGGACATATAGGTAATTCACTAGTGCACACGGTTTTAACATTTTCAGTAGTAGAAATAGTGCAAACTCTAGCAATCCTACTTTTTTCAGCAATTTCAGCTTCTCTTTCCTCTCTTTCCCATCTAGCATGCAACTCAGCTAGCATCCTAACATTGTTATCAAACTTAATTTGTATAGCATTGAGAGTTTTACTCTCTTTAACATCATGAGACATATTTTTAATTTTTAAAAACTCAACATCAAGCACAAGATTATCAACTTTAGAAGCATGACCATCAAGTTTCCCTAGTTTTTCCTCAACAGTTTTATTGAAAGCAGTTTGTGTACCAATAAAATTCTTAAGCATAACTTCAAGATCAGAGGGCACACTCTTATTATTGTTGTAGGAATTACCATAGGAACTATCATAAGCATTGCCACTATTAGAAGGATAGGGCTTATAATTACTATTACCAAAGTTGTTCCTATAAGCATTGTTGTTGAAATTATTACTTTTAATGAAGTTCACATCAACATGCTCTTGTTGAGCAACCAAAGAAGCTAAAGGAACATTATTAGGATCAGCATGGACTTGATTATTTGCAAGCATAGACATAATAGTATCAACTTTATCACTCAAGGAAGAGATTTCTTCAACAGAATTTACCTTCTTACCTGTTAAAGCTCTTTCGGTGTGCCATTCGGAATAATTTATCATCATATCATCTAAAAACTTTGTTGTTGCACCCAAAGTGATGGACATAAAGGTCCCTCCGGCGACCGAATCCAGCAAATTCCTTGAAGAAAATTTTAATCCTGCATAAAAGGTTTGGATGATCATCCAAGTAGTCAGTCCATGAGTGGGACAATTCTTTACCATTGCTTTCATTCTTTCCCAAGCTTGAGAGACATGTTCATTATCATATTGTTTAAAATTCATAATGCCACTTCTCAATGTTATAATTTTAGCAGGAGGGTAATATTTTCTAATAAAGGCATCTTTGCATTTAGTCCATTAATCAATACTATTTCTAGGCAAAGATAACAACCACTCTTTAGCACGTCCTCTCAAGGAGAAAGAAAAAAGTTTCAGTTTTATAATGTCACCTTCTACCTCTTTATACTTTTGCATGTCACATAGTTCAACAAAATTATTAAGGTGAGCAGCATCATCATCAGTACTAGCACCAGAAAATTGCTCATTCATAACAAGATTTAACAGTGTAGGTTTTATTTCATAAAACTCTGCTTTTGAAGCAGGTGGAGCAATAGGTGTGCATATAAAATCATTATTGTTTGTGCTAGTGAAGTCACACAACTTAGTGTTCTCAAGATTACTCATTTTAACAAAATAAAAAAAGACAAAATAACAAACCGAAATTAACAAAATACAGGAATTTAATTTTTTTGTGTTTTTTATTTTTAAAAGCAAACAAGATAAAATAAAATAAACTAAGCAAGACAAAAACAAAGTAATGAGATTGGAAGTGTGAGACTCCCCTTGCTGTAGCCTCTTGACTCCCCGGCAACGGCGCCAGAAAATGTGCTTGATGACGTGAAAACACACGTTCGTTGGGAGACCCCAAGAGGAAGGTATGATGTAGTGCAGCAACAATTTTTCCTTGATATCTACCAAGGTTGTCAGATCCAGTAGGAGTCAAAAGTGCTTTAGAAGGTTGTCAGCGGCGCCGTTTACGACATCTGACGTGGACCTGCACACAACACAATAAAACTACTTTGCCCCAACGAAACAGGAAGGTTGTCAATCTTCTCGGCTTGCTGAATACAAAGGATTAAACGTATGGTGTGGAGAATAATAATAAATGCAGCAAGTAACAGAGAACAGATGATTGCAGTTGGTGTTTTTATCAGTGTAAAAGAATGGACCGGGGTTCACAGTTCACTAGTGGTGTCTCTCCATAAAAGATAGCATGCATGTTGGGTAAACAAATTACAGCTGGGCAATTGACAAATAGAAAGCGCATGACAATGCAATATATGACACGATTGTTTATTGTAGTATTTATGGGGCGTTACAACATAATACATGGACCGCTTACCAGCTGCATCCATGCCTAAATAATCCACTTCCGGGATAGCATCCGTGTCTCCCGTTAGTATCAAGTTGTAAACAACAGATTATTGCATTAAGCAAAGTGTGTAATGTAAACAAACGCATTAGACTTAACAGCAGTACCCTTAAGCTAAGCATTAGTTATTTTATCCCTAGTGGCAACAACACATCCACAACCTTAGATGTTGTTGTCATTCATCCAGATTACTGGAGGCATGAACCCACTATCGAGCATAAATACCCCCTCTTGGAGTCACACGTATCTACTTGACCAAAGCATCTACTAGCAACGGAGAGCATGCAAGAACATAAATAAAACAGTAGGTAGATTGATAAACAATTGATCATAAAATCACTATTCATCAGATCCCAGCAAACACAACATGTAGCATTACAATAAGATGATCTTGATCATGTTAGGCAGCTCACAAGATCTAAACATGATAGCACAAAGTGGAGAGACAACCATCTAGCTACTGCTATGGACCCGTAGTTCAAGGATGAACTACTCACGCATCACTCCGGAGGCGGGCATGGTGATGTAGAGCCCTCCGGTGATGATCTCCCTCTCCGGCAGAGTGTCGAGAAGAGCTTCAGAACCCTTCCGAACTAGGGTTGACGACGGCGGCTGCGACGGAACTTTTCGTGGAATAATGCTCGGGTATTTAGGCTTTTCGGGATGGAGGCAATATATAGGCGAAAGGGCGGCGCGTGGGGCCAGTCGAGGGCCCCACACACACCACCTCGGCGCGCCAGGCAGGGGGCCACGCCCTAGTGGTGTGTCGCTCCCCTGGGTCGCCTCTTCGTGCGCCCTTCGGATTTCGTCTTTGTGTCGGTGAAAAACCGGGCTCCGTTGATTTTCGTCCAATTCCGAGAATATTTCCTGACTAGCTTTTTTGAAATGGAAAAACAGCAGAAACAGGAACTCGCACTGTGGCATCTTGTTAATAGGTTAGTCCCAGAAAATGCATAAAAACGCTATGAAGTGTATATAAAACATGTAGCAATATGTATAAAACAAGCATGAAACATCAAAAATTATAGATACGTTTGAACGTATCAGGTCACGGTGGCTCGGGAAGATTGGCGGGGATTTGGATAGAATAGGAGGCTAGGGCGAAATTTGTGTTGCTTCCGATGAGTCCGAAGCCAATCTAGTGACGGTTGGGCTGAAAGTTTCCTCCCGCCAACCGTTTTCTAGTGTATGGGGAGTTGTAAAATTTGCCCCCGACTAGTGGCAATCTGAGGTTCTCGGGGGTTGTTTTAGGGGGAGCTCTAAAACTCACGGTTTTGCAAGTTTTACGGGATTTGATCTGGACGTTTTTTGTCCAAAACAATAAAATAATGGTTATTTTATGGCTTTTGCAATTTTAAGGGTTGTGTTAGATATGTTCTTAATAAGTTATTATCTCTCTCCCTCATTTGGTCATGAGTCATCACACTTCAACTATTTTGCATTGCACGATGTTGTCTATATTTGACATCTTAACTACTGCGCTTTTCAAATAAAGAAAAACTAGAAAATGCTTACATCGACTCCAATTCGATATAGGTGGTCGAGATGATGGTACACCCGACTATTAAGCGTTGGCTATGCACGGTATATCGCTACCCGTTTCCCTGCTCCAATAGTCCTTGTTTTGTCGGCTTATGAAAGTCGTGGCCTTGTGGGTCTCCCACTATCCAACATTTACAATAAAAAGTTGTGGTTGATTTTTTTTGAACGGTAAAAGTCCCGAAGGACCAGGAATTTGCATTAAACCAGTGGAGAGTACAATTTTACATAAAGAGTCTGAGCGTCTCCACAACAATTTACAAACAGACCTCTAGTTATAGCATATTGTACCCCCAGAAGAAATCGTGTCGACCCGCGAAACGCGATCGAGTCCTTGAGTTCTGCCGCTTTGTCGTTGGATGCAGCCGCTCCAAACGCCGTCGAGGACGAAACCACTTGGGACGTTGGAGACAGCGGACTCAGCTACACCGGTGCTGAAGAAGATCCTCACCATGAGGATGAACAAACTCGAGACTAGCGGGTGCTCGAGCGTAGCTGGGCCAAGCCTGTGGCCGAAGATAGCGACGACCTCTCGTCATCGCTTGGGATTCGCTGCAGAACTCGCAGATTCTGGAGGCTCGAAGCTCCATCGCCCAAAGCCAGCAAGCCTGAGAACCCCTTCCTCCCCTCACCACCCTGGCCAGCTGAGAGGAAGAAAGTGAAACTCACACTGCTATTCAGGGGGCTCACCTCCGAGAAGCAGACTACCGTCCTCCTCCATGGAAGCACGACAACGTCCATCTTCGACAACTATTACACATTTATACAAAACGTTTTTACCTATTGCACTTACAACATATTCTCTCAACATATGGTTTTAACCATTGTATTTTGTCTTATAGTTATCAAATTAATCGCGTCATGGTACAACTATATATGAAGATACAATCGTTTCTAGTATGTAATTTTAACTTTGACTTTTAAAATTGCACTTGCACTAAATTTGAAGCACTTATTCCAGCATAAATGAAGTTCCCTTTTTTACACAATACTTCATAAATTCTTTGTTTAAACCGAATTCTCCTTGTTCAAATAAAAACAAAATTTTGCATGTCTTCACAAATTAATTCATGCCAATTAGGCGGACTACAAATATATGTGCGTGTTTATGTGTATTATTTAGTTTTCTTAAATATCATGATGCTGACCTCTAAAGCTGAAAGAGATTTCTCGAATGTACGATTGTCTATTGTAGGTGCAACTAAAGAGAAGAGATAATAATCAGTATGTAAAAAAGTCTAGAATATACGAAATATCTATGAAGTTTTGTTTGCAATATATAGTTGTTAAGCATTGCTTATTTACTAGTCCGCTCATGCCTTTTTGGGTTAAGAAAAAAGTTGGCATTGCATGCTTACTTTGCACTTGGCATTGAAATAGTATCATTCAACTAAACTCTCGTAACATTCTCATAGTTCTTTTTGTGTTGATCCCTACTCTTATACTACCTCCATTCCGTAAAATGAGACATACAAATTTTATCAAAAGTCGAACCACTTAATGTTTGACCATGTTTATAGAATAAATATCAACAGTTATAGTACTATATAAATATAATATAAAAATATATTCAGTTATATATCTAATAATATTGATTCTAAAATTAGGTCAAACTTTACATGTATTGACTTTAAAAAATTACGGAATGGAGAGTCGACACCAAAAAAGGTTGATAAATTATTAAAACCCCACAGTTGACACTAAAAAAACCCCATTTACAACACTGATAACCCCGTTAAAAAACACCGATAACCTTTGAATTACTTTGAGTTGGAATTATACTCTAGCCAACACAAAAATACCATAGGTTCACATTTAGAACCATAGTCGCCACCAAATTTCCATATACAACCATGAAAACCTTTCAAATTACCCTAAATTCACATTTACCACCCTGGGAGCCACAAAAATACACTATGTTAACATAGAAAACCTACTCGACACTAATAATTGCATGTTCAACCCTGTGAACCTCAGATTATCCCGAGTTCAAATTCACAACCCTAGCCGCCACTCGTGTCGATCTATTCTCCACCGCTAATTTTCCCGTGTCGACATATTTTATAGCACAAGATTTACCATATCAAATAAATCTGCACATACAACCGTGACAACCTTTCAAATTACTCTGATTTCACACTCACAACCCCAACAAGCACGCAGATACATTATATTTACATAAAAAACCTAATTGACACTAAAGTTTGCAATTTCAAATTTTCAACCCCTAACAACCTCACACGTGTATCAAAAGTTGTCCCCAGACGATTGCATCAACTAAGTTAAACTATCCAAAACACACGTGTATCAGCATAGTTGAAAATGTTATAATTGTGGCGGTCGGCTTTAATAAATATATCTCATTATTGCATTTAATACACATGTAACAACAAGAGACGACAAAATTCATAATGAAACAAGCTTTACATAAGAGCTTCATGTAATTCTAGTGCCGTTGTGACACTCTCCCGCGCATCTCCGACATTTTGTATGGAAAATTACATAAACCCTAGTTGCGAACTTATTTTCCCACCATCCCATCAATTAAAATAAAAATTTACACTTTAACCCCCATAATGTCCTAAAATTACACGTAGGTCACATTTACAACCCTAGCGGACAAAAAAAAGGTTGATTCACGATTTGTAACCTAGCCGACACTAAAGATTCACGGTTACAACCTCGACAACCTTTGAATTACTTTGAGTTCGATTTACAACTCTAGCCGACACAAAAGTACTATAGGTTCACATTTAGAACCATAGTCGCCACTGAAATTCGCATATACAACCCTACCAACTTTTCAAATTACTCCAAATTCACATTTACAATCCTAGGAGCCAGAAAAACACCCGATGTTCACATAAAAGACCACGATTCCAAAGTTTACATTTTTAACCCTGACGGCATCAAATTTCTCCGCGTTTAAATTTACAACCCTAGCCGCCACTCGTGCCCATCTATTCTCCACCGCTAATTTCCCCTTGTCGATATCTTCAGCAAGCATTTATAGCATACCTTTTCAAGATTTACCCCAGCGAGTATATAATTTCAACCTCCGGCCCAAGCCGAACCCAAACCCACAAGGAAGCGAGAGAAAGAAACCGTCCGCAGCACGATGCGCAGTCGCAGTAAAAAAACTGAGTAGAAATCCATCTCTCGTTCAATCGTCTCTATCGCCTCCAAAACTTCCCTCCCCCACCACAGCCAGGCTTTCGTTCGTGCTCTCGGCTAACCCCTCCCGAAACCCTAACCACCTGCCCCCGCCGAGTAGATCTCTCCACCGTTCCCCGGCTGGGGCGGCGCGCGAGGTGGTCTCCCTAATGGCGACGGGGGGCGCGCAGGTGGAGGTCGAGCGGCGGCTGCGCGACATCGGCGCCCGCCTCGTCTCGCTCCCGGCGTCCAGCAAGGACCTGCTCCCGCTAGTTGAGGTGCGAATTCGAATCTACCGCTTGCTTTCGCTGCCGTTGTTATCATTGCTCTCGTATCCGTTAGTTTATTGAAGATAAGGCTAGAGATAGATTTATTTCCCACCCGCCCCCTGCATAGTTCGAATCTACCACTTGCTTTTTGCAAGTATAGATTTTTTCTTAGATAAGTGTATAGATTTATTTCCTCCCGCTGTCTACAGTTTCGGTGTTACCTGTGCTACAGTTCAGCATTAGATTGTATCTGTACCGCGTCTGTGGTCTACCCTAGCTCTAGTTGGTTACTCATCTAACTTGGGGTTACAGTAAGGGATTGCTATTTGTCTTGCTAGAAACTAAGAATTGCTGTTTCGTTTTTGCAGGAAGCAGAAGTCTGGTTGTCCAGGGTGGATCAGTCCCCGCCCGAGAGCATGACCGATGCACTGAAGCCCACGATGGATGCTTTGGTTAAAACGCATATACTAAACCACCCTTCCCAGGGCGTTAAGGTTGCCGTCGCCTGTTGCTTAACTGAGGTTACCAGGATCACCGCTCCGGAACCGCCCTATGGGGATGATGTGATGAGGGTGAGTCTTCTTTTTCTTAGTCGTTTGATGAAACGGTGTTGTCTACATGTACTTACCCTTCTTATTTACCTGGTTCCAGGATGTGTTTACAGTAGTTGTGCAGTCTTTTGCTAAGTTGGATGATACGGAAGGCCCCTGTTTGCAAAGAGGGTTTCGATGCTCGAAACCGTTGCAAAGGTGCGGTCCTGTGTCCTCATGTTGGACCTTGACTGCGATGACCTGATATTGCACACGTTTGAGCATTTCTTCAGCACCGTAAGGTATGGAATGTATTTCTCTGTTGCTGTTTTAATTTCATCAATAGTTTCTCTATATTTTGAGTATGGGAGATGCCAAAGGGATTAGGGAGAAGAGATAATGTAGTTGTTTTTTTTACTTTGAAATAATATGGATGATGTCAATTGAATAGGGAGGGATATAACGTAGTTGTCGTCTTTACTTTGAAAGTTGCATGGATGATGGCAAATTGATTAGGGAGAGGATACACCATAGTTTTGGTTTCGACTTCGAGAGATCCCTAGTAATGACTGCATCAAATGATGATGTAGTCTACACTGTACTACTTTTCTGGAGAACACGATGTACTAATATTGGATATTATAATGTTTCAGTTTTGACTTTGGTTATAATGTATCAGTGACTTCAGATTGCCAACTCATCGTTCACACTGGTCCTAACACTGAAAAAATTCATATTTTAATCCTTCACTATTCTCATGTAGCAACTTTTTTATATCCGTGTCAATAGGTTGTATTTTGGTTATGAAATTAGCGATTAGATATCCTTACCTAGGATTTCCAAGTTTGCATCCTATTTCACCTTAATTTTAGCTTCTGAACATCACTAAGGTCCAGTTCAGGCCACCTCATAAACAAGAGGATAAGCCATATCAAATATTTTTTATTTCCTTTGTTGCTATTCATTTATTGGTTCGAAGCTTGTTATAATTTTGTCTCTAGTCTCTAGACAATAAATGTGCAAAGTACACATGATTACTTGAATTGCTGCAAGTTGAATTTGATACATCATCTCAGTGTTTTAATACGAATTGAAATTGTTTGTGAATTAGGAACTTGGTAAGTCATAACATATTGCTATTTCAAGAATCTCATTGTTTATTTGTTTGTTTGTTTGTGTGTGTGTGTCTGTGTATTTTCTTGTGCATGTTCCCTCTATATGTGGCATGTCTGTGTTTTATGTAGTTTAGTTCCTCTATTTTGTTAACTTCATTATTGTTCTCTGTCTCATTCATTTGCTTGATTTATTTCAGCTCAACACATCAAGAAAACGTCATCACCTCTATGGAAACAATAATGATGTTTGTAATTCAAGAGAGTGAGCCTGTTCATTCAGATCTGGCATCCTGCCTCCTTCGGTATCTTAAAAAGGAAAAGAAAGTAATGTCACTAACACATTGTTAGTATTAATTATATAATTCATTAATTCTTATAATCTTTACTAATCCTTTTAACTTGATTTTCCAGGATTCTCTTCCAGCATCTTTTATGCTTGCAGAGAGGATAGTAGGTCTATGTCCTGAAAAGTTAAAGCCGGCATTTATTGAGTTACTTCAGGGTACTCCTTTAAATGATTATAGCCAAACTGTTGCATCGTTGGTAGAAGGTTCTTCAGATACTGGAAGAGATGACGAAGTTGATGCTGTTGGAGAGGACACGGTCAGTAACAGTTCACAGATCGTATTCAAATATTGACAAATTTATTATGGAAATTGTTGATCGAAGAGTTGTTTTTTTTGTGCCACATACACTTCATGCATTTATGTATATTGATATTCAATGAGCAAGGCTGCTCTGCATAGATTTTCTTTTTCACTAGAATGTTCAAGCAGGGTTGGGTAGTGCAATTTATTTCTTCTGGGTTCTGTTAAATTGTTTTGCTACTCTGCTCAACAAATTCTCCTTCCCTTTTAAACACAAAACCTGGGTACTTGTCACTAGCACTAAATATCTCAGCTTGCGCGATGTAGTAATACAGGTTTCCATAAACATCTGGGTAAGACTCTCTGCTGCATGAGTCAGTCAAATAGAGCGTTAGGGTATATCCTCCTCCACTAATTCTATTTCAGTCCACACGAAAAGGGAATCTAGGAGAAATGTAACACCGGTCAGTGGAAAGTTTTTTGAATGCTTCATAGCCTCTTTCACCTGGGAACAGCTTGTTGCTCACTGGAGGTAATATAATGCTACTCCCTCCGGTCCGTTTTTTCTGTTGCTAGTAAACAACGTACGTAGTACAAATCCGTGGCTTGAGTGATGACACTCTTTTTGGACCGGAGGTAGTATTTGTTTTAAAAGATCAGACTTTCCTGGGAATGGGGTTCATGGACCGAAAATGAATTTTGAACCATTGAACTTTCACTTTTGCCTTTATTTATAGTACTGCCAGAATAGGATTAACTGCCATATTTCGTAGAACAGTTTGGTGATTACACATTTACACTAGATTCCTTGGTGCTATTCAGATATATTCTACACTGAGTTGGGACCTATTTGTTTCTGATAGTGTTCGTAGCATACAGTTTGGTTTGTGGTAGTGTCTGTAACATGACCCACAAAAGTGTAGTGCACACTGTCTATCATATTAGTCAGATTAGTCATTGATAGATGTACAGTGTATTTCAGCTATGTTGATAATTAAGCTCTTCTAACTGTGCAGGTAGCTGACAAAAATTTATCTCAGATGGCTGTTTCTGACGAGTCACCTGAGGTATCTGCTTTGGTTATTAAGTTTCTGGTGATATAGAAAGTAAAATAGATATCATAACTGTGCATATTTTATATTTTCAGGAGTCTTCAAGATCAGATAAAGGAGCCAATTCCCCTGGACAAGATGGAAGTCCTCCACCCATTACCCCTGCAGGTTCGTTGAGCAATGGTGGTGCTTCAGTCGATAATGGCAAGCCTCCAAACGGACCAGCTTCTTCTAAACAGAAGCCTGAACTGCCTTCTGACGCCAAGCAGACAAAAGTTTCTGTTGACAAGGAAGCACCAGAACCAGTCACCACAGAGCCTGGAAAGCTATCGGGTGTCAATTCAAGGAAGAGTCGTAAGCATGAAACTTCCACTGAGTCCAAGGTGACCGAACATTCTAAGGTTGTTAGCGACAACGAGGGCCTTGTTGCATCTGGGAGTTATCTCCAGAGACGAATGGCGGTAATAATAAGCTGACACTAGAGACTTGCAAAAAAGATGCTGATGACACATCAAAGCCTGCTGACATTACACCTGCTGCAGATAAACCAAAGCGAGGCCGTCCTCCTGCAGTAAAGTCGCAGGAAAAGAAGCCTGTTGGTAAAAGCCAAGGATCAGGTCTAGAATCTAAAGAAGTACGCTCTGGCAGTACTTCTGGAGGAAGACCTGCAAGAAGACTGGCTAAAGATGTCAAATTATCACCAAGGAAGACTGGTGAAGAAGAATCTTCAAAGAAGCAACCAAAGGGCAGTTCTAATCTGCAGAAAGAAGACACTATATCTGATGAAGACACCGATGAAGATCTCAGTTTGAAGGTATTTTCTTACTACCAGCAGACGTATTCAGTGCTAAAGGGTTGGATTTTTGCTTTGCTATTTATGATTTTGTGTTTATGTGATTTTACTAGACTAGATTATCGGAAGGAAACATGTCATAACCTGCAACATTTTGTATTCTTGTAATGTTCTATTGCCATTGTCTGATGTTATGTCTTTTAAAATTTTCTACTTATTGTGTTTAACATATTTTTTTCTTAATGTTAATGACATTTTTACACCAAGTATGCTCTAGTTACATTGAAACTTTATAAAGGGTCAGTTACATTAGCAAAATTAATTTTAACGGGCAACTAATATTTTTAGCATGCTATAATGGTCTAACTTGGTTATCTGCCATTACTATTTTATAACAATCCAGGAAATGGTGCCTCCTAAATCATTGACCAAGGTGGGAAAAACCAAAGGCCAACCAGGAGACAGTGGATCATCAAAAAGGAAAAGTGTGCAGGAAGTTGAAGAGGTATAGTGCTTTATTAATTATTAGTGATGGTGGATAGTCATAGTCTTATTGCAATCTGATTCTAATTTCAGTTTTTAATGCCTTTTCCATGCCATTGACAGGTTCCTCAGTCAAAGAAGAACAAAGTTCTTGACGAAAGCCTTGTTGGCTCAAGAGTCAAAGTATGGTGGCCCGACGATAAAAAGTGAGTGCTACGACAATCTTACGTATTTCTTGGGTATAGGATTGTTCCTACCATTGTGAGTTTGTAGTCACTCTGTGTTTGCCACTGCTTCAATGTGGACTAATAGTATTTGCTTCCTGGATGTGTGGTTATGCATTCCTTTTTTTTTTCAAGGTTTATATCAATGAGTTGTGGTTACTTTTTTTTTTGAATAAGTAAGCCAAAAAATCCTTGAGGGTGGAGCTACACACATACTACTTATTTGTCCTCTTAAATTCTTTTTTGCTAGTTATGCATTATGTCATTTGCTCCATGAGTTATGTTAGTTTGTTGTTTTGGCTAATTTTGAAGCTGTTTCTTGCTCTGCAGGTACTACAAGGGTCTTGTTAAGGCATTTTACATGTCTTCAAAAAGGCACAAGGTGTACATTGGGTAGACGGGCATTATTTGCCATCTCCACTTTTTTTTTGGGCTGTCTCAAGAGCTGCTAACAAGATCCCTTTCTTCTTTCCTTTGTGTAATTTTTGGCATCCAGGTTGTGTATGATGACGGTGATGTTGAAAAATTGAAACTTGAGGATGAAAAATGGGATTTCATTGCTGAGGTATGCTCATGCAGACTAATGCGGTGATGCTGCTATTACCCCCTTTCGTTTCTTTCTAATTCGTTTGCTGTCCTGCAGGAGCAAGACATGGATACTAATGCAACATCTGATACGTAAGCATAATATTCTAGCTGACCTTTAGCTGGCAATTTGATCATTTTTGCACTTAAAACTATGTCGCCGCTTTGGTGATCCATGCTATAAAAGTTCAGTATGCTATCTCATATCTTAGAACTGACGTGCTTCAATATGCTCAGAGTAACTAATTATATTATCTGGGTTAGTAAATTCAAAATAAGGTGCTGTAGCATGCATGCGGTTGGTTGTCCAAAGCACCAATATTTTCTTTTGTTGAGGCTTTACCGCTTTAGGTGGATCCTTAGATTTGCTTGTCTTGATGGCGCCCATCCTTTGTTAATCTCCAATTTTATGTTCTGGCATGACCATCCAAACAAATTGTTGTTTTGGGGTTTCCTGTTTTGTTCCATCATGTTGCCTGTTTAGCAGAGATTTCCATCTGAAAGAATAAGTTGGTTTGTTTGTACCACTGCCTTTTTTTTCTGCTCAGTTGTAGAAATACTTCTGAATCAATATAACTTGATACTCCCATATAGCACGCTGATATTAGGTGATCTGACACTCCATTCCTGTTGATTATTTATGCTCAATATTGAGTTTCTGCCCATTTTAACCAGGCCTCGTGGCGGAAGAGGTAGAGGGAATTGGGGTCCGAGGACAAAAGGAGGAAAGGCAGAAACACCTAAGAGGTAGGGGTTTTACCGATGTGCCATCTTAATTCAGCTTACATTCCACAGTTTATGTGAAACTGTTACTTTGTTTTCTACACAGCAGCAAACAGGACAGTTCTGAGGATAGCGATGTTCCCAAGAAGAGAGGGCGTCCAAAGGGTGTGCGAATGTCAAATGATGATAGCCCTGTGACCTCAGCCAGATCGAAGGCGAAAAGCATGGAGAAGGATGCTGAAGAAACACCTAAAGCTGGTGGGAGATGGCCTCGATCTGCTGCCAAGGCAGGCAACAAGGATGAGGCTGGCAGCAAGCGCAATGAAGGATCCAAGACAAATGGTGTTTCATCAACCAAAAGAAAGCCAAAGGAGAGAGAAATGGAGTCATCTGAAGAGGAAGAGCCGGAGTCTGCTAAAGCATCAACTGGAAAGCGCAGAAGAAAGTTAGTTAACTAGTTCCTCGGAACGTGCAGCTCTGAGGGGTGATACACCCTTAACCGCTGTCAGTGTCTAGGTGTGTTGGCATGAGGCAACCTGCCATGTGTTGGCTGATTATCCTGAACCAGCTAGCTAGTAGTTGCTGTAGCCAGTGTCTCTCAGTAGTATCTGTAATGTTTGGCGTTACTTTTGTTGCTTGTTGTCGGCTTTGAAACCTCTTGGAAGAATGGATGCTCGTGCTTGCTGTGGTTCAAGCCTTTTATCTATCGCACTATAACGTAGTTGGGCTACTCGTGTTCAAGAAGTGAATTTTGTAGCAATTATCTTCTACAGTAGTATGAATGGAAAGCATGGAAGAGAGGTGCCCAACTTCATATCTGATTTGCTCTGTTAACCTGTTGCGACCTATCATATCCGATCTGTTTGTCTGTGCTCTCTGCATGTGGCCGCACGAGGAGGGAGGTGCTGCGAAGTGTAAAAGCCACTATTATAACTGGAGTCCGGTTTGAAAATAAATAATTTTGGTTGCTTGGAGTTATTTTTTTTCCAAAAAGAATTCACCTGAGTACCTGCACATGTTGTACACTCGTGCAAAGTTTCGGTAAAGAAAAACATTCTATTTTGGGCTACTAGAAAAAACAATTTCTAGTTATATACTCCTACCGTCTCAAAATAAGTGTCTCAAGTTTGTCCAAAAGTGGATGTATCTAGACGTGAAATAAGTTTGTCCAAAAGTGGATGTATCTATACGTGAAACATGTCTAGATACATCCACTTTTGGACAAACTTGAGACACTTATTTTTGGACGGAGGGAGTATAAAACTCGTATTTTATCCCAAAAATTGTCTTTTTTGTATAGCCCAAAATACAACGTCTTCTATAGCGAAACTTATGGCGTACTTACTACATGTGTATATGTAGTTGCACATCTTTTTTCAGTATTTCTGGTACCCGAAAATATTGTTATCAAAATCTTGAAAAAAACAGGAGCACTCGTGCGGTGCAACTATCACATTCCGCTATTATCTGCAGTTCTATGCTGACTGACATGGTGACTTAGATAGCGACGCTGGTAAAGCCATGACCAATTCCTGACAACTGTTGCTCCATGGGACTATCGGAGGATTGTTCATGGCAGCCCTATGATAACTTAACAAATGCGTACGAAATTCCCCAGCGACCGCTGACAGAAAACAAAAGTGCAGGCCGCCGGCTAGCCGCGGCGGAGCCACAACCATCAGTATGAATGGAAAGTATGCATAAATTGTGGCTAATTGTCGGCGTGACCTTGGAGAACGCGCTCGGTGCCGGTCTGGTGGGAGGTAGACATGAACTCCAGCTAGCCAGTGCGGCCGGCCAGCAGCGTGCGAGCGCCATCGACGATAACGGAGGCGCTCGATTCGCGAGCGTCTGTTCAACCTGGAGCCCCATCGACGGAGCCAGCCACGACGAACGGACGGACGTGCTCCTCTGTAGTACGCGACCAAGGAGCTAGCCCAGCCGGCTGCAGATGGATCTGTGAGCTACGCGTTCATGGCGACGCACTCCGGGTAAGCGCCGGCCGGACAGGCCTGTCTTGCGTGCGTGCTCTACGGCGTCGATAAGGGCGCCCCGAGACGAGATGCATGCTCCTCTGGTAGAAAACATAAGTGCAGCCCGCCGATCGACTAGCCGCGCCGGAGCCACAACCGTATGAATGCAAAGTATCTATAGCTCTTCAGCTTGTTTATTGTTGAGAACTGGCCGGAGCCACCACCATCGACCATCCACAAGGAAAGTATGTCTGTTCTACGGCCGGCATGGTGGTTATCTGTCGGCGTGACCTTGGAGAGCGCGCTCGTTCCCGGGTCCGGCTGGAGGTAGACATGTACTCCAGCAATCCAGCTAGCCAGAAAAGAGAGCAGGCGGGGGATCAACGTAAATAACGCCCGCCGGAGCGAGGGCGGCCGGCCAGCAGTGTGCGAGCGCCATCGACGACAATAGAGTTCGCGAGTGGCTGTTCAAGCTGGTGCCCCATCGACGGAGCCAGCTGCGACGAACGAACGGACGGACCTGCTCCTCTGCAACATCGATCTACTGGGTTGCCGGCCTGTTGGTGACGGTACTGCTTGTGGAGCGCACAGATCGACCAAGGAGCTAGCCCGGCCGGCTGCAGCTGGATCTGTGAGCTATGCGGTTCATGGCGACGTGCTCTGAGTACGCGCCGGCCGGACAGCTCTGTCTGCGCGCGTGCGTGCTCCAGTTCTCCACGACGTCGACAAGGGCGCCCGGCCCCGAGATGCATGCTCCTGTACCAAATTGCACCCAAGCATGTTACGTTTGCGTCTATTTACATGATTACATCAAAGTGAACTGATGTTTTTTTTGACGGTATTGATGTTTTCTTAGGTCTAACTGTAAGTCGAGCAAGCTGCACTTTTCTAAATCTACTGTATATAAGATGAATTATGAAATAAACCCATGTCAATTGTACCGTCGCTAATTTAATCCAAGATTGATCGCACTTATGCTATATTTAAATATTTATTTGCTTGATCGGATGCTAGTAGTTTGAAAATTGGGTTAATTGGATAAATGCCACTGCAATTCATGGCAAATCGAAAAACACCACTGCAATTTTTAACTTTTGAAAAATGCCACCAATTTTTTTGAATACATCTACAGATGCCATTGTAGCCATTTTAGTTCACTTTTCGTCAAAACATGGTAAGATAATGATTATGTTTTCTTCACTTTTGACCAAAACTTGGGAATTACGGTGGAAATTTTCAAAAGTTTGTCAAATTTTTGATCAAAAGTGGGCTAAAATAGCTGTAGTGGCATATGTAGATGTATTCAAAGTTCAAACATTGGAATGACATTTTTGAAAAATTGGCAATTCAAGTGGCATTTTTTGATTTGGCATGAATTGCAGTGTCATTTATCCTGTTAACCCTTGAATATTAGCTAAACTCCCAGTCAAAGTTAGCCGTTGGATCTGCACGCTAAGATACGTGCTTTGTTCTGTCTTTGCAGAGACGTGGTTCCTAGGTGTGCTCTATGGGTTTTGTCTGGGCCATCTTTCTTTTCGGCAGTCTACCGATCTGGGAGAGTGGCGATATGGAAGCCGAGCTACACATAGCTCTTTATTTTGAAAAAAAATCACAAATCATATTTAGAGTTTCAAAAAATCTGGAAAACATCCTGAATGTAGATGATGTTGTAGTAAAATCTCAACTAGAAGTATAAAAAACAAAATCTGAAAATAGTGAACAGTGCAACATTTTAGCTATCCAAAATCTGACAGATATAATTATTTTTTTGTAGCTTAGAATATGAATAATTTTGAGTTGAGATTTTGTATGTTGATAGAATACAACATCATCTACATCTAGGATTTTTGAATTTCGCACAATAAAGAACTATGTGTAGTTGCCATCCGTTTTGATTTTCTGCCTGGGCTCTATTTTTGTTTATGTGGGTTTTTTACCTTTTCCTTATAGAGCTGTTCCCTTTTTCTATACGTGTGGGCTTCATTTTTAACATTTTTTACTTGAAAAAGGACATCTTCCTAGGGAAGTTGATTATCCAGTCACTCCCCCACGTGGACAAGTGGCCCTTTGTGGGGAGTCTCTTACCCACAGATGAGCCACAATGTGCCACTTGTCACGTTGGTCAACCTTCTGCTGGAGAGGGCACATGTTTTAATTGCCGGTTTTTTCTTCTATGTTCAAACAAAAATAAATAAAACATCTTTTGAACCAAGCATGCATATCACGATCCGTTTTGTTGGTCGTGCTAGTCATGTCAATATTTTCAAAATCAGATCCGATGTTAATGTATTTTAGCTTTTTTTTCTTCAATGCCTTGAGTGCATAATTTGGACTGCCTTTGATTCCGTGCAGGGACGGAGCCAGTGGGTGCGAGCTGGGGCCATGGCCCACCTATGCTGCAAATTTTGCTGAAAACCCCCCTATATAATATGTAGATCGATCCCTAAATTTGGCAAAAAATGACTATATGGCCCCCTCCAAACACTTTAGTGTATAATTTGCCCCCTCCTCTTACAATTCCTGGCTCCGTCCGTGATTCCGTGTGCACTAGCTTTTATCTGCACTATGTTCGGGTGGGTTGGGTTGATTGCATGTTATGAACTGTTCTGAGTGCATGTACGTTTTGTATGTCTAAGTAGTGAGCGTATGTCATGTCATGCCTTCATTCGCTGCGTTGGGATGTCCTACCCACAACGCTCTTTTTTGCACCACTTTCCGCTACACTGATGTCCACCTTACGGTGCGCTTCGTTTTGATGTTCTATCTCGAGCATCACATGTGCGAGCAAAGAGCACGAGCACCGTAGGGCTCCCTACGCCCAGTCACGCCCCTCTTCTTGTGCTCGTTAGGATGTGTGCATGTACATGAGCGTCCATGTGCAATAGTGCCTCAAATAGGCATTTTTTGTATTACACGTGGTTTTATATTAGTCCTAATCTTTTTGTGAGGTCTATTTGATGTTATTTTATTTTCACATTTTTTAGTTTGTTTATTATTTCTTTTCTTTTCCTTTTTCTCATTTTATTGTTACCTATCCTTGTTTCATTGTATTTCTTGTGTTTTAATTCTTCACCGATGTATATTACTTTTGAATTCTGTTTTGTAAAAACAAATCATCCCACAAGTCATATGATTTATCGACAAGGTTTTTAGTCATTGTTTTTAAATATTATATGCATCTATTTATGCGTATTGTGCACAAATTGAACTTTTCATACAACTGAAATTGCACTTATTGAGAAATATGAAACTAGCCACATATGAAAAGTGGAGTTAGATTTTTTACATGCCTTGTACATATTAATTCTTCCTGATTAATGCACGAGTCATTTTAGTAAACTGAAGTTATACTTCATTTATAGTTGTAATTAATCTAGCATTTCCGAAAAGTGCAACCGGGATTTTTTCATGATACACATTTTTTTCTCCCCAATTATGGCCAAGTTGAGGAGTGAGGATTTGGTGCCCCCGAGCTCCAGTGATCTCACTATTTTCAGAAAATTAAACATACATTTAAAGTTTTAGAAAAATCCAAAAAAATCATGCATGTTCTAGTGTGCAAAAATTTCAATGAAAATTACGTTATCTATACAAAAATAACAAATTTACAGATCGTATAGTGTGCAATATGTAGTTTTAAATTTCCAAGTTTTGTCATTTTTGTGTAGCTCAAAACCTCGCGAGGTATTTTGCACATTTGTAGAATAAAATCATTAAGAAGATGCATGGTTTTTTTCAGATTTTTTGTTATCTGTTTTTGGAAAAAAGCAAGATCACTGGGTCTCAAGAGCCAAAATGACTTTCCACAAGTTGACCTTTTATAGAAACGAGCTACTAACCACTCTATAAAGCGTATTCCAGTTTTGTACATGCTATCTGTTTTGGTTCTCCCTAATAACCCACATATTATTCTTTCCACTAAACTCAAGTTTATATTTTTGAATTTGACTAAATTCAGAAAGAAAGATAATTGTGAATAGAGGGAGTATAAACACGAAAGTATGTAAATTGAAAAAAAAGTAACAAAAATACCCAAGGAACGGTGCACACTCCCTACCTTGGACCGTGGAAGTTCCATTTTATTGCATTTTTGACAAAACATTGCACGAATAAGCTTCGAACTCAATCCATATGTCCCTAGTTAATTTTATTTTTTGGCACAAAAATGTACGTTTTTATGAGTTTTGAAACTTGGGATTAGGAGTAGTTCATTCACATATTTTTTCCAATCGTATTTTCTTTTCATTCAGACATTAACCAAGAATACTTTTATTATTAACCATGCATGAGGAAGAGGGGGTGTGGAAACAACGTGTAACAACCTCTGAGCACTTGTTCTTTAAATGCAGGTGTGCCACAGTGGGCAGGCGACAAGCACCTGGAAAACAAAGTGCCGGCGGTGTGGCGTGGGGGAGCAAGCGGGGTACCAGGCAGGGGCAGAGCTATGTGTACGCCGGGGGGGGGGGGGGGGGGGGGGGCGCCGCCCCCAGGTTAATTTTTTTGGTGTATTACCCCCTGTAATTCGGCAAATTTTGGCTAAAAAATCTCTATTTTTGCTCCATTTGCCCCCCCCCCCCCCCCAATCTGGCCCAAAAGGCCTTCCTAGCCCATTCCCAAGCTCCGCCGCTGGCAGGGCCGTTGACAAGGGCGTGCAAGGTGGGCGACCGCACAGGGCCCCAATTTTCGCGGGCCCCCATATCCCATATACATAGGGCATGATCGTCGATTTGTTGGAGCCGCCATGAACGAGTCTGAAGCTATTTGCGTGCGTGCATTGAGGAAGAAAGAAGTCCTGGGCCATGGGCTGTGGACCATTTGTTCAGCGAAGCAATAATCGTCAGCAGCCCAGGTCCAGCCAACGTGATCTGGACATCTGGTCAACAAACTAGTCATTTTGGTTTCTCAAAAAAAAAAAAAAAATCTAGTACTTTCGTCAAGCTCTAAAAACAAAAACTAGTCCCTCCGGCTCTTGTTTATCTCACGCACCAGATGCTCCAAAAAATATATTTCACGCACCACAACTCCCAATCAAAACTGAAAAATAGTGTCCTCCATTGACTGTATATTCCACCTTTTTTCTAATTTTAGGGCCCCATATTCCATGTCGCAGAGGGGCCTCCGTTTCCTGGAGACGGCCCTGGCTACTGGTACCAGGTACGTGCTTTGTTTCCGACCCCTTCCGTGGCCTCCTCAGTTTGTCGCGGCGTCTTGTTTCGATTGTTGTGGCTGGTTTCATGGTTGAGCCCGTAGTATTTCGTTCGGATTTGTTTCCACAAGTTGAGTTTTATAGAAACGAGCTACTAACCATACGCGGACTAATAGCACATGGAGACAAGCGCACCTGATACACGGATTTGTTTTTAGAAAATTCAGAAATGTTTGAAACTTTTTGATATTTTTACGCTCAAAGATTACCAATTATTCTACCCGTGTACATGATTTGGCCACAAAATATTTCTTGTTGACTTTTGGGCAAAAAAGACAAATCTCTGACGAATATAGCGTCTTTCTTGGCAAATTTTTGACCCAGGTTGCAGTTAATGTTCTGACACAACTTTTTGTACGGGTGTACTTGATAATATTTGGCCAACTGAAAGTTTTGTAAATCGGGGATAGACGTATCCGAGAGCCACTGCGTATTTTCGGCTACTAACCACTCGATCTGTAAAGCGTATTCCAGCTTTCTACATGCTATCTGTTTTTTGTTCTCCCTAATAACGCACATGTATTGTTCTTTTCACTAAACTCAAGTTGTACTTTGTAGAAATGTGCAACCAATCAATTCCGTAAAGTGCAACTGGATTTTTACCCGTTATGTACACCAAACCAAAGTTGCACTTTTCAGAAATATACGACTACCCACTTACGTAAAGTGCAACCGAGGGATTTTATTACTTGTCACATACATGCATTTTTTCCTGATTATGCAAATGTTGCACGTTCACCAAACACAAGCTGCACCTTTTCAGAATCCTGGATGGAACCGAGTTTCTTAGACGCTATATGCATTTTTTTTCTTTGTAATTATGCACAAGTTGACAATGGCAAAAAAAAAAAAAGAAGTACAAGTTGCAAGTTCCAATAAATTCATGTTGCACTTTATCAAACCTTTCCTTTCTATTTTTTTGTTGTTGAAATATATCCAACCGTTGAAATTCAATATTTTTTTCTAATTAGTTTTTGTTGTAACATGTTTGTTTGGGCTATCGATTCATAAGAACGTGGTCCTTACAGGCTTACACTAGAGCCAATCTCATTAACATTTTTTTTGTGCGAGACCCAATCCATCCTGCTCACCGCGTGCGAGGACTACGCGCAGACGCAGTCTATTCACGCACCATCAACCTAATCATGTCGACGTAATTGAAATAGCCCGGATCAACAAAAGTTACTGCAGGTTAAATTTTTTTGAGGGAAAGTTACTGCAGGCGAACTGCGTGGTTACTACAAGTGTTGATCTAATCATGCGTGGATGTAACCGCGTGGTTGTTGCAAACTTGCGACCCAAGTAGCACTAGTACGGGAGGTACGAGAGACGAGGAGCAGGTGGAGCCCACAAGATTCTGTTCCGCTGGCTCCTACTGGGACAAGTGGGACCCTCCTTTTGATTGCGTCATCTTATCTTTTATGGAAATTTTCATCATGCTTCAATGATACAAAAAACTATACTACTTAGCCCACACGGCACAAGTCGAACAAACGCCACAACATTCACCACCCGCTCCTGAGCCGCCGCCCGGCATAGCAACTAGATCGACCTTCGCATTCCAGGAAAGCGATCCAGTCATGGTCGACAAACCCTCTGCCCGCGCAGTCTATATCTAGGTTGCCACCAAAACCACCATGTTCCGGGGCCGTCGCCCCGGCGTAGCAACCAGATCGGCCTTCGCATTGCCCGAAGGTGATCCAGTCAGGTCGACGAACTCTCTGCTGGCGCCTGGTTGACGGGAGAGTATTTGAGTATGATGATGATGGTGATGATGAGTACTTCCCCGGCAACGGAGCCAGCAAAAGAACTTGATGGCGTGAATCACACGTTCGTTGGGAGACCCCAAGAGGAAGGTATGATGCAGTTCAGCAGCAAGTTTTCTCTCAGAAAGAAATCAAGGTTATCGAACCAGTAGGAGCAGCAACTCTTCAGAAGGTTGTTGGTGGCTCGCACGGCGCAACACGATCACCAACGTGGAATCTGCACACAACACAATCAAACTAATTTGCCCCAACGAAACAGTGAGGTTGTCAATCTCACCGGCTTGCTGAAAACAAAGGATTAAACGTATGGTGTGGAAAATGAGTATTAAATTGCAGAGAATGAAAAAGGAACAGTTTGCAGTTTGTGGTGGTTTAATCAGTGTAAAAGAATGGACCGGGGTCCACAGTTCACTAGTGGTGTCTCTCCATAAAAGATAACTAACATGTTGGGTGAACAAATTACAGCTGGGCAATTGACAAATAGTGAGCGCATGACAATGCATATATATGACATGATGATTACTATGATATTTAATTGGGCATTACGACATAATACATTGACCGTCATCCAACAGCGTCTATGACTAATAATCCACCGCCGGGTTGTCATCCGAGTCCCCCGTTGGTATTAAGTTGCAAGCAACGGATAATTGCATTAAGTAAAGTGCGTAATGTAAACAAATACATATGACCGTGGACATAGCATTGTTAGGTTATCCCTAGTGGCAACAGCACATCCGCAACCTTAGAAGTTGCTGTCACTCTACCAGATTACCGGAGGCATGAACCCACTATCTAGCATAAATACTCTCTATTGGAGTTACAAGCATCTACTTGGCCAAAACATCTACGAGTAACGGAAAACATGCAAGATCTTAAATAACATAGGGCATAGATTGATAATCAACTTGACATAGTATTCAATATTCATCGGATCCCAGCAAACACAACATGTATCATTACAATAATATGATCTTGATCATGTAGGGCAGCTCACAAGATCTAAACATGATGGCACAAATTAGAGAGACAACCATCTAGCTACTGTTATGGACCCGTAGTCTAAGGATGAACTACTCACGCATCACTCCGGAGGCAGGCATGGCGATGTAGAAGCCTCCGTTGACGATTCCCCTCTCCGGCAGGGTGCCGGGAAGAGGTTCTGGACCCTCCCGAGCTAGAGTTGACGGCGGCGGCGTCTCTGGAACTTTTCGTGGATATTGGCTCAGACACTTAGGGTTTTCGCGTCGGGGGGAATAAGTAGGCGAAATAGCGGCGGCTGATGACCCCCGAGGGGCCCACACCACCCTAGGGCGCGCCAGGGGGGACCCGCGCCCTAGTGGCGTGTGGGGCCCTGGTGGCTCTCCTCTGCTGCTCCTTTGGTCCTTCAGGTGTGTTCTGGTAAAATAGGGATCCCCGTGAAGTTTCGTCCAATTCCGAGAATATTTCCAGACTAGCTTTTCTGGAATACAAAAACAGCAGAAAACAGGAACTGGCACTTCGACATCTTGTTAATAGGTTAGTCCCAAAAAATGTATAAAAGTGATATAAAGTAGATGCAAAATATGTAGCAATTGGTATAAAACAAGCATTGAACATCAAAAATGATAGATACGTTTGAGACGTATCACCCTCTGCCCATGCAGTCTTCATCCAGGTCGCCACCCAGACCCCCGCTAGACAACGGCTCCGCCTCATGGAACCGTCGTAGCATGGGAGACCGAGACCGCCGTCTCGACGTACCGCCACTGTCCGGGGCCACCACCCCGGTCATCCGCTCCCCTGACAACAGAACCGCCCTACCCGAGCGTTGCGAGCCCATCACACCGTGAGGGGCTAAGAACTTCCAAGGCGGCGCCTCCAACAAGGAAACGACGCGTCCGTCGTCGCCGCCCGCTCCCGATGGAGCTTAGGCTTTCACCCGGAAATCTTAGCACCACCCACGTCGAGTGGGAACGAGCGCTCCACAGCGACGCCCCCAAGAGGGAAAACGATGCCCAAAAGCGCCGCCGTCGCCGGCTCTGACCAAGTCGGAACAAGGCTTTCGCCCGGAGGTCGTCCCGACCGCAAACGCCATCCACCGAGCTCGACCACCGGCCATGTCGGCCACAGCGCCCATGGCCGCGGCCTCCATGCCGCACCGCAGAGGTCTTCGTTCCGGGGCCGCCTCCCCGGCTTCCACGCCACCCGGGCGTCGTAGCACGTCGGCAGGAGAGGCTCCTGCGTTCGCGCCCTTGCCTCCGCCATCGCCTGTGCCTCGCTCGAGCAGGCGCCCTGCAAGCGCGGCCCGACTTCCTCTCCTGCAGCGCAGGAGCCTCCACCACGTCCAGCCACCGCAGCTCACCACCTCCTCCACGCACAGGCATCCTCCACGCACGGGCCACACGACATCAGCCCACATCCGCAGCAACACCCTGGCGCTAGGGGACCCCCAACGCCGGCGTCCAACCTCCACTGGCCAGCCTCCTGCTCGACGTGCCGCCCGTCCGCCTCTGCATCCTGCATGACGAGCTGCCCGTCCTCCTCCGCGCCGACGGAAGCGCGCCCCGGCCCAGGCCCGACGGGCCCAAAACGGGCCCAGAACGGGCCCGCCAAGCCCATCTGGCGCCCCGAATCGCCGGCGACGACGCCAATGGCTCCCATGCCGCCGCCCGCCGCCTGCGCACCATCCTCGACATTCACCCGAGCCCGCCGGTCCGGCATCCTCCACCCCGACCGCCGCCGCCCCCACAAGCCGATCTCCTCCAGCTGGGAACGAGGACCTCCCCCCGACCACCTTTGTGGCAGCGGGAGGGTGCCGCCACCGCCGCGGACGAGGCCGGCGACGGCAGCGGCAGGGCGGCTCCAACGGGAGGGGAGCTAGCGGCGCGGAGAGGACGCCCCTAGCGCCGCCTGGGGGGGCGACCCCATTCAGTAAACATTCTATCGAAATGCCCCGTCCCCCCAACTAGTGAATTTTGAAAAATGATGATTTTACCCCGTTTTAGCAACACCATGCTAGCTAGGTCGACGCGACGTGACAAGATATGTAAAGATCGGAGGACATTATTTCGAGACGCAGTTGAAACATGCTTGTAAAGAATGGATGCATTTTTTTTTGAAACATATAAACACACAGGTTTGGAAAATAAAAATGCCGGTGCAAGCTCCCTAGCTACCTTGGACCGTGGAAGTTCCATTTCATTTTTTGTTTGCATCACGGGATTTTGCACGAATAAGCTTCAAGCTCAATCCGTACGTCCCTAATTCGTTTTATTTTTGAAACTTAAAAATTCGTTTTTATGCAAGTTTTGAAACATCGGATCAGGAGTAGGCAAGTTCATTCCCATAGGCAACTTCGGATTAGCTCCGGTACGTACTACTGTAGTAGAAAGTGTATGAGCAGGGGTGGACAAAAAGTGAAACAGGCCTGAACTCCTGTCCACTGGAAAAGACGTCCGTACCCCGTGCCAGCCGGCGCTAGCTCTCCCGGCGAGACGGCCATTCCGTGCCTTTAAATGCAGGTGCCCCTGCCAAACCACAGCGACGAACATCTGCAGAACCCAATCCGCCGGCGGAGCGGCGTGGCGTGGCGTGGCGTGGGGTACGTGCTCCTTCTCCTTGCTTCCTCTCCTGATCTATCCCTTCCATCGCTGGACGTTTCATCTCACCGTTCATCGCCGCCCCGCCGGCCGGCTGGATCAATCGTTTCTGTATGATGAGCAGCGAGTTCCTGTTTGTTTTCTTCCGGTTGTTTTGCTTGGTTTGCAAGGGTCCTGGGCTGCTTAATTCTCCCCAGCATCTTCTTCGTTTATATATTTTGGTTGATCCGCTAGTGTTTCGCTCACTGCACCCGATCGATTTGGTTGATTTCACCACGGATGGTCGGTGTATTTTAATCGGGCGCCACCTTCGAGAGATACGGATTCATGCGTCGCGCGAGTACAACCTAGCGCATTCGTTGAATCTTACAGAGCACGTTGATTCTGCTAGTGCGTTTCGCTACGGTGAGGAAGCGAGCAGCGAGTTCGTAGCAAGCGAGCACGGAGGCAGATCGATAGATGGTTGTACTAATATCTTCCGATTTTTCTTTTGGATTTCCCGTTGTTTGGTCGGCAAATCCTTCGGTTAGTTGCTTATTTCTGTGTTTATTATCTTCGCCGAGCGAGCGTCTTCTCTGTGGAATCAATCCTCTACGAGTATGTCTAGTTACACGGTTGATTTGCTCACACCATGCATGCATGGTCTCCTTAGTTTAATCGGCGCCTGGTTCGAGAGATCTGGAGATCGATGGATGGGTCGGGCGTGTGTTGTTTTGTTTGACCAACACGATCCGTTGCTTTGTTTTCTTCCGAGCAAGCAAGTACGCACGGAGGAGATCGATTCGAGCGTGTAGATACATGTTCGACATGCTTGTTGAATCTGTTTTGACTCCCGTTTACTCGCCGATGCAGGATGGATTCGCCGTCGCTCATGGTGTGCGTGCCCGGCTCGGGCGGCTGGCTGTCCAACCTGACAGCGCTGGATGTCTTCTGTTATTGCACCGCCTTGATCGTCCCGCTACTCGCAATGTGAGTCAATCTGATTTCCCTTTCGTCCTTCCTGCTTTGTTTGGTCATCGATCCATTGTAATGCTGCAAGTATTACCATGTCCTAATGGCGTCATGTTGCAGGCCGGCGACGGTGAGGTCTTGGATCTCCAAACAACTCGGCCAAGGCGGACGGTGGCCACCCCTGACCGTCGCTGCGCTCCTGTGCAATGCAGGCCGGTTCGTTTTTGGCTGGACCGAGAAGAGCGACGAGGCGTTCTGCCTAAACCTCTACGGCGGCGCCTTCCAGATGGTGTACCTCGCTACGTTCCTCGCCCTGTGCACGGCCGGCGAGCGGGTGGGCGCTGGCATAAGCATGGGCATTGCCGCTGTTTGCCTGGCTGTGACGGCGACGTTTGGAATCAACCATGTTGAGGTGGAGCTGCACAAGCTGCTCTGCAGCGTCTATGGCATGGTGGCCGCGGCAATGCCATTGCTCAACGCAATGTTCATACACGTACGTTTCTCTGCTTGTTCCCAGCTCTGTTGGATCGATGTTCCTCTGCTTTACGAGTGACTGTTGCAGGACGAGAACGGCAGCGTGGAGGGGCTGCCTCATTGGATCCTGTCGTCAGTTTCCGCTGTCCATGGCTTCGCATGGTTCTACCGAGGAGTGCAAATCGCCAACCCTTACATGGCCGTACGTACAACCATTGAACTCGATCGCCTACTCTGCTCTGCACTAGTGCTACTTAGCGCGCCCATGCTTTCATTGGATTGATCCCTCCCAACTGTTGTACCATGCTGTGTTGCAGGCGCAGAATTTCCTTGGATTCATCTTCTCTGCATGGCTTCTGGCACTCCGGTTCATTTGGGCCCAGCCAACGACAGAAGAAGTAGCCGGTGAATACAGGCAACTCCCGGGTGGCGAGGATTCAAGCACCGCCGCTGCCGCTGCCGCTGCCCCCACTGCCGCCGCTGAGGACGACGATGTCCACCACGACGACGACGACGTGTCCGAGGATTCGAGCATCAACCACAACAAGGAAGACCCGTTCGGCCTCAACGAGAACTCGGAGGGTTCGACTGTCGACGGCGATGATTCGAGCAGCGACCACGAGAAGGACCCGTTCGGCCTCAACGAGAACTCGGAGGGTTCGGGCATCAAGGAGACTGTCCACGGCGATGATTCGAGCAGCGACCACGAGAAGGACCCGTTCGGCCTCATCGAGAACTTTGAGCGTTTGACTGTCGACGGCGATGATTCGAGCAGCGACCACGAGAAGGACCCGTTCGGCCTCAACGAGAACTCGGAGGGGAAGGTTTCAGACACCAAGGGGATCGTCGAGAACTCTGCGGCTGAGGAGTCTGACATGAAGCCGGACGATGGCAACAACGGCGCGTCCGAGAGTTCTGCGCAGGAGGCTTCCTCCTCAGCCGCTGCACCTGCAACACCAAAGGCGGACGACTAGGGCCTGCGCACGACGTCGTCTGTCGCACGCACTTGCCAACACAAGCAGGTTTTCAGTCTGCGTGAACTGTTACTGACGAGACGGTTTCTTTTTGAAGTTGATAAACTGCCTTGTCTTTATCTTTGTTCGCGAAACAAAGATGCACTTTGAGATTGGAAGTTCGTTTCAGGCAAACTAGCACTGTCCCTGTTGCGTTGCTAGAGTCATTGTAGAGAACTTTTCATTGGTCTAGATGAAAATACATGCTTTCACTGGTTCAAACTTGCATACAGTGTAGTGGGCACAAATTACATTTTCATTTGCAAATCGTTCGGCAGATCTTTTTCTTTCTCTACCAACAACAGTTCAAACGAGCTAAAACTTCAGAGCTGTAGACGTGGATGTAGATTGTGCAACCCCTTTCTTTCTGTACCGCACAAGTTTAGCACTTGAGCTTCATATATACTCCTTTCTGGAGTTCTTTCCTTCTTCTTCTTGTTGGACAAAGGCATTGTAGTTCACTTGAACGTGTTTCGCTGTACACAAAATGATAGCAAGTCAAAAAATTCAGAGATAGTTTGTCATATCCTTTCCTTTTCCGCAAATCGGCGAGGCGATGTGCGATGGCTATATGTGGGTCTGGGTTCGGCGGCGGTGGGAGGCGCTAGAGGGGCTCAACGACACCTTAGAGCCTCTTTGATCCATAGGACCAATGGAGAAAAACATAGGGGTAGGAATTCTTCTTTGGTGACACTGTTCATCCATATGATTCAAACAAATGGAGCATAAAAGGTGGGACAAAAATTCATTTAATTTAGGTTTTAAAGGGAAACAAATAAATTCTGCGGTCCATTAAAATCTCCTCTTTACATTCCTATGTACAAAGAACAAGACAAATGACATAAGTTGCATACTAATTCTCTAGTCTCGCCACTGCATTTGTTTTAACTTTGATTTGGTTATGCTTTTAGCCTCTCTCCCTTGCGGCAGCATTTTTGAGTGTGCTTTCCACCCATTTGATGGAGCACATGCATATATGCATAAATCTAACACCTCATGCTGACATCATCGTATTAATTGTTAAATAAAAAAATAAAAATGATGTATATCCTAAACTGCTAATCCGATTAGCGATTTGTTTAAACCATGAATTCATTTAGATGAGGGCTTCAAAATAAGATGTCATGTTGTTACGTTTTGAGGAATTTTTATTCATTGAGTGAGTTGCTAGATTACATTACCATGGTTGCAGATTAACAATAAACAATTATACGATAACTGTGGATAGTTATTCATAACATTATACATAATTTTAGATACTAGAAAGATACCCCGCGCGTTGGTTTGGAATTTTCTTTAAGATTGTGTAAATAAAGGCATATAAGACCCATGAAATATGAATTTGCTTATAGAAATATGAAAGTTCAATTGATCATAATTGTTCAAAGGCTAATTTAATTGACGTGATTTTTTGTTGTATTTATTATTAAAAATTGGCTACGTGGACAATTGGATGGATGAAAAGAAATAAAGAATATGACGTGGATATGTTGCATTCAAGAAAATATTGGCTTTAATGAATATTAGTGGGATGACATGGACATTTGGTTGCTAAGAGAATGTATGATGTGGATATCTTGCATGTTGAGATCAAAAAATAACTAATGCATGTTAGTGAGCTTTTGCTTTATAAGAGGTATAATAAAAACGATGTATATCCTAAACTGCTAATCTGATTATCGATCCGTTTACACCATGAATTCGTTTTGATGAGGTTTCCAAAATCATATCTCATGTTATTATATTTCGTGGAAATTTTATTCATCGCGTGAGATGCTAAATTACATTAACATGGTTGCAAATTAACAATACAAAATTATCACAAGAACTGTGGATAGCTATTCATAACGTTATACATAATTTTAGATACTAGAAAGATACCACACGCGTTGAGTAAAAAATCTCCTTAAGAATTTTATTGTGTAAATATAGGCATATAAGATACATGAAATAAGAAGTTGTTTATAAAAAAAAATGAAAGATTTAGTTGATCAGAATTGTTGAAAGGCTAAATTAATTGACGTGATTTTTCGTTGTTGTATTTGATTATTAAAAATTGGTGACATGGACAATTGGATGGATGAAAAGTAGATGACATGGATATGTTGCATGCAAGAAAATATTGACTTTAATAAATGTTACTGGGATGACATGGGCATTTGGTTGGATAAGGGAATGGACGATGTGGATACCTTGCATATTGAGATAAAAATAAATTAATACATGTTAGTGGGGATTTGCTTTATAAGAGGTATAGATAGATTAAGGATGACAATGGGTAGGGTATAGGGCGGGTAGAGCAATACCATACCCATAGCCATATAGTCAATGGGTACAAATATCTACCCATACCCGTACCCATGGGTATGAAAATTTAACCGTACCCATACCCGGTGGGTACCCATACTTATTGGGTACCCATACTTATTGGGTACCCAACAGGTAGATCAAATAGTAAATAAGTTATTCATAATTTTAGATTCATCGACAATATATTGATACAAGAAAAAATATTTATCTCAACTCAATAACTTATATTTGAGTACGTGACAATTATCTGAACTCAAATTGGCAATTGATGGCAACTTTAACATAACTTCACAAGCTAACGAGAATAAGTGTTGTCCGTCCATACGTAAGATATATAAATGGGCATGGTATGAGTATACCCACAGGTACGAGGTATACCCGTACCCTACCCACGACTTAACGAGCAGGGTACGGGTACTACCCATGGGTACAAACTTATGCCCATACCCTACCCATGCGGGTACGGTACCCGCGGGTACCCAAATTGCCTTCCTTAAGATAGATAGCAATTATCCGCACACTTAGAGAGAGAATATTAAATTGTTTCTAACAACTAATATATGCTATTTTTCAACATTATGGTGATACGAATTATCATAAGCCACTGTAGCACTATGTAAATGTCTCGGGAGACAAATGGAAGCATGAGAGCCGTGGAGATTATGTTTAATCCACTTATTTCTTGCATAGTGCTCCTTAATGTTCTATCCGACGTGTAGTAACATTGCGCACAACAGAAATTAAACAGTATAAGCAATATAAGTTCTGTAGAAAAGTTTAATCAAGACCACTATGCCACACCACATCAAGATTGTTTCAAAATTCGAACACGAACTTGCAAATATGGCATCTATTACATGTTGAAGTTATGCGAGGGAATATTTTCTATGACAAGGTATAGTTCTAACTTTATCCATGAAACCAATTAAAATATGAGTATTTTTGCTTACTTAAAAATTATATTAAACATTAATATTTGCTTGATAATTAAAAAACAGCGATATTATAATACAAGAATATCTCCATGTCTAATTTCCCCGTTGCAACGCACGGGTACACGGGTACTCAACTATCACTACTAGAAACGAGACCTTTCGTCTAGGGCCGATTTTGCCTCTAGTCCCGGGTGGCTTAAGACCCGAGACTAGAGGGGGGCACTAGTCCCGGGTCAAACCTTTTCCACTGGTCCCGGGCCGTGAGGGAGCACTAGTCCCGAGTCGTAACACAGCCCGGGACTAGAGGGGTGGAGGCAACTGTTCGCCTGGCGCGAGCCCCTCTAGTCCCGGGTCGTAATACCGCCCGAGACTAAAGGTCCGGACGGTTTGCCTCCCGCGCGCCCGAGCGATCAAAACGCACGGGAACCGCGATTGCTACAGTAACCGCGGCCATTTCTGTTCGTCTCCCCTCCTCTCTTCTTCCCCCCATCCTTCCACCATGAATCCAATCACTCGCTACGGGAAGGTGCTCGCACATGGCAAGACCAATCTCAATGTCGTCTACACGAACGACAGCGCCAAGGTGCCGGATTTTCTTTCCGATTTCAAGTATAGGCTTGAAGAGGAGGAAGACAACAACAAGAAGTTCATGGGCCTTGATCTCGAGTACACGGCCGATCAAAGAGATGTTGCCGTCATCCAACTTTGTTTCAAGAAACATGTCATGGTCTTCCAGTGGGCAAGGTAATATGAATAGTAGTGGCTAGCTTGATGATCTCCATATAATCTAATAGATGACGGTTTTAGTCCCTCTTATATATATGGGATCTTTATATGTAAATTAATCTGGGAAACCGTGAAAACGGGAAGCCGGGAAAACGTGAAACCGGGAAGACGGAAAGCCGGGAAAACGTGAAACCGGGAAGCCGGGAAGACGGGAAAACGTGAAAACTTCCCGACTTCACGACTTTCCGTACCGACTTCCCGACTTCACGACTTTCCGACTTCACGACTTTCCTGACTTCACGACTTTCCCGACTTCACGACTTTTCGACTTTCCGACTTCACGACTTCCCGACTTCACGACTTTCCGACTTCACGGGAAACCGTGAAACCAGGAAGCCGTGAAAACGGGAAGCCGGGAAAACGTGAAACATGTGTTCCACTTCTTATTATACATACTTGTGCATGCCGAAATATACTTGTTGCGGCAGTATTTAACATGTGTTCCACTTTGTTGTTGCAGTAGTGACAAGCACTGTCCAGAACTCATGGAGTTCCTTCTTCGCAGCGGCATACATTTTGCTAGCGTTGATATAACGAATGACAAGATCAAGATGAGGCGCACCTGGGGTATTGAGATACCAGCTGCCTGCCACATTGATCTCCAACGCATTTTCAAGCTTGAGAATGACAAGACTTCAATGGCTAATATGGCATTCGCCTTGATCGACGAGGAGTACGCTGATATGAAGACAAAATTCCACAACGATCAGCACAAACTCTGGGAGAAGACCCCACTTGACGCTACCAACATTGAGTATGCAGCAATAGATGCGTACGTTGCATACGAGGTGTACCGCCAGATTAGAATCGTCAACTATGGGCAGCGTCACCTAGTACCACCACCAGTGCCCCATGGGTCTCCTGCTTGGGGGAATTATGATCCGGAGGACGAGTAGTGTTTGCAATGGCGAACACTTTTATATCTCTATTATTATGTAGTGCTTGGGTCTCCTGATCTATTATCATATATATGCGTGTATCTTTAATTATGCTGTAATGGATATCTGAACTATTATTTGTATTAATTATGTCCCTGTTTAAGTATGATGTGATCAAGCTTTCTGAAGCTTTTGATGTATGCGCTGAATTTTTAGATCATGTCATTCTATTATAGTTGTTTCTACATGATAGTACTTTTTGTGAAGAATGTTTGTGAAACTTTTGTCAAAAATCAAGTTTATTATTTCACATAGCAACTAGTACACATAAAAAGACTCTATGCAAGAGGATATATCTTTATTTAATCCGGTTACAGCTGGAGTGCATCACGCTTACATCTTTATTTAATCCGGTTACAGCTGGAGTGTATCACACGCTTACATCTTTATTTAATCCGGTTACAGCTGGAGTGTATCACACGCTTACATCTTTATTTAATCCGGTTACAGCTGGAGTCCATGCCATTTTTATTTAACTAACTTCTGCCTCGTCCTAAGCCGCGGGGTGCATCACGAGCGCTCCTCACCCAAAGAGCAGGAACCATCACAGGGCCAATACTCACATGAGAAGGATCCCTATACAATACCTGCCATGTATTAGTATACACCGTATCCAACATATACATGTAGCGACGAACGTGCGCATCCTCCTCCCTGATACAGCGACGTACCACCTCCTCGGGGGCCGGCTCCCTCTGGAACCTCCCTGGCCCACGCGACCTCCACCAAAGAAGATCCGGGCCGGCTCCCTCGGATCGAACCAAACATACCCCGTGGATTCTATCACTGAGAAGAAAACTTGTGAGCTACATGAGGCAGTGAGAAACTTAACCATGAAGGCGGCGGACGGCTTCATGGTTAAGTTTCTCACCCAAAGAGCAGGAACCATCACAGGGCCAATACTCACATGAGAAGGATCCCTATACAATACCTGCCATGTATTAGTATACACCATATCCAACATATACATGTAGCGACGAACGTGCACATCCTCCTCCCTGATACGGCGACGTACCACCTCCTCGGGGGCCGGCTCCCTCTGGAACCTCCCTGGCCCACGCGACCTCCACCAAAGAAGATACGGGCCGGCTCCCTCGGATTGAAGTTGCCTACCTTCTCCAGTGGCCACTCTGACCGGCAAGTCGGCAAATCATCGTGTGGTCGTGAGACGGCAAATCGGCCTTCGATCCAAACAACGGCAAGACGTCTCTGATGATCTGCAACCGTCCGAACAAGTGTTGGAGATGTTGCTAATCATCAGAGATCCTTGCCGCTGCTTGGATCCGACCGAGGGGAGGGTTCACCTTCAGCCTCCGCTCTAGGAACTCCTGCCTCTCAGAAATCTTGCTCTCTGCTACCCGTGTACTGCCAATGATCGATGGATGCTATATATAGGGTTCGTGTGTTTCTTTAGTCCCGGTTGGTAACACCAACCTGGTCAAGTGGCTCACGAAGTGGTCGTGATAATGCTGATCCAACAGCTCACAATCTCTCAAAAGAAACACACCCCTGATCCAACGTCTCACAAGCGCTTGAAAGAAACACACGATCCGTGTGCTTCTTTAGTCCCGGTTGGTAACACCAACAGGACTAAAGGCGGGCTTTGCGGTCATGACTCGTGTCAGTCACGTGTCCTCCCCCAGCGCTGCCCTAGCCACGTGTCCTCCCCTAGCGCTGCCCTGGAGGTCTTTATATATTGTCGCCGACGGGGTAAACCCTAATCCACCATTCCTAGCCACGAACGCATCGTCTCCACGAGATGGATCCGCCACGCCCGCCGCAGCGCCTTCTGGACGAGGTCGAGCGTGCTCGGCAGAGCGCGCTTGGGCGCTACCGCGGGAGCCTATCCCGTCGTATGCCCACGAGCCCGGCGTGGAGAGGAATGCCCTGCTACCGGCCTCCTGCTCCGGTGCCGGAGGAGGTGCGGAGGACGTACGAGCCCGCGCGGTCCGACGTCCCTGACCCCGACGAGGATGCGTACGCCGCAGGGGTGGCGTGGGGATCCGCGGCCGTATGTGGCGCCCACGACCCGACTGCTATACAGTGATGCTGTGTGTCACCGGTTAAGCGATACAACCGGAGGTTACGGGTTTACCAATCCCCGGCCAAAACCTTTGGCAGGCGTTGCTCGGAATTGATCATCGGCAACGCAACACCCCGATTGATGCCTTAACACAGGCACAACTATCAATGCATAATAGAGAGATCAAGACTTGTGGAACAACTGGCTCATCACAGACTCTACGACTCAAAGCATTATAGTTTAACTCTTATAATAGAGAAAGATAGCAAATTACAACCAGAGGTCACAGACCCAACATTACAACATGCGGAAGCGAAATAAGTTGTTCTAAACAACAAGATCCAAATTATGGCCTAAGAGGTCTACAAATAAACATTCAAGCGCCAGCTGTTCCGGGATGTCCCAAGCTGCCACCTAGGAACCCCAGACTACTCGTCGACGTCCACAAAGAACCCACCTTCGAGGTCGGTGAAGTCCTCCTCTGAAACAAAACAGACGACGTTGAGTTCGACGAACTCGCAAGATTATATATAGAGCTTTAGCTCGATGAGGCTTTCAAAGTTATATGGCTGTTTTGCATAAAGCTGATTTTATTTATGAAAACATAACTCAATGGCATCGACTATTCAGAGTATTTTTTAAAAAGAGATAAGAAGTAACTCTTTTCTTTGATCACCTTTCTCAACATCAACCACCATCAACCACTGTGCCTGTTCTACAAAAGGCACCTCCCCGAATCACCCTCGAGGAAGCTAACCTTGCATTCTTAGGTAGTACCTCTAGTACTCAGTTTTTAATCATTCCGTTCAAGTTATTCTATGATCTTATCGTCCTTTCCCAAGTTGTCCGTAACCGTGGACACGGCTTTTTGAAAAGATTTAACCCTGCAGGGGTGCACTGTGTTTACCTTCGGTACCGCCCGGCTCATTGTCTACGCTTAGCTCTCTTCCGGGGAAAGCCGGCTGAGTGGGAACGGTTACAACCTTTACCTTGTTTGAGACTAACCCAGGATCATCAGTGAGGACGGGACAGGTTCAGTGCCTCCAACACCCTGCCCCGTGGCCACTCATTTTCCTAACACCACATCCTCATTTCTGTCTTGGCCACCATCTCAACGCACGCGCAAATGGAAGCTCAAACTAGAGGACTCTGGCTAGTCCCGCCCAAGTTAGTTAGTCGACGAGGGCTCCATATACCCCACCGAATGGAAGCGCGCTCATTCTTGGTTCAAGAGGTAAAGAACTCGCACCTAGGCGGCGAGAGTGAGACAAAGCACCACCAAACCATAGTGGCCTCTCATCCCCACCGTTAAGCATTTTATTACCTGTCTCCACAATTCTCCACCATCATCCGAACATTTCAACATCTGTTTCCAACATGAGATATCCATCGGAAGACTAAGCATTTAACTAAGCATGGCTAAGCATCAACATTGCATAGTTAAGTATTTCAGGCCAACAATACAATCCTAGGGATATTAGGAGGGGAAACAGGTAATGGCATCGGAAACTTAATGCAACTATAGGATACTCTATCCCAAAACAAATTGACATTTGGAACCGCATGCAATATTATAGTGGAGAAAATACTTGCGGAAAATAGGATAAGACATGCTCAGAGGGGGGATTACGCTTGCCTTGCTCAACGTGCTGGTAGTACGGATCGTCGGGGTATTGCGGTGTAACCCCGGCTGCTTGATCTATCGAAGCATAACAACGGAGGAATAATCAATCACCACACAAGTTTTAACAAATGCAATGCGCAAACACATGATGACATGACATTTTAAATCCTCGAGACGAGGATGATTCAACTATTCAATTTAAACAGAGTTCGGATGCGCAAGGGGGCACATCTCGAATACACCGTGGAGTTAAGTAAGGAACCATCTTTACTTGTTGATTAAGATAGATGAAAACCTATGGTTAACTTGCATAAGAAATGACATGCACATGTGAAAGATGCATGGTTTAGGTGATTAATCATTCTTGTAACAAGTACTAAGAGTGAGCTGAGGATTGATTTGCATTACAGTTGAAGCAGGTTAAAAGGAGTATCCAGATTAAAGTCCGGAAATTTCGGGTCTGGTACCGGGAGCAATCCGGTTTCAGGTCCGGATAATTCCGGGTTTGGCACCGGAAAAAATAAAATCCGGAATTATTTCCGGGCCAATTCCGGGTGTATACCGGGCGAAACTGGGTGAGTCCCGTAGCCATTTCCTTAACCCGGAATGAAATCCGGAAAATTCCGGGAACGGCACCGGATTTTCCAGTTCGACGGAGCGCTACGGCGATTCGACGAACAAGAGGGAGAGGGAGGAACGGAGGGCACTGGGGAGGTTCGTGTGCTCACCCTAAGCACGTAGGAGATGACGGCGAGGTTGGGGAAGCAGCGATGGCAGAAAATTTGTCCGCGGCGTCCGCGGCCGGAGCGCGGGAAGACGGGGACCTCGGCGTCGATTGCGGCCCTCCCGCGTCGATTCCCTCGGCGGAGTTGGAGAGGACGACGAGGCAAAGCTTCCTGCGGTCTTCGTTTTGCTCGGGGCGCTCTCAGTCAGCGGCGACGACGACGGACATGGCGGCTCGGGCGGCGAGCTCGTGGGGAGAGAGATGGGGAGTAGAGGGAGCAGGTGCGCGAGTGGGTAGGGGGAGCAGAGGGCCTCGTGGTGCTCTCGTCCTGCAGGGGAGAGCAGAGGAGGGGGCCCACGGCGCGTGCGGTGAGAGCACGGCACGGCGACGGCATGGCGCCAGTGGAGAGGAGAGAGACGACGGCGATTTGTAGAAAACCCCCTGGCAACATTTCTTCCATCACGGATAGGTCCTTTCCAGCTTTCTTTTTAAAACCTTTTAAAACCAGTAGCACTTTGGAGATTTAATTGAGGCACTTATACATTTTAGAAAAATATGACAAAATTTGGGGAGGCTCCCCTTAGCCTGTAGAAGCTCCACAAATTTTGGTGTCTCAAAATAAAATGTTTTGTACCACTTTTGTTCAAAGGGTTCAATTAAGGCATTTTGCTAAATTCAAAATGTTGCTCCTTTAGTAATTTTTAGAGAAGTGCAAAATAATATTTTTGAACTCTTGGAACTTCCTTGACAAATATAAGAGGACAAAGTGATTTTGTTTTGCAAGTTTGAGTGCCTCCATTGTTTTGAAGTTTGTTAGAGCAAGTTTGGCATTTGGTTTTGCAATGTTGCCAAACCAATTAGCATGTTGTTTAGCAATTTAATATGATGCCATGATGCAATGAAGGAAAGCAAAAGTGAAAATTTTACTCAGGTTTTTAGGTTCTCAAACTTTGGGCTGTTACAATTCTACCCCCCTTACAGGAATCTCGTCCCGAGATTCTAAGATTGCGGAAAGAAGTCGGGATACTCCTCACGAAGACTAGACTCTCTTTCCCAAGTTGCTTCTCTCGGAATGGTGAGACCACTGAACTTTGAGGAACTTGGTAGTCTTGTTACGGGTCTTTCTTTCGGCTTCATCCAGGACACGAATGGGCTCGCGATAAGTGAGATCTTCCTGGAGATCTAGCTCCTCATGATTGACCCATGGATAGGATCTTTAAAACACCGGCGAAGTTGGGAGACATGAAACACATCATGTACATTTGGGAAGATGACCGGTAACTCCAACTTATAAGAAAGATCTCCTCGCTTGGCCAGAACGGTGAAAGGGCCAACATAGCGAGGGGCCAATTTCCCTTTGATACCGAAGCGGCGAACGCCACGAAGGGGAGAGACGCGGAGATAAGCTTTATCACCAATTTCATAGTGAATTTCCTGATGGTGCTTATCATAGTAGCTCTTCTGCCTAGACTGAGCAATCTTCAGATTCTCTCGTATGATTCTAACCTTCTCCTCAGCTTCATTGATCACATCCGGACCAAAGAGTGCCTCTCTCCGGTCTCGGACCAATTTAGAGGAGTGCGGCATTTTCTTCCATATAGAACCTCGAATGGAGCCATGCCCAGACTAGCTTGATAGCTATTGTTGTAGGAGAACTCCGCGAAAGGGAGATACTTTTCCCAACCCTTGCCAAAAGAGATTACACATGCCCTAAGCATGTCTTCCAACACTTGGTTCACTCTTTCGGTCTGACCATCAGTTTGAGGATGGTAGGCGGTACTGAAGTTGAGACGGGACCCCATAGCAGTTTGGAAACTCTGCCAGAATTGGATACAAAGATACTTCCACGGTCCGATATGATCCTCAGAGGGACCCCATGCAATGGAACAATACGAGCCATATATAAGTCAGCAAGTTGACTTGCCCGTATATCATCACGGACTGGTAGGAAGTGAGCAACCTTGGACAGTCGATCAATGATTACCCAGATTGCATTGTTGCCCTTTTGAGATGGGAAACCCGGTGATGAAGTCCATACCGATTTCATCCCATTTCCACTCGGGACTGCAATAGGGCGAAGAGTGCCGGCAGGCCTTTGATGTTCAGCCTTTACCCGTCGACAGGTGTCGCATTCAGCAACATACTTGGCAATTTCTCGTTTCATCCGAGTCCACCAGAATTGTGGTCGAAGGTCTTGGTACATTTTGGTACTACCGGGATGAATAGAGAGAGGAGATTCATGAGCTTCTTGTAGGATGAGCTCCCTCAAATTCCGGTTCTTTGGCACTACCAGCGGTCACCAAAATAAACAACTCCGGATTCATCTTCAGAAACATTTGGCCTTTCCGCTAGCAATGTTCTTCTTGATATTCAGGATACCCTCATCCAGCTTCTGAGCATCCTTAATCTGGTCTACAAGAGTAGATTTGATCTCCAGATTTGCAAGGTAGCCAGAGGGAACAATTTCCAGGTTCAAACGGGAAACTCTTCATGAAGGCAGGTTGGCCTTCAATCATCAGATTGTTGCAATAGGACTTCCGACTTAGCGCGTCAGCCACGACGTTTGCTTTGCCGGGTTGATAGTTCAGACTCACATCATAGTCCTTGATTAACTCCAACCAACGCCTTTGCCTGAGATTTAAATCCGGCTGGGTGAAGAGGTACTTCAGACTCTTGTGATCCGAGAAGATCTCGCAACGGTTACCAAACAGGTATGGTCTCCATTGCTTCAAAGCATAGACCACAGCGGCAAGTTCTAGATCATGAGTTGGGTAGTTGTGCTCATGCGGCTTAAGTTGGCGAGAAGCATATGCCACCACATGGCCATCTTGCATTAGCACACAGCCCAAGCCTTGCAGAGAGGCGTCACAGAAGACGACGAAATCCTTGCTTGTGTCCGGCAGGACAAGCACAGGAGCGGACGTGAGTTTGGCTTTCAGTGTTTTGAAGCTCTCTTCAGCTTCGGCCGTCCATACGAACTTTTTATCCTTCTTGAGAAGGTCAGTCAGGGCCTTGGCTATCTTGGAGAAACCTTCGATGAATCGGCGGTAGTAACCTGCCAATCCGAGAAAGCTACGAATGTCCTTGACTGACATTGGAGTTTTCCAATCCAAAATGGACTGAATCTTGTCGGGAATGACAGCCACACCATTAGCGGATATCACATGACCAAGGAAGACAAGATTATCCAACCAGAACTCACACTTGGAGAACTTGGCATAGAGGCGGTGTTCTCGAAGTCGTGTCAGAACCAACCGAAGATGTTCCTCATGCTCTCGTTGGTTTTAAATATGAGGATGTCATCGATGTAAATGACGACAAACTTGTCAAGATAATCCATGAAGATGGAGTTCATGAGCCTCATGAAAGTAGCTGGAGCATTGGTGAGACCAAAGGACATGACGGTATACTCATATGAGCCATAACGAGTAACAAATGCCGTCTTTGGAATATCCTCCTTTCTGATCTTGATCTGATGGTATCCTGACCTCAGATCCATCTTGGAGAATACCGTTGCACCAGCTAACTGATCCAACAGATCATTGATGCGAGGAATAGGATACTTGTTCTTGATTGTCACCGCATTCAACGGTCTATAGTCAGAGACTAGACGAGGCACGGTAGAATCTCTCTTTTGACAAAGAGTACCGGACAACCCCAAGGTGAACTGCTAGGCTGAATGAAATCCTTGCTAACAGCTGATCAATTTGCTCTTTCAACAGAGCCAACTCTTCCACCGGCATACGGTAGGGCTTCTTGGAAATCGGAGCAGTACCGGGAAGTAGATCTATGACAAACTCCACACTTCGGTCAGGAGGCATGCCAGGCAATTCTTCCGGGAACACATCCGGGAAGTCACACACCACGTGTATGTCCTGGATTTCAGGAGGGGATTCGCCTTCCATAAAGCAAAGGAGGATCTCAGGTGAGTTGGGTATGACTGAAGATGGAGGTCTTGATAGTGCAGGCCAATACTCAACAATGTCGCCGGACGAGTGGTCACGGTAATGGTCTTGGCAGCACAATCGAGATTAGCCCGGTATTTTACTAACCAGTCCATGCCCAGTATGACATCAATGCCACTTGTCGCCAGTTCTGTTTGTGGAGGGTGCGGACCTGCTGCAAACCATGATTAACAAATTGGCTGATGAAGAACTGATCACTGCGCCACTTCCCATTCCTGGCATGGACTTTCCTATTGTACAGTATGCCGACGACACGCTATTGATCATGCAAGCATGCCCGGTTCAGCTGAACACACTGCGCAACATTCTTCTCGAGTTTACTGCAGCAACTGGCCTTTCAGTGAATTATTCCAAGTCGTGCTTGATGCCTCTTAACATTGATTCCGACAGACTTCAGTCTTTAGCAGGGGTTTTTGGCTGTGCTACGGGCACGCTTCCTTTTCCATACCTGGGCCTCCCATTAGGTACCACCAGGCCTACGATCGCTGATCTGACCCCATTGGCTGATCAAGTTGAACGAAGGATGAACGCCTGTGCAAGGTTCCTGGACTATGGTAGTAGACTAACTCTTGTTCAGTCTGTGCTGTCGTCATTACCGACACACTATCTTTGCTCACTGAAACTTCCCAAAGGCTTCATCAAAATTTTTGATCATGCCCGACGCCATTGTTTATGGGCTAAGGAGGAGGGCATTGGGACTCCTCATTCCCTTGCCGCCTGGCATCTTGTATGCAGACCTAAAAATCATGGTGGATTGGGGGTAGGGGTGAAAACGGAGCGGATACGGTCGGATACTAGTGAAACCATATTCGTAGCCGTATTTTTTTCGGATTCGGATTCGGAGCGGATAGTGTGCGGATACGAATACGGAATCGGAACCTCTCGGTTACGAATACGGACCGAATACGGGACGGATAAGGTTCGGTTGCGGATAAATATTTTCTCGGATGTCATTTAAAAAATAGGACTGACATACAACACATGTTATAACCTAAATATGCACAAAGCCGATAACTCATTATGCAAAGTATATCATATAGAAATCATTGACACAATGACAAATAACATAACCAGAAAAATAAGGTCGAAATTCGTTACACACATAGTAAGTGCATTGATAATACAAAAAATAACACGAGTAGAGTTCATTACGTCGTTCTTCCTTCCCTCATGTTCACGAATAAAATCATCACATAAAACAAAACGGTAAAAGTAGCAACAACCGCGAGCTGCCAGAGACCAATTTATTCTTGAGTATTCTTCACTTCTCTGCGACGTTGTGACACGGTTCAATCGCTCTCATCAGAAGCAGACTCAGCGCTGTCATACTACAAAATAACTTATCTTAGCATGCAAGTTTGGGCGCACATGAGAGCAGTGACAATAAAATCAGTTATAAAGAACGTGCATCAGTAAGAGCATCATTCCTTTGGTGAATTCCTAACCTCTTTATTCACTGTAGCCTCGGGTTCAGGTTCAGGTTCTATTGTCACCATCTCCAACTCATCAATAAGTGATGCAATCTTCAGCTGATGACCTAATTAACAAATGACAGCAGAATACTAGTAAGATATTTTTTGCAAAGAACGAAAAATCAGAATGTAAACAGAACTCATGATAAATATATTAATGACTACATTTTACCTCTTTACCCGCAGCAATCCAGTCCTTGGTACAAATCAGTGCCTCAACCACCTCGGGTCTAGACGTGTACGAAATGGATCAACCACACGTCCACCGGCACTAAATGCAGACTCAGAAGCCACTGTTGATACCTGAATGGCTAGAACATCACGAGCTAACCTGGCGAGAACAGGATATGTTCCTTGCTTGCCCTTCCACCATGCCAATATATCAAATGTTCCATCAGTTTTATCATTCCACCTTACTGGCTCTTCTTTTAAATAACTTTCTATCTCGGATTTTTCAACATCTTGCTGTCCCTGCTGATCGTATAAGTAATTTTGGATGTCCTCATCCATTTCATCAAGGAAAAGATCATCAGCTTCATGAGTAGTCACACTAGTTGTTGCAGCACTAGCCTTCTCAGAATCTTTTCCACTGGACATGTAAGCTTGAAATAACTGATTTACAGCAGCCATGAAACTATTCATATGATTGCTATACTCGTCAGCATATATCTTAGACATAAAGAACTCCACAAGCCTTTTTTTGTACCTTGGATCAAGAAAACAACCTACGGCCAGAGCAGTATTAGACTTCTCCCAATACTTATTATATTTTTCTTTGATGGCCTTTGCCATAGCAACAGTCACAACATCCTTACTACGACCCCACTCATCAATGGCTAGCTTAATCTCACAAAACTTTCTCCAAAACAGATTTACTGTTGGATGTAAACTTGCAGAGAAGAGCTCAGTAGCATCATTGAATTTCTTTAAGAACTTGGTTATAGCCACTGCCTTATCCCACTCTTTCTCTCCTGGAGCACACTTCTTATATTTACTCTTATGCAAGAACAGTACCTTGTCAAAGGCCTTTCTATAGTGTATTGCATTCTTCAACATTTTGTAGGTCGAGTTCCACCTTGTTGTACAATCTAGAGACAGGCCGTTTGTAACATCCAAGTTCTCCTCCTTTGCACATTTTACAAATGCCTCCCACTGTAAAGTTGAATTCTTGATAATTGTAATAGTAGCTCTAATATTACGGACTGAAGATCCAATCACTTTCAAACCATCTTGAGCAACCAGATTTAATATATGGCATAAACATCTCACATGAAAAAATACACCATCACAGACCAATGGGGACTTTTTATCAAGTGTGGGAACAAGTTCTTCGACACACTTGTCATTAGATGATGCATTGTCTAGAGTCAGAGAAAATATTTTCTTTTCAAGGTTCCAATTCATCAAGCTCTTGCAGAGCTCATTTGCTAGCTTCTTTCCTGAATGGTTTCCTTTCACATGCATGAACTGCACAATTCTTTTCTGCATCTGCCAATTATCATCTATCCAATGTACAGTAATGCACATATAACCTAAATTTTGGCCAGAAGTCCACATATCCATGGTTGCAGAAAAGCGAGATGAAACAGAACTAAACTGACGATACAAATTTTCTTTTTCCTCATGATGCATCTCAATTAAAACTTTCCTTGTAGTTGGCCTAGACTTGAATGAGAAACCAGAACGCAGCGATTTAATGAAGTCAACAAAATACTCGTGTTCCACCATGGCGAAAGGATAATCATGCATTATTATTGCCATATGCCACTTTCTAAGGCTGACTTCTGCATCATACCTGTTACTGATCTGTAGGGAAGCTGTGCTGCCTTCTCCATTTACCACACTGAGTGTTTTCTGCCCTGTCTTCACATTGTGTTTTGCTTTCAAATGATTCCGAAATGCCGTGGTGCCCCTGTTGGAATCAGCTCGAGCTTTGTACTTACATCTGTTGCAGTTTGCCCACAATTCTATCACTTCTTCACCTTCAGGAGTCTGCTTCTTCACTTCTTCCTTGGTGAAGTGCTCCCATACAACAGAGGTACACTTCTTCTGCTTCTTCGAAACAGGAACATAATCATCTTCATCACCTTCAGTACTTTGCACACGTACATCGTCAGGAGACACATCAACTTGAGTTGCAGCAGCTGCTGCCCTAGCCGTAGCCCTAGTCACTGCAGGTGAACCTGCAGTACTTGCGGTTCCGCGGACTATACTCCCATCCATTGACTCCAACCTTGCCGATCTGCAGGTTAAGCACACGTTTTCAAGATTAAAAACTTGTTCAGAATATAATACCGTCATGAGGGAGGGGATGGATGCAGTATACTTGCACACCTGACCGTCGGCATTCGACGAAGCTTGCAGACCTCGGCGACCAGCCAAGAATCGATGGTTCCGTCGAAAACAAGAGGAACGATGGACAACGGCGTTAGGACGAATTGGAAGTAGATGCTGGCGGCTAGGGTACGGCGTTATAGGAATAGACGGAGCTGGCGGCTAGGGTACGGCGTTATTGGTATAGACGGAGCTATCGTGATATATGGAATGGACATACGCACTCAGGTTTGGGCTGGGCTCTATTTTACGTGTTATTGGGCCTATGGTTGGAGTTGGAGGTATTAGTTCACGGATAATTATGGATAATCGTCGGATATAACCGTGAAATATGGTATATCTTCGGATACGGATGGATAATAGCAAAACCACATCCTTTTCCGTATCCGTGACCTACTATCCGTATCCGTGACCGTATCCGACAAGTATCCGACCGAATCCGTATTTGCCTTCCGTGAGCCTCCGGTCGGTCGGTCGGTCGGAAATAATCCGTTCCGTTTTCACCCCTAATTGGGGTGATCAACCTGGAGATTCAGAACAAGGCCCTTCTAATGAAACATCTTCACAAATTTTTCAGTAGAGCAGACATTCCCTGGGTCCATCTCGTGTGGTCTCTATATGATCCAGGCCCACCACATGCGCAATCGCCGAGAGGCTCGTTCTGGTGGAAGGACATCTTTGGTCTAGTTGATATGTACAGGAGCATTACTAGATCGAGCATTCATAATGGTGAAGACACGTTGTTTTGGAAGGATTTCTGGCATAGGGGTAATCTTCTCTGTGAGGAATTTCCGCAACTCTTCTCTTTTGTGCTTAATGAGGATGCATCGGTGTCACAGATGATCCACTTACCCAGGCTTGGCGATGCATTTGCTCTACCTGTTTCGGTTCAAGCATTTGAACAGTATGAGCAAATCAATGAGGTGTTGCAAGGTTTTGATCAGACCGATCTTGGGCAGGATATCAGAACATACGTCTGGGGTGGAACCAACTACACTGCGGCAAAACTGTATAATTTCCTTTTCTCACAAGTGGAGTGTGACCAAGTTATTAAAAACATCTGGAAATCCAAGTGCATGCATAAACTGAAGGTGTTCTTGTGGATTATGTTGTATGACAGACTCAACACCAAGGATCTCATGCTCCGGAAACATTGGCACGTTGAGGGAGGTCCGGATTGCATCCTCTGCGATCAGGGGACTTTAGAGTCTCGTGACCATCTATTCTTTGACTGCCCATTTGCCATTCGCTGCTGGAATGCTGTAGGATTACATTGGGATACTTCTGTCTGTATTTTAAACAGAATTAGAGCGGCCAAAGGAACCTTCACAGGTCCCTGTTTTTTGGAGATTTTTGCCTGCGCTACGTGGAATCTTTGGAAGATGAGAAATGAATTTATTTTCCAGCAGACACAACCATCTTTTGGAAGGTGGAGAGTTAAGTTTCAAAATGATCTTCATGTGCATCATCACCGAGTGAAAGAAGCTAATGTCGAACCACTGTTGCTGTGGCTCAGAACCAATTTTTGAACACCAGAAGACTAGTAGTAGACACTGCTAACATGTTTACTTCCCTCACTTTCGCCCCCTTGATGTAATCCCATTGTATTTCGCCCCCCATCATTAATATAAAAATTTAACCGTAGGGGGTTTTCCCTACGGTACTGGTGTTCAAAAAAAAAAAAGACGAGTAACCAATGGTAATCTGAACCTCAGGAGTAACCCCATCGGTTTGCCATTTGGAGCCAGGAGTGGAGATCACCAAGGGACGTCTCATTTTCTCAAACGGTATGTGGTCTTTTGCAAAAGCTATAGATATGAATGAATGCGATGCTCCAGAATCAAACAAAACTGTAGCAAGATTGTTGTTGATTCGTAGCTCACCCATGAGGACGCCGGGGTCCTCTTCAGCTTGCTCAGCAGAGACGTGGTTCAGGCGACCACGCACAATAGGTCCAGCCTTGCCAGCTGGAGTGGCAGGGGCTCGTGCAGGAGTTCCCGTGATAGGTGCCTTCTGGGGGCACTCCCTGGAGTAGTGGCCAGCCTGGCCACAGGTGTAGCAGTGAGTCCAGGTGGAGCAGGTAGCATAGGACGATACCCACTCCGCTTGACCCAAGTGTCGAAGTAGTGGGGCGCGGAGGTGGTGGCCTGTATCCCGCGGCCCTCGGCATGAATGGAGCACGCGGCACAGCGCTGTAGGGAACAAACACCCTGCGCTTCTTGCTCTCAGAACCCGAGGAACTCTGGTGGTCCCCGTGTGCGGGCCTCTTGGAAGCCTCAAGTTCCTTTCTTCCCTGCTCAAGAGTAAGAGCCTGGTTGAACAGCTCCTGGTAGGTCTGGAACCTGAAGGGCAGTAACTCATAGCGAGCTGCGGCGCAAGACCCTTGCGGAACAGCTCTTGCTTGTCAGCATCAGTGGTCACGTCCCTTGGGGCGTAACGAGAGAGATGGTTGAATTCACAACCATAAGTGCGGAGGTCCATACGTCCCTGTTGCAAATCCAGGAACTCCCTCCTCTTCAAATCCATGATCGGCTGGGGATGTAAGCCGCACGGAAGGCAGTGCGGAAATCAGCCCAAGTGAAGACATGGTTGGCTGGAAACAATGCCACATGGCTTTCCCACCAACAGCCAGCTGCACCAACCAAGAGGTAGGTGGCAAGTTGACTTGTTCGGCCACTGGGACATGCAGCGCGGAGAACTTGCGCTCCAAGGCGCGAAGCCAATCATCAGCTTCCAGTGGCTCCTTAGCATCAGCAAAGGTGGGTGGCTGCGAGCGCAGGAACTCAGTGAGAGTGTTGCAGCCATTCCTCTGTGCATTCTGCTGCACCAACTGCTCAAGCAAGCGCTCATTGCGCCCACGGTTCTCCTCAATGGCCATCAAGACCTGAGCCATCGAGGGCGGTGGCGGTGATTCCTCATCATTGTGGTTACCACGGCCTCCTCGAGCCATTCTGGAGAATTTACAATGACACAGTTAGTATCTTCCTCCGAATGGTTAAACAATAGCATTAGCGTCTACTCAAGTACACAGACTAGGGACGATAATATATTGTGTAACAACTAACAAGGGATCAACAAGATAGAACTTGGGTCAAAGATCAGCATCATGCTACTAGCGAGAGATGCAATGGTTAAGAACCACGATTCAACACACTCTAGTTGGCACAATCCGGGACCTTCTGTTCAAGTCCTTGGGTTAAAACCCAACAAAGAGGATGATCACTCGTTGGTAACAGTGTTCAAACATCTGAGTTGATTTGGATTGCAACGCAGCGGGAGCAACCGGACACATAACACTAAAGGTAGAACCCAACCCCGTTTCTATCTTACTTAAAACAGGATCACGAGAGTAAAACTTTAACTCAAATCGAGGTAAGATTGCTCCGAGATTAGAGGTAACCAGATAAGGAGTAAAAAGAATCCTAAGATGGTTTTCACAACTCATTTTTAGGTTAAAAATATTTTCACAAACACTAGACTCAACGTCGACCAGTAGAAGGGTTTCCTACAGGCAGTACTGCTCTGATACCAACTTGTGGCGCCCCGACCCGACTGCTATACAGTGATGCTGTGTGTCACCGGTTAAGCGATACAACCGGAGGTTACGGGTTTACCAATCCCCGGCCAAAACCTTTGGCAGGCGTTGCTCGGAATTGATCATCGGCAACGCAACACCCCGATTGATGCCTTAACACAGGCACAACTATCAATGCATAATAGAGAGATCAAGACTTGTGGAACAACTGGCACATCACAGACTCTACGACACAAAGCATTATAGTTCAACTCTTATAATAGAGAAAGATAGCAAATTACAACCAGAGGTCACAGACCCAACATTACAACATGCGGAAGCGAATTAAGTTGTTCTAAACAACAAGATCCAAATTATGGCCTAAGAGGCCTACAGATAAACATCAAGCGCCAGCTGTTCCGGGATGTCCCAAGCTGCCACCTGGGAACCCCAGACTACTCGTCGACGTCCACAAAGAACCCACCTTCGAGGTCGGTGAAGTCCTCCTCTGAAACAAAACAACGACGTTGAGTTCGACGAACTCGCAAGATTATATATAGAGCTTTAGCTCGATGAGGCTTTCAAAGTTTTATGGCTGTTTTGCATAAAGCTGATTTTATTTATGAAAACATAACTCAATGGCATCGACTAATCAGAGTATTTTTAAAAGGTAAGAAGTAACTCTTTTCTTTGATCACCTTTCTCACATCAACCACCATCACCACTGTACCTGTTCTACAAAGGCACCTCCCCGAATCACCCTCGAGGAAGCTAACCTTGCATTCTTGAGTAGTACCTTTAGTACTCAGTTTTTAATCATTCCGTTCAAGTTATTCTATGATCTTATCGTCCTTTCCCAAGTTGTCCGTAACCGTGGACACGGCTTTTCGAAAAGATTTAACCCTGCAGGGGTGCACTGTGTTTACCTTCGGTACCGCCCGGCTCATTGCCTACGCTTAGCTCTCTTCCGGGGAAAGCCGGCTGAGTGGGAACGGTTACAACCTTTACCTTGCTTGAGACTAACCCAGGATCATCAGTGAGGACGGGACAGGTTCAGTGCCTCCAACACCCTGCCCCGTGGCCACTCATTTTCCTAACACCACCATCCTCATTCTGTCTTGGCCACCATCTCAACGCACGCGCAAATGGAAGCTCAAACTAGAGGACCCTGGCTAGCCCCGCCAAGTTAGTTAGTCGACGAGGGCTCCATATACCCCACCGAATGGAAGCGCGCTCATTCTTGGTTCAAGAGGTAAAGAACTCGCACCTAGGCGGCGAGAGTGAGACAAAACACCACCAACCAAGTGGCCTCTCATCCCCACCTTTAAGCATTTTATTACCTGTCTCCACAATTCTCCACCATCATCCGAACATTTCAACATCTGTTTCCAACATGAATATCCATCGGAGACTAAGCATTTAACTAAGCATGGCTAAGCATCAACATAGCATAGTTAAGTATTCAGGCCAACAATACAATCCTATGGATAATAGGAGGGAAACAGGTAATGGCATCGGAAACTTAATGCAACTATAGGATACTCTAATCCAAAAAATTGACATTTGGAACCGCATGCAATATTATAGTGGAGAAAATATTTGCGGAAAATAGGATAAGACATGCTCAGAGGGGGGATTACGCTTGCCTTGCTCAACGTGCTGGTAGTACGGATCGTCGGGGTATTGCGGTGTAACCCCGGCTGCTTGATCTATCGAAGCATAACAACGGAGGAATAATCAATCACCACACAAGTTTTAACAAATGCAATGCGCAAACACATGATGACATGACATTTTAAATCCTCGAGACGAGGATGATTCAACTATTCAATTTAAACGGAGTTCGGATGCACAAGGGGGCACATCTCGAATACACCGTGGAGTTAAGTAAGGAACCATCTTTACTTGTTGATTAAGATAGATGAAAACATATGGTTAACTTGCATATGAAATGACATGCACATGTGAAAGATGCATGGTTTAGGTGATTAATCATTCTTGTAACAAGTACTAAGAGTGAGCTGAGGATTGATTTGCATTACAGTTGAAACAGGTTAAAAGGAGTATCCGGATTAAAGTCCGGAAATTTCCGGGTCTGGTACCGGGAGCAATCCGGTTTCAGGTCCGGATAATTCCGGGTTTGGCACCGGAAAAAATAAAATCCGGAATTATTTCCGGGCCAATTCCGGGTGTATACCGGGCGAAACTGGGTGAGTCCAGTAGCCATTTCCTTAACCGGAATGAAATCCGGAAAATTCCGGGAACAGCACCGGATTTTCCAGTTCGACGGAGCGCTACGGCGATTCGACGAACAAGAGGGAGAGGGAGGAACAGAGGGCACTGGGGAGGTTCGTGTGCTCACCCTAAGCACGTAGGAGACAACGGCGAGGTTGGGGAAGCAGCGACGGCAGCAAATTTGTCCGCGGCGTCCGCGGCCGGAGCGCGGGAAGACGGGGACCTCGGCGTCGATTGCGGCCCTCCCGCGTCAATTCCCTCGGCGGAGTTGGAGAGGACGACGAGGCAAAGCTTCCTGCGGTCTTCGTTTTGCTCGGGGCGCTCTCAGTCAGCGGCGACGACGACGCACATGGCGGCTCGGGCGGCGAGCTCGTGGGGAGAGAGATGAGGAGCAGAGGGAGCAGGTGCGCGAGTGGGTAGGGGGAGCAGAGGGCCTCGTGGTGCTCTCGTCCTGCAGGGGAGAGCAGAGGAGGGGGCCCACGGCGCGTGCGGTGAGAGCATGGCACGGCGACGGCATGGCGCTGGTGGAGGAGAGAGACGACGGCGATTTGCAGAAAACCCCCTGGCAACATTTCTTCCATCACGGATAGGTCCTTTCCAGCTTTCTTTTAAAACCTTTTAAAACCAGTAGCACTTTGGAGATTTAATTGAGGCACTTATACATTTTAGAAAAATATGACAAAATTTGGGGAGGCTCCCCTTAGCCTGTAGAAGCTCCACAAATTTTGGTGTCTCAAAATAAAATGTTTTGTACCACTTTTGTTCAAAGGGTTCAATTAAGGCATTTTTCTAAATTCAAAATGTTGCTCCTTTAGTAATTTTTAGAGAAAGTGCAAAATAATATTTTTGAACTCTTGGAACTTCCTTGACAAATATAAGAGGACAAAGTGATTTTGTTTTGCAAGTTTGAGTGCCTCCATTGTTTTGAAGTTTGTTAGAGCAAGTTTGGCATTTGGTTTTGCAATGTTGCCCAACCAATTAGCATGTTGTTTAGCAATTTAATATTGATGCCATGATGCAATGAAGGAAAGCAAAAGTGAAAATTTTACTCAGGTTTTTAGGTTCTCAAACTTTGGGCTGTTACACCATACCTCCACCAGTCGCCGCCGCCCCTCCCGACGAGGAGGATGACGACGACGACGACTTCGACTGGAGCGACCATGGGGAAGAGCGCGGCGGGCCGCAGATGCAGGAGGCCCTTGAAGCCTCCTTCCGGTCCGTCCACGACGACCTTGTACAGCGAGCCAGAACTGCCTGCCAGCTCAAGGCGAAGGAGGCTTCTGAGCTGGATTGGGCGCTGAAAGACTCATCCTCCATGGATCTTGCCCTCCGCCGCAAACGTGCGCGCGAGAACCGGGCGGCCGCGAGCGGGTCTGGCTCCTCCCGCCGTTCCCCCTAATCCTACGGCCTCCGAACAACAAGTCCGTTTATGTAGTAACGTAATTGTTAGTGATGTGTAATAATGTATCCTTTTATGTAAGTCTGTTGGATGTTGTTAAAGATGTTTTTAAAATAAAGAGATGTCTTTTAAATTTAAACAATATTAGTTAATGCATTTTTTAAATTTTATGTGTTGTCCATGTCGTAACTGTCGGAATGAGAAGGATTACCATCGGTCACAAACCCTTCACATCCACCTGATTCAGTTTGGTTTCATGCCCGGCTCCTCCCGCCGTTCCTCCTAATCCTACGGCCTCCGAGCCAGCAAAAATGGTTAATGCAAACACTTTTGAAGCATTTTAAATTTAAACAATATTAGTTAATGCATTTTAAATTTAAACAATATTAGTTAATGCATTTTAAATTTAAACAATATTAGTTAATGCATTTTAAATTGACTTTCAAAATGGTTAAATTTGTTAATGCATTCTAAATTGAAAATGGCACGCGAGAAGATGTGAAAAATATGACTTTCAAATTTAAACAATATTAGTTAATGCATTTTAAATTGAAAATGGCAAAATGGTTAATAGTTTGAATAGTTAGAACAATTATTTTCAAAAACAGAAAATTGCTCTGGATTATTTTTGCAAATTCAAAAACTTTTCATGTTCAATTTTTTTCAGATTCGAAAGTATGCAAAAGCTATTCAAATTCATATTAAAATGAACTTTCAAAAATTTGCGCGCTAAAGTTTGAAAATTTAGGCGGTTGAACGAAAAAAAGGGACCTCTGGTCCCGGGTCATGGAACCAACCGGGACAAGAGGTCAATTTGCGCGCGCTGGGGTGGCGCATGCAAAAAGACCTCTGGTCCCGGGTCGTGGCACCACCCGGGACCAGAGGGCACACTCTTGTCCCGGGCCGTGGCACCACCGGGACCAGAGCTCCTCTGGTATATAAGCCAGGGAGTTGACCCCAGGTCGAGCCACGACCCGGGAACAAAGTTCCTCCAGCGCCCCCACGCCGCCGCCTCCGCCTCGCATGCCGTCAGGCTGCCCGATTCTCCGGCAAGCCCTCCGCCGCGCCGCCCGAGCCTTCCGCCGCCCGCGCTGTCCCCGCCTGCCCGCGCGCGCCTCCACCGCGGGTTCCTCGATCGCCGCCGCGCCCCCTGCCCTGTCGCCGCTCGCCCGCGCCGCCGGCCTCCACCTCGCCCTATCTGCAGGTTAGTGTTGCTAGGTTAGTGTTAATAGCTAGGTTAGTTTTTAGTTTAGTACATTTATTTTGCTTAGTATACTAGGTTAGTGTTTTCCATATTAGGTTAGTGTTAATTAGCTAGGTTAGTTTTGAGTTTAGTTTTTAGTTTCATAGTTTAATTAGCTAGGTTAGTTTTTTGTTGTTAAGTGTAGTATATTTTGCTTAGTATATTTGCTTAGGTAAATTTTGCTAAGTGTAGAAATATTTTAGTGTTAGAAATTTTGCGTAGTCAGAAAGTCGGGAAGTCGTTAAGTCGGGAAAGTCGTGAAGTCGGAAAGTCGTGTAGTCGGGAAGTCGTGAAGTCGGGAAGTCGGAACGGAAAGTCGGAAAGTCGTGAAGTCGGAAAGTCGTGAAGTCGGAAAGTCGGAACGGAAAGTCGTGAAGTCGGGAATTCGGAAAGTCGTGAAGTCGGGAGGACTTTCCGATTTCCCGACTTCACGACTTTCCGACTTCCCGGTTTCACGTTTTCCCGGCTTCCCGTTTTCACGTTTTCACGTTTTCCCGGTTTCCCGGTTTCACGTTTTCCCGGTTTCCCGGTTTCACGTTTTCCCGGTAACACATACAATACACATGAAGTATCGCTCATGTTAGTTTAAATTTTGATATGGTATATTTGTAGATGTAATTTTGCTAAGTGTAAAGTTCGCTACATTGAATTATTCTGCTAATGCTATCATTGTTTTATTTTCTTTTGTAATAGTTAAGCAATGGACGATGGAGATGTTCCTCCCTTCCAAAACAGAGAAGGGGAAGATGTGTTGCTCGACTATATCCGGCAACCCGCGGATGGTGATGAACACATTGGAGCAGAAGAAGATGGCTCCGAGTTTTTGAACGACTCCGGTCCGGGAATGGAGGTGGAACAAAGCGTCCAAGGGCAAACTAGCACAGTTGGTGAACCCTCGCAGTCCGGTGTGGTATATTAAGCCTCTATTTGATCAGATGTAAAATTTTATTTGTATATATATATTAACAAATGTTTCTTCTTTTTAGACCTCCGCATCGACCCAAACCGTAAACGAGGCCATGCCAAAGGGTTGGGAATAAAAGATCATTTCAGAATTGAGTCAGTCTCTTCAGATGGCAAACCGTTGGCGCCTCCGAAGAGCGCATCTAAGTTTGTGCATCAATGTGGAGTTGTTGTCAGGGACAATGTTCCGATCAGCCTTTCGGAATGGAATCAGATAAAAAACTTAGAGGGCAATTATTATGTCACCGAGAGAACTAAAGATATATGTTGGAAGAAGCTCATGGCACATTTCACTCTGCCGGTGTTGGATAGTCCCGAAAGGACAAAAGCCATGACGGACAAAGTCAAGCATTGGGCTCTGAAGAAGATGGCTGAACAATTCAATAAATGGAAGAACAGATTATACCGTGATTGGGTCGACAAAAGAAAGTTCCAGATTTCACTGGGACACTAGAGAGGCAGCGGCTCACTGGCCGGCATTTCTGCAATACAAGGATACAGAACTAGCCAAGGAAAGATCGGCAAAGAATAAGTTGAATGCAGCGAAGAAGATATATCACCATCAGTTGGGTGGAGGTGGCTACGTAACTGCCGAGCCTAAGTGGGATCGGATTGAGGCCACTATGCGCGAAAAAGGGATCATTCCAGTTACAGATTTGTGGCCCCGTAGGGTCAGAAATTGGATACTTGCTCATGGGGGGAGTATGACGTCGCAACAGGCGATGTAATAGTTGATGAAACGAAAGAAACTCCTATACCCCGGCAAACAATTCTGGATGCAATCGCCGATGCTCGTGAGGGAAGGTTTTTCCCGACAGAGAATACGACGAGCTGTGGAAGGCCCTCGGTACTAAAGAAAAAGGAGGATCTGTTCGAGGCAGGGGAGGTGTGACGTGGCATGAAGGGTTTCCTGAGGACCGTGACTCTTATAGAAGCCGAGAAAGAGCAAAGAGGAGGAAGGAGCAGGAGCAACACGACCGGTTGAGCAAAGTGGAAAATATCATTAGCCAACAACAACGGGAACTAGATGAATTGCGGCGCGCGCAATCTTCTCGAGGGGCAACTCATCAGCTGCAGCTGCAAGATGAGGGTCCGTCTCAACGGAAAAGCAGCGTGGCTTCCACGACGGTCGGTGCTGATGAGGCATCGAACCAAACATACCCCGTGGATTCTATCACTGAGAAGAAAACTTGTGAGCTACATGAGGCAGTGAGAAACTTAACCATGAAGGCGGCGGACGGCTATGCTTTACCTTGTGAATCTACAACACTGTATGTGGCAATGAGATTCCAGATGGCTATGCTCGTGTCGGCGTGGATCAAGTTTACCCCGGATTTGAATCACTCGAACTTCATTTCCCTGGAGGTGATGATGAGAGGACACTGGGAGATGTCCAGGGTGGACTCATTCTATGGCCCAAGAAATTGATCATGTTTCCAGGCTGGACACCGCCGCCAAGGCCACCATCGCCTTCTCGATCTCCGTCGCCGCGTCAGCCGATCCGTCGCCGCGTCAGCCGACTCCTGAGCCGCGTCAGCCGACTCCTGAGCCGACTCCTGAGCCGTCTCCACCGCCTCCGCCCACTAAGGCTAACGGTCGAAAGGGGATGAAGACCACCGCCATGGGTTCCCGACCCAAACCCCGACTTGAGCCCCTGCCAAAAGTACCGAAGGTTCCTCCCCCGAGACCTTACGACGTCGAGTGTACTCAAGAGGAAGCCAGGGTGTGGCTACAAACAGAATCGAGAAGACAGTTTGCAGAAATGGCTGAGAAAAGAAAACCTAAGCCAAAGGAAAAGTATTCGGAAGCTCAAACACAATTTGCTGTTAGTTTCCTTACTCAGCCATCGCAAATTTCGATAAATAGGCCAGATGACTATGTACGGACTATGAGGAAAATTCCACCCGGCGGGAAAAGGAGAAGAGATGTTGCCCAGCTCGGACATCAGTCAAATCAGTCCATCTCCCCGCTCAAGGTGGCCACTGATATGGGCTCTGCGCTTGAGAACGATAGCGCTTACCGCGCGCAATTTGCTGCAGATATTGGTATTTCACTTTCTCAACTGGATGCAGATGATATCCCCCCTTATGGGACCTACTAGATGGACCTGGGAATACGGGAAGGATCTAGTGTCACCTGATGAGCTCCAGAATCTACCAACACAAATGACAAGACTGCATAAATGGTACAAGAATGTCACAAGTGAAGGTCGAATATTGATCCCGGTGAAAATTACAGATGAACATTTCAACGGTGCAGACGAGATAACTATACCTATTGAAGAAATCTATCAGTTATACCAGCTTGACGCCCTCGACTTGAGCATCCTCACTACCTATTGTCTGTAAGTGATTCAATTCATTTATTTTCTAAAATAAAGTCTATAGCTTAGCTCGGTCATTGCCTGTTCTAATTATGCTCACTACGGTATTATGCAGAATGAAGAGCGATGAATGTGACAGAAACCGAGTGTTTGAGATTGGGTTCATCGACCCAAGCCGAGTTAATGAAAAATTGCTACGTGACCACCACGAGGAAACGGTGAACACCTTGTTTAGGTCCATCCGGGACCAAAATTATAAAGGGAAGATATTGTTTCCTTACCACTTCAGGTAAGAGTCTTACTGTCTTGTACACATTGGTTTTTGCTTTCTCGATGTTAAGTGTAACTGATTAGTTACTGACATATATAAACGTGCGCAGCGCCCATTACATTCTGTTAATCATTCAAATCGATAGAGCAGAAGTTGAAATCTTGGACTCATTGCACTGGCCCAAAGAGCGGCACGAATATATCCAAGGAGTGCTCAAACGGTAATTTCAATCTTTATCGTATTACATCGGTCTCTTTCCTTCCATTCCTGAGATATCAAGTAACTAATTAATAACTCATTTATTCAATTGTTTGATGGGCAGGGTTTGGAAAGCTTTCCGAAATGCTAATGCTACACCTGGTCAATTTAAAGAGGAACTTACTTTTGTTTACCCCAAAGTAAGTAGTACGAGCTAGGTGTTCGCGCATCCCTTTTAATTCAAATTTCAATACCATCGTGATGCTTGATTATTATTTGATTGAAATCTATTCTCGTGTAGTACTTGGATAGGCAGCCTCCCGGGACCAATTTGTGTGGATATTACGTCTGCGAGTGGATTCGCACGATAGTCTCTGAGCGGAACCCAGGGACATTTATCGAAGTAAGTGAACAAATAAATTCACAATTTCATTTTATAACCATCAATTGTGTTGAGTGTCATTCATAATTTCTGTTATGATGATTGAAATTCATATTAATCTCCCTTTTTTATAGATGGATCGAATGCGGAGGGACCTGCAACTAAAGGACCGCTTTCGACCAATTTGCGAGGAAATTGCGGGCTTTTTGATGAACTATGTCTTAGACATGAAGGGAAAATACAATGGCACCAGATCAAATTAGATGACGGGCTCTAGTAGTGGCTAGCTTGATGATCTCCATGTAATCGAATAGATGACGGTTCTAGTCCCTCTTATATATGGGATCTTTATATGTAAATTAATCCAGGAAACCGGGAAGCCGGGAAATCGTGAAAACGGGAAGCCGGGAAAACGTGAAACCGGGAAGCCGGGAAGCCGTGAAAACGTGAAACCGGGAAGCCGGGTAGCCGGGAAAACGTGACGTCGACTTTCCCGACTTCACGACTTCCCGACTTCCCGACTTCCCGACTTCACGACTTTCCCGACTTCACGACTTCACGACTTTCCCGACTTCACGACTTTCCGACTTCACGACTTTCCGTTCCGACTTCCGATTTCCCGACTTTCGCATAAAGCTTTCTCTTACGAATATTTTGATATGCTATATGTATTTTTCTGATTTACAGATAATTAACCATATTTTTTGCAAATTATTCATAATATACAACAACCGAAACGAAAAAAACCACAGGCCGCCACGTGGGTGCATCTCTAGTCCCGGGTTGTATTACAACCCGGGACTAGAGATCCTCTCGCATGCGCCATGTGCTGGCCCCGCGTGGACCTCTCTGGTCCCGGGTCGTAGCACACCCCGGACTAGAGGGGGGGGGGGGGGGCTCTAGTCCCGGTTGCCATGTACCGGATGGACATCCCTCCCCAAAGGCCTCTACCACCCGGGACTAAAGGCGTGGTTTCCACTAGTGTATACTCAACTAGTGGAACATAATGGACGTCGTTTTTTCTGTTGAGGTGGACCAGTTAGAGTATCGCTGACATGGGAGGCTTGCATATTGAGAGAAATAACCATAGTAGGTTGCTTCTATTTAATTATTATTATGATTACACTAGTTCATAATATCACACGTCAGACCTGACAAACCGAATCTTCATGCAGGGATCGGATAGCAACTGTGTGGGGGGGGGGGGGGGCAACAAATCCACACTCTGGAGCATTGCAGAGATGATTTTCAGTAAGTAAACAAAACATTTGTACGGCAGACGTTTCATACGAACAGATGATTCTATCGATAGAACTGGTGAAAAATTACGTAGATAATCAGGGGGTAAATGAACAGAATAAGAGCCACAGATTGTTTAAAGAAAACATTAGAGCAGCAGAAATCTATCTACAATAAACCTTTGTCCCACTGGAACAGGCCAGTTATACTGGTCAATTAGCATAAGAAGTAAAAGGGGCAAAAGGCAGAGGCCAGGGAAGGAGACCAGAACACCGAGGGCGAACCCGACTTCGTCGTCGTCCCTGAACTTGATCATCAGGAAGCAGCCGACGGAAGTAAGCGAGACACCGGCGAAGCCGGAAAGGAACATCATTGCCCACCTGCTACACTCCTGGGGTTCCGTCGGCACCTCCTCCTCATCGGCGTCGGCCATCTTACCTTATGTACGTCGACGACGGAGCTTAGCCCTCGATCACAATTGGCTACTTGATTTTCTAGGGTTCGTTTAGTCAGACGATCGACTCATGGACGGGGAAGTATCTGTTTGTTGGGATCGATTGGTCGACTGCCCCGGCCGAATAATCCGTGCCCGCCTCTATCTCTACCGTCTCCAAGTAGGAGAATAACGGGACGGGAGTGTATCATCGGTCGATGCATCCGGCGGTTCTTAGTCCTCTGATCGGAATAACACGTATATACGCACAGGGAAAAAGTCCATTTTCAACCTTGAACTTGTAGAGGTTAGGTAAATCAAACCCCAAACTTCAAATCCCGGAAATTGGCACATCAAACTTATCATTCCCGGTCTATTCTGGACCCTAGACCTGTTTCTTCACTCAAAAATTAAAATAATACAAACGGGGTAATTAGCTGTCTTCACTGACTGAGTTGACCCACCTGACATATCTATCTTCCACCTCCTGTTGTCGCCCATATGTGAGCAACTCAGAGCAAGTGAGCAACGGTGGGGCTAGCATAGCTAGGCCATGTCAGTGTGTGGCAAATCACAGCGTCGAAGAACGGGCAAACAACGCACCTTCGCCGTGCCTCCCTGTCGTGGCTCACGCCGGCATTGGTGTGTAGTGTGTACGACGTCCTCGGAGACGCGTACGTGTAGGCGGCAGTGTGTGCTCCCGACGGTGGGATCAAGCGGCGACTAGGTACTGGTCGTGCTGCTGCGGCGACGTCAGCAACGGAACAGGGCACACGCAGGGCTGACTGGCGTCTCAGTGCACGTCGGCGGCGCCGCGGCGGCGTGCATGGACTCGGCTCCAGCAAGCACGCCTCGTCAACCGGAGCAGTCTTGGGCAGGCGGTAGGGCGCTGCTTGGTCTGAGTTGGAGGTAAAATGCCGAGGTGATGTTGCTGGAACAGAACCGTCCATACGCGTCTGTCCATGCCATCGGCATTAACTCAAACACCTAACGTGCAAACAAACAGAGCTAACGTGCAGTCAGTGGTGGCCATGGCAGAGCTTTGGGCGGACGTGAGCAGCGCTCTGTAACGTCGTCCATGCGAATTGACATGTCTCATTCCGTGCCAGCTAAGGTGAAGTAGGCCACGCCCCACGCTTTCCTTGGCTAGCGGCATGGCTAGTGGCAGGGACGCCGGAGAGAGACGCGGCCCGCGACAGATTCGAGATGCTATCGCCTGGCGTAGAACCTGGTTGCAGCCAAGCCATTCCTAAGGGTGGTGTTTGTCTCCGTGTCCAGGCGGGCGAGGCCGCTCGTGGCCGTGTTCCCCGACCTGCTGGCATTGCCGGCGGGCTGCCGCGGTTGGCGTTGCTGCGTCGCGAGGTATTTCTCCTGCTGCAGCGGCTGAAGGCAGTGGTGGCCGACCGTGCGCTCAGGCGCTCAGCGCGACACACACAATCATTTACAGTATATACAGATAGAGATTAGAGCCTCGGAGGTTGAAGATGAAAATGACACGTGGGTCCCTGTTGTCAGTGAGAGTAGTTATTTGTCTAGGCCGGGATTGTTTCTTCCTCGGTGCGTCAAACGGGTTTAGGGTCCGGGATAGACCGGAACGATAAGTTCAGTGTGCCATTATCTGGGATTCAAAGTTTGAGGTTTGATTTAGCTATCTCTACAAGTTCAAGGTTGAAAATAGACTTTTTCCTACGCACAACCTCAGAACGGGAAGAGGTCAATTAAGTTGCTGCAAAAATCTACCGACTTACGGAGTAATTAGACCCATCTGCTACACATGACTCATTAGCGACCGAAGACATGTATTCGACATGGCCAGCTATGGCGCCTTAGCCATGCCGACGGATTGCTACATGGGGGCACCCTGCTCCGTCCTCGGCAGCTCGTACGAGGTGCCGCAAGGATTAGAAACGAAATCTCGAACATTATTACTAGGCTTGAAGACAGCACAAACTCTAACAGAAGCGCACACACACTTTCCTTCTTTTTTTCTTCACGTTCCTACAGGATGCGTCGACGTACCAGTGCAGCTGCGACAGTTTCTAACTGAGTGTAATGTTCACATGTAAAAATAATATGCAGAGAAAAACGAACTGTGAACTTGTCCTAACTGAGTGTGTCATGTTTAGTTTGCTTTCCAGGCTCTGAAGAGGAGAACCGTGAACTTGTACTGAACACTTTCATGTACATATGTTGAAAGGCATTAGTTGAAATTAAAGGCAAGAAGTTCATAACGTGCAACAGATTCAGAAAAATGTTCTCATAGAAACCAGACATCTTGTATATGCTTGTTTCAAAAGAATATGAATTTTTCAAATTGCTTTACTAATTTTGTTTTCAAAATTTCTATATGGGCAAAGAGCATATCAGTTCGGAAGCTGCATTCTTCTGTTCAAACCAGTATCTTAGCAGGACGGAACTGGCCCCGGGCAGCCCAGGCTACAACCCCGGTCTTGGCCCATGTAGTGAAGGTACATAGTATATTTTAATTTTGCAAAATTCCTATAAGCACCCTAGCCCGTGCCTTGTGGCCTAAAGGACCAGGGCTACTCTCACGAGCCCAACAATGCAGCGAGCTCAGCAGTAGCTCCGTAACAACTCAGCAGTATCTGCAACGAGTTTTTCTCAGGCGCCATTTTTTAGAAACAAGGAAAAAGTTTTACCTTTTATATTGATAAATTAGGAGCAAAGACAAATACACGACCGAAGCCGGAAATTAAAAGGTTATAAACATCCCCGGCCACACCGGAAGCCGACAACGCAAAACCTACTACTCGCAAGGATCCAATTACTGCTTTCACTTTTGATGCGTTGAAAAAGAATGGAGGGCATTGTGGAAGTGTTGGTGAAGACCCTCGCATTTTGCTCTTTCCAAATTTCCCAAATGATTAGGATGATCGACGTCTTGAGTCCCTTGCGGGAGGGGGATGGCGTGGCAGCCAAGTCTTTCGAGTAGTCGAAGACAGTGGGTTTAGTGACCCCAAGGCCTTGCATAAGCATAGGGAATTTTAGCCACGAAGACGCGTCAGTCCATATCCACTTGGAGTAGCGACATTCGAATAACAAGTGCCTCCCCATTTCCGGTTGATTCCTACACAGCTGACAGACAGGCTGATGTGGCACCCTCTGATAGCAAGATGGTCAGAAGTCCAAAGCCGGTTCTGAACGGCCAACCAGGCAAAGAAGGAGCATTTTGGAGGGGCCCAGGTGTTCCATACAACGGCCATGAAGGGGCAAGCAGAGGCACCAAAGAACTGTGCCTTGTAGGCGGATTTAGCCGAATAGACACCTGAGGTAGAAAGGGTCCAGATGATGGTGTCCTCGACACCAGGGGAGAGCAGGGTCTCCTGAATGAGCTCCCAGATTGCACGAATTGGGAGATGTGGTTGACCGTGAAATTGGACACGTCGTGGTCAGCAATCCATTTGAAATCGGTGAGGGCGTCATGGACCTTTCTGTTTTTGCGCTTAGAGGCCGTGAAGAGGTCAGGGGCAATAACTTTAGCGGGAAGCCGGTCAAGCCAGGATGACCCTCAGAAGGATGCTTTGAGACCATCCCCCACAGTGACCCTGGTGGCAGCATTGAAAAGGTTCCTATCTGCATCGTCATTCGGCGTTTCCGAGCCGACCCATGGCTTGTCAGGAGAAGCCCACTCGTGCCATAGCCATCTCAGCCTTAGCGCCCTTGAAAACTTTTCCAAGTTGAGAATTCCGAGACCACCAAGAACCTTCGGTCGGCAAACCTTGTCCCAGCTCACCTTGCATTTACCTCCACTGACACTTTCACTGTAGTTCCAAAGCATCCCTCTCCTGATTTTGTCGAATGCCTTCAGCATGCTTTTGTCAGCTTTGATGGCTGTTAGGAGGAAAATTGGCATCGAGGAAAGCACAGATTTGACAATGGCAGTGCAACCCGCACGGTTGATGAACCTTCCCTGCCAAGGTTGCAGACGGGACGCCATCTTGTCAATCTAAGGCTGAATATCAGCCCGCCGTAGCCTACCCAGAGACAAGGGCCGCCCTAGATACTTGATAGGGAATTGAGCGATGGCAGCCAGAAAATCCTCCAATATAGCGGCAAGGTCAATGTCCTCACATCGAATCGGCGAAATAAAGCTCTTGGCGATGTTCGTGACCAAGCCCGTCGCCTCCCCGAAGCTTTGAAGCGTAGTAGCAAGGTTGGAAATGTCATGCGCGCCATTGAGGAGTTATTTTCAAGAACTTGTCTGTAATTTCATATTTTTGTACAAATGTTCTTATAAGTGTTGGTTTCAATTAATACATGGACGTAGGATTTTTGGCAAAAGAAAAATAGAAAGTGTTTTTTTGTTGGATGAAACTTTCGAGCCAGATGCATATTGCCCAATTTTCCTCATAACTTGCAAGAAACAGCCAAACATGGGTTTGAACGCATTCTTCTAGAGCATATATTTTCCTTATAATTCTAGTTTCTAAGGAATTGGTGGTTCTTAACATTCCACTAGAGTTTTCTTAGTCAACAAACGGTGCGAGCTTGTGATCTTTCGGCAGAGGCAGGTTTATTAATTACTAGCCTTTTTTTTCCGATCCCTAGCTAGTATGAACTAAATTCTCGACTCTTTCAGATTTGCTTTAATTTCAGTACATACGTTGTTGATTGGTAGCTATATAACATACCATTGTGTAGGTAGCATTACAGAGATGATTTTCAGTAAGCAAACAAAACATTTGTAGGGCGGGTGTTTCATACGAACAGATTATGCTATCGATAACAATGGTGCAAAATTACATAGATAACCAGGAGGTTAAAAAACATAACAGAATTAGAGCAACAGAAATCTATCTACAGCAAACCTTTGTCGCACATAAGCAGGCCTGTGATATCGGTCAGTAAGCATAGCAAGTAAAATGGAGCAAAGGCAGAAGCCAGGGAAGGAGATCAGAACACCGAGGGGGAACGCGACGTCAGGCGGCAAGCGCGCGTCGACGCCGTCCCTGAAGTGGATTATCAGGAAGCAGCCGATGAAGGCAGGCGAGACACCGACGAAGCCGAAAAGACAGAACACTGCCCACCTGCTGCACTCCTCGGGTTCCGCCGCCACCTTCTCCTCATCTGCGCGTCGGCCATCGTAGATTTTGTACGTCGACGACCGACCTAGCTAGCTAGCTTAGCCTCTCAATTGAGTACTTGATTTTCTAGGGTTCGTTTGCTTTGGATGTCAGAAGATCGACTCATGTACGGAGAGTATTTGTTTGTTGGATCTGATCGGTTGACGGTCGACGGGGCGGACCCAGGCCTCGGCCTAGACGGGCTGTAGCCCTGGTCGAGCCCAAGTAAGTAAGGGAGCCGGTATAGGCTATTCTGTCCATCAAGGCCACCGGCTGCAGTCCAACAATAACCAGAGCCCAGTTTTTTTTTTTGCGGGGAACCAGAGCCCAATTCGCTTCACATTTGCGTCTAACTCTAGTACGGAGTACATACGTTGTTAATTGTTAGCCATAAAAAATACCTTTCTGTAGGTAGCATTACAGAGATGATTGTTCTCAGTCAAGTAAACAAAACATTTTTACGTTCCACGAGCGTTTCATACGAATAGATTATTTGATCGACCATGAGAGTAGGTAGAATATACAAAGTGAGACACACTGAAGACACTAAACAGTCAGAGTTTTAAGAAAGTAGAAAGAGAGACACGTTGAAGAGAGCACGGTCATAAGAGTAGGGAGATTATCTTATTCAGGAGGGCAACGGTTCGGCTTCGGTGGGGCTCACTGGTCAGTGTGACGCGTTTGGCCAGTCTCCCACGCCACTCCCATAATCAACGTCGTGATTTTTACATGGCATAATAGTAAGAGTCCCGGATCCTCTACCAAGGCATATACGAATGTCGGTACTGTTGTCGAGATAGCGTGGCGCACTTTAGGACGCACCGCGATACAATCTCCCACACCCACAGTGCCAAACAATGTGTCATCCTTGCTAGTTACCGTGAAAAGCTAACATGTCGGACAAAAACTTTTGAAGGCATATTTGTGCTACCCTATCCTAAAAATCCGCCACAGTATGTCATGCGTTATTGTATTGCCCATTGCCTCCGCCGCACCCGTCATTGTCGCAGCCACCCATATCCACAGCCGGTCGCCGTGTTGCCCTAGCAATCGCCATGTAACATTGTTTTCTTTATATTGAGGGGATTAATTGATTAATACTCCTCCGTTCTAAATTAATTGACTTGTTTTTGTCCAAATATGGATGTATCTATACTTGTTTGATGTCTAGATACATCCATGTGTAACAAAATATGTGTCAATTAAATCCGAACGGAGGGAGTATAATTTAGCACATGGAACATAATAGCTTCAGGAAGTCTCGACATAATCGCGTCGAGTAGCCTACTCGATTTCAGGAAGTGAACTTTGTACGGTAGCAAGAATTGAGTAGTATGAATGGGAAGCATGGAAGGGAGTAGTACAAATCAGCAGTTGACCCTATTGCCTGCCTGCGCATGATGAGAATGTGGGTGCTGCGAGGTGCAACCTACTGTTACGTTCGTCCCCAAGGACCACAGATTATAGGAAGAAAAAAACGTCGTGCAGGCCGCCGACTCGCCGTGCGGTTTCCTGCCACGACGCCGACAAGCCTACCTTCTTATCAAATTAAGGAGCGGTAGTAGTAGAGGCCAGCAGAAAGCGGGTCTGCAAAAATTTAGAATCAGGAAAGGCAGGAAGATTTCCACGTGTGAATTCGATGATTGGATTCCTCCCGTTGAACTATCCCAGACCAGAATAGTTGGAGGAACGGCCGTGTTTGTCTCCCGGCCGGGTTGTATATCCTACCAGCTCGCTCGGTAGCCCAAGTCGGTGCTACTCGCCAACAGTTGGGCAGTTGCGCCTACCGTCGACGTACTGGTGCTCAGATTGTGCCCAGCATGTGGTGGTCCTGTTGTATGTCCAAACGTGCGCCGGTCTGTCTAACCCACACGATACCCGGCGACTTCTCCTCTTTGCTTCGAACCTTGAACTCAGGCCGATGGAATACTCAAAGTCGAAATCCCTGTGTCTGTCGTTTGCATGTTAAACTCGTGAATTCCAGTCTATTTTGAACCATGAACCAATCCTTCGCTACTACTCTTTCCGTATCAAAATATAAGACTTTCTAACCTTTGCATGCATACATATACGGAGGGAGTAGAAAAATTAAAATCAACGTGAACAATTTGTTAACTCTCACTAAATAAGATGGCCCACGTGTCATATACATCTTCTACCTCCGGCAAATTCCGTCCGCCAACACGTACCGAGCAGCTACTTCTCCGATCCCCTACCTCGCGCTACTTGTTCCGGCGGACGGTGGTCCGAGGTGCACCATGACCACTCGCTCGAATTTCTTCTCCAAAATCGTGGCATGGGTACGCCGCGCCGTTCCATTCGGCGCCGAGATCCAGCCCCATCATCAATTTCTGTTGGTGGTTCGCCGCTCACGCCGCTTCCGCTCCATGTCCACCACCGTACTACTGACGGGCCGCCCCCTACCCATGTGCATGGAGCTGCAGGTTGGCGAGCACGCCCTACAACGCGGCGGCGTCGACGAGCGAGTCACCCTTCTTGCCGCCACTCTCCTTGCAGGTCGGCGGGATGGGCTACAACAGGTCGACTGTCTTGCCGGTGGCCTTGTGGAGGTGGCGCTATAGCCGCTTGGGGTCAGCCGTGGCCAACATCCACACCTCGCCGCAGCTCTCCGCTGCGAAGGCATCCGATGCCTCGTGCACCTATTTGCATCCGCTAGATTGAGGAAAAATGATCTTACATGTAGGGTCCACATGTCGGTGAGAGTGACATGCAATCCTGGCGGGGATCGTCGTATTCTCGGTGCACCAAACATATCAGTCGTTCGATTTAAACCGGGATTCACATGTGCATAGCGCGAACGACATGAATTTCGACTTGCCCGACCTCTACGAGTACAATGGATTTTTTTCCAATATTTATTACTCCTACTACATTGATTAACTACGGACACGAGTACAAGGTTTCGCGCAGCAAGTCAGTGCACTGTTGCAGTAGATTTTTACTGTTTAAGAGACGGTGAAAGATGCAGGCAGGTGCCAACAATTTTCACCGGACAGAGAAATTTGGCACCAGCACGTTCAGAGAGACCGAGACTTGCCTCCCGTCCGTTGGGACGGCGCCGTCGTGACGCCAAAGCAACAGCGCCATGACGCCATCTTCCCCTCCGTCCCGCCACGACAGCGTCAACAAAAACTCCAGCGAATCAAGGTTGCATACTCCCCGATAATAACTATCCCAACCCCGACACGATTCCCCACCCGATTCAGAGCCAGCCGATCCGATCCTGTCCTGTCTCCCCGACGGATCGATCCATCCGAGGTTGCTCCATCGGAAAGGGGGAGATTCAAAGAATGGCCCGGTGATCAGATTGTTTCGATGGCGGCGAGGCCGGGAGGAGGCGGCCGCGTGCGGTTCAACGTGGGCGGGCAGGCCTTCGAGACGACCACCACCACGCTCGCCAACGCCGGCCGCGACTCCATGCTGGGCGCGCTGCTCGACTCCTCCTGGAACGCGCCGAGGCATCCGGGGAATCGGCGACAGCGCCCGCCGAGTATTTCATCGACCGCAACCCGGCGTGCTTCGCGGTGCTGCTGGACCTGCTCCGCACGGGGAGCCTGCACGTCCCGCCGCACCTCCCGGAGAAGCTGCTCTACCGCGAAGCCCTCTACTACGGCCTCCTGGACCACGTCCGCGCCGCGCGCTGGGGCGCCTTCGACGGCGACCGCCTCCGCCTCGCCGCCTCCGTCCCCGGCTGCGCGCCGGGGACGGGACCGCCGTCCGCGCCTCCCCCGACGGCGGCTGCTGCGTCGCGCACGGGGGCGCTGTGCACGTCTACAACTGGATGCTCGACGAGCGCCGCCCGGTCTCGCTCGACCACTCGCAGGTCAACGACGTCGCCTACCTCGACGCCGCCACGCTCCTCATCGCCGCGCGCGAGCGGCTCGGCAAGTGCGACGGCGGCATGGCCGCCTTCTCCGCCGTCTCCGGAGACCTCCGCCACCGCTTCCGCGTCAACCACGACCGCGAGCCCAAGTCGTTCACCGCCGGAGCGCTGGCCTTCGACCGGGAGGACGCGAGGATCTTCGCCAGCTGCAAGGGCAGGCTCAACGAGTACGGCGTCGGCGTCTGGGACGCCGCCACGGGAGAGCAGGCGGACTTCTTCTACGAGACGCCCGGCGTCGCGCTGGGCGACGCCGACAGGCTCCAGTGGCTGGAGGCCACCAACGCGCTCATGGTGGCCACGCTGTTCCCCAAGACGGACAATGCTCCATCGGCCTGCTGGACTTCCGGGACAAGAGCGTGGCCTGGTCGTGGTCCGACGCCGGCACGGCCGCGTCGCTCGAGGACAAGCGCGTCCTCCATGCCATCGCCATGGACGACGAGCGGTCGGTCTGCGTTATCAACCAGTACGACGACCTCGGGTTCCTCGACCTGAGGAGCGCCGCGGGCAGCGGCGGCGTGCGGTGGAGCTCCCGGAGCAAGCTCATGAACCGGAAGGCGCCCGGCGAGGAGAGCTGCTACCCGAAGCTGGCCACGCACGGCGGGCAGCTCTTCTCGTCCATGAACGACAACATCTCGGTGTTCAGCGGCCCCGAGCACGTGCTCACGTCCACGCTCAGGCGGAGCTACGGCGGCGCCATCTGCGATTTCTCCATCGGGGGAGACCGCCTCTTCGCCCTGCACAACGAGGAGAACGTGTTCGATGTCTGGGAGACGCCGCCGCCGCCGATCATCTGATCGCCGTACCCTGCTCTGCTCTGTTCTTCACTGATCATTGCGCCGTGGCTTCGTCTGTACACTTCTCTCGCGTGTCGCAACTGCTCACTCAACAGAAGGAATGGTCTCACCCACTGATGGTTACTCATCTGTAGCTTTCCATCTTAACCACTATAGAATGTACCTGAGCTATGGTTTTCTAACCCAGAAAAGAGACATTCGTGTGCATTTCTAGTCTGTACTCTGCACGGCCAAGGCATGATCTTCTTGCACGGAGATTTGCACCTTCTGCTGACATTTTTAGCCCTTGCAAAACTACTCCTCGTTGTCCTCGACATCTCGTTTACAGAAAATCATAAACAGAAGAACTCAGTGGCCTGGAAGCGCTGTGATCATGTGAATACTTCAGATTACAAGTGTGTGCAAGTGTTGTCGGTATCAGGTGTTGTGCCGTCAAAATCATCACGGATTGATTCTCAGCTAAGCATGTTTGTGAATGAATGCTAATGAGCACCGAAAAGAGATCTTCCACTGCACTTAATGGGGAGGCCCCATACTATCATATCCATCCAAGCCCAGCTTGGAGCCAACATTTTTAAATTAGTGGATCAAGGACAGATTTGGCTATCCTGTTTGTTTGTTTGTTTGTTTGTCAGGTCGGCTTGATTTGCAATTGGAAGCAGGGCCACTCTGTTCTATAGATGCATTTTCTTTCTTTCACAGATCCTTGTTATTTGTACAAAAAAAAATCCAAATAAATCCGTTTAAAGTGCCTGGTTTCTTCTGTTCTTCAGAAGCAGCCATAGGTTCTGGACCTCCTGACGTTAGCAGTAGTAGCAACACCGCCACTGCCAATGTGATTGTCATGCTGCTTCAAGATCCATCAGGGAGATGCTGCAGCAGTTCATGGTGAGAATTGAGAGTCTCAATTTGAGAAGTACTAGGGTCGATAAGCAAGTGGGTGAGATTTTGATTTCTGGAGTTGGTGACTAGTAGCAGCACTTGCGCGTATCCAGGCCAGCTTCTTGTCCTGTACTTCGACTTGGAATGGAAAGCACGTGAGAGGATCGGAGCAGTGTGGCCGAAGCATATCTTTGCCGGGCTACTCGAAGTCGTGGATATATTTTCTGCCGGCATAGTACTCACTCTGTTCAATAATATAAGATGTTTTAGTCTTTTTCCAAATGCAAATGCACACACATGTATCTAGACATGTTTAATTGCATGTATCTATTTCTTTTAGTATGAATTTAAACATGTGAAACATCTTACATTGTGAAACGGAGGGAGTAGATCCGAAATGTAGGCGACTATCCAGGCAAGAGTAAGAGCTGCTAAATACAGATCGAGATCAAGCACTGTGTGGTAATCCAGCAGCCAAATATTGGTCATCATCCTTACCGGCTACCCTGGTATGTACGCTGGTACGTACTCTCGAAAATGGCCACTCTTGATTTGTTCAGGCAATTCCTGTACGGCGCCTTTGCCATGGCACGCCAGGAAACATTTCTCCATGATCTCAAGGATCGCGATGCCTCTTCAAATCGAAATCTTCATGTGGCAAATGATCCGGAAACGCCTCCGTCCAATGATAATATCGTTCATAGACATGGGCAATCCACTGGGCGTTGCGCATTGTGTGTTGAGTTTGAGGACACAAATCACTTTTTTTGGCGTGCCCTATGGAAAATTTATGTGGAGCTCAGTTAGGGAATGTTGAATTGCTCCTGCAATCCCCTATGTTTCGTGGATATCTGTAGGCTAATAGCTACCACCCCCGGACAGTATAGCCGGGTTATTTGGATTTCCTGTGCGGCCCTTTTGCTGGACCTTGTGGACCACGCGGAACAAAGGCGCGATTGAGGGGACCTTCCTGTCTCAACCGGTTGATGGCCTTTACAAAATGTTGACGTACTTGCAGGTGTGAAAACCAGTGTCTAGCAGAGAGGATCGTGAAGCCCCGGAGCTGGCGATTGGTAGTATTCGCTTGCTTCACGACGCCGTTCGGGACAAGCCGGAGTAGCTGCTCGCCCTACCCTTATCCCCTTGTAGTGTCCCGCCTTTGACACCCGATGTTGTGTTCACTTAGTGTTCATTTGTGTGCTCTATGAGCCTGTACTCTCATTGTTCGTGTTTGACCCTTGTAAGACTTGTATGACTCGCTGATGGGGCTTTATTAAATTAAAGTCGGGCTTAACTTGAGCCTTCCGTCTAATTTTTTTCCACACTATTAGAGTTCAATACATTTATACCTACGTTTTTTTTGAATATTTCTAAAACTTATAAATACATATTTTGATTCTTTTCAAATGCTCCCTCTTCTTTTGATGCTCCCTGCCCCATCCTTTCGGTATTATAAGGGTGGAGGCATTCAGAGTTTGAAATTATAAGAATGGAGTCTCAATTATTCTTAAATTTGTGTGCATATACTATTTTTTAATTAATCCCTCCTAGCCAATGCTAGCACCGCCTCTTTTCCTATATTTTGGAGAGATTATTGTGTTGCGTCCAACTAGCCAATGAATGCATGATATTTAGAAAATCCAAACAATTAAAGGGGAGAAACGTGAGGTTTATAAGGCCCGGCACATAGACAACGCTCGCTGGCATATTGCGACCGAGATAACGGTTTCCTCGTGCGGCAGCTTCTTGACCCGGCTTTGGCGGTAGTTCACCGTGGGTCAGGGCTTACGCTTGTGGAGCATTGACAGAGTCGTGCGTGTAGGGGACATACGAATTAGCATACAAACCATCACACCACATATTCCAATTTAATACTGTAGTAGTATAGATAGATAGATGGATAGCATATACTGATATACATACCCTCAATTGGTTCGACGCTAGTGCTGTCGGACCTCGCATTTGTTCCCGCTCAAGGGACGATTTCCCATCTTGACCACGAAGATGGCGACGTCCACCATGAAGTACCTCGTTTTCTTCTCTGTTCTTCAGAAGCAATCGTTGGTTCTGAACCTCCTGACCTTAGCAGTACGAGCAGTACTACCGATGTGATTGTGACGCTGCTTCAAGATCCACCTTGGAGATGCTGCAGCAGCTGATGGTGAAACGGTGGATAAGCAAGTGGTAGCAGCACTTGGGTTTGGTATCCAGTAAAACTTCCTATCCTATGCTTCGATTTGTTTTTTTTTAGATTAAAGGGTCGCCCCCGATTTCATTGCATACATGAAACTAGGGGTGACCCTTTGATTCCCAACCAAACAATATTTAGTTTATGAGGATTTAACACTTTTAGTCCCACATCTTGCATGGTGTGGACGTTTTAGTCCCACATCTTGTAAATTGGACATGTTTAGTACCTAAACTTGCTAAGAGTGGACTTTTTAGTCCTGGAGGCCTCTGGTGTCAACACTCGAGAGACCACAAATCCTCCACGCAACTCGCGCGGCCGCCGGCGGAGCACGGAGATGGCGGCGTACGGACAAGTGTTCTCGGTAGATTCGCTGGAGAGTACGGCCAGGTCCCCTACACCTGCCCGTTCTGCGGTGGAGGCGGCGCCCTCGCGTCGGGCAGTGCAGGATACGGCGGTTCCGGCGCCCCGTCGGGCAGCGGAGGATGCGGGCAGGTCCGCTGCACCTGCTCGCGTATGGGCTGGTGGACGACGTTGGGGTGCGGCGGAGGAGGCGCACTCAAGTCAGGCAGCGGAGGTGACGGCCTTCGAGGTGGAGAGGCAGGCGAAGCTGTACAAGAAGGTCATGCTGCTACATTATAAGCTCGCTGATGAGGAGACGAAGAGGGCCATGAAAGAGCCGACGAGTTGGAGACCGGAGCTTCCGACGAATCTGAGCCTGGAAACCCAAATTCGCATCCTACAGGGTCGTCTCAATGCCAGGAACCCTAATCTCACCCTGAAGAAGAAGCAGACAAGAAGATAATGCTGAAGTTTGTGTTGGAAGAAGAAGATGTTGAAGTTGTTGAAGAAAATTCAAAATTACCGTGCTGACATGGCACAATTTGGATTAACGGGACTAAAAAGTCCACTCTTAGCAAGTTTAGGTACTAAAATTGTCCAATTTACAAGATGTGGGACTAAATCGTCCATCTCGTGCAAGATGTGGGATTAAAAGTGTTAAATCCTCTTAGTTTATTTATAACCGGATTTTGTGCTTATCCGATAAATGTATATATTTGCTTCCCAACCAAACAATTTGAAATAGTTGTGTATTTAAGTATGTCATACAGATTATATGTTGGGATGCAGATATTTTTGACAGCCTGTATAATTAAGTTGGCTTCTTTGTTGCGTATCTAATAAAGAAGATAAATTAATTCCAGAGATTGTAGATATCTTGCTGCGTTGTATATATCTTCGGGATTTATTCTCTCGTGAGCAACTTTTTGTGTGCTTTTGAACCATTTAAAAGATTTGCTTTCTTTATTGCGAATCAAAGAAAGATACACATATAAAGATACACATATTGATTTCATACAGTGATCCAGGATATCAGTGCGGATTTCAAACAGTTACTCCATTTTCCTGGTACATTCTTAGTAACGGGGAGATGTATAAAAGCCTTCGGTTCCTGTTATTTGGCCTCAACGATCGATTTCGCTAGCAATCACACACATATATAGGAGAAGAAAGAAAAATGAATAGCATAGAGTTCATGTGTCTCGTCCTTGTCTTGTGTCTAGCCACCGGCGGCAGCAATGCATGCGAGAGAGATCCGATCATGACCATCGCAGACGCATGTCGTAGGGCGACCCCGCCAGCCATGTTGGAGCTCTGCATGAAGACGTTGAATGATTCATATGATGATATTGAGGTCAGCGAGTATGCATATCTTGGTGCGATTAAGGTCCAAGATTCGTGTAAAGCCACAGAGCACAGTGGCAAACACTTGCTGCAGAACCCGTCGCTCCCGAAAGAGCTACGAGCGGCGTACAATCACTGCATTTACCAGTATGGCAACATCGTGTATCAGACAATCACAGCCGTAGTTGATGCCTTATACGCATGCGAGTTCTCGCAGTTCAAGCAGGACTGCGGGGATGCTGCCGCTGCAATCGACGACTGTGCTCGTAAGTTGCAGCCCGTCGACTCATCTTCGCCTTTCTACAAGATGGTCTTAGGTGACCGGGATATGACCATGCTTGCTTGCTCCCTGGCAGCCCTAGGCGTCGCTGCCGGTGGTCAAAACTAGTTGTGTAAACTAGATTCTTATAAAAAAAAATGTTGCATGTTTTTTCCGGGACAAAGTAATTGCATATTCAGTTTGGATCGTAAGATTTGTTAACTTCAATAAAAAAGCGTTGGGAACCGAGAAGTATTTGATGGAACACATCTGTTGCCATTCCACGGATGCTGCTTCTCGAGCACAATTCCACGCCCGACTTTTTTCAAAATAGAAATGAGATGATGAAGAATTTTGACGTCTCCTACTGATGCGAAATTAGACTCCGTTGTTTTTGTTACCTCTCGGTCTCTCTTACCTCGCTATCGCCACGGAAAATTTATCGTACCTTACTCACCAGCTTCTCGTAGTAAAGGGTGTCGAGTCTATCCGGCGTTGGAGCGTCGACGTGAGCGTGACGTCCCCGCCGGACCGCGGGCAAGTCTCCTGCGGAGCGCCGCGGCCCTGGTTTCGACATTCGTGTCATTGAAAATGCATTCACGAAACATGGTTTACCGGGCCTGACCGATCGTATGTGCGACGGGAAGTGCCGTCATGTCTCGCAGCGATAGCCCTTTGTTGTCGAACATTGTGATGAGCTTGTCGAGGCTGGACCTTGGTTGGAGACAAAAAGGCAAAAATGTACTACTTTTTAGGCATAATTTTTTTGGGGAGGGGGGGGGGGGGGGGGGGGGGGTGCCCCCTCTCCCTGGCAAACTCACATAGCTCCACCACTGTTAAATAGCAAAAAAATATCGTGTTAGTAAAAACTCGGGATGTTTCCGGACGATCTGGAAAATAATTGCCTCGCTCGATTTTTTAGCGTGAAAATAGAACAATCTAGAGCAGATGTTACGTTGGTGCGACGTGGTAGCAATTATTTTAGTGCGACGCGGTAGCATGCAGGTGGTTGATGAAAAGGGGAGCGAGACATGGGAGCGTATGTATAGTGTGCGGCGGCAGAGGCAGATCGATCATCTGCGGGACAGCTGTGCAGGGCGTGCGTGTTCGAGACGGACTCAGGCGATGTGCGCGTGTGCGACCGTGATCCCAATTTCAGCTTGCATTGCACAACAGCATCAGCCGGCGATCGGCCAGAGTGTACTGGCGGTGTCAAATGACAGACTCGTATTATACTATTCGACTACTAGAAAAAAAACAGAAACAGGAAGAGATGCACACAAATTCATGAACAACCCAACTGAATTATGTTTTCGTGAATGTCTAGAGGGACACAAAGCCCACCTGGCAACGGAGTCGTTATAACAAGATCAGCCTAATAAATCAGTGCATTTAAAAGTAAAATAGTTATTATTCTAGTAAAATTCCAACAGAGGGATAATGTATCCTTGGAATTTGGACATCCAAAGGGAAGAAAAAGGATAAAAAAGGTAATATCAAAGAAGATATAGGCAAGAAGAAAATCTGTACAGATGTGATGATGAAAAAGAAAAAGAAGAGTTGAGTCTGTGGGCAGCAGAAACCAGGACAAAGAACATAGGTACAAAAAGAATGTGGAGGGACAAGAAGAATCGCAAGTTATTCTAGAAAAAAGAAATTGCAGATGAAGGAGGTACAAAACAAGAGGAGAATGTAACAGAGGATAAGATGCAGAAACGAATGAGGACTGGGCTTGAAGCTGAAGCTGATGGTCATGAAACAGAAAAACTGAAGCTGGAGCGAATTCGGAGGTTCCTGAGAGTAAACAACAAAGTGATGATTTGGATGATGTGTTGTACAGTACAACAATGATGAGGGCATCAAGGAAATGAAACTGCTAACCTACCATTTGTGTGAAGACAAGGTTGATATTCCAGAGATGTGTGAATCTGGGCCTGTTTAAAACACGGGATTTTTGGAGGAACTTTGCAGGAATCAATTCCCGTGGGAAAACTTCCTATGCCAGAAATGACCTTGGAAAAAACAAAGAAAAATTTCCTACGGAGTCGTTTTCACGGGAAAACTACACGAGACGAAACATTAGCTCTCACCTCATTTTTCTCTTCCTTTACTTCAATCAAGGCAAAGGAAGCACTAAACCAGCTTTTGCCACCACTGTTAGACAAACAACCTTTGCCGCTGGAGAACAAAGTGCGGCAGCACAAGACGACCACAAAACTGAGCTGTACATGGATGCAACCTAGACTCTGTAGTAAACGATGCTATTCTTGTAAGTGGGCCCTCCGATCTACAAACCCCACATGTCATTCACATAAAGAGTAGAGATAGTAAAAATACATGTGAAGTGAAATCCCTTATATGGTGGATATGATCTAATCAAGTTGCTTAAGATTGTGAAATTCCTATGCTTTGTTTTCCTGTGTTCCAAACGACTAGTGGCAATATTTTACCATGTTTTCTCAATCCTTAGGTTTGCACGTGTATTCCTTTCCTAATCATGTGTTTTTCCTATTCCTGTACTTTTTGATTCCTGTGTTTCAAACAGGCCCTAAGATGAGGAGCACTCCTCACCGCTGAATGCAACTCCTGTTTCAATGCCTTTCCCTTCTGGGCTTCCACAGTGTGATGGAGAAGCAACCTGGTCGCTGGTGTCCCATTCCAGTAAGAAGAAATGCGATGGCCTTGCGACATGTTGCCGGCAAGGCGCGAGCAGCTGTGGCGAGATATGATAGAGAAAATGAAGAGGATGGCGCTCCGGAATCCCGCATCTGGTGGTGTTGGACGATTGAGATGTGGAAACCTCTTTTGTTGAACCTGGCGTGTTATGACTGTTGAAGTCGGTTTTTCTTTGTGTCCTTTTCACATTAGCGCAGATAAGATTGCCGGCAGCCCCTGAATTAAAGGTCGCTGCCAAACCAGTATTACCTTCCATCACTGACTCGCCTGTGTCCATTTTTGTTGCATGAAACAAACTCCAACTCGCCTTCTAAGTATTGCTCGAAATCAGCGAAGCGAAACAATGGATGTTGGCTAGCAGTGGACGTTTTACTCTGGCCGATGATTGAGATAATCTAACATGTAGAAGCCAAAAGAGCGGAAATGGCATGGTCGTGACTCCTGATGTGCTGGAGGGCAGAGCAACCTGGTAACTGGCTTGTCGCTGCGTTAGGATTTTGTTGCTGCGTGTCGTTGGAGCCACATCGTCGGTGGATGTGCCCACGGATGTCATCAGGTCCACGATGTCTGGTGAATTGAGGGGTGGCTGTGGCACCGATAACTCCACCGTGTTTTCTCCGTTTCCATGTCGGCCCCCACCGTGTCCCGGGCAACGGCATCAACCACATGCAGAACCAGAGTGTGCATGTCTTCGTCGCGATTTTCTGAAGGGCGAGCTTCAACAAGTTCATTCAGTTCAGGGTTTTTCGCACGCCAATGGCACGGTTAGCGTATCCTGGGCTTTAGCCCGCCCTATTGTTGTCGGATGATACCAGGCCGCATGTCATTGAGGTAGAGGGGAGGCAGTTACGTTCCGTGCCAAAAAAACAGCTTCTTATCAGCTGCCGGAAAACGGAGAGTATTCGGCCAAGTCCGCCTACAAGATGCAATTTATGGGCACAATTTTTTCCTCCATGAAGAATTCGGTTTGGAGGCCTTGGGCTCCGCCTAAGACGAAGTTCTTCGCTTGGCTTGCAAACCAAAATAGAGTATGGACCGCCGGCCGGCTTGCCAAGAGAGGTTGGCCAAATTGTGGGCTATGCCCTTTTTGCAAGCAAACCACGGAGACTCTTGTCCACCTACTTGTGCATTGTCGCTTCACAAGAAGAATTTGGGATCTTGCCAAAGATTGGCTTGGCCTCCTCAACGTCAACACCGGGGATTGGCTCAACCTTAACTTCAATGAATGGTGGCTTTTGATGACAAATGTTGCGCCAAACCGCAAGGCCGTAGCTTCTCTCACCTTGCTTGTCACTTGAGAGATTTGGAATGAGCGCAACGCTAGGGTGTTTAAGAATAAGAGTGCACCATCTTTGGTGGTGTTAGGCAAAGTCAAAAATGAGGCCCGGTTGTGGGTTTTGGCGGGTGCCAAATGTTTGGGCAATTTAATACCGCGAGAGTAATTGTGTTGTAATATGTTCGGACACCAAAACTTGCATTCTTGCAATCTTCTCCCTTATTTAATATAAGGGGCAAAGCTTTTGCCCCTCGTTTCCAAAAAACCGATATAACCACGGAACATACAGAACAACACGTAATATATAGAACCACATAATCACCTTGATATAATTATTAAGATAATAGTCGATATATGTAATAAAAATTGTTACCAACAACAATTTGGAGTGTATCTAAAGAAATATTCATATCAAATATGTGATCATGATCACTCCCATAGTTTACATTGGTGTTGATGTCAAGGTTATCATTTGCAAGGTCCTCATTTTCTGGTTCAACATTGGTTTGTTCTTACACAAGAAGTTATGCTAACTCGTCGGGATTTTTGAAGTGCTCGTGTTACTCTTTTTGTGTGTGTGTAAGAAATCCTCTACGCTATCAATTCTCTTGTAATCATGCTTGAACATAAAATCAATTAGTAGCAAAATTAAATTAGCCATGCCGGCAGACTAACTATACACATATTAGAGGCTCACAAAGTCCAGACTAGAGTACCTTCTCTAGCACTTGAGTATTGATGATTCGTTATGGATGACGGGCGCCCGTCCTTGGACATATAAATTGGCGACGAGCGAGAGTAGACGGGAGGATGCTAGAGAAGCGACACGCGGCAATGGGCGACGTTGCCATGCTTGCAAGTTATGTTTGAGTGCTTTCCATCAGAACAGATTGGAAAAAAAAAAAACCTCTCTCAATTTTGTGTAGCGAAACGAGCAAAACGTCCAGCCTGAAAAGGTCTCAGCGGGCGGGAGCTCCTTGGTATCGCCCGTTGGCGGGAGATTTCATCTGGCGCCGCCTACGCACATCCCTAATTGGGCCGGCCCACTGCTTGCACCTCAAGTTTCGACTTTATTCGTTTTATTTTTTTATACTTGACATGTACGTGAAACGCACGTCTTCATAATGAAAGGGACAATTTACCAGGATCTACATGTATTCGTCTTTCACATTTTCATATGTTTTAGAATTTATATTACAAAGTGAAGGATGCTTTTTTAAGCATCATATAGCACACAAACCTCACACCAAAGCAAACGGAACTGGTGCCCCGATTAAGGCGGACATTTGGTGTGTATTCTCAACACAAATTATGTCATATGATCAATGTCACGCATGTCTACACCATGCTTGCTTATGATTCTTGTAATAATCTGTAGTAGCGCCCATCTCTCTCCCCCACCCCCTTTGTACGCTGAAAATGTAATCAAACTTGGCCCATTTTGAAGGGTGGCTTCGAGGTAATAAAAAGCGGTGGGGAAATTCCCCCGTTATTCTCGAAAAAAAAAATGTCACGCCTGTATCGTTCAGCACGACCTTCCCCACTTCACTGCATCGAGCATCATCACCTGCATGTAGAGGGGAAGATAAAGAACCCATGGAGGAGGCAGCGAGCATGAAGGTTATCCTCATCACCATTGTCGTGGAAAAACCCTCATCCCAGAGGGATTCACGTGACGCTCGCCGAAGCTACACCTGCGGGCAAGGAAGAAGGAGTACCTGTGGTATCACGTCAGCGCCGGAGCATAGGAGTGTAGGGTCGTGGATTGCTCATCACAAAATCTCGACGAACATGTACCACCTGAGTTTTGACTGGACTTTCATGATAATGAGAGGATGCGGGCCGTCGACTTCCCTATTCCGACCTCACGCGCAAACGCCGCCAGCCACCCTGCTTCGCCTTATGCTGCTGCAGCATCCATCGCTCTCTATGTACATGGGGTCTTCGCCTCCCCTACTTTACATCGCGTGTAGGTACCGCCCTTTCTCTCTACCCCGCATCATGCACCGGCCGCTCAGAAACCTCTACAACATGCCTACCCCCGGTCATCCACCGTGAGCTTCCTCCAAAGGTCCCCACGGCCTCACCGGTTCTCCACCGTGAGTGGTCCTAAGGTTTGTAACAGCCCGAGGTGGAAACTCTAAAAACCCGTGTAAAATTTTCGCTTTTGTGTTCCTTGCATCATGGCATCCTTGCATCAAGTGTAACAATTGGAACCTTTAACTTGTCACTAGGGAATTGTGCTAGGAAGTGTTGATGTTGCTAGGGATTTGGGGTTGTTGCTAGGGAATTGTGGAGGTTGGCACCACTTCAAACCAAATTGCCAAGTGTGCTTTAACTAATTCCAAAACCACGAAGGCACTCAATCTTGCAAAATAAAATCACTTTGACATCTCCTATTTGTCAAGGAGGTTCCAAGAGCTCCAAAATAATATTTTGCCCTTGCTCCAAAATAGTTAAATAGCAACATTTGGAAAATTAGCAAAATGCTATAATCCAACATTATGAACAAATGTTGTCAAAAACATCTATTATATAATTAAAACACAAGACAATAAACGGCTCAGATTTATCAAGCCTCCAACCACAGAAACTAACGGCTCCGATTTAGACAAAACGATTCAGAGTTACCATTAGTAATCGAGGGAACGAACCACGTGCACAAAGGCCGATGACCGAACGCTTTATAAACAATTCCATGATTGGTACGAGGCTTAATCGATCACGTCTGCGTAGGTAGGAGTATGCAATGGAAAGTCCTAGCCTTCTTCTAGGGCACGTAACACATATGTATATCCTAGATGAAAGATTAGGAACCCACGGAAGATATATACCATAGTTATCACGAGGACAGTTATGAATTTTTATTTCTTTTGACATTGATTGGTGCTTCTTCGCAGGAGGAACTTTCGGCGGCGATTCATGCAGGTTTTGCGCGATGGAGTAGATGTCGGCGGTTAATTGCTCTGGCTTCACGACGACGGTCCGGTGGATTTGGATATGGCAGTGTTCTTGGCCCAGCATAGAGCGATCCATGAACTCGAGGAGACAATGACAATGTCACGCCGATGAAGCTACCTAGATGCGACGACGGCGATCTCGCGCCAATGAAGCTGACAAACTCTAAAGATGACCCGAGCGTACCTTAAAGTCTTCGAGGAGTATGTATGGCGACAATCTGCCGTCTCGGGACGGCGGCGCAACAAACATCGGATCGGACGCCATCGGCAAGGAGACTCGACCATCTCCTCTCTTGACGCTAATTCTTTCCACGCCGATGAGACGAAGCATGGCGATCTGCCGTCTAACATCGGATAGGAGGCCATCGGCAAGGAGCACTCGACCAGCGACGTCGCCTACATCAGCTTGATTCGGTCAGCAAAGCCACACCAACAGGATGGAGAGCGGCGATCTCCCGTCATATACTCGCGGGAGGCACTACAGAGGACACCGTATGTCTGGAGCACTTAACCATATGGAAGGCGTCGCAGAACAGCTGCATGGCCAGGATTCGCACGACGATTTTGTCTGGCTGGCGAACATCGGCCGTGATCGTGAAGAACGCTGATGCTTCGAGATCGTGAAAAAGGCGACTTCTCTGGCCGTCAGATCGACTTACTTGCGCTGGCTTCCAAGTTTGGCTTTAAGGTTCCTAAAGCGATTAGCAGCACCTGGGACATCGCCGTACTCATGCATCGCCAGCACGCCGGCGCAGGTTGTGCCGCCGCACAATGCTTGGGCGGCTCTCTCGCCAGCCGCATACAGATGAACTTGATTTATTACCGCACTTCAGGCCCTTCAATGATACCAACGATTTGTAACGATATGCAAGTAGTATTCGTGCCCTTGGCCGGCGTTGGAGGAAGATTACAAGGAGCATATCGTCGTACAGTAATGGGGTCGACTAATCATGCATGGTGCGAATGTTTAGCAGCTGCAACCAGGTACGTTTCAGTTTTTTGAAGAAAAAAAGTATGAGCGTGTTATCTGTTATGCATTATCGTATCAGCTAGCAACTACCTGACCATTGTATAAGGCTTCACTCCATCTATAGCTCATTTGTGTTCAGGTACATTTATGCTGAAAAAAAACGTCGCATAGATTCAAGTCACCATGGTATCGAATGTAGGTTTATATTGATACTGTCGAGGTAATTTCCATGCATAAACTATACTCCCTCCGTTCCTGAATGTAGGGTATATAATTATATTAAGACAGAGAATTTTACATAGAGTGGACTAAAAAAATCTGGAAAAAACAGCGAGATATGAGTTCTTCATAGGCACAATATGAATACAATCCGTTAAATCCCTCTTTTGAGACTAGATCTCATTTTTTGATGGGTCCAATTGTCCATTTATAGCAAATACACCTTATATTATGGATTTTTCTTCAAAAAACTATACACCTTATATCAAGGAACGGAGGGAGTATGTAACAAACTAGATCTGAGACAAATAAAATTAACATGAGCATGAGTGGAAGCATCATTGGAGTTATTAAAAAATATAAGGCTGCAATAAGGCATCGATGAATCATAGAGGAATATATATATCACAAATTTTAAGCACGGGGATGTAAAGTTCCTACACATAATTATTGTTGGGAAGGCACCCACCAGGGATGAGGATTTGAAGACATAACGGAATATTCGTATGGTATAATCTTTGGTGGGATATGAAGCTAGCAGATAACAGTACCGTTAATCTTATGTTGTCACTTCAAATCAGCCCTATACGTATATTTCGAATTTAAATTGTAAATTCAATATTCTAATATGTATATTTCGAATTTTAAATTAACAATAATGTAATAATGCATTGAGCTAATAATATATTTTCACTGAAATAGATGGTAGAAAAATTCATATAAAATACTGTGATATGCTCTTACAGTGGAAGCACAAAAAAAGTATGTATAAAGGAATAAGAAGAACAGTTTACTGGATGCGGGTGAAATTTAAAAATGTAACCAAATTAAAATGCCACAAATTTAATGAAATTAACAAAAGCTAGGACAAATAAAGAGCTTTATAAAATTTTTGACAAATATGTGAGAAATATAACTAAAATCAATCCTATAAATATACTTCGGCAACAATATGTAACAAACAAAAAATGTCTAGCCGCGCAATTGCGCGGGCCACCCAGCTAGTTTTATTTGGAGACACCAAAATTAGGGGAGCTTCATATTGAGTTTGGGAGGCTACTGGAATTTTCTCACATTTTTACAAAATGTTTAAATGCCTCATTTAATTCAAAACATGTGCTGGTTATAAATTTAAAACAGAAAAGGACCTATTTGTAATTCCAGGAGGACCTGTCCGTGAGGTAAGATTTTCTGCCAGGGGCCTAATTGCAAAACCGGCGTCTTCTTCGCTGTAACGACCGAGCAGAGCAGCTCGGCCGCACCAGCTCAACGCCGCTGCGTCCCGATGCCGCGCCCGGGCCCCCTGCTCTGCTTCACTGCAAGGAGGAGAACCTCCACGTGCTCTCCCCATCCCCACTTGCCCCTGCTCCCGTGCTCCATTTCTTCCTTCCTCCACGGGCCGCCATGGCTGCCGCCCCCGCCGAGCTCGTCGTCGCCGTTTGAGGCTTCCCGGGGCAAATCGAAGAAGACCACCAGCTCCGCCGTGCCGTGGAGCTCCTCCACGCCAAGGAATCGACCCGAGCGTCACCATTCCACCGCGCCGTCCACGACTTCGCCGCCGCCGTTCACGGTCGCCGGGAGCGATTCGCTGCCGTCGCCGCTTCCCCAGCCTCACCGCCGACGCCTACGTGCTCAGGGTGAGCACACCCACCTCCTTCGCCCCCTGTTCCTTCCCCTCGTCTCGGTGCTGCGCGTCGCCGTCGCATTTTTCGCCGCCCTTGCGTTCACGCCGCTGCGCGTCGCCATGCATCTCCTTGCTCTCGGATTTTCCGAAGAAGATGAACTCGGATAATCCGAGCCAGTCCAGTGCGGGAAGATTTTGGTCCTTAGTCGAATTTTCCGTGCTCTCCGCAGCGATTGGATTTTCCGAACGAAGCAGCTCCGGATTTTCCGATTTTCATCAGTACAAAGGAGCTCGAGGTCCTTAGCCATTTTTTTCCCCAGAATCTGTTTCAATCGGATATTCCGGTTTTTGAAAATTCGGAATTTCCGTTTTGGTCCAGTACAATTATATTCCTGTTTAGGTTATTTTGTCTTTCTAATTTGGTTAAACAACTGTTCTGCGTTGGATTAAAGTGTAATCCGGGCAGATTTAAAAGAGGAATAAAAGAGGTAACAACTTTTGTCGGGACATCCCAAAATGTGTTCGTATACCCAATTTGATCCTAAAAACGTGAAATAACCGGGAGCATCCCTTTCATGCATCACTAGTACAGAAAAGGCTATTAGTGGCGCACCAATTTGGTATTCTGGGGCGCACCCCCAGAAATGCTGGGTGCGCCACAGAATTCTCGCCACAAAAATTATTTCTGTGGCGCACCTGGCTTGGTGCGCCACAGAATTCTCACATTTCTGTGGCGCACCTGGCCTGGTGCGCCACAGAATTCTCAAAAAATTCAAAAAATGCAAAAAAATATAAAAAGTTTCAAAAAAAATCCAGAAAAATCAGAATATGAAATAATATGAAAAATCCTAATTATTGGAATTATTTTAATATTTTTTGAACTGATATCTTCCCGCTAGGTCACCCATCCTCAAATTGCTCCAACCCTAGCACGCTTAACTTCTAAGTTCCACCCACTCCACCTACCCTTGTGCTACTCAAGTTCTTATTGATATATATATCATATGAACCCTCTTAAGTCTTGTATGTGTATATGTGTGGAACGTGTGTTTTTAAATTTCAGATTTTTCAAAAACTTCTAAACTTTCAAAAGGAGATTCAAAAGTTTCAAAAGATCAAAAAAAAAATTCAAAAAACTTAAAAAATTTCAAAAAATCCAAAAAATTCAAAAAAATCCAAAAAAAAATAAAAAAAGTCAAGAAAAGTCAACAATCTTCTTTGTTATACATTTCTGTGTCTTTTTTGGAATTTTGGAATTTTTTGAATTTTTTTGATTTTGCTGCGAAAAATCGTCTGTTTGAAATAACTTTTTTTTCTTTTGGAATTTGAGGAATCTGTGAATTGCTGACCGGGTAAACCCGGGTGGAATCGAGTTCGGATTTTTCTCACGATTTTTTTGACATATTATTTGCGTTATTTCGACGTCGTATGCAAAAGTTATGGGCGTTACAAGTTTTTTTTCCTGTTTGTTGCAGAAAAGGTCAAAATTCATATTTCAAAATTTCTATACCTACTAGACACTCAAACCTAACTACATGTCAAAGGATTTTATTTATTGAAATTTTTATCATTTTCCTCTAATTCCTGCGAGACTAAAAAGGCGATCCACGCGGGGGGGGGGGGGGGGTGTTATTTGAAAAAAGCTTGGTGCGCCACAGAATGTCACCTTTCTGTGGCGCACCTGCCAGGTGCGCCACAGAATGTCAACTTTCTGTGGCGCACGTGCCAGTTGCGCCACAGAATTATTTTTTTCAAATTTTAACCCGCCCCCCGGATAACATTCTGTGGCGCACCTGGCCATGTGCGCCACAGAAATGTGACTTTCTGTGGCGCACTAAACCACGTGCGCCACAAAAAAATTTTCTGTGGCGCACCAATTAAGGGTGCGCCACAGAGTGCCAACCTATCTATATAGGGTTTCCCTACTAGTGCATGTTTAATCACCGAAACCCTGCATCTCCCGCATGATCATGTCATAGCGTCTACAAGTTATCTCCTAGGGTTTCGACCACCGTAATCAACAAGTAAGATGATTCATGACTTAAATTCACGGATATCCGGGATGCGCCCCTCTAAGCACCCGAACTCCGTTTAATCGGAATAGTTGCATCATCCCCCTCCCGGGGATTTAAAATGTCACGTCATCATGTGTTTGCGCATTGCACCGATGTTATCCGTGGTCTTGATTGTTCCTCTCTGGTATTGTTTGTGCATCGGTAGATCAAGGAGTGGAAGTGCCACCACCGTATCGCGACGATCCGTACTCCCAGCACGTTGATCCAGGCAAGCGTAATCCCCCTCTGAGCATATCTTATCCTATGTTTCCGCAAATATTTTCTCCACTATAATATTGCATGCGGTTCTAAATGTCAATTTTTGGATTAGAGTATCCTATAGTTGCATTAAGTTTCCGATGCCAATACCTGTTTTCCCTCCTAATATCCATAGGTTGTTTGTGGCCTGAGATACTTACTATGCTATGTTGATGCTTAGCCATGCTTAGTAAATTGCATAGCTATACGATGGATGGTTTGTGTGGAAACAGGTGATGAGATAAATGGTTGATGGTGGAGGAAATTGTGGTGACGGATAATAAAATGCTTAAAGGTGGGGATGAGAGGCCACTGTGGTTGTGGTGTTTTGTCTCGTTCTCGCCGCCTAGGTGCGAGTTCTATACCTCTTGAACCAAGACTGAGCGTGCAACCATGCGTGAGGCCTATGCATTTGCAGGAACCCTCATAGACTAAATAACTCGGCGGGGCTAGCCAGGGTCCTCTAGTTCGGGCTTCCATTTGCGCGTGCGTGATGATGGTGGGATGAACTGAGATGAGGATGGTGGTGTTAGGAAAATGAGTGGCCGTGGGCGGGTGTTGATCCTGGCTGTCCTGCCGCCACTGATGATCCTGGAAAGTCCTTAACGAGGGAGAAGTCGACACCGCTCCCACCCAGCCGGCTTTCCAAGGAAGAGAGCTAAAAGCTAGGTAATGGGCCGGACGGTACGCGTGGCAAACATTTGTACACCCCTGCAGGGTTAAATCTTTTCGAAAAGCCGTGTCCGCGGTTATGGACGAACTTGGGAAGTGAAGGTAAGATCATAGAATAACTTTAACGGAATGATTAAAAACTGGGTACTAGAGGTACCACTCACAATGCAAGGTGAGCTTCCTCGAGGGTGATTCGGGGAGGTGCCTTTGATGAACAGGTACATGGTTGATGATGGTTGATGATGAGAAGGTGATGAAAGAAAGAGTTACTTCTTACCTCTTTTGAAAATATTCTGATAGTCGATGCCTTTGAGTTATGTTTTCATAAATAAAATCAGCTTTATGCAAAACAGCCATATACTTTGAAAGCCTCATCGAGCATATATTAGCTCTTAATCTTGCGAGTTCGTCGAACTCAACGTCGTTTGTTTTGTTTCAGAGGAGGACTTCACCGACCTCGAAGGTGGGTTCTTTGTGGACGTCGACGAGTAGTCTGGGGTTCCCAGGTGGCAGCTTGGGACATCCGGAACAGCTGGCGCTGTGATGTTTATCTGTAGGCCTCTTAGGCCATATTTGGATCTTGTTGTTTAGAACAACCTAATTTGCTTCCGCTTGTTGTAATGTTGGGTCTGTGACCTCTGGTTGTCATTTGCTATCTTTCTCTATTATAAGAGTTGAACTATATGATTTGTGTCGTAGAGTCTGTGATGTGCCAGTTGTTCCACAAGTCTTGATCTCTCTATTATGCATTGAGGGTTGTGCCTGTGTTAAGGCATCAATCGGGGTGTTGTGTTGCCGATGATCCATTCCGAGCAACGCCTGCCAAAGGTTTTGGCCGGGGATTGGTAAACCCGTAACCTCCGGTTGTATCGCTTAACCGGTGACACACAGCATCACTGTATAAGTCGGGTCGGGGCGCCACAAGTTGGTATCAGAGCAGTACTGCCTGTAGGAAACCCTTCTACTGGTCGATGTTGAGTCTAGTGTTTGTGAAAATATTTTTAACCTAAAAATGAGTTGTGAAAACCATCTTAGGATTCTTTTTACTCCTTATCTGGTTACCCTCTAATCTCGGAGCAATCTTACCTCGATTTGAGTTTAAAGGTTTTACTCTCGTCTGTTACTTCAAAATGATTAGAAACGGGGTGGGTTCGACCTTTAGTGTTATGTGTCACGTTGCTCCCGCTGCGTTGCAATCCAAATCAATCAGATCAGTGTTTCTACCGAATCTAATCTTTGATCCTTTCTTTGGGTTTTAACCCACGGACTTGAACATAAGGTCCCGGATTGTGTCAACTAGAGTGTGTTAAGTTGTGATTTCTTAACTCTCACTAGTAGCACATGATGCTGATCTTTGACCCAAGTTCTATCTTGTTGTTTTCCTTCTCGCAAAGTATTATCGTCCCTAGTCTGTGTACTTGTGTAGACGCTAATGCTATTGTTCGACCATTCGGAGAAAGATACTAACTGTGTCATTGTCAAATCTCCAGAATGGCTCGAGGAGGCGTGGAGGCCGTGGTGGTCGCGGTAACCACAATGATGATGAGGATGATCTGCCGCCACCACCCTCGATGGCTGAGGTCTTGATGGCCATTGAGGAGAACCGTGGGCGCAATGAGCGCTTGCTGCAGTTGGTGCAGCAGAATGCACGGAGGAACGAGTGCAACACTCTCACGAGTTCCTGCGCTCGCAGCCACCCACTTTGCTGATGCTAAGGAGCCACTGGAAGCTGATGATTGGCTTCGTGCTTTGGAGCGCAAGTTCTCCGCGCTTCATGTCCCATTGGCTGAGCAAGTCAACTTTGCCACCTACTCTTGGTTGGTGCTGCTGGCTGTTGGTGGGAAAGCCATGTGGCTTTGTTTCCAGCCAACCATGTCTTCACTGGGCTGATTTCCGCACTGCCTTCCGTGCGAGTACATTCCCCAGCCATCATGGACTTGAAGAGGAGGGAGTTCCTGGATTTGCAACAGGGACGGATGGACCTCCGCACTTATGGTCGTGAGTTCAACCATCTCTCTCGTTACGCCCCAAGGGACGTGACCAATGATGCTGACAAGCAAGAGCTGTTCCGCAAGGGTCTGACTCCGCAGCTCCGCTATGAGTTGCCCTTCAGGTTCCAGACCTATCAGGAGCTGTTCAACCAGGCTTTCACTCTTGAGCAAGGAAGAAAGGAACTTGAAGCTTCCAAGAGGCCCGCACATGGGGACCACCAGAGTTCCTCGGGTTCTGAGAGCAAGAAGCGCAGGGTGTTTGTCCCTACAGCGCCGTACCTCGTGCTCCATTCATGCCGAGCAGCAGGATATAGGCCACCTCCTCCGCGCCCCACTACTTCGACACTTGGGATAGGCGGAAGTGGGTACCGTCCTATGCTACCTGCTCCACCTGGAGTCACTTGCTACACCTGTGGCCAGGCTGGCCACTACTCCAGGGAGTGCCCCCAGAAGGCACCTCTCGCGATAACTCCTGCACGAGCCCCTGCCACTCCAACTGGCAAGGCTGGACCTATGTGCGTGGTCGCCTGAACCACATCTCTGCTGAAGAAGCTGAAGAGGACCCCGGCGTTCTTATGGGTGAGTTACGAATCAACGGCAATACAGCTACAGTTTTGTTTGACTCTGGAGCATCGCATTCATTCATATCCATAGCGTTTGCAAAAGACCACAAATACCGTTCGAGAAAATGAGCCGTCCCTTGGTGATCGCTACTCCTGGTTCCAAATGGCAAACCGATGGGGTTACTCCTGAGGTCCAGATTAATATAGGTTCCTTGTCTTTTCCTTATGCCTTGGTAGCTCTGAAGTCCAAAGGCATTGATGTCATACTGGGCATGAACTGGCTAACCAAATACCAGGCTAATCTCGACTGTGCCAAGACCATTACTGTGACCGCTCCTTCCGGTGACATTGTGAAGTATTGGCCTGCAACATCAATACCTCCGTCCGCCGTCGTACCCAACTCACCTGAGATTCTCCTTTGCTTTATGGAAGGCGAATCCCCTCCTGAAATCCAGGACATACACGTGGTGTGTGACTTCCCGGATGTGTTCCCGGAAGAATTGCCTGGCATGCCTCCTGACCGAAGTGTGGAGTTTGTCATAGAGCTACTTCCCGGTACCGCTCCAATTTCCAAGAAGCCCTACCGTATGCCGGTGGAAGAGTTGGCTCTGTTGAAAGAGCAAATTGATCAGCTGTTAGCAAGGAGTTCATCCAGCCTAGCAGTTCACCTTGGGGTTGTCCGGTACTCTTTGTCAAGAAGAGGGATTCTACCGTGCCTCGTCTAGTCTCTGACTATCGACCGTTGAATGCGGTGACAATCAAGAACAAGTATCCTATTCCTCGCATCAATGATCTGTTGGATCAGTTAGCTGGTGCAACGGTATTCTCCAAGATGGATCTGAGGTCAGGCTACCATCAGATAAAAATCAGAAAGGAGGATATTCCAAAGACGGCATTTGTTACTCGTTATGGCTCATATGAGTATACCGTCATGTCCTTTGGTCTCACAAATGCCCAGCTACTTTCATGAGGCTCATGAACTCCATCTTCATGGATTATCTTGACAAGTTTGTCGTCATTTACATTGATGACATCCTCATCTATTCCAAAACCAATGAAGAGCATGAGGAACATCTTCGTTTGGTTCTGACAAGACTTCGAGAACACCGCCTCTATGCCAAGTTCTCCAAGTGTGAGTTTTGGTTGGATAATCTCATCTTCCTTGGTCATGTGATATCCGCTGATGGTGTGGCTGTCATTCCTGACAAGATTCAGTCCATTCTGGATTGGAAAACTCCAATGTCAGTCAAGGACATTCGAAGCTTTCTCGGATTGGCGGGTTACTACCGCCGATTCATCGAAGGTTTCTCCAAGATAGCCAAGGCCCTGACTGACCTTCTCAAGAAGGATAAAAAGTTTGTATGGTCGGCCGAAGCTGAAGAGAGTTTCCAAACACTGAAAGCCAAGCTCACGTCCGCTCCTGTGCTTGTCCTGCCGGACACAAGCAAGGATTTCGTCGTCTTCTGTGACGCCTCTCTACAAGGTTTGGGCTGTGTGCTAATGCAAGATGGCCATGTGGTGGCATATGCTTCTCGCCAACTTAAGCCGCATGAGCACAATACCCAACTCATGATCTAGAACTTGCCGCTGTGGTCTATGCTTTGAAGCAATGGAGACCATACCTGTTTGGTAACCGTTGCGAGATCTTCTCGGATCACAAGAGTCTGAAGTACCTCTTCACCCAGCCGGATTTAAATCTCAGGCAAAGGCGTTGGTTGGAGTTAATCACGGACTATAATGTGAGTCTGAACTATCAACCCGGCAAAGCAAACGTCGTGGCTGACGCGCTAAGTCGGAAGTCCTATTGCAACAATCTGATGATTGAAGAGGCCCAACCTGCCCTCATGAAGAGTTCTCTCGTTTGAACTGAAATTGTTCCCTCCGGCTACCTTGCAAATCTGGAGATCAAATCTACTCTTGTGGACCAGATTAAGGATGCTCAAAGCGTGACAAGGGTATTCTAAAAATCAAGGAGAACATTGCTAGCGGGAAGGCCAAATGTTTTTCTGTCAATGAATCCGGAGTTGTTTATTTTGGTGACCGCTTGGTAGTGCCAAAGAAACGAAAATTGAGGGAGTTGATCCTCCAAGAAGCTCATGAATCTCCTCTCTCTATTCATCCCGGTAGTACCAAAATGTACCAAGACCTTCGGCCACAATTCTGGTGGACTCGTATGAAACGAGAAATTGCTAGTATGTTGCTGAATGCGACACCTGTCGACGGGTAAAGGCTGAACATCAAAGGCCTGCCGGCACTCTTCACCCTATTGCTATTCCCGAGTGGAAATGGGATGAAATTGGTATGGACTTCATTACTGGTCTGCCGAAGTCTCCAAAGGGACATGATGCCATTTGGGTCATCATTGATCGACTATCAAAAGTGGCTCACTTCCTCCCCGTTCGTGTGGACATTACAGCTGCCAAGTTGGCAGACCTGTATACCTCTCGTATCGTCGTCCTTCACGGCATTCCCAAGAAGATAATTTCTGATCGTGGAAGCCTATTCACCTCCAAGTTTTGGACTAGTTTCCAAACTGCTATGGGAACTCGTCTTAACTTCAGCACCGCTTCCATCCTCAAACTGATGGTCAGACCGAGAGAGTGAACCAAGTTTGGAAGACATGCTTAGGGCATGTGTAATCTCTTTTGGCAAGGATTGGGAAAAGTATCTCCCTTTCGCGGAATTCTCCTACAACAATAGCTATCAAGCTAGTCTGGGCATGGCTCCATTTGAGGTTCTCTATGGAAGAAAATGCCGTACTCCTCTAAATTGGTCTGAACCGGAGAGAGGGCACTCTTTGGTCCGATATTATCAATGAAGCTGAGGAGAAGGTTAGAATCATAAGAGAGAATCTGAAGATTGCTCAGTCTAGGCAGAAGAGCTACTATGATAAGCACCATCAGGAAATTCACTATGAAATTGGTGATAAAGCTTATCTCCGTCTCTCCCCTTCGTGGCGTTCGCCGCTTCGGTATCAAAGGGAAATTGGCACCTCGCTATGTTGGCCCTTTCACCGTTCTGGCCAAGCGAGGAGATCTTTCTTATAAGTTGGAGTTACCGGTCATTCCCAATGTACATGATGTGTTTCATGTCTCTCAACTTCGCCGGTGTTTCAAAGATCCTATCCATGGGGTCAATCACGAGGAGCTGGATCTCCAGGAAGATCTTACCTATCGCGAGCATCCTATCCGTGTCCTGGATGAAGCCGAAAGGAAGACCCGGAACAAGACTACCAAGTTCTCAAGATTCAGTGGTCGCACCATTCCGAGGAAGAAGCGACTTGGGAAAGAGAGTCTAGTCTTCGTGAGGAGTATCCCGATTTCTTTCCGCAACCTTAGAATCTCGGGACGAGATTCCTGTAAGGAGGGTAGAATTGTAACAGCCCGAGGTGGAAACTCTAAAAACCCGTGTAAAATTTTCGCTTTTGTGTTCCTTGCATCATGGCATCCTTGCATCAAGTGTAACAATTGGAACCTTTAACTTGTCACTAGGAAATTGTGCTAGGAAGTGCTGATGTTGCTAGGGATTTGTGGTTGTTGCTAGGGCATTGTGGAGGTTGGCACCACTTCAAACCAAATTGCCAAGTGTGCTTTAACTAATTCCAAAACCACGAAGGCACTCAATCTTGCAAAATAAAATCACTTTGACATCTCCTATTTGTCAAGGAGGTTCCAAGAGCTCCAAAATAATATTTTTCCCTTGCTCCAAAATAGTTAAATAGCAACATTTGGAAAATTAGCAAAATGCTATAATCCAACACTATGAACAAATGTTGTCAAAAACATTTTATTTGGAGACACCAAAATTAGGGGAGCTTCATATTGAGTTTGGGAGGCTACTGGAATTTTCTCACATTTTTACAAAATGTTTAAATGCCTCATTTAATTCAAAACATGTGCTGGTTATAAATTTAAAACAGAAAAGGACCTATTTGTAATTCCAGGAGGACCTGTCCGTGAGGTAAGATTTTCTGCCAGGGGCCTAATTGCAAAACCGGCGTCTTCTTCGCTGTAGCGACCGAGCAGAGCAGCTCGGCCGCACCAGCTCGACGCCGCTGCGTCCCCGATGCCGCGCCCGGGCCCCCTGCTCTGCTTCACTGCAAGGAGGAGAACCTCCACGTGCTCTCCCCATCCCCACTTGCCCCCCTGCTCCCGTGCTCCATTTCTTCCTTCCTCCACGGGCCGCCATGGCCGCCGCCCCCGCCGAGCTCGTCGTCGCCGTTTGAGGCTTCCCAGGGCAAATCGAAGAAGACCACCAGCTCCGCCGTGCCGTGGAGCTCCTCCACGCCGAAGGAATCGACCCGAGGCGTCACCATTCCACCGCGCCGTCCACGACTTCGCCGCCGCCGTTCACGGGTCGCCGGGAGCGATTCGCTGCCGTCGCCGCTTCCCCAGCCTCACCGCCGATGCCTACGTGCTCAGGGTGAGCACACCCACCTCCTTCGCCCCCTGTTCCTTCCCCTCGTCTCGGTGCTGCGCGTCGCCGTCGCATTTTTCGCCGCCCTTGCGTTCACGCCGCTGCGCGTCGCCATGCATCTCCTTGCTCTCGGATTTTCGAAGAAGATGAACTCGGATAATCCGAGCCAGTCCAGTGCGGGAAGATTTTGGTCCTTAGTCGAATTTTCCATGCTCTCCGCAGCGATCGGATTTTCGAACGAAGCAGCTCCGGATTTTCCGATTTTCATCAGTACAAAGGAGCTCGAGGTCCTTAGCCATTTTTTTCCCAGAATCTGTTTCAATCGGATATTCCGGTTTTGGAAAATTCGGAATTTCCGTTTTGGTCCAGTACAATTATATTCCTGTTTAGGTTATTTTGTCTTTCTAATTTGGTTAAACAACTGTTCTGCGTTGGATTAAAGTGTAATCCGGGCAGATTTAAAAGAGGAATAAAAGAGGTAACAACTTTTGTCGGGACATCCCAAAATGTGTTTGTATACCCAATTTGATCCTAAAAACGTGAAATAACCGGGAGCATCCCTTTCATGCATGTTTAATCACCGAAACCCTGCATCTCCCGCATGATCATGTCATAGCGTCTACAAGTTATCTCCTAGGGTTTCGACCACCGTAATCAACAAGTAAGATGATTCATGACTTAAATTCACGGATATCCGGGATGCGCCCCTCTAAGCACCCGAACTCCGTTTAATCGGAATAGTTGCATCATCCCCTCCCGGGGATTTAAAATGTCATGTCATCATGTGTTTGCGCATTGCACCGATGTTATCCGTGGTCTTGATTGTTCCTCTCCGGTATTGTTTGTGCATCGGTAGATCAAGGAGTGGAAGTGCCACCACCGTATCGCGACGATCCGTACTCCCAGCACGTTGATCCAGGCAAGCGTAATCCCCCTCTGAGCATATCTTATCCTATGTTTCCGCAAATATTTTCTCCACTATAATATTGCATGCGGTTCTAAATGTCAATTTTTAGGGATTAGAGTATCCTATAGTTGCATTAAGTTTCCGTTGCCAATACCTGTTTTCCCTCCTAATATCCATAGAATTGTTTTGTGCCTTAGATACTTACTATGCTATGTTGATGCTTAGCCATGCTTAGTAAATTGCATAGCTATACGATGGATGGTTTGTGGTGGAAACAGGTGATGAGATAAATGGTTGATGGTGGAGGAAATTGTGGTGACGGATAATAAAATGCTTAAAGGTGGGGATGAGAGACCACTGTGGTTGTGGTGTTTTGTCTCGTTCTCGCCGCCTAGGAGCGAGTTCTATACCTCTTGAACCAAGACTGAGCGTGCAACCATGCGTGAGGCCTATGCATTTGCAGGAACCCTCATAGACTAAATAACTCGGGCGGGGCTAGCCAGGGTCCTCTAGTTCGGGCTTCCATTTGCGCATGCGTGATGATGGTGGATGAACTGAGATGAGGATGGTGGTGTTAGGGAAATGAGTGGCCGTGGGACGGGTGTTGAAGGCACTGGCTGTCCTGCCGCCACTGATGATCCTGGAAAGTCCTTAACGGGGGAGAAGTCGACACCGCTCCCACCCAGCCGGCTCTCCAAGGAAGAGAGCTAAAAGCTAGGTAATGGGCCGGACGGTACGCGTGGCAACCATTTGTACACCCCTGCAGGGTTAAATCTTTTCGAAAAGCCGTGTCCGCGGTTATGGACGAACTTGGGAAGTGAAGGTAAGATCATAGAATAACTTTAACGGAATGATTAAAAACTGGGTACTAGAAGTACCACTCACAATTGCAAGGTGAGCTTCCTCGAGGGTGATTCGGGGAGGTGCCTCTGATGAACAGGTACAATGATTGATGATGGTTGATGATGAGTAATGTGATGAAAGAAAGAGTTACTTCTTACCTCTTTTGAAAACTATTCTGATTAGTCGATGCCATTGAGTTATGTTTTCATAAATAAAATCAGCTTTATGCAAAACAGCCATATGACTTTGAAAGCCTCATCGAGCATATATTAACTCTTAATCTTGCGAGTTTGTCGAACTCAACGTCGTTTGTTTTGTTTCAGAGGAGGACTTCACCGACCTCGAAGGTGGGTTCTTTGTGGACGTCGACGAGTAGTCTGGGGTTCCCAGGTGGCAGCTTGGGACATCCTGGAACAGCTGGCGCTGTGATGTTTTTCTGTAGGCCTCTTAGGCCATATGTTGGATCTTGTTGTTTAGAACAACTTAATTTGCTTCCGCTTGTTGTAATGTTGGGTCTGTGACCTCTGGTTGTCATTTGCTATCTTTCTCTATTATAAGAGTTGAACTATATGATTTGTGTCGTAGAGTCTGTGATGTGCCAGTTGTTCCACAAGTCTTGATCTTATTATTATGCTATGATAGCTGTGCCTGTGTTAAGGCATCAGTCGGGGTGTTGTGTTGCCGATGATCAATTCCGAGCAACACCTGCCAAAGGTTTTGGCCGGGGATTGGTAAACCCGTAACCTCCGGTTGTATCGCTTAACCGGTGACACACAGCATCACTGTATAGTAGTCGGGTCGGGGCGCCACAAGGTTCAATTGAGTTGATAAAAAAGCAAGTCTACAACCTGGTTCGGGTCTCTCGCTTATCAGACACCATTCATTATGTTTTGTTGCTTCAAGATTGGTGCTAACATTAAAAAAACATCCACCAACAAAATCTCATTCGTACCAAGAGGTTCTTCAAACGTTTGTAGCACGCACCTTACATTTCAAAACAAATTCATTTCTCATCTTGGAGAACATTTAACTTCTTCTTAGAATAAACCCCTTTGGATATTTTAATTACCTTCTAATTTTAGATCTTGAGAAGGACCGGACCGGATCCGAAAGAAAATACATTAACCATATACGGAAAGGAACCAAATCCAATCTTGAAATTATCAAATAAAAGTAAATCACATCGATCGGACACATGAACGTAATCACCGGGTCCTTGTGATGAGATTACACACCCACAAGGCACACAAGCTACTCATCCTCAGTAGCTCCATAATTAGCAAGAAAATTTTCCTATCATATCCTGGAACTACGGAGACAATATTACCAAGAGAAAAAATTACAGAGAAGTTGGTATAATTATACGTGGATATTGGTGTGGAAAACCAATCACTGGTTAATCGAGCTAGCTAGTTTCTTTTATCATGCATGCACATCGATCTTTGCGTACCTATTGTCTTGTTCGAGAGTAAATCCAGAGCCACAGCCGCAGACGGAACGACGGAAACAGCTTATCCGGAGCTTGCAATCGCTTAGTTGCATGAGCATTGGAAGCAGTTGGTCGTGCACACATCGCCGCCAAGTTACACGTTTCCGCGAGATTGGAGAAGAGGCAAGGGGCGTGTTTGGTTGCCCACGGGCAGCCCGTGCAGCCTCTGGAGGCCTGTTTTCGGCCTATTTGGTTGCCTGGGTTGGATGGATTTCCTGCATAGCGCGAACCTTAAAGAAGCCTCGGGCAAAGGCCCAGCAGGAACGGTTGATTCGGTCGTTTCCACTTAGCCACCCTCGCGAAGGCAAAAAATCGAGCCATCCTGCACGCGCTGGGAAGGGCGGGAGACGTCGCGTCCCTTCTGGAACACGCGCCATAAATCCCCTCACCGCCCATCTCCTCACTCACTCCACTCACTCTTCCCCTTCCCTCCTCTCTTCCTCCGCGATTCCGCTGCCGCCGGCACGTCCACATCTCCGCCGCCTGCAACCTCTATGGGAGAGGAAGATCTGCGTCGACCGGCCACCCCTGCTTCTTCGTCTTCCTGCTAGATATGCGTCGGAAACCGACGGCCGCCGTGCTCATCGTCTTCCTCGACAGCTTCATCCATGGCGGTAATGGTGTCCTCCACCCGTTATTAGCTTGCTATTACCATAGATCTGTTGTTCGTGATTGATTTGTCGGCGTAGGGTTACATGCACGGAAGATCTATGTATTTTTAGGGTTCGATCTGCCAAGTTTTACATGTTTGTGATGTGCCCATGATGAACAGCAGATGTGTCTTAGAGATTTGTGGCACCGTTCCGAAAACAAGGTAGATTCCTACATGGTCTTCGGCACGGTGCTTCGACCCCTATGAACGCTCGTGATTTTGCTAGCTGAGGCCACCAGTAGATCTGCTAGATGATGCTGCATACGTTTTGTTGATGATCCTTTTGTAGATACGGCCGATGATTAAACTATAGGCCATGATAGTTGAAAGAAGATTGCATATAGAACCAGGTGGTCAATGTAGGGACAATGTGTGCATTACCCCCTTCGTTCTTATATGCGCTCTTTTTTCCACTTACGGCTATGATGTATGAGGCCTGAATTTGGATCTATTTCATATGTGATGCCAATGATGATGGGTATCGACCACCTGGCAGCCACCAAAATTAAGAACTAGACACAAGTCATTGTGTCTTGTGCTTCATTTTGTTGGTTGTCATGTGGTGCATACCTGAGGCTATCTTTTGTTCTTCTGCCCCATTATGTTGCTACTTGATTTCTTGCGTTTTCGTGCCTATGATGACCTGTTGAACATGTCAGGCAATCACTCACCACCAGACAGCCACCAAAATTAAGAAGGATTCACAACATTAGTGTGTTTTACTTGTTTTGTTGGTTTTTCTAGTGGCGAATAACTGTGTAGGCCTTGCTCAACACAACTGAGGCCACATTTTACTCGTGATCTTGTCTTTCTGTCTTGCGTGATGACGTTTTGACACTAGTTGGTAATTTGTTTTGCAGTTGGTGAAAGAGGCTGGCGGTGCTTCCAAGAGGAGGAAGGTCCCCGTCGGCCACTTCCATGAGGATGTGTCCCCAACCCACTTCTGCAAGGTGATCCGGGCACCTGGCTTGGACTTGCTGCCCATTCCTCCAGCGTTTCGTCATCACCTAGGAGAGGTGCCGAAAGAGATCGTCCTCAAGACGAACACTGGCTGCAACTGGATTGTGACCGTTGTCGACCATAACGGAGCTGCATCGATTGACAACGGTTGGGCACCATTTGCCATGTGCCACAACCTCGAGGTCGGGCAGCTGATCACCTTCAAGATGATCAACACTAAAGTCTACAGAGTTACCATCTTCGACACCGATGACGCCGAGATTGTGAATAAGTGTGATGAACATCCTCTAAACCTGCATCTGGTACCTGCCACCCCGCAGTCCTGAAGTCTCTCTTTACCTGGTCTAGGGTTGCTGTGAATGTTATCGATATGATCATGTGACTGTTATCGCTTGTTGCTACCCATGCTGTTAAGACTGTTGCCCTTTTATATCCTAGCATTGTCCATGTTTTCATACTGTCTTAGTTCTTTCAGTTCTGGTGCCCCTATGCTGGTAATCTCACCACTCGAAGAAGTGGTGATAGTACAAGCATAGGTGCATGTAACCAAACGTCGTGAGAGCGGCCTTATTTCAACGTGCGATCAACCAAATAGCGCGTGCTTGAATTTTTGCACCCAGCGAAACGAGCCTGGCCAGAACAATGTTGGCAACCAAATGGGTTGCACAACATGGCTCAGGTCTCATTTTTGCTGTGCCAGGCCCAACTCAGCCACGGATGCAAAAGGGCTAAAATCGATGCGGGCAACCAAACACGCCCAAGACCACTGCTCGTTCTGGCTTTGCGGCGGGAGCATGATGCGGTAGCGCGCGTGGAAGACGACCACCCTAACAAGACCCGATCAAGATGAAGGTCGTGGCGCCCTTGCAGTCGACGAAGAAATCCTCACAAAAGTCGATGATTTCTCCAGTCGGTCGATGATGCATACGTGACCAAGAAGCTCTGCAACGAGCTGGCTCCTTTTCTAATTAAAGAACCGTTTCTTTTAGGCAGTGGCAAAATCCCTATAATTATACGAAGTTGAACAGATGTGTTGAGTTGTCCAACATTGTATCAATCTGAACCGTTGGTCAAATATGGAAGGGCCGAGCTTTAATGTATCAACACAAGTTTGCTCTTTTAATAGTAGTATAGATGATTGTACGTGTTTGTTTAGCGTTTTCCAAATCGGAAACAAAATCCGAAACTAATTCAAACCTATTTCTTAAACCATTATAAAATTCGAAACCACAATTTAAAATTCGTAACCATTTTTAAATGAACAATTTTCAATTTGGAACAATTTTTTAATTCAAAACCATTTTTAAATCTTGAACACTCTTCAAAATGAACCATTTAAAAAATGAATAATTTCTAAGTTCAGAGCCATTTTTATATTTGGAACCATTTTATAAAATAGACAATTTAAATATTTTGAACTAATTTTAATTGGGAACATTTCTAAAAATTTGGAATCATTTTAAAATGAACAATTTTTAATTTAATACAATTTTCAGATTTGAAAACATTTTTATATTTGGAAGCATTTTCAAATGGAAACAAAAACAAACTGAAAAAAATAAAAAATAAAACAAAACAGAAAAGAAACGAAAAAAAGAAAAAAAAATGAAAAAAAAAAGAAAAACGAAGGAAAAAATGGGAAACCCGCCCATGGGCTGGCCCGGTAGAAGCTGCCCCGTGAGCGGCTCTCGCCTTACGCACCGCTAACGGGCGGTGCATAGGATTCGCCCTAGCGAGCAGTAACGTAGTCATGATTAGCATATGCCCCAGGCCATCTTGAGAGTACTCCAGCTACAGTACAAACATCACTACACTGTAATAACAAATTAGACTATATTTTGCAGCAACTAATTAGACTATATTTCTAGGCTCACGTCCCGGGCCAAGGCCAGGTGGCCTGGAGCCTGTGTATGCCCGTGCTCGCGGACGCTCCACGCCACCCGAAGGAATAGCTACATGGGCTGCTCCAAAATGCGGCCCAACTAAAGAGGTACACTCCCTTATCAAATATAAGAGCATCTCTAATGGGCCTCCAAATGATCACTAAAAGGCCTAATGGAGTCCGAACGCAAAAAACGCCTCCAACAGCACTCTCAAAGGGTTGTCCCGGGAAATTTTGTTTCCGGCATCAGTTTGGAGGCCCTCTCGGGGGTACAGAACATGGGGAGAAAATGCGTCTGACTGGGGTGGCCCGCCCTCATACACAAAAGGCCCCAACAACGCACCCTGCTCGAGTTCGATGATAACAACTGGGCCACGTGGCTCCCACGGTTCGAGCGCGAGCACAACAAGGTGCTCGCCGCCTACGACGGCCCAACACCAACGGGTCGCTACAACGCAGATGGCGGTCGCACCTTGTGAGACGGCACCAGCCACGCCATCGCCTCCGCCATCGAGGCCACACGGCAGCATGCTCTGGCGGGGAACAACACCTTGTTGCGGCTGATGCCGATTCGGCCACGGCGCAACGACGAAGCTACATTGTCGTCCCCTCTGTGGAACGACAACGACGGCGACTCGCCAGGGCTACTGTCGGCGATCGCGGACTCGGTGGTCACAATCGACCGCGAGAACCCTTGGTATATGGCCACCGTGGCCACCTCGGTGGCAACGACGGCCTCATCCTACTCCGGCGGCGCGTCTTGTAGCCGTGCGCAGCGCCGCCAAGTCGGCGCCTCCACCAGCCGCGCCTCCTCCTCCGACTACATCGTGCTCGATGACGACAAGAACGACGACGGGTGGCTGGACACCACCGACGAGGAGTAGTTTTAGGTTTAGGTTTAGTTTTCTCAAATTTCATTCAAAAAAATTATAATATATAATATATAATATATATGAATGAAATTTGAATGTCTTTCAAATTTTTCTATATTTACTTAAAGTTTTTTTTGGTTTGGGGTGCGCCACTATGGTCTGCACCCCCAATTGACTGTACATATCTCCGAGACCCTCCAATTGAGGCCCAATTGGGGGGTGCCGGACACTAAGATGTTTTAGCCTTTTCTATCACACACGTATTTAAACTTGTTTTAGTTTATGATGCATATGAATATATATACTAAAACACGTTTATGTATGTGAAGTTTAGAAAAGGGTAAACATCTGATATTTTGATACGGAGGGGTACTTTTGTGTACGTTTTTCACAAGCTAAACATTTTTTGTTTTAAACTTTTTAAAATCTGAATGAGTTTATATCCTGACATTTTTAATTGTGGATTTTTTCTAAATATGATCATTTTTAAAAAATAATAAAAGAAGAAAAAATAATAAAAGCGAAAAAGAAAAAAGAAAACAAAATGAAAAGACGGATAGAGGGGCCGGCCCATTTGCAGGGCCCTTCAGGCGGCGGGGGTGCGTAGCGCGGCTAAGAGCGGTATATAGAAATTGTGTCGCCGCCGGTGCGCGAACGAGTTCTTCGTACGGTTCATCTTACCGGCCAGCGGCCGGGCGACATTCTTTATCCAAGTGTGCAGTATGCTGTTCGCAAATGGAGATCCGAAGCTGAGCGTCTGAAATTCAGCATCGCAGTCGCAGCCTACCCGTCTGGAAATCAAACAATCAAGGTCGGGGTTCCCATCCAGTTGAGACGAGAGATAACAACTTACCGAGTGACCTTTCTCTATTGCTGGACAGCGAGATATGACGCCCAGGCTGTGATAGTCGTACGTACGTACATGACAGAGCTACAGAGCAGAGAGGTACCCTGTTGGCGGGTGGTTGGCAGATCAGAATCATCAGATAGATCTGGAACAAGGAGGCAAGCACACACAGATTTGGATGTCATGTGACACTACCGCAAATAGAAACGCGCGCACGCACATAAACACCAGTCAGGTACGTACGGGTCCTGCAATGGGAGCGTACGGTGCGACCCGAGTGGAGCACTGGAGCACATGTTGGCTATAGGGGCTGGACTGGTCCATGCAGCGCAATGCACGCCCACCCTAGCTACCCGCCAGGGCCAGGCCACCAATAATTGTTCAATCTACAGTTAGTATATATTTTCTTTGCAGGTTATTTTTTATGAACAGAGTATACCCTAGCAATGTACGACTAGCTAGCGTGCGCGTGCCTTGCCCTCCGTGAGAAAGTGTCGACTACAAATGTATGTATGGTCAAATTGAGTCAAGGGACCACGGACGGACGGCAAAGCTCTTTAAGCTGGATCAATCTCTTTAAACGTTGGCCTCCCAATGCAACATCGCCTACGTTACCCTGAGCATATCTCGAGCGAATTTCAAAGAAATCCATGTGTGGACCACGGAGCTGGCGGGCGTGCTTGCCCTTCCGTGCGTGTGTAAAGGTTGCAACCTACCTAGGTAGTGCATCACGCACCGAAACGGGTCTAGCCGGTGCCATGACGCAGCGAAGGTAGCCAAAACGACGCCCACAAAAAAGGTTACGACACTGTAGAAATTGGCGGCGGAGCACTGGGCTTTCGTACGGAACCGCCTTCTCGGCCCCCCGGTGTTTCAGACCACTCCTCTCATTGAATCAGCTCCCAAAACGCGACCTGGGATTTGCAGGTCATCAGATCTAATCTAAAGGCCCTAATCTAGCATCCGAGTCGCAGGGCATAATCCGGGCCAAGGCTCCACCATCCTTGGCCTGCGTCGTTACCTTCTTGGAGGATTTGTCGTGGGTTCTGGTTTTGGTTTCCTACCGTAGTCATCTGAACTTTCGCTCTCCGGTTCTTTTATGTATTATTTATAATCTCCTTTGTAAAAAGATCAACTCAGCACGTTATATCGGCTTGGCCGCTATGACTTTATTATAAGGGGGGCTATGGCCCTAGTTGCACAAAATGGGGCCAAGTACAAGACTGATTCGATAATGTGCTCCGCGTTTACTGGTGTGACTGGCCTTTCCCTAGTTAATGTTGGCATTACATATGAAAGTACTAATTGGGTGACATATTGAAAAGATAGTTTTTGCATGATCAATACTCATTCACCTAGATTTCAGAGATTTGTCAAATACATCTTATAAACAGGAATAGAGCGAGTACAACGTTCCATTTTGGTATTCGAGGTGCGTATCTTGGTCTGTCATCTCATACGGAGAGGCCGGCCGTCGGCCGATGAGGCTTTTTGACCCTTGGGTTGGGTACTCCTGGGGACATGAGCATGCATGCTCAAGGCAAAGAAAGAAGAAACCCACGGGGGAGGCATGCATGTTGTTGGTTCCTCTCCTCTGCGATCAGAGCGCGCATCGATCGATCGCGTGGTACCGTCAGATCGCCAACGGCAACGCATGCGGCACGCGTGCATGCACTTTGATCCGCTAGCTGGCGGGGCCTTCTATTCTGTAGGTGCATTGTATATCTCTCTCACGTCGCCTCACACAAACTTGCTGTGTCGTGCCTGCTCTGGCCGATGAACCCAACAATCCACAGGCAACCTCGCCAATTATTCATGCAAATATGCTACTACATCCGATCTAAAATAAGTGTAGCAGCTTTAAACTGGATAGTTTACCCTGTGAATATATAACATTTTTTTGTTCAAAACCGCGACAATTATTTTGCATCGGAGGGAGTACATAATATAAAACATTCATCCGGATGCACCACTCCTCCACATCTTTCCATTCAGTATTGAAAGTACCACTCCTCCACATCTTTCCATTCAGTATTTATGAATTTCAAATAATGGCTTCGAAATAAGCAAATGTCTAATTCGAAACTGTCTAGGCTCACACCCAAATAGTCCAACGTATTGAGCGACTGCATCTTGGACTTTCCCGAACAAGAGCAATTCACTCTCATGGAAATTAATTTTGGGACCCAACAACTGTTTGAACGATGACAATATTAGCTTTCGGTTCTTAGCCTTTTCAAGATCATGATCGATAAAAGAATCATGTTGTATGCATACTGGAGGATAGACAACCCACCATCTACCAGATGTGGGACTGTCCCCTAATTTTGACCAACTATCTCCGCGTGCTTAATCAATACGGCAAACATATCTGCCACTATGTTAAATTGTTAAATGTTGTATGTCATCGGTGACTTTAATGGCCACAATACCTCTAGTGACAAAATATTGGATCCAAGCACGACCGACCGTGGGGTTTCACAAAACTTCCAAAAACAAGATGCAAAAGCGCGAGGCTTCTTCACTTGCATTGCAAAGAGACATTGAAGGGGTTGATCGACAAGAAGGAGGTCAAGTGCCAAAAGAGATGGACAAAACGCTTAAGAAAGATGAAAAAAAGGAGCACCTATCTCGAGGTAAAAAAAAGCTCAAAATTGATGAGAGAAATGTCTTATCAAAAGCCAAGAACGTTGAGATCAGGTCCAAGAAAAGTTGAGGTCAAATCCCAAACAGTAAACCGCGGGTTGCTCGCCGAGGAGAACCGGATCATGATGGCCGAGTTGACCCTCATGGACCCCGTTAGAAGGGCTTGGTTTGAGAAGAGACAAAAGATGATCCAAGATAGCAATGCGTGATTTCACGCCATATTTATCCTTTTTTGTATGTTCACGCATAAACTACGTGTCATTTGAGATCCTTTTGGTACTTTGTGTAGTATGCCGGATAGAGTGGCTAATTAGTGCTAAAATATTTGTTCTCATTTATTTAGATTCATTTTCATTCACATATAATGTGCTGATTGTGTGAAACTGAAAAAGAAAACATGAAAATGAGGGACGTTGTTGGGTGCACTATCCATTCTAAACGGATGAAGGGCAGATATAAACATGTGGCCTGTCCTTCTTCCCCCTAATGGATTAAAATGGTCACCTTTGGTGTTTTTGTAGGGCGACCCGGTGGACCGTCACCTAGGTACAGGTTGACAAACTTCGGCCAAATCGACACAATCCAAACATTTTATCTGTTGAAGAACGAAATATACTTCGTGTCATAGGAGCGTACGCTCCCATTGTTCAAAAATATATTTGAAAACAAATCCGCAAAAAAAGAACATTTTGACGTGGCCTGTGTTAGAAGACATAAAAAATCCCTCGTAATAAGTCGTTTTGTAGCAGCCAAATTTGTCTTTTTTTTTACACAAGCCACATAAAATGTCTTATTTCCTTGAAAATTGGTGCTTGAACATAAAATATTCGTATGTACCCTTGAATATTTTTCTAGAGTCTTTTGACATAGTAAAAGAAATATTTTTAAATAACGAGAGTATCTACTCATACTCGTATACACCGCCTCCGTCGTTATTGGGCTAGGCCATGGTGTCGTCGTGTCGAGCTCAAACGGACCGGGGAGGAGGTGCAATAGGGGATAGTGCCTCTAGACGGCGCCACTGCTCACAGCGGCGGCTCCACCCATCAAAGTCAAGTCTGCATCAAATACCAGAACTTCACATGAGGTTTCCCTGGCCACCATCCGGCCACGTACGTACAGTATACCGTTCGTTGCCTCATCGCTGCAACCTTAAAACCTCCTGCGGTCTCTCTCTACCCCAAAAAAGCTCACTGCCAAGGACATGTGCTTCGTGTCAATTCCCGACTGGCGCTCCCTGGTTTAATATGTTATCTCTCTCTCGCCGCAGCCCCACTGCCCACACTGATGATCCCCCGATTTTGGACCAAACCCGGCGAGCGGCCAGCCTAGCTCTAGTTAGTGGAGGGGTACCGGCAGATCGAGCTGGGCAGACGCCATGGCCGATGATCTCCCAGCGGGTAGAGAGAGCGCGAGCTGGGAGAGAGAGAGCCTGGTGCATGACTTGGCCCACCTCCATCCCTTTGCTATAAATCAGTACGGCTGGCCGGTACAACATACAAACCTCCTCCTCCTCCTCCTCGATACTTCCAGCTAGCCAAAACTAACACCCCGCTTCTTTCTGCGTGGGCTAGCCGTTTCCTTTCGGCCATGTTGGTTGAGCAGTGCCGGCCGGAAAGGTGATGGAGTGGGGGACGGTTGAAGCGCGGCGAGCGGGGTGGGCGCCGGCTGGGCGCGCGCACGCGGTGACAGAAGAGAGTGAGCACACGGCCGGGCGGGACGGCACCCGGAAGCCGGTGCCGTCGCGGCTGCGTGCTCACTGCTCTATCTGTCACCCGGCTGCCATCTTCGGATCGCCCCACCGGTGCTCCTCCTGCTCCGTCGTGCCCAACCCCTCCTCCGTCGGTTGTCCCCCGCGCTCCCTCATCCGTAGCCACCTTTTGGCACGCACTTTTTGATTCGGTTAACGCTGATGGGAATTTTCTTGAACCTAGACCTTGTAGGCAGCGCCGTACTAGCCGGCTGGTTTTCCCTCCCTCGCCTCGTACGTCGCCCGCCGTTCATCTTTCCCGAGGAGGGAGAGCCTGCCCTATTCCGCCTTTTCTGCTGCCCTTTCTCGGGATATTCATTTGGCCATGGATGGACGGAGGCATCCCGGAACACGCGTGCAGGCCGTGGCCGGGTATCCATCCATCGACGCACGCAGGAGCGACACCTCGGCATGCAGGACTATACTTTTGACCAGATCTGCTCACTTATTGCTGACCCCTGTTCTTCTTCTTCTTCTTCTTCTTCTTCTTCTCACATCCATCTTCCTCTTCCAGGGTACAGTACGATGACGACGAGGACGACGAGCTCACATGCAGCTCAGGACTGATGACAATCCGATGTGGTGGATTGATAGCGGAGCGCTAGCACGCCGCAGCCACACAGATCTGCAGCTCAGATTGTCCGTTATCATCATCCGGTCAGTTATCTTCTGCTGTCTCCTGTCCTTCCTGTTCTTCAGAGTTACTACTGCGACGCTAGCTGGGTATTCAAAGTATGAGTAATGGCGCAACGATCCCTTGTCCCCCAGCTGCGGCTCCACAAATGTAGGATACACTGTTCCATTCATGGCCCCCGTACATGCTAGCGTCAAGGTCCCGCGCCCCACTTGCATGTTTGACTCGACCTTTGGGTCGGGCTCCTGTGCTGACAAAGAAACTTCAACTGAAACTGTTTCCAGTGGATGTGGATCGATCATGCTACTCATGAGTTTATGATTTTTGTTTTTGTTTTGAAGAGCTAGCCTGAATTTTGGGATTGGGAGGCTTAACATGATTTTAGGCTCTCGTTCTAGTAATTAGTCTCTGCTTGCAAATTAAGTTAACACTCGTATCTTCGTCCTAACTGAATGCATGGCTAATCCTATCAGGAAGGCGTTGTAGATTATGAAATTTTTGGCGTTATTGTTCCATTTGTTACATAAGTTGGTTATGGGACATAAAAGCTCAACAAATTGTCTGTTTTTTATACTCCGGTAGCTCTCATTTCTAGTTACTTTTTTATTTCAAAATAAGAGACAAGTTTTGTGTGGTAGACTATCTAACTCTGACCTAATGATTTTTTCAATATTTCATGCTTTAGGATGTAGCTAGAAAGTGGTTTCTTCTAACTGCCACGTGCATGCATGTCTATTAGTGTTTTTTTTTTTGTAAACATGCTCCGTAGGAATTATAGTTATTTTTCTGCAGTAAATTAATATTCAGTTGCACTTAGTACATGCATATGGCCCTTGAAGTTTTTTGAAATGGCTAGACCACATCACATATGCAAAACCTGAGATTCTCTTCAGGTCCTTATCCAGGTTGTCCTCCGTCTCTTGTTATCATGCATCAAATTAACATTGGTGCATGAATCTTGCATGCATGCATTTTAGTGGGTGTACTGGTTTATATACAACTTTAAGTTCCATGCATTGCATATGTGTGCTCATATTATTTCTAATTGTGTGTTCTGTTTGCAAGCATGTTAATACGGAAATTTTGCTGCATCTCTACTGCCTAACAAGTAAACTTGTACATTACACTATCAGCTGTATCAAAATAAGTTAACATTGCCATGTTTCTGTAAGATTCAAGCTTCTAGAACATAGACTAGAGGCTAACATGAACTTCCACAATGATTTTGATTATCAATTTATTGCTTCCCATATATAGCAGTCTTTTCTAAGCTACAATGAACCTACACTGTAGTAATAAACTTAAGTTGACATATGATGTCTCATGCTGCAATATTGCGCCGTTTGGGAGAGGAAAAAAGTCTATGCAGGTTAGAAAAAAGGTCTATGAATTTATATTAACTATCACTTGCCTTTCTGTATTGGCCAGATACTATCAGATTTTCATTCAATTTTTGTTTAATTGTGTGACATTTTATAATGTTATAGTAGACTTATGATTCTTCTAAGATTTTATTATCACAACTATAACGCCACTAAAGTTATGTACAAAGTTAGTGGCTGTTTAAGGCTCAATAACAACTAGCCTCATTCAGAACTTTCCCGTTAGTCGTAGCATATGATAATGTCTGATTTTATACGTCTCCTTACTCCTACCACGTGTTATCAACTCCAACTTGCAAGATGGAATGCATGCACTTAGCAGGTTTGAGGCGCCTGAGGGTTACATATTAAAAGAACAAAACTAGGGGAATATTTGACTTTTAATAAGTGAAAATGGAAACTGAAACTCATGATCCCACGTTCGCACCACATCATTGTGCATTTTCACTAGGTTGCATTGACACTTACTACCAGTCGGCAGCCACTCTACCAGCGCTGTGGAGTCTGCGAATTCCGGTACATTAGTTTTGTTGTTATGGCTCCGATATGTATGCTTCGAGTTACTTTTGTACCCACATGCCAGTTTTGAATAAATTAAGTGCTTTTGAAAAGCTTCCGTGATGTCAAGCAAAACTAATTAATGAAACATTTGTCATATATTCTACTATTCAGTAACTTATGTATCTGTTGAAATATATTACCAGCCACTATCCGTCAGTATGCACTCTTGGATGCATATAAGCTATGTCTTGGATATGCCCACGCATGTCATCACAGAAATAAATCAATCAGATCCTCTTTTTAGTAGTTACAGTTTCAAGCAAAACCATAAGAAACATTGCACTGTTGACTCACACGACCTATATTGGAACTTATTGTTGCAGATTTTTGTTTCAAGTATTCAATTACAATAGGTTAGCTAGAGCTGCACGACATATTGGACCAAATTGGACGCATATAATTCACATGGTAAGCAGATAATTAAATTGTCTAGTTTTATCCACATGAATCTGTGCAAGGGATTAATAAAGGGCTAACATTGGAGTAGTCAAGTATCATGCATGATATAGTTTTGCCGTGTGTTGTGTCCTATAATTAATTTCAGCATTCATGTGCTTCTAGCTTTACATGCGCAATTGTATAGCCTTAATTAGCTCTTTGTAAAACAGTGAAATTTCAGGCCAAAGAAGGGATTTTGGCATCTGCTTTTGTTTATGAAATGGCTGTATGTATGTGAATCCTCCATCCTCTGATCAGAAATCAACCTTAATTTTGGGAAGAAGGTAGGCAGATAACAATGTCAACCTGACAATTGAGGATTCTTTTCATGTTTGGTTACTTCATTCTCAACCATTTATTTCCGACTAGGTTGTTAAACAAAGCAATAAGGTGCATGTTAAAATTCAACATAAAGTACATATCCAAGAAAACGTATCCTTTTTCTCAATTAGGACTATTTACAATATTGTATCCTACCAGTTCATGATGCATATGAGATGGATTATATGATGGGCCTGCTCCACATTTAGCCTTTTAAGTGACTCTGGAGTTCATATGCTGCCAGAAGAAGCACGAGAGATTTGTTGCAAAGAAAGACGTTCTTTTTGGAATATTATACCTGTGTCGTGTGTAATGAGGCTGTGGTGGAAACTAGAGATCATTTATTCTTTCACTAGAGGCTGGGTGTAATTTGTATCTCCGCGATATTAATATACACTCTTTATCTAAAAAAAAATTTCTTTCATTGCTCTTTTGCCAGAACTTCCTGGAGGCTATTACCACCTAATGCTGTTTTGTTATATAAGCAAGGGCTGAACTGTATTCAGCATCTGAAATTCTGAAGGAGAAGATTGCCAAGCCTTTCTTCATGGAGATCATCCTGATGGGGCTCTGGGCTATTTGGAAGACCAGAAATGCTTTCATCATCAATACCAAGCCTCCAAGTCTTTCTTTTTCGTAAATCTTTTGCCTGGCATTTACAAAAAAGAAAAGCTCCGTACCTGCTGCCCGTGTATGCCCAAACCAGCATTCAGGAGAGAATATCTAGTGCTTCTAGCACTGTTTCCTGTGCTATCTTTAAAAATAATTAAATGTTTTAAAATAATTTATAAAAAGTTGAGTATTTACAAGGTATGTGTCTACAACATCCAAAATTTTCATGTCCAAATTCGAAAGTAAGTTTGGAAAATAAAAACACAAATCTAGCATGAAAAATGGAGTAGTCGACCATCTAAGGATTTTGGAAAACAAATACTCAATTAATCCCTAAATATTGAACTGGCGGGGACTGTCTTATATTTTGAGACATTGGAAGTATATATTTGCATCACAGACTCCAGTACTACATTCTGCCGTTCAACTGTATCAATTCAACGCTGAGAAATTAACTACCCTAAGATTGCTTGCCTCCTAATGGGGACAACCAAGTGCAAAAGCAAAGTGACAGACTGTCCTCGGACTAGCATATGTAGAGAGAAGTCACTCACGTAAAAAAACAAGAAGAGTCACGATGTTGGTTGACGATCTTTGGTTTGTCCGCTTGTACTCTTACTCGTGTCGTTATGTGACTTTGGTGTTGCCCTTTGCTTTCGGTTGAAGTGTTTGTGGGTGGTTTCCGTGCGTGTTCAAGTGTCAAGGCTTGTGTTGTGCTTGTTGTGTGTGCTGAGAGCTTGCTGGGTTGTCGATGCGACCGTATGTTATTGTGAGTAGCTCGGGTTGGTTCTGTATGGGTTTTCGCTCGGTTTTTCGAAAATTAACTGGACAATTCTATTCTTCTTAATTAATAGATTGGAGCAAAGTTTCGTTCCTGTTTCAAAAAAACTACCTAAGATACATAAAATACACACTTACACATAGCTCGAGCGTCCCTCCTAACCGGCGATAGGAGATGCTGAGCTCATCCATTGTTGAGGACAGCTCGGTATCAGCAGCTAGTTCATCGTTGGCTCCAATTATCTTCTGTTCCGTGGCATGATTGCCAACACTTGAATTTGCTTCAGTGGCCGATTCCATAAACTATTAAATGCAATGTTTAGGATATCTCTTATTGGGAAGTTATCGATCGACCCAACATAAGAGGTAAATCGACTGGTTTATCGGCATATCAGCCGATTTATCGGCCGATTTATTTTATCGGTTAGACAATGAGAAGCGATAAATCGGAACTTTATCGAAATATCAGCAAATATCTTGAACAGTGATTAAATGTGGATCAAATTGATTGTGGCAATCACTTACATAAGAGCATGGATCAAACACACAAATTAAAAGAACTAGACGAATAGTCGAGTCAAATGATTCTATTTGAATACTAAGTGGAATGTAAAGCATGCAATGCTAACTAATTTAACCCGAGAAGCCATGAGACGACTACTAAATGACAAAATCAACAACTATTGGGGAAAATTGATATCTCGCATATTCTATAGATTTTCTATTTACACATTGATATTTATCTTCTCTTTAATTACACCTACAATAGACAATCATAAAATTCGAGAAATATCTTTCAGCCTTCGATGTCAACATCATGATATTTAAAGAAACTAAAAATACATATCAACACAAACATGTATATGTAGTCCGGCCTAATTAATTCGTGAAGACGTGCAAATTTATTTTTCTTTGATTGAGAAGAATTTCGTTAAACTGAAATAATTATGAACCATTGTGTCAAAAAGGAAAGAAATAGCTCTAGTTCCGTAGGAATATATGGTTCAAACTTAGTGCAAGTGCAATTTAAATGTCAAAGATAATATTACACAAAGTGCAATTTAAATGTCAAAGATAATATTACATAAAAAATGATTGTATCTTCATATATAGTTGAAATGTGATGCGCTAAGTTTGCTAACTACAAAAAAAATTGAAAATCATAAGAGTGAGTTTTAGGTGTAAAAAATGAAAATGTTTAGTATAAATGAATGATATTGTTTGTTTTACGTCGCACTAGGGCCTACTAATAAAATAGACCAGCCTTGCTCAACCCCCAAATAAATGCTTCAACTCGAGTATTGCCCTTATTTCCCAGCCTTAAAGAAACTAGAGTCCGCTGTATAGAGATTATATTTTGTTCATTCTCCTTGATACTGTGGAACCAAACTAGTATTAGTCCTTTGACCTTGTCGGCTCAGGCATGTTATGGCAACGTCAAAAACTGGTAATATTTTCAACGTCCTTGGTTGCCAAGGCAGTCATCATATCTAGCGACCTATCGAGTGTCATTGGTCATTCATTGAGATCTCTCACCTTTAGGGTCCGAAAAACCTAGAACTGTAATGTATCCATTATTAAATTCCAGTGTTATGGAACATTTCGATAACATATTAGAAATAAATAAGGTGGCATTTGCTACATGGAGAGGCAGATCATGTTCATCATAGTTGGGATCTACAGACTAGATAGATATCGCAACCAATCAGCCGACACCTGACGAGCCCTGAACTATCTACAATCCACGGGCAAGGGCCGCCATCCGTCGTTTATGGTGTCAAAGTGCTACGGAGCAGCTTGGTGGAAGTCACTAAAATGGACACACGTCGCCTTGCAATTGCCTATCAAATAATCGACGTCCTTGACGACGTCTCAACCAGCGTCGATGTGCACATCAGAATTTCCCTCACAACTCTCCAACGGATCAACTCTAAGCCTGGTTGAATTATCGAATTGGTGGCGCTAGTACAGAACGACACTATGCAAACAGGTCAAAACTCTTATCGGAAACCGAAAATACTACGTTACCTGAGACTCGTTATTGATGTAAAGACCTTAATGGCAACGGTGGTGTTTTATCATGCCCCCTCTCATGTAGGAAACATATAATACATTAGGTCCTTACTGAGAAATTTCATATTACCTATGATATTTTACTAATCCATGTTTCTAATAAGCGCTAGAGGAAAAAAAACATGGTGAGACGGGCTACGCTGTCGCTGGAGCCTGCTCTTTGCGACCAGATATCCGCCGGTTCGTCACCGGTATTCCTGTTCTCCATGTTGCACAAAAGGTTATCTGACTACGCCAACTTCGGTGCGCGCACGTGGTTGGAGCTCTGCTCATTTGTCTACGCGGCCGCCAGATGAACGTCGACTATGGGCGCGTTTGGTAGCCTACAACAACCCCAAACAGTCCCGTGGGTTGCAGAGCCAACCGGTTTGTTTGTTTGCCTGCAGCCCGTTTTTTGGCTGGCATGCTGCTTAAAGCACTCCCGGGTCAGCCCGATAGGAACTGCCGAATCGGCAGTTTCCATGGAGCCAGGCCGCGGGGCTGCAAAAAGTGGAGACGAGCGTGCGCGCGGGGAATGACGGGAAACAGCGAAATCCTTCCCCTGTTTCGCGCCATACCTACCGCCTTTCCCCTCTCTTGCCGGTCACCTCCGCACTTTCCCCAAACCACACCGGCGGCTCCTTCCAGGCGACCAGATCAGCGACCGGACCGGCGACCACACCGGCGGCTCCTTCACCTTCACTTACGGCGGCTGGCCCACGGTTGTGGCACCGGAGCGGCTGCAGCCAAGGATCCGCGCCGTCGTCTCCACGGGCGGCAAGCCCTGCACTTCTTCATCGCCGACAGCGCCGACCTCTCCATCATCTCCAATGGCGGGAGCCAAGGTAAAACTCTTCCCTACTAGTGTTAGAACAGAACGGTACAATAGATCTAGAATGTATTCATGTCAGATCCATTCTATTAGGACGACGCAATGGCGTTGACCAAGCAGACGGCATCACTGGTTGCCGTCATTCAAGCCTGGATGATGATGATTCACAAGTTCTTAGTTAAGCGGTATGCTTTTGCTAGACTCCCGTATGGTCCTATGTTAGCTCGAGATCGGGAGAGGATGGTAAATCTGAACTTCATCTACAACACTTGTGAGGTAGAGTCTATTCAAATGCTTAGGATGGGTAGAGGACCCTTCTATGAACTTGTCAAGAGGTTTAGGGAGGGGGGTCTGCTCAAGGATAGCATCCACACGTCTGTGGAAGAGCAAGTTTGCATCTTCCTTCATGTCGTAGGCCATAACCAAAGGTTCAGAGTCATCCATAGCACGTTCAGAAGATCAATTGAGACAATCTCCCGGTACTTCAAGCAAGTACTATACGCTATCGGTGAGCTAAGGCATGAGATGATCAAGCCGCCCACAGACCAAACGCCGGCGAAGATTAGAGATAGCTTCAGATGGTACCCGTACTTCAAGGTAAGCATTACTCTGTTTGTGCAATCAGTGTTGCCAAATGTTAGGACAGAGTATTCACTAACAGTTTTTGCCATTTGCAGGACTGTATTGGCGCCATCGACGGTACTCACATCACAGCTAGAGTGTCGAAAGAACAATCCAAAGCTTTCAGAGGAAGGAAGCACTACACCAGGCAGAATGTGCTTGCAGCTGTGGATTTTGATCTGAAGTTCACCTATGTGCTGGTAGGCTGGGAAGGATCAGCGCATGATGCAACCATTCTTGCGGACAGCATGTCTAGACCTGACGGGATCAGTATAACTGATGGTAAGTTTTACCTTGGTGATGCTGGTTATGCTTGTCGCCCTGGAGTTCTCCCCCCTTTCGAAGCACCAGGTACCATCTGAACGAGTTCAGTTCAAGATTCGCTCCTGCGACAGCCAAGGAATTGTTCAACCTGAGACACTCGAGTCTTAGAGTGACAGTCGAGAGAGCTTTTGCTGCACTGAAGAATCGATTCAAGATTCTGGACCAGAAGCCATTTCACACCTTCGAGACCTAGGTGAAGCTTGTCCTTGCATGCTGCTTCCTGCACAACTGGATCCTGGGGTGGGGTTTTGATGAGCATGTCCCAGATGAGGCGGATGTGACACCTGATGACATTGATCAAGGCCATGGCGTCGCCGCCGATGACAATGAAGCTTGGAAGAGCAAGCGGATTGAGTGGGCTGAAGCAATGTGGGCAGACAGAGGCAACAACAGGTTCAGAAGATGAAGCATCACCGTGAAGAAGAAGAGGACCATGAAGAAGAAGATGATGAACTCTGAACTCCCCCACAAACTATCTACCGGTCTGTAATATCAGTACTGCTTGATTCGTACTAGTTAGGGCTGTCGTATGGATGAACTGGAACTGACATTCGTAGTAGTTAGGGTATGAACTGAAACTGTCATTCGAGCTAGCTAGATGAACTGCATTTGCCTATTTCGTCTACCGTTGTTTTGCTTGCAACCAAACAAACCGCCCTGCAGCGAGCAAGCCGTTTGGCCGTAGCTGCAGGCTACCAAACGAAGAGCACGAAACTTGCTCACTGCTGCGATGCGGGCTACCAAACAAGATGGACAACACGTATTTAGGGTGGCTACACTCAGCACTGCCCGCTGGAGCATGCTCCAAGGCAACGAGATATGGCTGCAGGCTACCAAACAGGCCCTATGTCTTCACATCAGCTCTTACTGCGCAAGATGTCTTGCTCGTTGAGAAGGCTGCTTTGGTGCACAGTGTACGGAGCCCTGCTCATACGTCTTCACAACGGCCGGATCGTCATCAGGCATCCACCAATCGCTATACATGAGGATTGAGGCATGTTCATTGTAAGAAAAAAAGCGTTGCTAAGGAGTATTGATAAACAACTAAACCAAGCAGTGTGGAATTTGTAGCTCTTTATTTTATTATTTTGACCATTTAAAAAATCAGAAAAATATATGTGCACATAGCCACGGATGTACTCTACGAATTTGCAAGATCTTAATCCAAAATACGGCGTATTCTAGGCTACAGAGAAAAGATAAATTTACAGATCTGGTGTGTACAATGCACCTCCAAATCTTGTCAGAATTTGTCTTTCTTACACAGACCAAAATATAAAACATTTCAGATAGAAATTTTGCACAATTGTAGGATCCGGTACAAGCAACCTCCAGATTTATTTTTAGAATTTTGTGAAACTTTAAAATGTTTTTTTGAAAATTTAAAATATAGGGCTCTAGGTAGCCCGGGCTACAAAAGGCTTTTTCGCTAAACCATTGCTAAGCAGACGTTTATAAGAAAAAAAGAGCAGATAAACAACTAAACTTGGAGCGGAGGAAGCCCCCGAAGACCACGACATCGCACTGTCCGCCGCCGCCATGCACCGCGCCTCTGTGTCAGCTAGGTTTTCACAGAGAAATTGGGGTACTGAGACTGGATTAATGCGTGCTGATTCGCATACTGCAGGTTTTTTCTTTTGCAAAATTACCAGGCCTTGTCGTGTGCACGCCCTTTTCCACCCTGGCATCGCACGTGTCGTCTCCTGAACACTGAACGGGTTTGTTCCAAATTCAAACAACTGAGCAAGTTCTTGTACCTCTCCACCCCAGTTTGCAAGTTCTTGTATGATTTTGCTCCCGCTTGACAAGTTATTGTACTGCTGGTGCTAATGCGCCATAAAGAGTTACCTGCCGATGTGCTCTGATTGCGCCCAAGTGAGCTTCAGACTGTACAGACTTGTTGGCAATAGTTCCCAGATGGAACAACCAATGACAGTGAGCAGTCAATCAGAAAACAAACACATTTTGCATCACAGAGAATATACATCAGTACATACATGCTGCCGTTCAACCGTCTTCACAAGAAGAGAACTACACTAAGATACACAAAATACACACACGCTTATACATCACTGAGCGTCTCTCCTAACCGCTGCTACGAGATGCTGAGTTCATCCATCGTTTTGGATAGCTCCATATCAGCAGCTAGCCCGTTGGCTCCATTTGTCTTCTGTTCTATGGCGTGATTGCTAACACTTGAATCTGCTTCACTGACTGGTTCCGTAAGCTTAGCACCAGCTGAACCTGTGGCACATTCAGCAAACCGGTAGCAGGAAACGAGATGGTCATTCGTCATGCCAGAGACTTGCATGAAGGTGTACACGACTGTTGGGCCTACGCTACGGAAACCCCTTCGGACCAAATCTTTGCTTATCGCGTCTGCTTTGGATGTCTTGACAGGGACCTGGCGGGGATACCTGAATGTGCTCAAGATAGGTCTGTGGTTCACAAAGCTCCAACAGTACTTATCAAATGACCCAAATCATCTATAACCTGCATTGGCACAAAAACTGTGATCAGAAAACACATAGTTTAAGAATATCTTGGGGCAAAGGTCATGTAAGCTGAATCCAAAATGTCTGTATGAAAGGCAAAGGTTTTGTTTCAATACGGAGTTACGAAAAACTTTGGTAGACTTAAGTACAGCCATATCACATCGCACTTGTTCTAATCCAAAAGCAGCTCTTAGATTTAACAATCCACACTGACATTACGGTGTCATAACATTATTATGAGTAAAAGAGCTGGCTAACCTTCAGTATCTGTCGTGCGTTCTCAATAACACCGCGGAGTTTCTGTTCAGATAACAAGGAGCTACTAGGACTTCCCGGTGCAATGATCTTCCTCTCGCTTAATTTAGAGACCAATGCTGGGTCAAAATCCATGAAAACCTCCCTGTAAAGCACACTTGAAGATGTTACCAGGGTCGTCAAATGCCAACAAAAGAACCAAGCACACCAAAAGTATACAGAACTACCTAAATACAGATCTCTTGTTCAAAATTGTTGGCCATGTAAGTTCAGCTAATGAACCTGAGAGCACCAGCAACTCAAACAACTTCCTGTAAGTAACATATAGCAGTTCATAAGACATTCTTTGAAGAAACATAAGCAGTACGTTTCACAAAGAGTACCACACGCATATACAAACTAGTAAGCTTTAGCAAGGTTCATGTTTGCATACTTGTCATCATGAACTGGGACTCCCCATTCTTCATCATGAAACGCAACATAACATGGATCTGCACTTGCAAGCGAATATGATTAAATCATGATCACACATTCACACTAAACATAAAAATAAGATTTTGAAAGGTAAGAATGCAGCATTGGATTATATGAAGTAAATGATGCACCAATCAGCAATAAGATAGGACATATTTTACACACGATGGACTCTCAAAATAAATAGCAGATAACTGGTACAGGCAGCTTGATCTCAATGCACCCAATTTGCACTTTAAATTAAAATGAGGAAAAGAAGGATATCCAGTGTCCTGTGAAAAGCACTAACAAGTGCAATCCTACGCTGAGCACAGGTTTTTAAGTTCATGTTCCCCAAATTTAAGATGGTCCTGCACTGGATTTCAGTTGCAGCTTTGCACTATCACTGTTAAAGGGATGACCCACATGACAAGATAAATTGGTATTACATATTACCAGTCCCGTAATAATGAAAATAACATAACTGGGGCAGAAAGAGGCAGGAAAGAAAAGGACCCAGTTCTGTCTACTTTAGGACCAAGCATATGAACAGGCATTCCAATTTTTCAGCAGTAGGTCTATATGTAGCATGACCGATATTGCTCCTACATGTTATCGTAAAAGAATGCTAGTCTGACAAAACATTGTTTCACATTTGGAAGATAATAGTCATGCTTTCATGGTAGGTGACCTTACAGAATATCCACATATATGTTGTTTCAGCAAGTAGAAGTAGAAAACACCTTCATTAAATCAGCAATGTGTGAATCATTCCCAGAGAAAAATTCTGGTGTGACTAAAACCACCGTGGCATGATTCTACACTTTCCTAGTCGCATCTAGTAATACCTATTTTTGCATACAAAATCACACCAAATCAATTTGACGCATTGAAGCAAACAAGAATACTGATGCACTGAGTAACTTCTAAAGGAAGAATGGTAGGCTTATAGCAACAATAAGGTGATGCAGGTTACTAGCTACTTAATCATACGATCTCTACGGAATTGCGACTTAAGTATCTAACACACAGAAACAACATCTCTTCATAACATTTGGAATCCTAAACATCAGAGAACCCTGAAATGCTTCAGCCATAAATGAATGATGATAAAGTTCTGGTCCCGGTTCGCGTCATCTAGGATCTAGCTAGAAAATAGACTTTCTGATCTGAATTTCAGATCTGATGCAGACTGTCTCTTCTTCCTACAACAAAACCACTACTGCAGTACTAAAAACGGCTATGCTAGATGAATTGCAGGTTGATAAGTACAACGGAGCAGTGGCTCATGAAAACAACGGAAAAATACGCACCAGTCGTGGCTGTCACCCACGCGCACCTCCTCTTGAGACCAGAACCGTAATTCGGAGAAGCCGCTCCAGCCTCCCTTTCAAGCATAGCAGCAAGCTTATGATCAGTGTGAGAAACAGCCTTCTTCTTCCTGGGCCCAAACACCGGCCTCCCGATCCGCCCCGTGGACGCCCGGCTGCAGAACGAGTCCGTCGACGCGTCCGACGAGCACGACGCGTCCATAGAGAACCCCGAGCGCAGCAGCAGCTCCTGCCTGCGCATCCCCTCCGGCACGCTTAGCGACGGCAGCAATGTAGGCACGGCAGCCGGCTTCTTCTCCTCCGGTGTTGCTGCATCCCTCCCAGGCCTCGGCGACGCCTTCCGGCCCCGGGTAGCAGACACGGACCTCGTCCTGCTCCCCGCGGACCTCGGCTCAGAGTCTCCGCCGCCGGACGCCGGCGACAGCCGCCCCCTCGCGCTAGACCCGGACATTGCGGCCGAATCACCAAATTCTCCCCAAAACCCCTCCTCCTTGCCTTCAGAAACTTAGCAGGAAACCAAATCGAGGAGGCGCTGCTCGGGGAACGCCAAACGCAGCACCAGAACGCGGAGACCCCGCCGCATTCCAAGCGATCTCCACCTCTGTCTCTCCGTCCGCAAATCCGCGAGCAAAACCCTAGCAATCGACGCCCAACCTGCGCGGCATTGCGAACAGCGAGCTCGGAGGCGTCGATCTAGGCCCCAGAAACGCCCGAACCTCCCCGCGGCGAGGTCCCGGAGACGGGAACCGGAGCTCAGTCGCAGAATCTCGTGAACATCGGCGGCAGGCGAGGAAACAGCTCCCGCGAGGCCCGATTCGAGCAGCGAGCAGCGCAGCCCTTGTCGGAGTCCTAGCGACGGCGACGCGGCGCGCGAGCGGGCGGAGGGAACCCTAGGAGAGAGCACTGGCTGGCGGAGGCGGAGGCGGAGGGGATGGGAGTGAGGTGTCCGGAGCAGGAGGCGGAAGCAGAGCAGCTCGAAATTTACTGCCGCTGGTATTGGTTGGTGGTGTGGGTGCCTGGCCTGGTGTTTAGCAGCAGTAGATTTGGGTTAGCGAGGTGTGTTTTGGTCCCGGTGCTTCCCTGTTCCGACTTTGGAGAAGCAGATCTGGGAGCGAAAACTGGGTCATTTTGCTTGCTTCGAGAGATGCTGTGAGGTTGGTAGTAGTAGGAACTTAAAGTTTAACTTAGCTGGTGTCAACTTGAAGTTTACTGTGATTTGTCTCCCTTGCTTCAAGAGATGCTGCTCGTTGGACAGGACTAGAGATTGGATAATGAAAATCGGATTGGTTTCTGCCTCTACCATATTGGGTCTAGATCGAATTGGATAATGAAAGTTTGCATATTCCGTGATGAATATATATGATCACAGATTCGGAACGGAAACAGAGCAGATTTGGGCTGGATGTAAAATTAGTCGGATCGCTACACGCACATATACATCGTCAACATGCAGAAAAAAAAAAGATTGCTCAACAACCTAATAACTTAACAAAGTTGTACTCCATAGTCGGTACAGTGACCATGTAACTGAACGAATGAGCTCACAACTTGTGCTCTGTTAATTTAGACATTTCGGTAGAAAATCGAATTATTTGAATTTACAACTGTCAAATAATCCTAACTAATTTTCAGATAATCCATATTTGGATGCTATTTGACATATCATATCCTATACCATATCCGGATGGCGAGTTCGGTATCGGATAGCTTTATCCACCGGATTCTTTGAAAACTTGATATGCTGATATGAGTTCTTTAATACGAATTCACGACAGATTCCGTGCGGAAATTATCCTATCCGCTTACATTCTAGACATGATAGAGTAGTATTTCGTATTTTTCGTGCTTGATAAAAAATGTCAATAAATTCACACCCGATATTTAAAGTTAGACTTTGAAATGACAAAAAAAAAATGGCGGATACATTTTCACATTCATTACGAAGTCGTAATTTTGTGAACTGTGTAAAAAAGACCAAAAAATCTTGTGAATAGCCTTATTTTCACACCAAACTTGTTTTTTCTATACAAGGTACGCAAAATGACAGTATTCGTGAAACAACCTCGTGAATACATAGGATGTTAATATCTATGCGCTTACATCTTTTTACAATCTGTTTCACAGTTCAAAAAAAGTTTTAAAATCAATTATGAATCGTGCATTTGCACTCGGGAGTCAAAACGCATCTCTCGTGTTTTTCGTGCTTCTTTGCTCTCGGTACTTTTATTTTGGGGACATGAGATCGGGAACCTGTGAATGTGTTTCACACCGCCCTGATCATCGTACAGTCAGTTAATTGTTTTTTTCAGAGAGCGTACAATGATTACTAGCTGATCTGATCCAGTGCAGTGGCTCGACTCCACAGATCAGAGAGGGCCTTTGTAACTCTCGATCACGGCGTCGTACTTGTCCTCGTCAGCACCACCACTAGCAGAAACGATACCTTGGACCGAAGCTCCATTTCTTCGGCGCCACGAGCCAACCTCCTCAGTCGCAGTCCCTGCACACTGGTCCCGTGCCAGGTTTACGGTTGAAAATGTGGCGTGCATTTCGATCTTCACATGGCATGTGCTGCTAATTAACTAAACAGTGACGTACCCACCTTGGATCCTAGGAGTAATGTACCGCCGTATAAGCCGATAAAGTTATCCCGTGGAAATAACTTTCAGCAAAATCGGTGAAAATAACAACAAAAACATGTTTAGATGTTTCCAAAAATCATCAACAAAAATGCCGCATGTTGGGAAGTTGGAATTCTATAGGCATGCAAATTTTCAAGTTGAAACTCAAATTTGTTTAGGAGTTCTGAAAATAACAAGTTCGTCAATGAATAGTAGTCAACCATGAAGGGTAACGTTGCCTGCTATTCATTGTTGAACTTGTCGTTTTCATAGCTCCTAAATAAATTTTCGTTTTAACTTGCAGGTCCATAAAACTCTACCTTCTCAATGTAATGTTTTTATTAAGAATTTTCTACAACTTTTAAACATGGTTTTTCCGTGGTTTTCACCAGATATTCTGACCAGGCAATGCTGAGTACTTTTTTCAGATGTGCTGACTGCTGAGTACTTTCTTGATGGACCAAGACGGCAAGACTGTCTACTTCCACCTTTTTCTCTTTCGGGGGAACAGTGCCACACACCTAACACTAGCAGCAACAACACGCGTGTCCATAGACGTGAAGCTAACCGATCGCAACTAGAAGCTTCAAAGGTCAGTTTACATGTACACTGCAGCCAACGCAGCCCCAACTGAGTTTAACCTAACCTAGATATGTTTCTTCACTACTTCTGGAACAAAGGGGGAAGCGTATGTACAGTTGCATACCAGCAATGCTGGAAAAAGAATGACGAGCTTCTATACAAATGCTGATTGGTGAGCGATGCATCAAGAGAAGGTTATGAGTCCATTTACAAGGGGAGGAACCTTCTCTTCTTGAAGTACCACAGGAAACATGCGAATATGACCGCGCCGCAGACACCTGTTATGACGAGCGTCCACTCAAAGGCGTGCGGCACCTCAAACACGCCGACCCCTTCGAAGTTCATGCCGAAGACTCCTGAGACGACGCCGAAAATGGCCACCACGAATGTAGCGGTGGTCAGCAGCAGCTCGAACTGGATCAGCTGGTTACGGACGTTACCCTGCAAGAAGAACAGCATTATGATGATCATGATTCCTTGGGTTCAGATTACGGAAAATGAGACACGTGAAAGAACGTCTATCTATCTAGTTTACTGAACCTAACTACAGTTTGATGTTCCTCACATAGTCACATCGTACATACTCTTAAAACCATTAATGCATCATACATAGAAATATGACGGGTAATCCGGCATGATGTGTGTAATAAGTTGGACATCAGTCATCACCAGCTACCATAATACGGCAAGCACACATTAGCATGCTCCCAAACAAAGTTATTACTTGGTTCCACATTTGTTACAATGGTCAATAAGATAGGCCTTTTGCATTTCTTTCCCACAATCCCTTTCTCAAACAAAATAGTTTTGTGCTAAGGTAACCCCGCAGCATCCAAGAACTGGTCAACCTAAGCAGTAACTCTCTTAAATAACTAGTATATCATCATGCCAGGCTATTAGCGACTAATGACTACTCCTACAATCTCTTTCTCAAACAAGGTAGTTTTGTGCTAAGGTAACCCCGCAGCATCCAAGAACTGGTCAACCTAAGCAGTAACTCTCTTAAATAACTAGTATATCATCATGACAGGCTATTAGCGACTTAATAACTAGTATATCATCACATTTGTTACAATGGTCAATAAGATAGGCCTTTTGCATTTCTTTCCCACAATCCCTTTCTCAAACAAGGTAGTTTTGTGCTAAGGTAACCCCGCAGCATCCAAGAACTGGTCAACCTAAGGAGTAACTCTCTTAAATAACTAGTATAAGCAGTAACAAGTAACTCTTTTCTTTCCAATTTTCGACAAACAGTAGCTGTTCTCATGTACTCATTAGTACATGAGAACAGCTACTGTTTGTCGAAAATTGGAAAGAAAAGAGTGGTCAAAGAAAAACAAGGCGAAACTAGTTCAGGCTAGTTAACTTCTGTAAGTTATCGAACATTTACGGTTTACTTGTTACATGCCTACCCTGCCTATATAATCATGTTGTTCTCTAACACTTCCACGTCATTTCCATTTGAGTGGAGACAGACATTTATTATGTTTAGTCTGTCAAACTGAATTTCTTGGTGTGTTTTAACAATTAAACGGTAAATGGAGTACTGTAGTTCAAAAGGAGGCTAAAATGCCCGTGAAAGAATTAAATTGTCAATAAGTGTGCCACTGAGAAGCTGCATATCAATCCTGTAACTAACACTTGGTAACCGGCACATCATTTCTTATTTTGGTATAGAACTACTGTACAAGACAATGCAATTTCCAGATTTGGATGAAGAACTTTGTTTTTGAATTGGATCCATTATCTGAACTCTGAGCAATGGACATATTAAAATGATAGAAAGGAATCTGGCGACTATACCAATTGGATTTTGATGAAATCCTCTGTGTCATCAATATACTCCTTCAGCTGATTTTTGAATGTAAATAGAAAAATTGTCAGCCAATTTTCTAATTAAATGAGAAGAAAACAGGAACAAGAGGGTGATGTAATTATAATTCACACTTCATACCGAAGTTAATTTGTTCAGAGTGTAGTCAGTAACCACAAAGTAAGCCTCCAATAACATTTCCAGTTCTTCTATGTTATACTGACTGCTCTCTGAGCTCTTGAAGCTGCCGTGTCTGCTTCTAGCAAAACTAAATTGATTCTCAAGCCGCCGAGATGAAGGGGACGACACTGGGGAAACTGGAGCAGAGAGGGAAACTGGACCAGAGAAGGATGAACCAAACACATTATTTCCAATTCCATGAAGGCCCTGCTCGTCTAACAATGATGCTTCCATCCTTCTCTTCTTCTCGGTGAGGTACATTTCAGCCATATCACCATCATCGTCCATCAGCTGCTCTATTTCGTCTCTGACCTTAATGGTGAAAATTGGATATTCTTAAGACTGAAAATGGATCTAGTTGACAACTGCCTAATGAAACAGGGAAAATATAACGGGAGTCCATTTACCTTCTGGACCCTCCTCGTCAATGCAACAAGCTTGCTCTTCAAACGTCGAACACGCTCCAGGTCAAGCGTACTGATTTTTGCTGTTAACTCATCTAGCAGCGGATAAGCTTCAGCCTCCAATTCAACAGCCTGAGAAAATTTGCAAGCATTTTTACTTCTCCAATCAGATGCCAAATCATTATGGTGACAACAGAACAGAAAATAGAGAACTGAATCTGCTAACAATAGGGGTGATAGCCAAATTTGTGATTGTGGCGTAATGTTCATGGACAATTGGTGGTAATAGCTAATTCTATTTTCTGGAAATCAAACAAAGTAACAGTAGCTGCTTGGTTCTCTTAACTCCTATAAAGAACCTTCACTCCTATAAAGTATCAATCGGTGAGTCGTCCGTTACTACTCTTAAGTGAGCAATTGTACCAAACAAGTGCGATGATGGCCGTATTTGTCAGCAAGGTTTGGATAAAATTGCCACAGGTGCCAATAATATATATGACACCAATGATGAGGGTGTCACATAAGATAGTTTGGCATCACCATAGGTTGGCTTGACTTATTTGGTAGTCTAATTTGCATCGTTGGCAACAACCTCAATCTAATTTGTTTTATACACAGCGATGCACGGGTATTTAGCTATTAGTGTTTCATTACATAAGAGATTGGGCATTTAACAAATTCCAGATGTTGCTATGTAACCTCATTTTATCGTTGTGACGTGGCAAACTGAACTTCCTATATACGGGATAACCTACTCCACAGCTTATTTTACAATCGAATACCTTCATGTCATCACTACAATAAGGCCAGGAGGAAATCTATTATTTTCAGAACAGTGTGAAATTGTGCCATTAGTACATCGCTCAAACCAATATGAGTGTTAAGTATTATGTGAAATAAATTGTGCCATTAGTTCGGACCAGATACCTTCATGTGAAATTGCGGATCTTAAGTAGTACTACATCACAGGATATGAGTGTTCAACCAATCAGACAATGTAAGCAACGTTGCACTATATATTTTGACTATGTAATGCTAGCCAATGCAAGAATCCACAAAAATAACAATTCATAGCCATCATTAGTTCAATCCTCATATACTCCCGAAGGACCGGACCGTCGGACTGATCACCGTGCTATAAAACTGTAGGTCGGCTAACAGATTACTTAATTTAATCGATTAGTTGAGACAGGACCACAAGTCAATTCTACACCATTAGTACGAGGTCGGTAGAGCGTATGTGGCACCTCCGCGTCGAGGAAGGAGCAGGCGGCTTCGAGCGCGACCTCGAGAGCGATGAACTCGAACGGCAGGTCGTCGGCGCGGTCGACGAGGCGGCGCTGCAACTCGTGGACGTACATCCCCACGGCCGCCTCCGCGGCGGCGCCGCCGTCGGCGTCGGGGTCGCGCAGGACGAGCGCCTCGTCGGCCGTGATGATGCACCGTATCCGCTCGAGGTTGCAGACGACGGCCCGCTCGCGGCCGAGGATGGCGGAGGGGTAGACGAAGAGCGGGTCGAGGAGGCGGAGGTCGCGCGCGGGAAGGTCGAGCCGCCGCATGAGCGCCGGCTTGGCGACCTCCACCGCCTCGGACGCGCCCGTCGCCGCGTCCACCCGCACCCACGAGCGCCGCCCGCTGCCGCGCTTCTTCAGGCCGTGTACGTCGATGGCCACGCCGCCCCCTCCTCCTCCTCCGCCGCCGCCATTGACGCCGACGCTGCCTGGCGCCGAGGCCTTGCCGCGGCGGTGGGGCCCGTTCGCCGCGGCGCGGGGCGGGAGGAGGAGGCGCTCCTTGGGGTCTTGTTCCATGACGGCGGGGATCTGTGGTGGGGCCGGCGTATCAGCGACGGCGACGGCGTCGGGCTAGGTAGGAAGAGTCGCGTAGGAAATCTGGTCGAGTGTGCATGTCGAGAGGAAGGGTTTTCCATGGTGGTTCGGATCCTAGAAGAACAAGGTAGGACTTGTATATGATTAAGAGTTTGCACCGGATACTTCGCCCTTTTCATTAGGTGAAATCATAGGTCCATGTCACAAAAGGCATAACTAAAAATTGTTAAAACCAACTAAAAAATGTTAATAATCTGAAGAAAAAAACTGAAAAAATTACACAACATACCTACGGGATGTTTCTACAACTCCAAAAAGTTTCAACTCAAAATTCGATCTACATTTAGAGAAATAAAAGGATAAATTATATAGTGAATAGTCTCACATGTGAGTAAATAATGTTTCATACTAATCACATGGAAGTTTCTCTTTTTTGCCTCTCTAAGTATAGGTCAAATTGAAGTACAACTTTTCACGGTTGCATACATTACATAACATAGAGGTGTTGTTAATTTTTGTGAGAATATTTGAACATGTTTTGTACATTTTAAAACTTGATCCGATAGATCCTATCCAAGTTGCCCGGAGAAGAACGTCCATAATTTTATCACATGATTGGCTCAGGTGGGGGCGTGTACACGCTGAGGCCTTTCCCTGTTGTCAGATTCAGCAGGTTGATGAATACTTCGGTTCTGCTCATGAAAAAATATCGCATTACAACACTGATAATAGCACTATAACGTTTTGAAATTTGTTTCGCTAAATAAATCAGTATATAATGTCTCACTAATAACATGCTAAGTGTGGTATAGCAAGCTAATAACATATTGTAATGATTGTGATATTTATTTCCTTGGTTATGCTGCAAGTAAGGATAGCAACACAACCAATCATAGACTCAATTTTTCCAAACAACCTGTCATTTTTTAGTTTTATTTGGAAAAGAAGAAGAAAAAATACCAGTTCATTATTGGAGAACGGGCTAAAAACTATTACAAATGTACCAATGTCATCATGTAGCACAATCACATTGGACACCCGACCGAAATGCATCCTCTTTGTCACTTCAATCTCTCCGGCATGCGGCCTCCGGCCGTCACATCGTGGCACGTCTCCCCCGTACATGACAGCAAGAACGCACACCAGCTCCACGGCCTCGGTGACACTTGCAGCAATGGGGACAGGCACCGGGCCCTCAACATGATGCATGCGACCACCTCTGCTTGCGTGTTCCGGCTCCATATCTAGGAACCCAGCGGCACTGCAATTGTCACCCATGAGGACTTGCCGGTCAAGGTGTGGTCGAGCACGAGGTGGATGAAGAGTTGGTGCTAGTGCAGGTCGTCCTGGTGGCCTTCAGGAAGATGACACCGTGGTAGGTGGAGGTCGTGAAGGCGAAGGCGGCGCCGGGGCCATCGTGGTGAGTTTCAGGTCCTTCAATTTTGTTTTGACTAGCAAATCCTTCTCAATCTAGTTCAAATTTGTATGTATCTGGATATGACTCAATGTGTAGACACATGTAAATTTGGACTAGGTTGAGACATTATTTTGTAAACAGAGAGTGAGTAGAATATAATAGCTAAAGTATTATTACTAGCAAAATACTTGTGCGTTGCCACAGGGTTATGTACCACAAACATGAAAATGATGTAAACATCTTGGTATTTATACTATTAGAAATTCTATTGGAATCTTTGGTTTCATCCCAAGTGTAATCCTCTACTATACAACAATCCCTTAAAACAAACAGATACCATAACACTCGCTATTCTGATCTTCTTTGCTTACATCTTCTTATCCAAAATTAGAAGATTAGAATGCAGGAATTATGAGTTTATAGCATAATCATATATGGTACTGAAAAGGAGTATGTGCAGTTGATTTTCCTTCACCTGACCATGAAGTCCATGGCGAGCTCCATGTCTTTGGTTGGCGAGCTCCATGTCTTTGGAGTCCGTTTTTTCATGCACACTTGAGTTGGGCATTAATCAGCTCCAAGAGAAGACGTTTTTAATTTCGTTTGATCAGAGGAGACGGTACTAAGCAAGCCACAATTAATTTTCACGGATGCATTTGATCGAACAGTTGAGTTGCGAAAAAATTGACTTATCCTTGACCTTGTTGACAACTTCGATCTGTGAGTACGGCATGCCGTGCAACGCGAGGTTGATCTTCTGGTACACTTCCACGGTGAGCAGCATAGTTCCTTGGCTAGTCATATTGGTACGAAGGGCATTGTTTGTTCACATTCCACATATTTCCCATGTTCTATCGGGCTGGGCTTTCGCACCGCGGTCAGAACTCTGAAGTGACGGTGGCCACGATCACGCCGAGAAAAGCTCGTTGTAGCCTCGAAACAGGCCGTAGGCCCGCTTTATAAATAAAGTCACAACGGCCGAACCGATACAAAGTGATGAGGGGACCCTCTTACAAGCAGATCAAAGATAAAAAGGAAAGTACAGGAGAGCCAAACTTGCCACCGACGATACTAGAGCGAATAGAAATAAACCGGAGCTCCACGACAATGCCCCCAAGAGGGTAACGACGACTCACGCCGCCATTGTCGAGACCGAAGTCACAGGTTTTCACCCTGAGCCAACACGGAGAGTGTAACCACAACGACGCCCCCAAGAGGGTAACGACACCCACAAGCATCGCCGCCATTGGCACCGAAGTGCTAGGCTTTCGCCCGGAACACCCTGCGCACCCGGACACCTTGCCCGCCCAACATCATCGAGCCTAGCTTCCAGAACATGATCTGGGAGCTATCTTTGTCGAAACGCCGTCAGCGCCAGGATCCCCGTCGTCCGCTCCTCGCCATCCACATGGCCAAAGAGTAAGACCATCACCACTGCCACGTCGCTCGCCGAAAAGACGTCCGGGCAGTCCACCATCCAAGGCCGCCGCCCCGGCGTCCGAGATCACTCACCCACGGTGCGGCAAACGACCACAACAACCAAAACAGCGGAACGGACAGGAGATGACTGAGCTAGCAAGACTACCCTCGGACAGTGAGGTTCGACGAGCAGGACGCACCCGCAAGTCAAACCCACAGAGCCCGTTCGGGACCGCCAGGCGACTGCCAGATCTAGGCATCCTAGCCCGGATCCGGCGCCCCAACCACTCATGGCCTGGGGATGGGCTGTCGGAAGCCCCTGAAACCAAGCGACCCGCAGGGTCCAGCCAGCCCGACAGGGCCGAGGCCGGACACGCCGCCATCGCTGGCCAGCTCCACCAGCAGTCGTCCAAGGGTTGTCCCAGACCAACCGACTCCGCCACAGGTTCGGGTGTAGGTGCCGCCGCCGTGTTGACCACCACCGCTGGCCAGGAACTCTCTGAACCGGCGACAGGGCCTGCCAGCAGGCTTCAGCCAGGCCCAGATCGGGCCCAGATCTGCCCGCCATGGCCGCCCGCCGTCAGCCAGGCCAGCGCAACCGCGGCCACGCCGCCGCGGTCCCGAGCGCGCCGGAGATCACCGCATCGAGTACGGCGCCGTCGGGAGCCCCCGCCACCACGCTGACCCGCCGCCGCCTCGAGTACGGCGCCCTGCCGCGAAGCCACCACACAGCCATCAGAGGCCTACGACGGCGCCCGCCGGCACCGTCGCCGTCTCTGCCCGACCGCGCCGCCGCGCCCTCCGCCAGCACCGCGCCCCCACCAGCTGCCGCGGCCCGCGTCGCCGCCCACCGTGCGAGGGAGAGAAAGAACCTCGCCGCCGCCGACCCCGCCCGGGCTTTGCCCGGCGGCGCCCTCCGGCGGCGGCGAGGGGGAGGGAGGGAGAGGGAGGAGCCGAGCTTGGGGGGCCTAGGGTTTCCGCCCTCCCGCTCGCGGGAGCGGGCAGGACGGGTACGGGAGGAAGTTTCGTCCGCTCGTTGTAGCCTGGCAAAGCCCAAATCTTTCTGGGCTTTCGTTCCAACGTACAGTAAGGCCATAACCGATTTTGCCTACCAAGGCCATAACCGATTTTGCCTAGGATTACCCTACGATAGCAGCCCATCTATAAGTAGCGCCCCCCTAACACAAAATCTTCCCTAACAAACTCCAAGACACAATCCCTAACAAACTCCAAGTTGAACTCCTCTCCTCTAAAAGCTTTCCTAAATCCCCTCCACGTCCCGTGCGGTTACAACCTAGCTACACCTTGGCGGCCATGGCGCCCACGGCCGCCCCCGTGCTGGGCCCGTCGCCGAGCTCCTCCGAGTTCAAGCCCAGCGGCCCACAGATCATCGCGCAGTACCTCGTCCCCAAGGCGCTCCGCGGCGACACCCCCGCCGACCCCGACCTCGTCGCGGATGACGTCGACGTCTTCTCCGTCGAGAGCCCCGCGGCGCTCCCGTTCCACGACAGCTGCAGGACGGACCATGGGGAGGCGTGGGGCTACTTCTACGGGGACTACCCCGCCGACGACGTGCGGCCGGTGCCGGACGGATGCTGGGCGCGGTACGGCCACGAGAAGGAGTACGTGCGCGGCCGTGGCGGGGACATGGAGGCGGTCGCGTTCCGCCGCCGCTTCGCGTTCCACGAGACCTGCTGGAGTGACGACGGCGGGGTGGACGTGCTGCCGACGCCGTGGCTGATGAAGGAGTACCGGCTCAACAAGGGCGCCGCGGCCTTCCGTGCCGCCTTCAAGCGGCCCGGCCCCGGGCGAACATGGACTGCGTGGTCCGCAAGGTCTTCGCGAAGTCGCCGCCTCCTTCGCCCGAAAGCTCCGAGGAGGAGGATGTCCCGGCGTCCAGGTACGAGGACGAGGAAGCCGGATACTTCAGCGACGAGGACTGGAAGCGCGTCGGCTGCCACAGCGAGGAAGAACCGGTGAGGAAGCTCGGACGGTTCTGTGTTGTGTGATGGATCGTATCTGTCGATTGGTTGACTTCGTGTATGTCTGCGATCGAATGTTCGTCAGAAATCTTTTGATATGTCTGTACGTGGATGGATCTTGGATAGTTGCAGTCCTCAATTAGTAGTGTAGAAACATCTTGATTGCTCTGCTGCTTCTGCAACATCTTGTCGATTTCGTCGCCCTTTCAAGAACAGTTTAATTCAGGCCCTGAATTTCAGTGTGTTGCTCTTTTCACTAGAGTACTAGAAATTTGTTTGTAGGAGACTTAATTCTCATCATCGTTGATGTAGAAGTGTTGAAGGATATATCTCATAAATGCAATGCCGAGCTGTTGCATAAACTGTATTCTTTGTCCACCGCATCATTTTTCCTGCAACAATGGCTACTGTCCAATGTCCACTGCAACGATGTCTCGTTACAATTTCAGTTCCTGAATCTTCGTGTGGTATGGAACTCAAAGGAACCCCATGAAAATATAAATAAAAACGAGCCAAAAGATGAAAATTATGGCTAGAGGAATTAGTTTTACATTAAAGATAGCATGCAAACCATAATCTTCTGTTGCAGCGGTATTTTAGTACCCCACGCCAAAATTACTAGGGAAGGCAAGACATTGGTCCCCTATTGGTTCTGGCATAAAAAACTTTCAGAACTGGAAGCTGCAGGCTAAAATTTCAGTGAGTTGATCTCTTGCCATGGCCAAATAAAGCAAACGCCAACCAACAATTTACAGAAGTTCCCTACTAATTAGACAATGCGTTCAACACACACTTGGGAGTTGCACGTTGTAGCAGGTGAAGTTGCCCAACTTACCTAGCTTCCAATCCTACAGAATCCTGAATTTTGAACATAACATCGTTTATGCTCTGGTTTCCAAAAAAAGAAAGATCGTTTATGCTCCTATATATGGGTTCTCTACAGCAGAACGATTAACATGCAAATCCTGGGTATAATGTATGTGTAGCTCAATCAACCTGCTGCCCGCAGTCATAGGTCGAACCATGCTCACTAGTGTTGTCTACATAATAGAAATTGCTGTAACCGGTTACTGGGTGTTTGTGGCACAACCAAAGATTTGGTTATTGGTTGAAACCAACCAGTGTTACTGGCCGGTAAATTTCATGATGGTCAACTTCCAATCTTCCAAGATGTAAACTTCATAGCAACGCCTCCCACCTCATGTGCCTCTCTTTATTCTTGTCTTTCTCCACTTGAGCTCATGGAAGCATAAGCAACTTTCCAACTATCGGATACACGTTGTCACACGTCGTATCCAAGCAACAAGGTGACGACGGCCTTTGCCATGCCTATCTGATTCTTCATTATTCTTTCTAGATGGCCAATGTACGTAAGGAGGTGGCGCTAATCTCAGAATCATCTTCCATGACTTAGATGGAGCCGGCCACGTCGATCTTTTCCGAGCTCACAAGTCACAACTGTATCAAGGCGGTACTGGATGCCTTCATCTCTTCATGTACCACACACTTCAGAGATCATTCTCCATGTATGCGTCTAGTGAGGAACATCTTCTATTGCTCATGTGCTACTCATAAAATTAAGTTGCCCTTAAGAAGCTATCGGTAAGATCAACCTACACATTGTATATGGCTAGCCATAAGAGCATTTTTTGCGTGTATACATCCTTATGTCTCGCAATGTGGATGACCTAGCGATCACGTCCTAGTAGTTTTGTATCTCTTAATAACAAAAGAGATAAATATACATTAAGGTAATCAAGTACGTGTTTGTTATAGTGTTGAGGCATATACTTTTACCAAAAATCCACGCAGTGCGAACATGTTATAGTACACACTTAGCAATGACAATTCTCTCAAATAATTTTCCAAATGCAAAAACCGCTATCGAAATACAATATTCAGGCACAAGTGTATTTATTTCCGGATTTGCTTGAGACGTGTTAATTTTTTGTGAGGGGAAATTTTCTACTCCATCCATTTTACAGAATATGGGCCGAATCACTAATAACCAAGTGCCTAAAGAAAAAAAAAAGTGTCTAAAATCCTCGGCCATCCGGAACATCACCAGGCAGCCAGCCCATCTATATAGGCCCCCTACTCCAGAGATTCCCCTCCATCGTTTCCGTGAAATCCAAGTTTCCTCTCCTCCCCTCAAAACTTTCCCAACAAACTCTCCTCCACGGCTAATTCGAATTCAGTTACAATCTAGCTCCATCTCAGCGGCAATGGCGCCCACGGCCGCGCCCCTGCAGAGCCCCAGCGGCGCGCAGATCATCGCGCAGTACCTCGCCCCCAAGGCGCTCCGCGGCGACACCACCGCCGACCCCGACCTCGTCGCCGATGACGTCGACGTCTTCTCCGCCGAGAGCCCCGCCGCGCTCCCCTTCCACCCCGACAGCAGGACGGACCACGGGGAGGTGTGGGGCTACTTCTACGGCGACTACCCCATCGACGACGTGCGGCCGGTCCCGGGCGGATGCTGGGCGCGGTACGGCCTCGAGAAGGAGTACGTGCACGGCCATGAGGCGGTCGCGTTCCGGCGCAGCTTCGCGTTCCACGAGACTTGCTGGGGCGACGACGGCGGGGTGGACGTGCTCCCGACGCCGTGGCTGATGAAGGAGTACCGGCTCAACAAGGGCGCCGCCGCCAAGCGGCCCGGCCCCAGGGCGAACATGGACTGCGTCGTCCGCAAGGTCTTCGCGAAGTCGCCGCCTCTTCCGCCTGCAAGCCCCGAGGAGCCGATCCCGGCGTCCAGTTACGTGGACGAGGAGACCGGGTACTCCAGCGACGAGGACTGGAAGCGCGTCGGCTGCCGCGTCGAGGAAGAACCGGGGAGGAAGCGCGGACGGTTCTGTGTTGTGTGATCGATTGCGTCGGTCGATTGGTTCGTGCCTCGCTGCGATAGGTTGATCGGTTAGGAGAACAAATCCAGGTTCCAGGAGTAGGTTGGTATATTCGTCAGAAATCTTTTGATTTGCTGTATATGGATGGATCTTGGATAGTTGCAGTCATCAATTATTCGTAGTGCAGAACCTTTTCGAGGCGAGAATTCATACTGTACGCATCTCTGTTTGTTATGCTGCTTCTGCAACATCTTGATTTCTGATTGCTCTTCCAAGAACAGTTTGGTTCAGTGTGTTGCTCTTTTTACTGGAAGTTAATTAGTTGTACTAGTAGAATTTTGCTGTAGAAGATTTAATTACTTCTCATCATCATTGAGACATTGATGGTAGATGCGCCTATATCTCAGCAATGCTATCCCGAACAGTTGCAGGAACTGTCTTCTTTGCCGACCGCGTCATTTGTCTGTAACATTTAGCTATTGTCCACTGCAACAATGTATGGTTGCAACTTCAGTTCCAGAATCTTCGTGTGGTATGAAACTCAAAGTGTTAGCTAGGATTCAGAAACGTTCCACGAATTTATAAACAAAAGAGAGCTAAAAGATCCAAATTATGGCTAGAGGAATTAGTTTTACATTAAAGATACTAGCATGCAAACCATAATCTTCTGTTCCAACAACCTTTTAGTACCCCCCAAATTTACTAGTGAAGGTAATTGGTTCCCCTTTTAGTTTAGGCATCAAAATTTTGAGAACTGGAAGCTGCAGGTCATTGTATTGTTGTATGAAATGTATGATAGTTTGGTCACTTGCCATGGGCAAACACGCAGCAGACTGAAATGCTGACCAAGAAGGCATATAGAAGATCCTTACTAGTTAAACAATGCGTTTTGACACACACTTGGGAATTGCACGCTGTTTTGCAGCTGAATTGCTGACCAAGGAGCCCAACTTAAATCTAGCTTCTAATCCTACAGAATCGCAAAATTTGAGAAATAAGATCGTTTATGCTTTGTTGGATTTACAGCAGAACGACTAATACGCGATCAAGCTGCTGTCTGCAACTGTAATCCTGAGTATATATAGTGTCCGTGTAGCTCAGTGAAGCTGCTGTCTGCACTCATAGTCCGAGTGGGAGTGTATAGCGTAAAACTACAACTTTACAGACAATCACAAAGAACTAACACATTTGCCCGCAATCGCAAAAACATACCACTTTTGGTCCGTTGCTGGCAAATCGCGCCAAATCGTGTTTCAGAGCGAATTGACGCGTTTGATAATTGTGTTTTCACAAAAAGGTAATAATGTACGCGTTTGATATGATGTTGAAACATACTTTTCTCAAAAAATGCCTACGATTATTTATGCTTTCAAGGACAACCCATTGATCATATTGACAAGGTACTACGACAAATAGTCTTTATTTCGATAAGGGCAACCTTAGGCTCTTCAACACCATGCATCATCGCTCATCCCATCCTTGTGATACCCAATTAGCTATTGTTAATCAACACGTGTTTCTTAACTTTATTGAATCACAAGTTAAAATAGAGGGGTGACAACAAGTGCTTCTTCAAAATTAGTTTAGTCTGTCACCAAAAATGGATTGCCAAAGCAATCCCCACGCAAAGCGAACGATGATGTAGCGCACACTTCCTATTGGCTATTCTCTGAAACTATTTTCCGAATGCAAGAACCGCCCTTGAAATGCAATATCCATACACAAGTGTCACACCTTTCTGGATTTTAGTCGAGATGTTCTAACTTCTTGTGAAGGAAAATATTCTATAGGAGTATGTTTACAGTATTTATTGCTGTAACACAATATCCCACGAGAGTAGAATCACCAATAAGCCAGATCGACAAAATTCACCCTGAGATAAAAGTTTAGCACAAAATAAAGTGCAGCAGTCCTGATATCCCGAATCTTCTATCTGAACTTGGCCATGTGGAACATTACCCTGAACTGAAGCCAGCCCATTTATAAGTTCAGGCCTCTGTTCCATCGTTTCCGTGAACTCCAAGAAGAACTCCTCTCCCCTCAAAACTTTCCTAACAAACTCTCTCTCCCTCCACGGCTCCATTCGATAGCTCCATCTTGGCGGCAATGGAGCCCACGGCTGTGCCCCTGCCGAACCTGCCGTGGAGCTTGCCGTGGAGCTACGCGTTAAAGCTCAGCGGCCGCCTGATCATCGCGAAGTACCTCACCCCCAAGGTGCTCGGCGGGTACTCCCTCCTCGACCCCGGCGTCATCGAGGAGGGCGTGGACGTCTTCGGCTCCGCGAACCCCGCGGCGCTCCTCTTCCTCCCCGCCAGCAGGACGGGCCACGGGAAGATGTGGGGCTACTTCTACGGGCACTACCCCATCGATGACGTGTGGGTGTGGCCGGTGCCGGGCGGCTGCTGGAGGCGGTACGGGCCCGAGAAGGGGTACTTCCTCGGCCGCGGCGGGGCCATGGAGGCGGTCGCGTTCCGGCGCAGGTTCGCCTTCTACGAGAGCAGTTGGGGCGACGACGGCAGGGAGGTCCTGCTCCCGACGCCGTGGCTGATGAAGGAGTACCGCCTCAACAAGGGCTCCGCCGGCTTCCGCGCCGCCGCCGCGCGGGCCCAGGCCCATCCCTGGGCGAACATGGACTGCGTGGTCCGCAAGGTCTTCACAATGCTGCCGCCGCAGTTTGGCAGGGCTGTTGTGTGGCATATGCCATCGTCCAGATACCCCGGCGGCGACGGCGAGGAAGCCGGCTACGCCAGCGACAAGGAGTCGAGGACCAGAAGCGCGTCGGCTGCCCGCATCGAGGAAGAACCGGGGAGGAAGCGCGCACGTCTTGTGTGATCGACCGCATCGGTCGATTGGTTCGTGTCTCGCTGCGATCGATTGGCGTCGTTTGATCGGTACTCACATAGTCACATCCTTCAGAAATCTTTTGATTTGCCTGTATATGGATGGATCTTGGATAGTATCGTAGTAGCAGTCAGCACCAAATCGTAGGTGCAGATCGAAACTTTCCGAGGTGAGGAATTGTACCGTACGCATCTCCATTTTTGTTCTGCAACATCTTCTGTCTTCCAAGAAGGCAATAACAGTTCAAGAATGTTTGCTTCAGTGCGTTGCAGTTTTTAGGAAGTTAATTAGCTATGGTAGAATTTTGATTGTGACAGACTTGTTCACTTCTCAAATTCTCATTGTCGTTGATGGGCAGCAAAAGCGCCACTATCTCAGTACTAATTCTTGCTTCATTTCTGCGAGGCAATGCTATATCAATTTTACAGTTACAGAGACGTGGTGGAAAATTATGGAACTGTCTTCTTTGTCCACTACACCATTATCTGCAACATTCGCTCTAACTGTTTACTGCAACAACGTTTGGTTGCAATTTCGTTTCCTGAATCTTCTTTGGCCACTGCATCATTTTTGTGCAACATTAGTTATCGTCCATGAAAATGTAAACAAGAGAGCTGAAAGATCCATGTCACTTCTAGAGGAATCGACTTCCAGGCCTTTACAGTGTTCAAAATGTACCCCAAATTTACTCGCAATATATCGGTTTCCATTTTAGTTTGGGTGCTGATTGTATTGTACTACACCAAGACTGGAATCTGTAGGTCGTTATGTTGTTCTATGAAATGTCTGTCAGTTTTCCTATGATAGGATGATCTCCATGCCCTGCAGGGTAAAACCTACGGATTTGTCTTGTTTCCCGGCCTTGTTTTATACGCCAAGCAGAATGAAATGCTGACCAAGGAGAAGGTTCAGAAAACCAATATGCGCACTTGGGAGCTGACGAAAACTTACGGGTTCGTCAGAAATCTTTTGCTTTGCTCTGCGTGGATGGATCTTGGATAGTTGCAGTCATCACTACATAGTGCAGAAACTTTTCAAAGCGAGAATTTATACTCGCCGTCTCCCCGTTTAATTTGTTCTGCTGCTTCTGCAACATATTGATTCCATTGCCCTTCCAAGAACAGTTTTGTTCAGGGTGTTGCTCTTTTTACTGCAAGTTAATCAGTTCTAGCAGAAAGTTGTTTGTAGGAGATTCACTTACTTCTCGTCATCGTTGATGGTAAAGTTGTTTGTTGGAGACTTACTTACTTCTACATGTTGGTTCCGCTTTTAGTTCTGGCATAAAAACTTTCCGAACTGGAAGCTGCGGGCCATTGTATTGTATGGTTGTATGAAATGTCTGTCAGTTGGTCTCTTGCCATTGGCAAATACGCAGTAGACTGAAATGCTGATCATGAAGTCTTAGAAGTTCTCTACTGATTTTTATTTGCAGGTAAGTTCTCTACTGATTAACCAGTGCGTTCGACGCACACTTGGGAATTGCACGTTGTATTGCAGCTGAAGGAGCCCAACTTAAATCTAGCTTCCAATAGGGAATCGCATAATTTAAGGAATAATACTGTTTATACTCTAGGTGTAGATCAATCAACCTGCTGCCGGTACTCACAGTCAGAGTGGTAACCATATGCTCACTGCTGTCTACATAAGCATGAACTTATAGATGCCTGAACCATGCTTACTAAACGTGTGTGACATACGGACATTCCAATCTCCTTCCCTTATACGTTCTGAAATCCTGAATTTTTCATTTGGACTTGGCCAAGCCATCTATAAATTCAGGCATCTATTCCATCTATAACCTTTTGAATGCAAGAGAAACATTTGAAATACAATATTCATGTATAAAGTGACTTACATTTCCGGATTTTAGTCGGTACGGTACATGTTTACTTTCGTGAGCGAAAATGATTTATACCTTTTTAGTTTGCGGTTTGTATGCCATTGTTTTGTTTCAACAGAAAATCCCGTAGAAAGAACTAATACTCGAAGTGCCTGTAGTAAATTTGGAAAGCTCACTCGCACTCGCACGTTCTGAAATCCAGAATTTTCATTTGGACTTGGCCAGGCCAACTATAAGCTCGCATCCTTTCCATCGTTGCCTTCAACTCGAAGCCACCAAAACTTTCGTAGTAACAAACTTTCCCTCCTCGGCTCATTCGTTCTTGGCGCGCGGCGCGGCAATGGCGCCCATGGCCGCTCCCGTGGGGAGCCTCCCTCAGGGCTCCGAGTTCAAGCCCAGCGGCCACCAGATCATCGCGCAGTACCTCGAACCCAAGGCGCTCCGCGGCGAGTCCACCGCCACCGTCCCCGGCCTCGTCGTGGAGGGCGTGGACGCCTTCTCCGCCGCGGGCCCTGCGGCGCTCCCGTTCCACCCCAGCAGCAGGAGGGAACACGGGGAGGCGTGGGGCTACTTCTGCGGGGACTACCCCATGAACGACGTGCGGCCGATGGCGCGCGGCTGCTGGGCACGGTACGGGCCCGAGGAGGAGTACGTGCGCGGCCACGGGGGCGCTATGGAGGCGTTCGCGTTCCGGCGCAGGTTTGCCTTCCTGGTCGTGTGGAGGGGCGACGACGGCAGGCTGGTCATGGAATCGACGCCGTGGCTGATGAAGGAGTACCGGCTCAACAAGGGCGCCGCCGCCTTCCGCGCCGCCGTCGCTCAGCCCGACCCCAGGACGAACATGGACTGCGTGGTCCGCAAGGTCTTCGCGAAGCCGTCGCCGCCGGCGCCGCCGCCTTGCATCTCCGACGAGGAGGGTATCCCAGTGTCCAGCTCTCCCGGCGGTGGGAACGAGGGCGCCGGATACTCCACCAACAGGGACCTGAAGCGCGTCGGCTACCCCCTCGAGGATGAACCTGCAGCGAAGCACGCACGGCTACCGCCTCGAGGATGAACCTGGTAGATCCCATCGTTCGATTCGTTACTGCTCCGATCGATAGGTGTTGTTTGATTTACCTGTACGTGGATGGATCTTGGATAGTTGCAGCCACCAAATCGTAGTGCAGAAACTTTTTGGATGTGAGAATTTGGACTGTACGTGTACGCATCTCCATTTCTTCTGCAACATCTTGGTTTGCTTGTTCTTCCAAGAACAGTGTAGGAAATGCTTGGTTCAGGGCATTGCACTTTGTAGTGGAAGTTAATTAGTCCTACTAGATGTTCCACGGAAAGGACCGACTGTTTGACAGCCAACCCTATCCTCTCCCGCGACGCGCTGACGAATCCGCCGCCGCCGCCGCCCAGCCCCAGCCAGCCAGCCCCTCCTCACGCCCAGCCATGCCCCGCCCCGGCCGCCAACCGCCTTCCCTCCGCTCCTCCCATCCACCTCCTCACTCCCCCGTTCGTGCTGCTAAGCCAGCCATGGAGGAGACGAGCCCAGCCTCCCCTTCCCACCACCGGCCCCTCCCGGCGACGGCCGCTCTGGCCCCGTCGTCCACCGTCTCCCTTCGCCCACACCAGTCTCCTCCGCCCCAGCAGGCCGCGGCGCCGGCCGGTTTCGCCCCAGATGTGCCGCGCCCTCGGATCGAGTCCTTGGTCATCGGCAACCTCTGCTTCAGCTCCCTGCTCGGCGTGGAGGAGGAGCCCGAGGCCCCGCTTGAGGAGATGCCTGGGCCGTCTCTCGGGTCCTCTGAGGTACCCCTGCCTCCTCCCCCTGCCCAGCTCCAGCCGAACTTCACGCCGACGCTCGTCTCCGATGCCCCTGTGGTGTCTGCTGAGAGGGCTTGGGTGGAGGTTGTGGGACGGCACCGCCGAAGGGCGGAGACGGTGCTTGCCCCGCCACCTAGGAAGGAACCTGGACCGCCGCGCCATCAACGGGCCTGCACCGAGCGGGAAGCTGCCTTCAGGAGGAGGCTGCGCGGGCGTTGTTTCCGCTGCTTCTCCAGGCGACATTTCGCCAAGGATTGCAGAGACCTTATTCGCTGCCTCACCTGCCGCTGCTCCGGCCACCGTGCGCGGGACTGCGTCGACCACCTCGCCGGCTCCATTTCCCAGGAGGCCTCCCTTCCTGGCACCCCTCCGCCGGCTCGCCGGCCGGACGGCTCCTGCTCTTGGGCCGAGGTTGCGACCTCTCGCTCTGCCCCTCACGCCGACAACTGTCACCATGTTGCGCCTGCCAGCCCGGCAGCTCCGTCCAACGTGCTGAAAAGCCTCGAGGAGCAGGCAGCTCTTTTGCGGGCTGAGCAGGAGCAGGCGACGTCGCTGCGGGCAGAGCTGCAAGGATTGGTCGCGGCTCAGCTTGAGGAGATGGTCGCGGCTCAGCTTGAGGAGATGGTCGCGGCTCAGCTCAAGATGCAGGGTTTGATGGAGCGTGTTGGGGGATTGTTGGAGCGGGCTGAGGCTGCTCTCGAGAGGCTGTCCCTGCCGTTGGCTGGGGTGCAGGTGGAGCCAATACCATCTCTGGGTACTGGGGGCAACGCAGATGTCGGGGTCGACCGCTTTGGTTGCTACTCTCCCAGGGGTGTGACCTCTTCAGCGTTGGCGCTTGCCCTGGAATCCACCCCCACGCCTATTGCTGCTTCGGAGCATGTCTCCCCGGTGGTGCAGGGACCCCCGATGAAGGATCTTCGAGTGGTGATGCCTTTGGCATTGGAGGAGTTGAGGGGTTCTGATGCCGCTAGCCCGGAGGAGAAGATCGCCAAGGTGATGGCTCGGTATGATACTTTCGAGCCACAGGAGAAGACCTTGCCTTTCTCGATGGTGGAGCTCTGTCGAGAGATTGCCGACATGCTCAAGGACAAGCAGCTTCGGGTGGATGCTCCCTCTTTGGCCGAGCTGCGAAGCATCCGGTTGGACAAGAAGAACAAAGATTGTGACATCCCAGCAGCCAAGCGCGCCGAGTTTAGGCGGACGGAGGCTTTTGGAGAAATCCCAAAACTCAAGAGCAAAGAGAGAGTCACCAAAGAAGCCATAGAGGAGAAGATGGAATCTTATTTGCAGTTGTACAAGAAGCAGCGCACACGGCAGGTGATGGAGGCTTTTCGAGATTTAGTTGTGAGTAATGGTTGATCTCTTCTTTGTAGAGGGTGCACACCGGTGCATCTCTAGCTGTGAGAGTTTGTGTTTGTTTGGAGAGTGTCTGTTAGTTGGATATGAGGTGTGCCTTGTTAGCTTGGGTTTAGGCTCTCTTGTTTCAGGCACAGACGATGTTCCATGAGTTAGAGTGTGCGGTTTTTTAACCGTGTTTTGTATGATTTTTGGGTCCGGTTTCCCTGATTAACTGGATCAATTCTCTCTTCTATAATGCAATGCGGGAGCTCCCCGCCATAGGTTTCAAAAAATTAGTCCTACTAGTAGATTTTTTTTGACATTCCCTTACTTCTAATCATCGTTGACGTTGAAGGTAAAAGCGGTAAAAGATTCTCTTAATTAGTTATAGGGAACTGTCTTCTTTGTCGACTGCATCATTTTTGCTAGTATTGCCCACTGCAACAATATCTGGTTGCAACTTCAGGTCCAGAATCTTCGTGCGGTATGAAACTCAAAGTATTAGCAAGGAATCACAAACCTTTAAAAACAGTAGAACTAAAAGATCCAAATTACGGCTAGAGAAATTAGTTTTATGCTAAGATAGCAGCAAACCATAATCTTCTGTTCCAACGGTCCTTTAGTGCCCTCAATTAATTTACTACTGCAGGCAATACATTGGCTCGTGTTTTAGTTAGAGCAAGTACAATAAACTTATGTAAGCAGGCTATAAGCGTTAAAATAATATTTGTTGGATGACATGGAGGAGAGAGAAGAGGAGAGAGAAGGGGAGTGAGCTCTCATGCAAGAGCCAGCTCTAGCACGTGCTCCTAGACACTTTGTGAGAGTGGGAGGTGGGACATATCTTAATAAAGTAACACATTCTTATAGCTAACTATTATACATGTTGACTATATGGTTGGCTATAGATGACATGGCAATCTCTTATAGCCAGCTGTTGGCTGTACTATTGTACTTGCTCTTATGGCAAAAAAAAACTTTGAGAACTGGAAGTTACAAGCCATTGTATGGTTCTATGAAATGTCTATCAGTGGGTCTCTTGTCATGGGCAAACACCAAGCAAGAGATATATGGGTATCCACAATGTCGGCCATAATAAATAAAAAAAAGGTTCTCTTACAACGAGCTATATACATGGAGGATTTTGAGCTTAAGATATCTTTTATGTGCAACTTATAGCTTTATAGGAAGTCTCTCTCTCACAAACACGCGCATGTTCAAAAAAAACACACACACACGCGCACACACACATAGACACACGCACACGCACACGCACACATAATATATCCCTTTCCATTCTCTCGCATATTGGGTGCTTTCAACAAGCATGAGGGCACTAGCTTATGGCCTTCTAGGAAATGTGACATGATACAATATGGTCTTTTTCAAGTTAAGTAGGTCATCGTTTATGGGAAAATTATCCTACATTGTCCATGCCCTCATATAAGATATGGACTAACCATATATAAGCTTATCCGGTGTCCTTAAGAATATTATGTTCAGGTCAACCTCCATGATTTAAATTGCGTAGCAATTTCCTCCTCGAGCTTGTGGCAACATCAGCACCACTCCAACAGTAGGATCCACGTGGTGGCTAGCATGTAAGTACATTTTTGCTTATCCATCCTTATGGCCAACATTGTGGATGACCTAGCGGCCGCACCTGGCTAGGAGTAGTACCCTTTCCGGTAACAACAGAAAGATAGATATGTTTTCACAAGAGGTAATCGTGTACACGCTTGATATGATGTTGAAGCGTATTTTTCTACAAACTACGTAAAATGATTATTTCTTTCAATCATATTGATAAGGACTACAATGAATACTCTTGCTTTCGACAAGTGCACCCCTTATACTCTTTAACCCCCTTACTTTGTGATACGCGATTAGCGGTTGTTAATTGACATGTGTGTTCTTACCTCTAGTGGAACACAAGTTAAAATAGTGCGAATGTGTTGTAGCGCATTTCGTAAATAATTATCTGAATGCAAGAACCTCATTTGAAATGCAATATTCGCGGACAAGCACTATCTTACTTTTTCAGGATTTTAGTCCAGATTTGTTAACTTTTTGTTCTAACAAAAATATCCCATAAGCGCAGAATCAGTAGTATCCAAGTGGCTAGAGTAAATTTGGAAAGGACACCCGTCCTGAAATCCCGAATTTTCCATCTCTGAAACATCACCCTGAACTGAAGCCAGCCCATTTATAAGTTCACGACCCTACTCCATCGTTTCCGTGAACTCCAAGTAGAACTCCTCTCCCCTCAAAACTTTCCTAACAAACTCTCTCTCTCCTCGATGGCTCCATTCAGTTAGTAGCTCCATCTTGGTGGCAATGGCGCCCATGGCCCCGCCCTGCGGAGCCTGCCGCCTGGCTCCGAGTTCAAGCCCAGCGGCCACCAGATCATCGCACAGTACCTCGCCCCCAAGGCGCTCCGCGGCGACGCCACCACCATCCCCGGCCTCGTCGTCGAGGGCGTGGACGTCTTCTCCGCTGAGAGCCCCGCGGCGCTCCCCTTCCATCCCGGCAGCAGGACGGACCGCGGGGAGGTGTGGGGCTACTTCTACGGGGACTACCCCATCGATGACGTGCGGCCGGTGCAGGGCGGCTGCTGGGCACGGTACGGGCCCGAGAAGGGTTACCTGCACGACCGCGGAGGGGCCATGGAGGCGGTCGTGTTCCGGCGCAGGTTCGCATTGCAAGTGACATGTTGGGGCGATGACGGCTGGGTGGTCGTGCTCCCGATGCCATGGCTGATGAAGGAGTACCAGCTCAACAAGGACGCGGCCGTCTGAAAGTGCATAGTGCCCCCACGTGTGGTTTTGGTAATTGATGACAATCCTTATGGACTAATGTTTGCATTGTGATATTCTTGTAGATCTTGTCCATAGGAAAAGATTGGAGTTCATGTGTTGGACTCTAAAAGATTACATGATGATCAATGCTCTATTCAAGGGGTTATATGAAGAATGGTCATGTGTAGAGTTGAGCATAATTGCAAGTTCAAGAGAAGCATCTCGAAGAAATCTTATGCTTGAAGTTTGCCACCCATTTGGAGATATTGGTCAAGTGAAGATGTGCCTATGAGAGGCTCTCCCACATTGGAGTATGGGGGAGCACCATGTGAATCTTCATCAAGCGAAGCGTAATCAAAAAAGGTGGTCCACTTGAAGAGATCAAGATCATCATCATCTAACTCAAGTGGAATGCGCAAGGCAAAGGTATGATCTTGTTAGGGTTTCTATTTTACCGGTATCATGGTATTAGTGGGAGACCGGGTTATAGGATAGACAGCGTACTATCAAGAGGGGCTCTCAAGTGAGTAACTTGATCGCATCTTTGTGGGGAGCTCAAACCTTTGTATACTTGGCATATCATCTTTCTTGGTTCTTATTTGGTTTTTATCCTTGTTGGGTTTTAGTGCTTGTTGTGATCTTCATGACAAGCCCAAGTTCACCGAAAACGGATTTCGTATGGAAAACTTGTTGCGTTTTCGGTTTTGGAGATTTTACTGGTTATTCCTTTTTAGAGAGGTTTTACCTTTCTACATTTGGTTTTATTCTCCCTTGTTGAACTATGATGTTTCTCTACATGATCTTGTAAAGTTTGTTGTGGTGATTCCAACGAGCCCAAGATCATCAAAAACGGAGTTCGTATGCGAAAGTTTTGCCCGTTTTGGTGTCGGTGTTTTCTGTAGTTTTACACGGGTGGTAGTACCGCGCCTACTACCGGATCTCGTTTTTGGTACTGGTTTCGAGCGTTTTTTCTACCCGGAAGTGGTCTGGTACTGGCCCGGTAGTACCGGGAAAGGCCCGGTAGTACCGCCCAGGGGCGAAAAATAGCCCAACGGGCAGATTTTCTGGGACCTATTTAAGGGGATTTCTTCCCCAAAGGGTCCCCAACAAACTGAGCACGTTTTTTCCTTCTCTCTCCTCCATTGTTGACCTTGGAAAAGCTTGCCCATCTCTAAATCCCTCCCATGATTCTTGCTTATCTTTGAGGGAAAAGAAAGAGAAGATCTAGATCTATATTTCCACCAATCCATCTCTCCTCTAAGTGAGGGGAAGTCTCTTGATCTAGATCTTGGAATTCCATTTGTTGAGTTCTTCTTTGTTCTTCCTCTCTTCTCCCCCCACAAGTATTAGTTGGTTTTGGTGGGATTTGAGAGTGAAAGATTTGAGCACTTGTGCTCTTGCCATTGCTTTGTGCATCGGTTTGTGCTCTCCACGAGGATTCGTGAAAGTTGAAAGTTTGTGAGCTTGTTACTCTTGGGTCTTTGGACCCTAGATGACTTTGTGGTGGTTGAGACCTTTTGTGGTCACTTGTATCCATCCGGGAGCCCCCAATCCAGTTGTGGGTTGTGCCCCGGGTTGTTGTTGTAAAGGCCCCGGATTCCGCCCCGAAGGATTCTGATAGTGGAAGGTGAAGCAAACCTTTTGTGGTGCGGTTCATCGGAGAAGAAGGTGAAGCCTTTGTGGCATTGAGACCGACCAGTTGTGGTGGCTCACACCTCTCCAACGAGACGTACTCCCCCAAAAAGGAGGAACTCGGGAATACATCCTCGTCTCCACGTGCCTCGGTTATTTCTATACCCGAGCTCTTTAGTTATGCACTTTACATTGTGATAGCCTTCGTGCTTGAAGTATTCTATATTGCTATCACCTTGTTGCTTGTCTTGCTTAGCATAAGTTGTTGGTGAACATAGGTGAGACTAGTATATTTAGGTTATTGGCTTGTTAATTTAAACACCCAAGTTTTATTCCGCATTTTTCAAGACTAAACCGGAAAAGTTTGAATCGCCTATTCACCCCCCTAGGCGACATCATTGTCCTTTCAATTGGTATCAGAGACTCGGCTCTCTTTTTGGGCTTTATCGCCTAGAGAGTAAAGATGTCGTTTAGAGAATTAGTGCACGATCCCACTTTTCTATTCGATGGCACAAATTATGATGTTTGGAAAATTCGCATGCTTAATATTTTTAGGGACATGGATCCAAATTATATTAAGAGGATTGTAGATGTGGGTTTTTCTCCTCCAAAGGATTCCCAAGAATTATCTTTAGAGGATGAGGAAAACACTCATCTCGATACTCTAGTTTCTAATGGTCTTATATGTGTTTTGAGCGATGTAGTTCTTACTTCAATCATGTCTTTTCAGAACGCTCATGAGCTTTGTACCAAGCTTCAAGATAAATATGAAGTGTCCAACATTATTGAGAATGATTGTTCTCCCTCCACATCCGGTCGTGATGAGTTCACATCGTCTTCCACTTCACCAACATGTGTTTTGACACAAGGTAATGATATGGTAAGTGGTGATAGAAATTGTTTTGTTGATGGTGAATATTCTGTTGACTATACTTCATCTCTATTTCATTGCAATGTTCTATCTTTGGACTTAAACTCTTCTAGCACCCCAAATGTCATACATGCTAGAGTTGATAGTCCTTGCATATCATGTAATAGTTGCTTACCTAAATATCATGATGATATGCTTCCTATGTCTTGTTGCCATGAAAACAATGCTTCCATATCCTCTAGTACTTGCGTGACTAACAATGTAGAGGGATCCCAACATTTGTTGGAACAAGACATGGACCTCAATGGTTCTTCAAGTAATTCTTCATCATCTTTGTCCACTACTCACTTTTGCCTTATGGCTAAGGATTCAAGGGTATCTCCTACTTCGAATCCCAATATATCTCATAATGATGATGATGATGATGATGAAGAAAATGATAACGATGCTTCCAGTCATGATATGGGTAAAATAGTTCTTCATGCGCTTTCAAAGAATAAAATTGCTCGTGATAACTTCTTAGAAATCATGAGTACCTTTGTTCACCGCAAGCTTACTATTGAGGTTTTGGAAACTCAATTTGATGAGAAATGTAAAATTGAGAGAGAAGATGCTATGGAAAAAGCATTCTTAGAGAATACACCTGAGGAAGAGCAAGAGCTTCGAGTGTCTCTTGAGGAGAAACTTGAATCTCTTGATGAAACAAATGATCTTATTATTGCTAAAATTATTAAGGAAAAAGATCATGCTATTGCTAAATACAAAGTGCTTAAAAAGAAAAAAGTTGAATTTGGTGTTGGCAATGCAAGACTAATTGGGGACATAGAGAAACTTGACAAAGCTCGCAAGGCTTTAGAAAGTGAACACTCTCTCCTTATCAAGTCTCATGATCAACTCCAAACTCAACTATCTAAAAATGATGAGCTTGCCAAGTTGTCCTCTTCCATTTCTAATGTTAATGATGCTTGTGCTACTAACTCCACTTCTTGTGAAGCATCTTTTTTGAAGGAGAATCTTGAGCTAAGGGCTCAACTTGAGTTGCTAACTAGCAAGTATGAGATATTGGAAGAAAGTCATGAAAAACTCTCTATAGCTCTAATGAGGATCTTCTAGCATCCCATGCGAGGCTAAAGTTAACTCATGAGGCTACTATGTCAAAGGTAACATCTTGTGAGCCTCATGTGGTCACTAGCACAATCTCTACTAAAAATGCTATATTGCCATGTGCTAGCCCTAGTAATTCTACATCACATACTATTGCTAAATCTTGTGATGAATTACTTTTCTTGCCTTGTTGCTCTAACAATGAAGCATCTACTTCCTCTAGTGTTTGTGTTGGTACTAACCATGTAGAGGAATTGAAAGAGCTCAAGGCCCAAGTCACTTCTTTGAAGAAAGATTTGGAAAAGCGTCATGTTGGGAAGTCCACACTTGACAATATGTTGAGTGTTCAAAGACGCCCCAATGACAAGAGTGGACTTGGATTAAACTCCAATAACAAGAACAAGTATAACAAGAAGAAAAAGGGCCAAGAACAAGTCAAAGATTCGGCCAATATTGTTTACTTCAAGTGCAAAGTTGAAGGGCACCATGTTAGATCTTACCCTTTGAAGAAGAAGCCTCTTAGTGAGAAGCAACAAGGGAAGAAGGCTCAAGTTCAAACTCAAGTTACTCAAGTTGAATAACGGCCTCTTTCCAAGAAGAATCAAGCTTCCCCTCCTCAATTCAAGATTCCAACTAAGAAGAAAGGAGAAAGCAAATGTTGCTACATATGCCGTGAGAAGGGTCACTTTGCTTGTTCATGCACTAATGGTACCTTATCCAACCCCATTATAATTGATGATGTTTATTCTCTTCGGAAGGATAAGGTTGGCAATGTGTTTGCCAAATATGTTGGTACTCAAAGTGGTGTCAAGAAAAGAACCATTTGGGTTGCCAAGCCTATTGTGACTAACCTCTTAGGACCCAACTTGGTTGGGGACCAACAAGCTAAAACTTGATCAATAGGTGTTGTTGGAGGGAATTGGAGACTTGGCTACATCATGAAGAATTGAGGGATCTTCATCTATTATATTCTCTCAAGCCAAGTCATTTGGATTATATTGTTCTATCTCATATCCAATGTTCCTCCTTGCGGTAACTTTTATTTAAATCATATATACATTGAAAGTTGCTTGCACCCTTACATGTGTTAGGTTTTGTACCTTGCTAGAGTTGGTATGTGTTGTGCTCTCTACTTATCTTGAGTAATCAAGAATATGTATGTTGGTTTGCACACCATTTACTTGTGTTGAGCTTTATTGTTTTTATTTGATATCCTATCTTGTTGGCTCTGTTTGAGAGATTAATGGATTACCCCACTTTGGGAAAGTGATGTGATTCGTGCACTTCACAATCCTAAAATTGTGTGTACATGAGGATTACCACTTAGTGATGATATATCAATATTATCTATTCTCTATGTGGTATGTCATGCTCATGAGAAATTCAAATTCTATAATGTCCATTAATTATCTCTAGTTGGTTTGTTTGCCTCTTGTAGCTATGTGCATATTATAAGCCTAGAAAATGTGAACATGTGAGGTTTTGCCACCTAGAATTGATATTGTTAATTATCTTGTTCCTATGTGGCATGTTTCTCAAACAAGTTCCATATTTGCTTAAATGCTTTTTGTCTCTCATCTTTTGGATCTTGTGTGTGAGAGAGAGTTTCTTGGTGCTCTGCATGATCGTTGATCAATTTGAAGCCGTCAAGAATCTCTATATAAGTATGTTTTTCAATTCCTATCCTTTGTCATATGCTTATTTGTTGTGAAGTTGGTCTTGAATATCATTCCTACATACCACCGAGAAATATCTCTATATACTCCTTGTCCATGACAAGTGATACTCATAATTGTGGTGGAATTTGTAGACCATCTTCATATTGGTTCTTGCTTTGAATTGCCTTATTTTATTGCCAATGATTTGTTTTGATCTAACTCTCTCTTGTCTTCTGATACGTCTCCAACGTATCCATAATTTCTGTTGTTCCATGCTTATATTATACAATTTGCTACATGTTTTATATACACTTCATATCACTTTTATGCATTTTCTGGGACTAACCTATTAACAAGATGCCGAAGTGCCAGTTCCCTGTTTTCTGCTGTTTTTGATTCCAGAAAAGTACTTCAGCGAATATTCTCGGAATTGCACGAAACAAAAGGCCAAGTCCCTATTTTTCCAACACGTACACGGAGTCCGAAGGAGAGACGAAGGGGAGCCACGAGGTGGCCAAACCACCTGGCGGCGCGGCCCCCCTTCTGCCGCACCAGCTGGTGAGGAGGCCCACCTCGGGCTCCACCGACGTTGCCCCTTCGCCTATTTATTCCCCCGAGGCGTAAACCCTAAAAAACCAAGTCATATTTCCAGAAGAGTTCCGCAGCGCCGCCGCCATCGACGACAAGTTTCGGGGGACAGAAGTCTCTGTTCCGGCACGCTGCCGGGACGGGGAATTGCCCCCGGAGTCATCTCCATCGACTCCACCGCCATCTTCATCGCCGCTGCTGACTCCCATGATGAGGAGGGAGTAGTTCTCCCCCGAGGCTGAGGGCTCTACCGGTAGCTATGTGGTTCATCTCTCTCTCCATGGTGTGATCTTTATGTGATCATGTGTATTGCTAGTATCGCTGAATACATTAATAATGTTTATGCTACTCAAGTGATTTTGTCTAGTTTCTGGAGTCATTGTGACAACACGGTATCAAGGTGACAGTGTGGGTACTTGTGTGACTCTATGAATAATTTAGACATTTATCATGGCTTATTCTTGGGAATTGTGGTGTTTGTTTACTCAGACTTTGAGGTGTGCTCTTGCAGCCCTACGCATAGTACTCTTGCTTCATCAAGAAGGAGAATAATCCCGAGTAGTATTTACTTGTGTTCAGTTGTGCTAATCTAGTTGAATATGTAGATGTTACTCTTTATCTATTATGCACTCTAGAGGTTACTTTAATATGAACTCCGGTACTCTCCACGGTGTAAAGGTGACAGTGTGTGCACCGTGTGTGATTCCTTTATGACGTTGTGGCGCTTGTTTACTCCGGCTTGAGGTGTGCTTTTGTAGCCCTACACAATGAATGGTGTTTGTTATCCAACAAGAGAGTGTTTAAGAGTAGCTTTTATTTATTCAGTTATGAGATCATTGTTGAGAGTGTCCACTAGTGAAAGTATGATCCCTAGGCCTTGTTTCTAAGCATTGAAACACCGTTTACAACAAGTTCTGCTACATGTTTGCTTGCTGCCATTTTATTCAGATTGCAATTACTACTTATAATCATCCATATTACTTGTATTTCACTATCTCTTCGCCGAACTAGTGCACCTATACATCTGACAAGTGTATTGGGTGTGTTGGGGACACAAGAGACTTCTTGTATCTTAATTGCAGGGTTGCTTGAGAGGGATATCTTTGACCTCTACCTCCCTGAGTTCGATAAACCTTGGGTGATTCACTTAAGGGAAACTTGCTGCTGTTCTACAAACCTCTGCTCTTGGAGGCCCAACACTGTCTACAAGAATAGAAGCACACGTAGACATCAAGCTATTTTCTGGCGCCGTTGCCGGGGAGGTAAGGTAAAAGGTATTCACATCCTCTGGCTACTAAGCTATTTTCTAGTGTTGTTGCTAGTGTGTGAGTGCTCGAAGTTTTCCTTTAGATTCTGCAATTTTATCTTTTTGTTTCTTGTTTTTATTTTCACTAGTTAGGCTTAATGGAAAACAACAAAAAAATTAGAGATCTTTATGAACTTTATATTGAATTAGGACATGATGCTTTTGAAGAGAAAATTAAAAAACCTATGGAGGCTTGTTTGCATGATGGTAGCAATGGTATTACTATAAATTCTTTGAACACCATTATTGCCAATGCTATGGAAAAGTCTAAGCTTGGGGAAGCTGGTTGTGATGAATATGATATTTTTAGTCCCCCAAGCTTTAAGGAGGAAATTTGCTTTGATAATACTTTGCCTCCAATATATGATGATTATAATCATTGTGATATTTTCAGTCCACCTACTATTGAGGATATAGTTTATGTTGATTATGATATGCCTCCTATATATGATGTTTACAATGATGAATATGATATTCTCAGTCCATCTACTATTGAGGATAAAAATCATTTTGATTATTCTATGCCTCCTATTTATGATGATTACAATGATGGATGTGATACTTTTACTCTCACTATTACTAATGATAATGTTCATGCTTATGTGGAGAGTAATGATACTTTTATGCATGTGGATCATGATAAGAATGCTTTATGTGATAGCTATATTGTTGAGTTTATTCATGATGCCGCTGAAAATTATTTTGAGAGAGGAAAGTATGGTTATAGAAATCTTTATGTTACTAAACCACCTCTCTTTATGATGAAGTTTTGAGCTTTCTCTTGATTTGCTTTTATTTGCTGGGTACTTTAAGACCTACTGGTTCTTATGAGAGAGGGAGACACGGCTTCATATATCACAATAATATTAAGTCTCCTCTCTTTATGTTGAAATTTTTGAAGTTGCACTTGTTTTGCCTTCCTATGCTAGTCACTTTATGCTTTATTGATTTATTTTCTTACAAGACTCCTTTGCATAGGAAGTGGGTTAGACTTAAATGTGTTTGGTATTTGCTTTTTGATGCTCTCTTATATTCAACTCTTATACATATGAGAGCATTATAAAATCACTATGCCTAGCTAAAAGGCTTTAAAGAAAAGCGCTTATGGGAGACAACCCATCGTTTTATTTGCTGTTATTTTTATTTTCTTTGAGTCAAGGAGTTTTGTTACTTCTGTAGCAACTCCTTTGTATCTTTATTTTATTGCATTGTTGTGCCAAGTAAAGTTCTTATTGAAAGTTGATGCAAGATTTGGATTTCTGCGCAGTAACAGATTTTTGGCTGTCACGAATTTGAGCTTTTCTCCCTGTAGAAAATTCGAAAAATTCTACAAAAATCACGCATCTTCCTGAGATATGTACGCAACTTTCATTATTTTGGGCCAGATCCATCTGAGAAACTTAAGTGCCTCGAAAAATTCGTCTTACAGACTGTTCTGTTTTTGACAGATTCTGCCTTTTGTTTTGCATTCGCTCTTTTACGATGTTTGTGTGGATTTCTTTGCTCCACAAAGCATTGGTGGCTGTAGCTAATGTCCAGAAGCTTTGGGAATGATTGTTTCATTACAGAATATGAGAATTTTTGTTTATGCACTAACCCTCTAATGAGAACTGTCTTGAGTTTGGTGTGAAGGAAGTTTTCAAGGATCAAGCGAGAAGGGTGATATTATGTGATCAAGAAGAGTGAAAAGCTTAAGCTTGGGGATGCCCCCGTGGTTCATCCCCAACCATATTCAGAGAGACTCAAGCGTCTAAGCTTGGGGATGCCCAAGGCATCCCCTTCTTCATCAACAACTTATCAGGTCATCTCTAGTGAAACTATATTTTAATTCTTTCACATCTTATGCGCTTTACTTGGAGCGTCTGTGTGCTTTTATTTTTGTTTTGTTTGAATAAATTCGGATCCTAGCAATCCTTGTGTGGGAGAGAGACACGCTCCGCTTTTTCATGTGAATACTCATGTTCTTCACTTATATTTGTTGAGTATTCTTAACTAGCTACTGCAGTGCTTTTAGCTCCTGTTTTTCATGCATCTCTTCGAGCTGTTAGCACGTGTTTATAAACACTCTCTTGCTGCATTATATTATCATTTGGAGAGTTTATGTTTAAATAAGTTGATTGGTGTTTGCTTGGAAAAAGAAAATGCTACATGTGGTAGTGGTATGATGAAAAACTTGCATAGTCTTGTAGATCATTGAAACTTTGATAACTTGATTCTTTGCAAATGTTTTGAGGTATTAGATGGTAAAGCTTGCTGGTTAATTAAGTTAAAATCATTAGTGGATTGTTGTCTTTGAGCTTGTACCGTACTACAAACTATACTAAAATTGTTGAAGGTGTAGTTGGATTTGATAGCTTTCCATGTCTGAAAGTTCATCGTAGTAACTAAGTTGTGCTGAAGGTCGAGGGATCTAACGGGGTACTTGTACCGCCGTGAACGGCCCTTCTTGGAGTGAATTTTAATCATGCTCTTAATGTTGAACCTGCTAGTTGTTTGCAATAAGCTTGTGAGTTCTTTTTGACTAATGTTAAGCTACGGTTTTTGGCACTTCCACCATCCATATTTTGCTAGCCTCTTCGGTGCTGTGCATTGCCTTCTGCTCACATTGAGAGTTGTGCATACTTCGCCAGTACATCCAACCCCGTGGGAGAACTTCCTCTTGTTCTCCTACACATAAGCCCATACATCTTCCTCAAAACAGCCACCATACCTACCTACCACAGCATTTCCATAGCTGTTCCGAGATATATTGCCATGCAACATCCATCTTACATTACATGACTTGTTGTCATTCATCACATACATATTGCTTTGCATGATTCTATACAGCTGATGTGTGGTTTACCCATGTTACGCTAGATCATTGCATATCCTGCTACACTGGCAGAGGCATTCAGTTTCATACATCATGTCTAGTTTATTATGAGTTATTTGTACCAAAAAGTGTGTTGTTGTATTAGGATGTTGCCCCTGAATGTGAAAAGAGCCATTGAGCCATCGAAAAGAGAAACAGAAAAAGAAAAAAAATAGAAAAAAGGAAAAAAAGAAAAAAAAAGAAGAATAAAGAAAAAGGGGGCAACATTACTATCCTTTGTTCACACTTGTGCTCATGTTATGGCACCTGCATTATTCATAGTCATCATTTGTGCTCATGTTTAGCACCTATACTCCATGTGAGAGAGTTTTCATGTTCTACTTGTATAACTATGTGGGGAATTTACACTATAGAACTTGGGTTGTATATTCCAATGATGAGCTCCTCAAAAGTGCTCTAGGTCTTCATGAGCAACCAAGTTGGATGCACCCCCACTAGTTCCATTAGAGAGCTTTCATACACATATAGCTCTATGTGCATCCGTTGCATGGCAATCACTACTCCTTACATAGCTTCGATCATAAGACTTCCTCTTGTCTAATGATCACTTATAGCTTTGTGAGACTTTCTTCCTTTGGCCTTCCAAACCCCCATTAATGTTCTCTTTGCCATAACATCATGGTGCCAATACCAAATGCTTGCGCTCACCGGTTGAGTAGACTTCGAAACAGTTGATTCATGACGTTCATGTTTATGTTTACTTGGCTGAATCCTTCTATGTTATGAAAATTTACTTGATGCTTGGTTTGAAGGATAGAACTCCTATGCTGGATACTTAAATCATCTTTAATGAACCTTGTACGGTTTCATGTCTTTGAAGCAATAGTTCATGAAAACTTTTAGCTTGTTTGACTCTTGCTTTGTCTTTTGATATCAACTATATACATTTGCTTGAATGATTTGATCACAGCTTACATGTCTTACAATATTATGATCAAGATTGTGTGAAAGCATGTCTCCTCAGAAATTATTTGTTGTTATCGTTTTACCTACTCGAGGACGAGTAGAACTAAGCTTGGGGATGCTTGATACGTCTCCAACGTATCCATAATTTCTGTTGTTCCATGCTTATATTATACCATTTGCTACATGTTTTATATACACTTCATATCACTTTTATGCATTTTCTGGGACTAACCTATTAACAAGATGCCACAGTGCCAGTTCCCTGTTTTCTGCTGTTTTTTTTCAGAAAAGTACTTCTGCGAATATTCTCGGAATTGCACGAAACAAAAGGCCACGTCCCTATTTTTCCAACACGTACACGGAGTCCGAAGGAGAGACGAAGGGGAGCCACGAGGTGGCCAAACACCTGGGGCGCGGCCCCCTGCCGCGCCAGCTGGTGGGGGCCCCTCGGGCTCCACCGACGTTGCCCCTTCGCCTATTTATTCCCCCGAGGCGAAAACCCTAAAAACCAAGTCATATTTCCAGAAGAGTTCCGCAGCGCCGCCGCCATCGACGACAAGTTTCGGGGGACAGAAGTCTCTGTTCCGGCACGTGCCGGGACGGGGAATTGCCCCCGGAGTCATCTCCATCGACTCCACCGCCATCTTCATCGCCGCTGCTGACTCCCATGATGAGGAGGGAGTAGTTCTCCCCCGAGGCTGAGGGCTCTACCGGTAGCTATGTGGTTCATCTCTCTCTCCCATGGTGTGATCTTTATGTGATCATGTGTATTGCTAGTATCGCTGAATACATTAATAATGTTTATGCTACTCAAGTGATTTTGTCTAGTTTCTGGAGTCATTGTGACAACACGGTATCAAGGTGACAGTGTGGGTACTTGTGTGACTCTATGAATAATTTAGACATTTATCATGGCTTATTCTTGGGAATTGTGGTGTTTGTTTACTCAGACTTTGAGGTGTGCTCTTGCAGCCCTACGCATAGTACTCTTGCTTCATCAAGAAGGAGAATAATCCCGAGTAGTATTTACTTGTGTTCAGTTGTGCTAATCTAGTTGAATATGTAGATGTTACTCTTTATCTATTATGCACTCTAGAGGTTACTTTAATATGAACTCCGGTACTCTCCACGGTGTAAAGGTGACAGTGTGCACCGTGTGTGATTCCTTTATGACGTTGTGGCGCTTGTTTACTCCGGCTTGAGGTGTGCTTTTGTAGCCCTACACAATGAATGGTGTTTGTTATCCAACAGAGAGTGTTTAAGAGTAGCTTTTATTTATTCATTATGAGATCATTGTTGAGAGTGTCCACTAGTGAAAGTATGATCCCTAGGCCTTGTTTCTAAGCATTGAAACACCGTTTACAACAAGTTCTGCTACATGTTTGCTTGCTGCCATTTTATTCAGATTGCAATTACTACTTATAATCATCCATATTACTTGTATTTCACTATCTCTTCGCCGAACTAGTGCACCTATACATCTGACAAGTGTATTGGGTGTGTTGGGGACACAAGAGACTTCTTGTATCTTAATTGCAGGGTTGCTTGAGAGGGATATCTTTGACCTCTACCTCCCTGAGTTCGATAAACCTTGGGTGATTCACTTAAGGGAAACTTGCTGTTGTTCTACAAACCTCTGCTCTTGGAGGCCCAACACTGTCTACAAGAATAGAAGCACACGTATGCAACATCTTCCTTGTATCTTTTGGATCCTTTATGCTCTACTCAAAATTTTCTTTGTGCTTTCTTGAGTTAGGAAAAGCAATGATCCCATTCTTGTGCATTTACATTCAAGTCATACTTCTCGATATTGCACTATTCTTGGGAAGCTATCCTACATTGAGTAGAACACCCTTCTTTAAATTGGTATTGGATCTTATTGCTCTTTCTTGAAAATGACTATTGTTTGAATAATATATATGGAGAGTGATGATCCAATCTATGTGCATTTTGTATTCAAATGCAAGATCATAAATAATGCATAAATCATGGGGAAGCTATCCTATATGCTTTTGAACATTAGTTGTCTTCAATTGGCTTTTTATCCCGATGACATGTCTCTTTGGAAGACAAACATTTTTCGTCTTGGTACTTTGTGCCATCATGAAAAGTGTAGAGGGTTTGATTTATTCCTTGATCCTATTTTCATTTGGTATGCTTTCAAAATTGGTACCTTCAATCATGTGTTGATTTGGGTCTTTGATATTATTTGGACAATTCTTTTTCTTGTCACACTTGTGTGTGCTTTCTTGGTTTAATTGGTGTTTTGTCCAAATTGTATCGCGTTTGGTACTTGAAAGTATTGTGCATGCATATTTACTATATGTATATCTTATGGCTTGCTTACTTTCGTTGATCCAATATATAGGATAAACTCCATCAAATCCTAATTGGCTAAGATGTGCATGAAATTCAATTTCATATCAATACGCACATATTTATGTGGAGTTTGTCCTATGTATTGTAATTGCTCTAACTACTTTGGACCCAATGAGTTTGGGTACCATGTTGTATTTGATTTTGTTTTAGGTACATTGGAGATGCATTGGAAACTTGTCTTATCTACGACGAAGGTGTTGTCACCATGTGCTTATTGGAGCCAAGCTTGTATGATCATGAACACTCATCTTCTACATCACCCAATGCTACCTCGGTAACAAGTATCTATCTCATGCATACATTTCTAGCTTTCAACCTTGTGTAGGTTGTTTCATGGCATGAATCTCTTTTGTTGCAATTCATTTGGTTCTTGCAAAACATCTTTATTGCAAATGTGGGCAAGCCGGGATGATTACATATCAAAGGGAATATATATAATCATTTTCATGATTCACCAATCCCAAATATGTTAATCTAGCACTTTCTACTCTATGTCTCGCATATGCAATATTGATGTTTTTAAAAATCATTTGCCTTTCGCGATACTTGTTATCTTTCTCGGAGCATCCCATTTTTCACCTTATCCCTTCTGGATATTTTTTTATGCTATGATGAGGATGTGTTGGAAGTTCATCTATATCCCTTTAAGATAAAATTAAGCTTTGTGCTATACTTTTAAGCAAAGATCTTATTGGTGTATTTATGACTTCCTCTTGAATATCATGTTCTCTAACTTTGTACCTATTTTGTGTGTGCATGTTTTTTGTGGACCTATATCTTCATGATTGGTGTCTACTTAGAAATTTATACACATGATAGTAGTTACATCTTTAATTGGTATTCCAATTCTTTAGTGAACACCTTTTATTCCTTTTTGATTCTTTGGTGGTTTCTAAAAGCCACAAGCTTTGCCTTTCATTTGGTATACTTTTGCATCTTAGTAAGCTTGTGGACCTATTTGCTATCTTCGTAGGGTTGTGTGTATGTGAAAGACATGATATGCACTATGTGCCTCATATTTTGAAAGACTATGTTGATGCTCGCTCATCCTTGTATTAGTCTACTAAAATGTCTTTCTATATCACACCCATCTCTTTCGGTTTAGCAAATCTTTATTTGTCGCTTCTTGCTATTGTTGCTCAACATTTTGTTTGCTGCAAGTTGTATTGACTCTTTTCCCATTTTTGCTCTCTTGCACTTGTTTGTGTTCAAATTATCTAGGAGGGAGTGAGGATTCCATGTTGTGCACACCATATTAAAATGCAAATCCTACTTTGTGCACGTACCTTGGGGAGCTCCCTCTCGATGTTTAGAACACTTGGTTTGTTTTTCGGATCCTTTGATTGGTTACTTCTTTTGTCGAAGTATTTTTCAATTTGATTTTCTTTTGCAATCTTTGGATCCTCAATATAGTTTGATCTTCTTCTCAACTATTCGTCATTGGATATGTGCATTTGATTTCACTCATATTATGAGAAATGCACACATTATGGGGGAGCTCTTACTATATTGGCCTTTTAAATTTTTCCTCCCATTTCGGCAATCGATGCCAATGGGGGAGAAGTTTAGAGGGTTTAAAGGAAATTGGTGTTATGCTAGTTTGTTCTTAAGCTTAAGCATTTGCCTTTCATGCTCTTGTATCCTTGCTCTTTGTGTTGCATGCTTGCTTATTATTCATTATATAAACCTTTGTAAAAGGGATTGTCATCAATTACCAAAATGGGGGAGATTGAAAGTGCATGGTGCCCACATGTGTGGTTTTGGTAATTGATGACAATCCTTATGGACTAATGTTTGCATTGAGATAATCTTGTAGATCTTGTCCATAGGAAAAGATTTGAGTTCATGTGTTGCACTCTAGAAGATTACATGATGATCAATGCTCTATTCAAGGGGTTATATGAAGAATGGTAATGTGTAGAGTTGAGCATAATTGCAAGTTCAAGATAAGCATCTCGAAGAAATCCTATGCTTGAAGTTTGCCACCCATTTGGAGATATTGGTCAAGTGAAGATGTGCCTATGAGAGGCTCTTCCATATTGGAGTATGGGGGAGCAACATGTGAATCTTCATCAAGCAAAGCGTAATCAAGAAAGATGGTCCACTTGAAGAGATCAAGATCGTCATTATCTAACTCAAGTGGAATGCGCAAGGCAAAGGTATGATCTTGTTAGGGTTTCTATTTTTCCGGTCTCATGGTATTAGTGGGAGACCGGGTTATAGGATAGACGGCGTACTATCAAGAGGGGCTCTAAAGTGAGTAACTTGATCGCATCTTTGTGGGGAGCTCAAACCTTTGCATGCTTGGCATATCATCTTTCTTGGTTCTTATTTGGTTTTTTCTCCTTGTTGGGTTTTGGTGCTTGTTGTGATCTTCATGACAAGCCCAAGTTCACCGAAAACGTATTTCGTGTGGAAAACTTGTTGCGTTTTTGGTTTTGGAGGTTTTACTGGTTATTCCTTTTTAGAGAGGTTTTACCTTTCTACATTTGGTTTTATACTCCCTTTTTTAACTATGATGTTTCTCTGCATGATCTTGTAAAGCTTGTTGTGGTGATTCCAACGAGACCAAGATCATCAAAAACGGAGTTCGTCTGTGAAAGTTTTGCCCGTTTTGGTGTCTGTGTTTTCTGCAGTTTTACACGGGTGGTAGTACCGCGCCTACTACCAGATCTCGTTTTTGGTACTGGTTTCGAGCTTTTTTTACCCGGGCAGATTTTCTAGGTCCTATTTAAGGGGCTTTCTTCGCCAAAGGGTCCCCAACAAGCTGAGCACGTTTTTCCCTTCTCTCTGCTCCATTGTTGACCTTGGAAAAGCTTGCCCATCTCTCAATCTCTCCCATGATTCTTGCTTATCTTTGAGGGAAAAGAAAGAGAAGATCTAGATCTACATTTCCACCAATCCATCTCTCCTCTAAGTGAGGGGAAGTCTCTTGATCCAGATCTTGGAGTTCTATTTGTTGAGTTCTTCTTTATTTTTCCTCTCTTCTCCCCCCCCACAAGCATTAGTTGCTTTTGGTGGGATTTGAGAGTGAAGGATTTGAGCACTTGTGGTCTTCCTATTGCTTTGTGCATCGGTTTGTGCTCTCCACGAGGAATCGTGGAAGTTGAAAGTTTGTGAGCTTGTTACTCTTGGGTCTTTGGACCCTAGACGCCTTTGTGGTGGTTGAGACCTTTTGTGGTCACTTGTAGCCATCCGGAAGCCCCCAATCCAGTTGTGGGTTGTGCCCCGGGTTGTTGTTGTAAGGGCTCCGGATTCCGTCTCGAAGGATTCTGATAGTGGAAGGTGAACCAAACCTCTTGTGGTACGGTTCATTGGAGAAGAAGGTGAAGCCTTTGTGGCATTGAGACCGACCTGTTGTGGTGGCTCACACCTCTCCAACGAGACGTACTCCCCTAAAAAGGAGGAACTCGGGAATACATTCTCGTCTCCGCGTGGCTCGGTTATTTCTATACCCGAACTCTTTACTTATGCACTTTACATTGTGATAGCCTTCATGCTTGAAGTATTCTATATTGCTATCACCTTGTTACTTGTCTTGCTTAGCATAAGTTGTTGGTGCACATAGGTGAGACTAGTATATTTAGGTTGTTGGCTTGTTAATTTAAACACCTAAGTTTTATTCCGCATTTTTCAAGCCTAAACCGAAAAAGTTTTAATCGCCTATTCACCCCCCTCTAGGCGACATCCTTATCCTTTCACCGTCTTCCGCGCCGCCTCCAAGCGGGCCCAGGCCCACCCCATGACGAACCTAGACTTCGTGGTCCGCAAGGTTTTCGCGAAGCCGCCGCCGCGGCCGACTGCAACCTCCTGCGAGGAGGAGATCCCGGTGTCCAGCTACCCCGGCGGCAAGGAATCCGGCTACTCCAGCGATGAGGACCTGAAGCACGTCGGCTGCCGCATCGAGGAAGAACCGGGGAGGAAGCGCGCACAATTCTGTCTTGTGTGATCGATCGCACCGGTCGATTGGTTCGTGTCTCGCTGTGATCTATTAGCGTCTTTTGATCGGTACTCACATCCTTCAGAAATATTTTGATTTGCCTGTACATGGATGGATCTTGGACAATATCGTCGTTGCAGTCAGGACCAAATCGTAGGTGCAGCTCAAAACATTCCGAGGTGAGGATTTGTACCGTACGCATCTCCATTTTTGTTCTGCAACATCTTCTGTCTTCCAAAATGGCAAGAACAGTTCAAGAATGCTTTACTTTGGTGTGTTGCAGTTTTTGTTGTCCCTAAAGCTACAGGAGAGAGTGTGGAGAAGAGAGAGGGGAATGTGTGCCACAAAGAAATGGTTTGCCTTAATTTTCTGATTAGTATTCCTCTCTTTAAATAGCGGCTGTGCCAGCTGCTGGCCTAATAGTCAACTAAGCTATCACATCAGACTTGATGTGACAGGACCTATGACATCATGACTCACTGCCACTGTTGACGATGTCATGACACGAATTCACTGTAGGTGACGTCTAGCACGTCCTATCTACCTACTCTGTACTGGTGCTGATGCACCATCTCAGGACACTGGCTACATGACAAAGTCCTCGCACCCGATAACCTGACGACTGACTATCGGCTCCCTAGACGGACCCGACGTCTCGACTGACTCGACCCGGAACAGACTCCGGCTCGGACACACTTCCTTGACTCGGGACAGACCCCGAAGTCGGCACCTATATGTTATCGGCTCCCCCACACCCGGGAAGTCGACTCGACACACAAGACTATTCCAACTGTTTTTACTGGTTCTAGTAGAAATTTGTCTGTGAGAGATTTGTTCACTTGTCATCGTTGTCCATGGACAGCAAAAGCGCTTTTATCTCAGTAATTCTTGCTTCATTTCAAGAATGCTTTGCTTCAGGCTGCAATTTTTAGGAAGTTAATTGGCTATGGTAGAATATGATTGTGACAGACTTGTTCACTTCTCAAATTCTCGTTGTCGTTGCTGGGCAGCAAAAGCACCTCTATCTCGGTACTAATTCTTGCTTCATTTCTGTGAGGCAATGCTATATAAATTTTACAGTTACAAAGACGTGGTGGTAATTTATGGAACTGTCTTATTTGTCCACTACACCATTATCTGCAACATCTATAACTGTTTACTGCAACAACGTTTGGTTGCAATTTCGTTTCCTGAATCTTCTTTGGCCACTGCATCATTTTTCTGCAACATTCGTTATTGTCCATGAAAATGTAAACAAGAGATCTGAAAGATCCATGTCACTGCTAGAGGAATCGACTTCCAGACCTTACAGTGTTAAAACTTCAAAGTGTACCCCAAATTTACTCGCAATATATCGGTTTCCATTTTAGTATGGGTGCTGCTTGTATTGTACACCAATACTGGAATCTGCAGGTCGTTATATTTTTCTATGAAAAGTCTGTCAGTTTTCCTATGATAGGATGATCTCCATGCCCTGCAGGGTAAAACCTAAGGATTTTTTCTTGTTTCCCTGCCTTGTTTTGTACACCAAGAATGAATGCCGACCTAGGAGAAGGTTCAGAAAACCAATACTACGCACTTGGGGGCTGACGAAAACCTGCGAATTCGTCAGAAATCTTTTAGTCGAGATGTATAACAAAATATCCCATAAGGGCAGAATCAATAGTATCAAGTGGCTGGAGTAAATTTGGAAAGGGCACCCGTCCTGAAATCCCGAATTTTCCATCTCTGAACTGAAGCCAGCCCATTTATAAGTTCACGACCCTATTCCGTCGTTTCCGTGAACTCCAAGAAGAACTCCTCTCCCCTCACAACTTTCCTAACAAACTCTCTCTCCCTCCCTCCACGGCTCCATTCGGTAGTAGCTCCATCTTGGCGGCAATGGCGCCCAAGGCCGCGTCCCTGCAGAGCCTGCCGCCGGGCTCCGAGTTCAAGCCCAGCGGCCACCAGATCATCGCGCAGTACCTCGCCCCCAAGGCGCTCCGTGGCGACACCACCGCCGACCCCGGCCTCGTCGCCGAAGGCGTGAACGTCTTCTCCGCCGAGAGCCCCGCGGCGCTCCCCTTCCACCCCGGCAGCAGGACGGACCACGGGGAGGTGTGGGGCTACTACTACGGGGACTACCCCATCGACGACGTGCAGCCCGTGCCGGGCGGCTGCTGGGCGCGGTACGGGCCCGAGAAGGGGTACGTGCACGGCCGCGGCGAAGCCATGGAGGCGGTCGCCTTCCGGCGCAGGTTCGCCTTCCACGTGACCTGCTGGGGCCACGACGGCAGGGTGGTCGTGCTCCCGACGCCGTGGCTGATGAAGGAGTACCGGCTCAACAAGGACGCGGCCGCCTGCCGCGCCGCCGCCGCGCGGGCCCAAGCCCACCCGAGGGCGAACATGGACTGCGTGGTCCGCAAGGTCTTCGCGAAGCCGCCGCCGCCGTGTTGCAGCTCCCGTGAGGAGGAGATCCCGGTGTCCAGCTACCCCGGCGGCGAGGAAGACAGCTACTCCAGCGACGAGGACCTGAAGCGCGTCGGCTGCCGCATCGAGGAAGAACCGGGGAGGAAGCGCGCACGGTTCTGTCTTGTGTGACCGATCGATTGGCGTCGTTTGATCGGTACTCACATCCTTCAGAAATCTTGTGATTTGCCTGTACGTGGATGGATCTTGGATAGTATCGTAGTAGCAGTCAGCACCAAATCGTAGGTGCAGCTTGAAACTTTCTGAGGTGAGGATTTGTACCGTACGTATCTCCATTTTTGTTCTGCGACATCTTCTGTCTTCCAAGAAGGCAAGAACAGTTCAAGAATGCTTGCTTCAGGTTGAACTTTTCTTGGAAGTTAGTTAGTTCTAGTAGAAATTTGTTTGTGACAGACTTGCTCACTTCTCAAGTTTTCATTGTTGTCGATGGCAGCAAACGTGCCTCTATCTCAGTACTAATTCTTGCTTCATTTCTGTTAGGCAATGCTATATTAATTTTACAGTTGCAGAGATGTGGTGGTAATATATCTGCAACATTAGCTATTCCTGTTTACTGCAACAACGTTTGGTTGCATAATAAACTGTCTTGTTTGTCCACGACATCATTTATCTGCAACATTAGCTACTGCTGTTTACTGCAACAACCAATGGTTGCAATTTCATTTCCAGAATCTTCTTTGGGCACTGCATCATTTTTCTGCAACATTAGCTATTGTCCATGAAAGTGTTAACACGAGAGCTGAAAGATACATGCATGTTACTGCTAGAGGAATTTGACTTCCAGGCCTTTACAGTGTTCAGAGTCCTTCATCACCCCAAATTTACTAGCAATATGATTATTTCCATTTTAGTTCGGGTGCTTCTTGTATTGGTCAACTTGACACCAAAACTGGAAGCTGCAGGTGAGCAGGTCATTGTATGAAATGTCTGTCAGTTTTCCTATGATACTGGGATAATCTCCATATCCTGCATTGAATGACTGATTTGGTATTTAGGTGTAAAACCTAGGGATTTTTGCTTGTTTCCCAGCCTTGTTTATACACCAAGCAGATTGAAATGCCGACTAAGGAGAAGGTTCCGAAAACCAATACATTCGGCACGCACTTGGGAACGGCATGTTGTTCTGCAGTTCAAGGGGCCTAGCTCGCGATCCTAGAGAATCGCAAATTTTGGGAAATAAGACAGTTTATGCGTTAGCAATGCTCATTTGCAACATGACGGTCGACTGGTAGGAACCTTTGCACAGACCCAGCTAACCAGGCAATCAGCTACTCAAAATAACTCTCTGTTCTGAATGCAGCGAGGGTGACACATATCAGATGTAAAGGAGATCACTATACTATTATGAATGGGGTGAATGACCACAGCAGAGTATGCATGCCAACACATATAACATTTGCACAGTGACAACAAACGCATAAAGAGGCATGAGAGAGAACAAGAAAAGTTCTAAATGCAGTTGGCATTTCCAAAAAGAATTGAGTATACGAGACAAAAATTAAGGATCATCCTCCAGCCAAAAAGCGAACTAGAAAAGGTGCTTGCGTCCAAGCAGCTCCCAAACCAGATCCACGTCCCCGGTACCACAAATTACTAAATCATCATGGAATCATTGAGGTCAAAAAGAGACTACAGCAAAAAAACAACTCTGTGAGATGTTTGTGTCTTGGATTCAGAAGCTTTTGCGGTGAGGAGCGGCAGCCTTGCGGTTCACTTCCAGGGCGGCTTTGCCCTTGCTCTTGCCCTGCATGTCATCACCGGTGCCGGACCTTCCAGGTGCTTGCGCGGCGTGCTTGAACCAGACCAGTAGGATGGTCATGTTGTCAACCGATGGTTGAGGTGGTTCTACGCACATATCAAGAATGGCCTCACAGTTCTTCCCAGGTCCATCCCCTGAGTTTGTGTGTGTTGGTCACAGCATATGCCAAGTTAAAGGGAATTAATAGCAAATCTAACCAAAAATATATAAGTACGTAGACATACTGGTACAGAAAAACTCACAGATTTCATGTTCCCACGTATAATTTCAATCAAACCCTGGTTCAACACTACATCCCTACAATAAATGAACAGGTGTGTAAATTGTTAGAGCAAAGAGCTGCTGGGACAAAAAAAAATCAATTGTGCTCTGAGTACGTCCAGGCTGGGGGCGCAGGGCACAAATTCCTATCTCCACTTGACATGTTTCCGTAACTGCCAACGATATGCACACCAAGAACATAGTAGGATCCAGGATCTTCAAGTAGGTTTTAACAAAAGTAAACCCAACATACTGCATGATGGTTTTCAACCAACTGATTAAGACATTCATGCAATCAGGTTAACAATTTTCTGGACAGTCTCAAGTACTAGCACAACAAGGGATTGGCAGAGAGTGCTCTATTCTATAACTTCGGCAAACCATACAAAAATGACAGGCACATTGCGTGATGGTGATGTACTGATGATATTTACCCAAAGCAAAGCAAATTTAACAGAACTATCTGTCATTTGGATTACATATACTCTGCTTGAAATCATGCATCGACATGGAGTAAAGCATAATAGAGCAAAGCTTCTAAGACATTTTAGTTGAACACTTACCAGACTCCATCACATGCCATAACAAGAAACTCAGTATCATCAGTTATATTTTCCTAGCAGAAAAAAAAGGGTCATCTTCCATCACACCATATCCAGTAGGACAAACTTACCCATCTTTAGGAAAGCTAAGTTACTTACTAGGCGAATTTCAGGAGAACAAGTCAATGCTTGTTGTGCAGGGGTTAATTGACTATTGTTTTTGTACCTCATATCACCTGAAATATAAGAACAAATAAATCACATCGTGATAAATCGTATAGCTCCCCTAAAAAAAGGAAATTAACTATACCAATTGATCTAGAGACTGCAATTCCATTATCGATGCGACTGGCACCTCCAGTAAATGTTACGGAACGTCCTGCGTTTTCTATTCTCCGTCTTTCAGTCGGAACACTTGGTTTGTGATCGGTGGTCAAAATAATTGCCTTTCAATACCACAGAATAAAATTAGGCACCACAAGAGATCACATATAACAAAATAGCTGATCAGGTACCCAGCCCGAAATTAACAAGAGAAGTAGTCACTGCACCTGACCATTCCGCGAGAGCACACAACGACAATCACCAGCATTCCCAACAATGATCTGGTCGCCTCTAATGATAGCCACACAGGCGGTACTTCCCACATCTATTGGCCCAGGGTGTTTCTGCAAACAAATAAACAAGCAGAGGTAAACAACAGGTGTTTTTGTAAGTTTAGATTTTCTACATAGAAATAATTATATATGCTCCTGTAAAAAAGGAGACATCACCTTCAATTTCAAACAAGCGCAATTCATTATCTTATCCTTGAAAGTTAATTTCCTATTAGCAGGACTATAATCAGATAACTCCCTCCGTCCCTCCTCTGTCATCATCATCTGATCCATTCTGCAATAGTAAAGTAGCAACAACAATGATTCAAATGTCATAATACACATGTTCAAGGAGTACCATAATGAACAAAAGAATATGTTAGTGTTGGTATAAAAAAATGTGAGATAACCTCAAAACGTAAAATGCATAACTTAGTTAGCTACTTAAATAACCTGACGAAAGCGCTTGACACTGCAGTAGGCAGATTGTCTTTAAACTCTGGATGGTTCCGAACCTCAACATGAAGGTGTTGTGCACAGTACCTTGATACAGCAGGTCCTGTAACAGAAAAAAATCATCTTACATGATTATCGTTGTTGTTTATGCCTGATCACAAAAAAAACTGATTGACAGAACAACCGAGTATAATAAAATGATTTATATGAATGCCAGTAGCTGAATATCGCTTCAATTTGTATCATAGAATCGAATTATTTTTGTTGTTCATAAGGGGATGAGACTGAATACCAACCTCCATGGCCGTCATAAACACCAAAGAATGATGTGGCAGTGGAAACATCCAGATCTCTAATGGTTGCATGCTGGATATTGAGAAAACAATAAGTTGAGCAGACTTTCAGTATTTTCACCAAAGTTACTTGCAAGTAGTAAACCATGCATTTTGTAGGCCTATATATCTTGACACTGGTCCTACGTACAGAACAGTGGATGCAGGATAGTTAATTAATTACTCACAGCATCTTCCATGTTTACACGGTAACCTTGCATAGACGACACAGCATACTCAAGCCTGTCATTCTCTCCCCTGTGAGTAGTCTTTGATATCACGGGCTCCCTGCTGATTGCACTCACAGCAAAATTTGGTTCCCTGCAAGATTACAACATTGATGACTAAACCTTGTATCAAGAGAACTAAAGGTAACCCGATTGATACTGAGTTACAGATGGCACAAACACCAGAATTAAAGCATTGACTAAAATGTGAAATGAGACATCACCACACGTTCTTCATGGTGCTTGACGGTCTGCGTTCTTCCTTCTTGGTCCGCAGTGCATGCAAATGCGCAGCCACAGCCGGTGCACACGAGAGGCTCTCTTGTAAGGGAGCAGACCGGGCCTCTCCGAGCCAAATGTATCCTGCCTGACACCGAATGCATCAGGAACACGCAGGTTAGCAATGGCCTTGAGAAAACATTTCACCGATTAGGCGCAGCAGCTCAAAAGCAGTCAGGCTGTGCTCAAGAGACAATGGTTTCGATATATGCAGTGAGATGAAATATTGTAACCTACGTTTCGCGATGGCATTGACATTTATTTGAGAGCTGGTAAGATCGGAGGTAGATCTCTATCCCTTGCACGTACGGGCACATGCATCGCACTAGCATTAACGATCGGATTAGGCAAATACCTTGAATGATCCGGTGGGCGTGTGGCAAAGCCGGCAGCGGCGATCAGCGGGAATGCAGCGGCGGCCGTGATCAGAGGGAGTGGGCGGCGACCGTGAACCGAGGGAATGCGGCGGCGGTCGTGATCAGCGGCGTACGGCGGCGGCCGGGATCAGCATCGTGGGGCAGCGGCGCCCGGCTCCTCGTGGCTCGGTCGCTGGGTGCCCTAGTCGGGACGAGCAGCGGAGGAGCCGACGCGATCACGGATGCCTGGTGCGACCGACCCCGGCTGCTTTTGTTGGGCCCACGTGGGCCTGATCTGTCCCTGTCATTTCGCGAAGGTGTCCTGCAACCGGGAATTGTTAGATGGTTTACTGAACCTCCAGAATGTTGTCAAAAAAATACTGAACCTCCAGATTCTGTCCCTGTCATTTCGCGAGTGCAAGGTTCATCTTGCACTAAAACATGTCTACATACATGTATGTGTGGAATAGCTAGAAAGTCTTATATTTTGATACGGAAGGAGTAAGTATTAATCAGTAATATAATTCGTGGGTTTTCTCAGGGAAAAAAACACTCCATAAGAGTCTTCCTCACAAAAAAGAAAAGCACTTCATCAGCAGAGTAAAAAACATGCGACGCAGACCTGAAGTCTCAAACTGCCGAGGAGGAAGATACGCATGTTGTCCCAACAGCATGCCTCTTCGCCTAAACATCAAGCCTCTAGTGCTGGACATCGACACAGACTGTCCGGTTGTGTGCACAAGATTTGACGAACATGGCCTGAAATGCAAGTCTGTCCGGAACCTTGAGCAGCTTCAGGAATCCTTTCTGAATAATGTCAACACGCGCCAAGCAGAACTGTCGAGCCTCTACTCAACATGGAAACAAACTCAGTTACCCTCTGACGAAATCAGTAGAACACGCGGTAATAATGCTGTCAATGCAGAGGACCATGGAGACATGGAGTAATAAGACCATTCTCAGACGCGATCCTCTCATCTACTGTGATTTAGGTAACTGAGTTTATTAAATTCAAAAAAAAAAAAGGTAACTGAGTTTATTAGTAACAATCTTTGCAGGTCCCACTGCTCCTCCAACCGGTCACTGGACGGGGCCACCTGTCCAGAGGACTTTCTGAAAACCAACATGGATGCATCGTTCCATCGGCAAACAAGTTCAGGTGGCTGAGGCTTCTGTGTAGACATTATACAGGTTCAGGTGGCTGAGGCTTCTGTGTCAGAGATTATACATGCTCAGGGTGCAACGGGACCTCATTGTGGGCTACTGATTTCTCCAAAAAACAAAACACCTGATTATACGTGGTAACATACATATTTGCAGTCTGTCTCTTTTTGTTTACACAACGAGGATCAGCTTCCCAACTTCTCCAAAAAATAAACTCATTGTTGCCCTATAACTTCTTCCACACAGCATACATATTGCGATCTCTTTTTTTTTACACGTCGAGGATCAGCTTCTGAAACTTCTCCATGTGCTCGGCCTGCAATGAGATGGCGATGGACAGGCTGCCGTCCTTGTTCGCGCTCGGGAGGACGAACGCCAGCCCCTCGTAGGCAATGCCGCCAGGACCCATGAACACAGGCCGTCCCCAACCAAAATCGGCGTCGTGGATCGGTAGACGCACCCAGCTTGTGAGACCCAGATTAGGGCACCGGAAAGTGTGGGCACCACGGACAAGTGCCGATAAATCCGGCTGCGTCTCCAGGTAGTCCAACGCTGAGCGGCAGTAGTCATCGGACATCCTATCCAGTGCTCCCTGGATGACCGCTGCTCCATCTGCCACGCCACCGGTCACCTTCCCTGCCTCGGCGAGTGGGGTGGCGGTGAAGATGACATTTCCGAAGTAACCTTCTGGCAATGGGGGCTGCAGCCGCTGTCGCCCATCAGTGGCACAATACAACTTCGTGGGCTGTTCAGCAGGCAGGCCGCGTGCAAGGGAGACACAGCGCCAGACATGCGCAGCTAGCACTGCATATGTGCTGAAACGTGGTGCACCTTCACCCGTGGGCAGCTGCGAGCGCAAGCGGCCAAGATCCGAGCGGGTGAGCTTGAAGATGTCAACTGCAGTTGGAGCCAACGTTGGCTTGCCAGTGAAAGGCTGGGGCGCCGACGACAGCATCGCTGGGGCAGGCTGGTACTCAACATGTGTGTAAGATGGAGTTGGTGGATCACGGGCACGGAGAAGAGTGCGGTCGATGAACGGCATGACTGCAATTTGAGCTCCACGGCAGAGGTCAGACCATGAGTTGATGAAGTGCAACCCAGACATGCCGTCAGCTACATGGTGCTGCATGCCAACACCAAGGGAGACGCCTCCACACTTGAAGTAGGTCACCTGGAATAAAAATCAGAGCAGAGAAGAATTAGCCTCTGGACATGTTTCTTAGCTTTCTTTACTGAGGTGAACAGAGGGCATATTTCCAGCTTCAGCTACCATTCTACTAACTAATGGGTGGCTGATAAGACACTAAGACAAATATATGAAATATAATATGAATGAATCAGACACTTGTTTCGATTCCGAAAGGAAAGGTTAACCTAGATACGTGAAATTAACCAAATGCTATAGTTTGGTTTTTAAGATTCAACACAGGTATAAGTTGTGAGTCATAGCCATACTTCAGTTGTGCACAGAATCGCAAATCTTACATGCAACCAAGTAAACGGCAAACGTTCTTAACTTCAGCCATTTAACACATGATCCCTAATTATCTACTGTAGCACAGTACGATTGGTAGTAAATTGATTAGCCTAAATGCAGTGCATAATCAGTCTGATGTGGGCAAACATGTGAAGTTGAAGATGTGTAATAAATAAGAACCAAGGTCCAAAACTGTTTCCAAATAACAATACATCATTGTAACTTCAGCGAGACAGCTGCAATCATGTAAGAACCAACAACCTTTTTCTTGTAAGTTGGAAGTTGGCAAATTAATAGCACCAACCATAACTACTTGGTGTTTGTACAAGTTTTTTTATTAGCTCAACAACAAAATTCGGGCTATTTGGACTAGCTTTCTCAAGGAGCTGAACTGGTAAAAGCATCGATCTGCATATAACCATTTTGTCATAACCGTTGAAAATACGGAAACAGTTCAGTTTTGGTAGAAGAGAACTGCTGCAGTTTCTTGTACTCAAAATGGTACTCCCTCCGATCAGGTTTAATTGTCGCTGAAATGAGCTAGTCACGTACAGTCGAGTAGTACTGCTCACGACAATCTTTGTCAATTGGAGGGAGTATTATGTTGTGTAGCATACTTATTGTTTAGTAGTACATATTCGTTATCTTACCACTACTGCTCCAGGCACTACTCTTACTTTTGAGATGGAACATCCTGTTTTGTCCTCTTTTGTTCTTAATGCTGCATTTCTACAATAGTCTGCTTTAAAAGATATGCCTAGTTAAATTATCTCAGATTCATTGAACCTGTTTCTGTATAAGGCCTTGCCTACCCTTGCATAACCAACATGCATAAACATCTGATTGACATATGTGCAGCATGACTGAAGTCAGCCTGACACCTAATCAAGTAATCATGCATATACAACATCTAGAGGCACAAACTATAGTAGGTAATACACAAAAATGATCAGATGGAAGGAACATGCTCTAATTAGGCAATCATTTCCGTACCAGCATGAAGTGCACATCCAAAGCAAGAATATTCAGAATAATGCATACGGTTGGCAAGAAATTGCAAGCTCATCACAAACTAGAATTTAGTAACATGATAAATTGTGGTTCAGTTTTACGCTCTGTAAGGTTCGATGCGGACAACTTCAGGTGAAAGAAAATTGTTAGCATGTGCATCAGTTATAAGGATATTCGATTATGTCGATAAAGGTTTAGCTCATAATCATAAGCAACTCTGCATATTCTGATATATCTTAAAGGCAAATGTCATTTTGCAGTATTGTGTTATTTAAAGGTCAATTTCGATGTGAAGTCAATGATTCAACCTAGCTAATTTGAATATTCATTCCAGAATGAAATTGTGCGAAAGAAAATCAGAAGGCGAACCCATGAATTATGTCTCAGTCGAAGAAAGACCTCGCAGGGTTCAACAAGGCAAGGGTCCAGTTTTCAAACAGGATGAACAGAAGCTAACAAATTAGTCTAAGCCTAAAATTCAGACATGTCAACATCGCACTCAGTGTCAGTTATGACCATTAATGTCAAGATCCAAGACAAATGGTTGACAGTTCGGGTTGGCAACTAAAAGAGTTTGGCCGGATGCAAAGTCGTACATCGTACAGTTACTAATAAAGATCAAACTACGACAGGATAAGGTGGTCCGCTTCTAGACACCCCACCATGAACTGGCGATCAGATCAACACATCCAAACAAAGGTCCCAACTATGGGTTATCCAATCAAGCATCAGCTTATACAAAATCGGAGCATTGTGCAGCTCGTAAAGCATTGTCGCGTACTCGCGTTAGTCATCATTCAGAAAGCTACCGCTACCCTCTTCCATTTGGGAATTAAGGCTAATTGTACCTGCTATCAGCAATCGAGCTCACATGAAGCTCATTCAGAAAGCTCTCACTAGCCTTATTCGTTCGAACTGTAAGACTGCAGCCAGAAATTGGGCTCACCTGAAGCACGAGGAGCGGGAAGGACGATATGTCGTCGGTGTAGTCGACGGCCGGGATGAGGCGCTTGAGCTCCATGGTGGGCGCGAAGTCTCCGTAGTCGTCGACGGCGGCGTCGGGGGCCTCGGCCTCGACGAAGAGCACCCCTTCCCCGCTGCAGTCGATCTCGACCCTGCCGTCCTCGTCACGCGCGAGGCGGCCCGCCATCGGGTAGAAGGGCACGAGCGCCTCCGCCAGCGCGCGCCGCATCCGGTCGGCGTCGAAGAAGGCCTCTGTAGTGGCGTCGGGGCGGCGGTAGAAGTAGACGCTGGGCGTGTGGAAGCGCGGCACGACGAGGTCGAGGTTGGAGTTCCAGAGCCGCTCCCGCGGCCGCTCCTCCGCCGGGCGCACCATCGTCGACCGCCTCACCGTGATCGCCGCCATCTGCCTTGGTGGGGATGAGATCTGCGGTGGGAAAGCGGGCGGGGTGGTTCGGCAACAGCGGCAGCAGCCTGGCAGCGAAAAGGAAAAGCAGCAAGCTCTTGGTGGAGAGCGAGCAGCTGGTTGGCGAGAGGGGGGTGGAGCTGCTTATATAGGGGCGGGCGGCGTAGTTCGTGTGACTGTGACTCCGCTCGGCGGCGGGTGAGGGGTTGGTGGGCGATGGGGACCGGCCGGAGGCGATAGGGACGGACGGGTGGCGGGTGGGGGGAGGTGAGCTGGGGGTTGTCTGGTGGTGGATGACACCGCCCCGCCGGGCTGACAGACATGCGGCGGCGTCTCGCTCGGCGTTCTGACCTCTGTCTGTAGCGCGGGAGGGGATGTTCGATGACCCGCTGTCGTGCGTAGCACCAGACTGGAGTCCCAGACGCACATCGGCACATGGAGGAAAAGTCCGATGGAACGGACGGATAGGTTCTTCTTCTTGCGGCTTCCTCCGCCGTTTTCTATTTGCGGGATGATTCTTGTTGGTACAACACTTGTAGTAGTAGTGTATTTTTTAAGCAAGAAAAAATAAAAAGGGCTTTATTACTCAATAGTTCAAGCATTACATTCGGGCTCTGCATAACAAATGCACACATCCGCAATCCAACTATCCAAATAAAAGTATGAATGTAAATAGACGAATTACAACTCATAGTAGTGTGTAAAACGCCTAGGATATAGCAAGCTCATCCGCCTATGGGGCACCAATCCGGCGATAAAGCGGCCACCCATGTTGTGACAAAATGTCCCTTGCCACCTCCTCCAAGCGTGCACACGTCTCCGTAAAGAGGTCTCGATGTCCCACGCGCTATAAGGTGCACCACGTACGGAGAGTATTTGTGCATCTGTAGAGTACCTGCAAGAGAGAAACATCTTTGTCATTGAAAACCTTGTCATTTCTACAAAGCCAAAACGACCATATAACAGCTAGGGATGAAAACGGAGCGGATACGGACGGAACTGAGTGGTGTCACATTTGTTTTCATATTTGTTTACGGCGAATACATAAACCCCGGAAACAAATACGGAAACAAAAATGATCGGAAACAGATATGTACCGAATACGGTGCGGACACGGAACAGAAAGCGGATGTTTGCCGGAACAAAGCAACCCCTTAAATAATGCACGAAAACTCAATCAAACCAACAAAATTGTCAATTTTCTAAGATGAAATAAAATATAACGAGTTATCATGATTATATATATAGTGTGCATATGCTATCAACTTTGGCAACATTAAGAAACATCTACTATCGTCCTTAACACTAGTGCTACACTGAAATGTCGAACTGGTAACGACTCGAGAGGGACATGATATGCGAGTATATATGGCCTAAACACGGTAGCTTCAGATCCTTTTATTTTTTTATTCATATCATGTAATGTGCCTAAATGTTTCTACTGGAATTACTGGCCCTACTGGATGTGGAAAGCACCGCATAGCAAAAACGGAAAGTTCCGTATTACCGGAAACGGAAAGTTCCGTTTCCGTGGTCATTCCGCCGGAATCTGCTGTTCCGTTTCCGTTTCCGTTTCCGTTTCCGCATAAAAGTTTCCGTTTCCGTTTCCGTTTTGCAAAATTCCGTTTCCGTTTCCGTATTTCCATTCCGTTTCCGTTTTTCCGCGGAAAAGTCGAAAAGATTCCGCTCCGTTTTCATCCCTAATAACAGCAATCGCTCCCACCCTAATAACCGTTCTAAACTTCTTATCTATCCCATGTAACCAGTTGCCAAAAATATTTGCAACAGATTTGGGTGGATATAAGTTAGATGCTATTTGGATAGATGACCATATAGAACGAGCGAAATCGCACTCGAAGAATAAGTGTTTAATTGTTTCTTGTTGCGAACAAAACATACACTTGGTACTTCCGTGCCAATTCCGTTTGACAAGATTATCTTTAGTTAAAATGACACCCTTACGAAGATACCACGAAAAGACCTTTATTTTAAGTGGAATCTTCATTTGCCATATTTTCTTGTTGTCATCGACTGGAATATCAGGATGCGCAAGTGCCCTATACATGGAATCTACTAAGAACTTCTCATTCCTGCATAAGTTCCATCGAAATTCATCGGAACCTTGTGTGAGTTGGATAGTATCTAACCGTGCCAACAAGGCATTCCAAGAAGTTAATCTTGCACCGAGTAAATCACGTCTGAACGTCACATTGGGGGGCGAACACTGCATAACAGTGGCAATAGTATCCCCTTTGTGGCGTACAATATTGTATAAAGCTGGATATTGCTCCCGGAGGGTGTATTTCCTAACCATATATCCTCCCAGAATCTAATCTCCGTGCCACCCTTAATATTAAACACGCCAAAGCGAAAGAAATGTTTCTTAGTCGCCATTAGCACGGCCCAAAAGTGGGAATCACCAGGTTTCCAGACCACCTGTGATACCGCCTTCATGCCTATGTATTTTCTTTTTAGAAGTGTTTGCCAAATACCATCTTCGGCTAGTAGCTTAAACAACCACTTTCCAAGGAGGGCTGAATTCTTGATGCCGAGATCATGAATACCTAACCCTCCCTGATCCTTTGGTCGACAAACAACATCCCATTTAGCCAGTCGATACTTCCTTTTCTCACCATCCCCTTGCCAAAAAAATCTTGATTGGAAATAATCCAGTTTATACAAGATTCCTTTAGGTAGCTGGAAGAAAGATATCATATACAGTACCATGTTTGTCAGTACTGAATTAATGAGAACCAATCTTCCTCCTAGGGATAGCAATTTGCCTTTCCAACTAGCTAGCCTCGCTTGCAGACGTTCCTCGACATGCTTCCATTCCGCATTAGTCAATTTCCTATAGTTGATTGGGATACCCAAATACGTTATAGGAAATTGCTCGTGCTCACAACCGAATATATCGGCATACTGAGCAGCTGCTTCTTGTGCATCGCCAAAGCAGAACAATTCACTTTTGTGGAAGTTGATTTTTAAACCTGATAGTTGTTCGAAAGCTGACAATATCAATTTCAGATTCGACGCCTTATCAAGATCATGTTCCATAAAAAGGATTGTATCATCCGCATATTGGAGAATCGAAAGGCCTCCATCAACTAGGTGAGGAACGACTCCTTCAATTTGTCCATCCTCTTTTGCCCGTTCGATCAAAATGGTCAACATATCAGCCACTATATTAAATAGTATAGGCGATAATGGATCACCTTGTCTTAGACCTTTCTTAGTTTGGAAGTAGTGACCGACGTCATCATTGACTTTTATCGCGACACTGCCTCCCTCCACAAAGTTGCGGATCCATTCACACCACGTATCCGAGAACCCTTTCATTCTCAAGGTTTGTAGCAAAAATGGCCACTTTACTTTGTCATAAGCTTTCTCAAAGTCAATTTTGAAAATAACCCCATTTAGTTTCTTCGTATGCATTTCATGTACAGTCTCGTGTAGAACCACGACCCCGTCTAGTATATTACTCCCTTGCATAAATGCAGTTTGGGTAGGCTTTACCACATGATCTGCAACAGAATTCAACCTAATGGTCGCTACCTTTGTAAAGATCTTGAAGCTAACATTCAGGAGGCATATAGGCCGATACTGTTGTATCCTCTCGGCCCCCTGAACCTTAGGTAGCAAGACGATTTCCCCAAAATTAAGGCGAAAAAGTTTGAGTTGTCCAGCATGGAAGCAACTGAATAACTCTAACAAATCGGACTTAATAGTTTCCCAAAAGTGCTGGTAAAATTCAGCAGGGAATCCATCAGGCCCAGGTGCCTTATTATGCTCCATTTGGAAAACCCCCTTGCTTATCTCTTCTTCAGAGAAGGGTGCGATGAGCAAGTTATTTTCTTCCGGAGTAACTTGGGTAATATCATCCGTTCGTGTCTCCTCAAGAGTGAAGTTACCTTCCTCCGGAGCCCCGAACAGACCTTTATAGTAGTCGGTAATATAAGCTTTGCGCATATCCTGCCCCTCGGCCAGACCCTCATCTTGGTGAAGAGAATGAATAAGTTTCCTCCTATGTCTGCCATTTGTGACATTATGGAAGTATCTCGTATTCGAATCTCCTTGCAAGATAAATTGTGCCTTAGATCGTTGGTACCATTTGAGCTCTTCTTCTCGCAGCATTCGGCACACCTGCTCATTTGAGTGCCGTTTTAGGTCACTCTCATTAGCTGATAGGGGACGCTGTTCTGCAAGTTTATCGAGCTCATCAATAATGGAACACAAACGCTCTTTTTATTTTTTAAGCATACCGGTTGTGTGTCGTGCCCATCCACGCAGGAATTTACGCAAATTACGTATCTTTCCATTCCAACGTTGAATAGCATTGTTGCCCACGACCGGTTGGGCCCATATCCTTTTAACCAAATCATCAAAACCGTCACGCAACAGCCACCCTAATTCAAACTTGAATTGGGACTTGGCGGACGGTTTCAATGCCCCAGTAGAAAGGAATATGGGAGCATGATCCGAAAAAGCCTCGACACGCTCTAAAGCCCGAACCGAAACCAGTGGATATTTATCCTCCCAACGGGAATCCATCAGTGCCTGGTCCAGCTTTTCGAATGTCGGCTCGGGAAGGCTATTAGCCCAAGTAAATTGTCTCCCCGTCATATGGACCTCCCTTAGTGACAAGCTATCAATTACAACATTGAATAAGAGAGCCCAATGACCATCGAATCTGCCCTTACTTTTCTCGTGACGGTATCTTAGCATGTTGAAGTCCCCTCCTATAAGAATAGGATGTGGGTTGTCTTTAGCTAAATTAACCAATTCTCGAAGAAAAGCAGCCTTAAACTCCTCTTGGGCAGCACCATACACAGCAACCAAACTCCATATAAAGTTATCTGACTTGTTCCGGATATCAAATTTGATGTGAAAATCACCATCCGAACGGTCCAATAGCTCCATGGTATCTGTTTTTATGCCAAGTAACATGCCACCCGATCTCCCTCGAGGGGGACAAGAATGCCAAGTAAACTCCACACCACAGGATAGGCGATCTAGTAGAGTGCTTGGAAAATCTCGTCTACCCGTCTCAGAAATAGCCAAAAAATCCAACTTATAATCTCTCACATGATGCGCAATATTTAAATGTTTAGCCAAGTCGCCAAGACCTCTGCTATTTTCAAATATGCCATTCATTGGGAAACAATTGGGGATTTCGACTTTCTCGCGCTTTTACGCAAAGTTTCTTCTTATTTTTAGCGGATTTAGATCTCCGGCCGGAAGCATACAGGTCATCAAAAGATCCCAGCTGAGCCTCGTCTAAATCCAACTCCGTAACCTCTCCTACAAGATGTGATAGAAGCTGTCCATCTAATGTGTCATTCGCTTCATCATCATCTACAGGAGAAGAAACCGGCCTACTCGAGACACTAGGTGATACCTTACGGCGATCATATTCTACATGTCTCAAAATCTTAGCCGATAAGACTACATCCTTTTCATTCTTCCCTAAACTGACGCCTACATTAGACAACTGAGCTGACAATTTAGCAAGCGAAAATGCTAGAAAGGAATGTGCGGAAGACATACCAGGAGCCGGAGTAGAAGACGGGGTAGAGAACAGCCCCGCTTTACGCCGCATCGCCTTGGTCATGGTGTCCTCATCCGTGGCTGACGCGCCGTCCTTCCCCGTTAGGTGACGCTCGCTACGCCTAGGCATGGCCTTAGGTAGCGATTGCCCCCCAACCGGTATGACCGTGGTGGGAGAGGACAGTGGCGGTGTGGCTCCCTTCTCCACCACAGCGACCATCGGTGCAGCAGGCGTAGACGGCGGAGACACCACCGGGGAGGGCACAGTCATTGTAGCAGCCCCCATCCCAGTAGTGTCCGTCGTCGGCATAGGCGAGCTCGCCCGTGCCACCATAGGACACTCCAGCGAGCCCACCACGAGGCCACCTGCAGCCTGGCCGGAGAAGCCCTCCGTAGTGGCGATCCCGTGCGGCCCACGAGTCCCCGGAGCAAGCTGGGCTCCAGGCGACGCCCGTGCGGCAGCGAGCAGTCCGTCGCTCACCGCGCGCGGCTCCAGTGGCGCAGGCGTCAGCTCCCCAGCAGGCTGCTTTGGCCCGGCAGAAGTCGGAGCAGCGGCCCGTGCCACCGCGACCAGGCCAACATCCACCCCAGCAGTCGGCCGCCCGCTGGCGGTGGGTATCACCTCGCTGCCAGCTGCAGCCGGGCGCCCGATGGCAGGAGATAGCTGTTTCCCGCCCTGCAGCAAATCACTACCCGAGAGTGTATATGGGCCAGCAGGTTCCAGCAAACCAGGAGCAGGGAAAGTAGCGATCTTTCTCCACTTCTCCACCAGTTCAACGCCTCTCGGGGTCTTGGGGTTGGGGTTAAAAGGTGTGACAGCCACTGTTTGCAAAAGTTGCGCCACCGAGGCTCCATTAACCTGCCCGCCCCCGGATGCTGAGTTAGGATCCATCAACGAGTTCGAGGTACTAGTCCCAATATTAGACGGACCCTCATCTCCCGTTTGACCCTCCATGTTGTCCTCACTCATGCCATTATCGTCAGGATCATCTTTGCCTTTGCGCTGCCATAAGAAGGGCACAAAATCTGCCTCCGGTACATAGTCCGCGGCCTCAGGGCGGAAAGTGAAGTCATAGCCCTTAAGCCGCAGCACCCCGGCAGTCGCGATATAGGGTCCCTCCTCATCGATGTCCTTAAAACAGTCACCAGTCAACATCCCCACCAAGATACGGACTACCCCTCTACGCCTGAGCGAGAACAAGTCCACATCAATTGTAGTGCCAATGAGAGTGCCAACTGCCCACAGCCCCCAGAAGTGTCGCAGCGGGTTAGGGACGCCGGTGACATGCACCCAAGTCTGAACCAGATCGGAAGTATGATGCACGTCCTCAGACCTCCACTCACTGAAAATAAGCTTGGTCGCTTGAGAGGGGATACCGAGCTCCGCACCAATAAAGCGCGCTAAATCCTCCTTGGTTGGGAAGTTCACGGTGAATGCATTATCCCCATTGGGAATCGCTTCCCAACGCCAAGATCGAACCGGACACAAATGAGCCACCTGAGCCTCAACTTGTTTCGCAGTGGCTGTCCCTCCCTGTACAGTTACAAGAGCGACGAGAGCCTTAGGTGTCGCCTCAGCCTTGAACAAGCTGTCAGGGAACTGGGTGAACATGGTGTCCAACTGCGCATGACCAGCAACAAAAGTAGAGGGCCTCGGTAACTTCAGCGTCGGACACATCGGAGTTGGGTGCCTGGAGTTGTCACAGATATAGCAGTAATGTTTCTTGGGGCAGTCCTTGGTAGCATGATCGTTAACAGCGCACTTCCAACACCAGGCCTTGATCTTCTTGGTCCCTTGCACGGCGGCGTGAACCGTCGCCCCTGCCACCACGTCCTGTACCGGAACCGTGGGAGTGACGAACGATTGTCCCCCCCCTGAGGTATGGGCGGGACTACCACCTGCTGCTGAACCACGGCCTGCTGCCCCTGGTGATACTGCCCAACCGCCGGTGGCACACCAAGCTGTTGCCCGTGAATGGCGTTCGCCGCCAGCTGGTTCCTCTTCTTCTTACGCTTCGGAGTTTGTGGCGCAGCCCCCAACGCATACCCCACCTGAGCCGCAGCCCCCTGGAGCTGCTGACCGTGTTGATGCAGCGGAGCGGCACCGAGCTGGCCGGCACCCGGGGCCACAGTGTGGGCACCAACGCCGCCATACCCCGCGCCCGCACCATACTGTGCCTGTGCCTGACCCGCACCGTACTGCACCACGGCACCGCCGTAGTTCGCCGCTCCCCCTCCATAGTGCGCAGCACCCGCGCCATGCTGCACGATGCCCGCGCCGTGCTGCGCGATGCCTGCGCCATGCTGCGTCGCGCCGGCACCGAGATGCGCCGGACCCTGGTTGCCCGGGCCAAGCAGCGCTCCTCCACCACGACCGTGCGGTCCACCAGCCCCACGGCCAAGGCCGCCGTAGCCTCGACCAGGGTTGCCCGCGCCGCGTCCAAGACCACCAGGGGCGGCCGCCGGAGCCTAGCCAGGAGGCCCGGGGAACCCAGGTGGTGCCGCCGTTGGTGGAGCAGCGACCATGGCAGCGACGGTGCACTTCGAGGTCCGCCCGGGCGATGAAATCGTCGGCACAACCTACGGTGACGAACGGAGGGTAGACGCAGGAGACGGCGGCGACGATGCGTGATGAACAGGATCCCTAGGGCGCACGTGATCCTTAAGCAAGATGACCTAAAAAATTCAGGCCATCTCTAAGGATGACTCCAACGGGCGACGCAAACGGACGCGCGTTTGATCCGCGTTTGGTCCGTTTGCGTCGCCAAAAGGACCCATGTCCGGACCACATCCGCCCCTTTCCGGCCACTGCCCCCAACGGGCCGACGCATTGAGTCCGCCCGGCCAGGGTTTTTGATCATTTTCGGGCATGGTGGCCATAGTTTCCACGCCCCCAACATTGCAACAAAACTAGGACCAATACAGAATAAAAACATAAATACCGGCCTCACACGGGCCATGTCTCCAAATGTACCCAAATTTTACAAGTAGCGGCCATCGGCCATGTCCCAGGTGTGCCCAAAATATTAAAAATTTCAGCCACCGACCATGTTTTTCCGGCCATGTTGGCCATAGTTCAACACAAATAAGTAGAAGGGACCGAGAATAGATCAAACCTGATCCATGTACTACCTTTGCTTCTTCTCGTAGTAGGCCTTCTTCCTAGGGGTGAAGGTGGAGATGTCCATGTCCATGATCCTGGCCTCCTCGGCGCGTAGGGCGAGTTCAAGGTCTTTGGCATTGAGCTCCACCTCCCTGGCCTTCACGTCGGCTTCCTTGGTCCTTGCCTCGGCCTCCTTGCCCCTGATCTCGACCTCCGCCGCCCGGGTCCGAGCGTTCTCCTCCTCTATGTCAAGCCTCTTCTTTTGCAATTCGAAGAAGAGCTTCGAAGCCGCCTCTCTCTCGAGGCGTTCCTTTTCTCTCCTCTCTTCCCGCTTGTCACAGGTCTTATCCTTTTGGGATAGGAACCCGCTCAAAGTCTCTTGCAACGCAAGGGTCGTTGCATCGCGCTTCTCCTCGGCCTTCGAGTTGTTCTTCCCCCTTGGCCTCCCGTCCTTCTCCTTCTCCGTTGTGTCCTCTCCCTTGTCAACACCAAGATGTCCCGCTTGTCCCGCCTTCTTGAGGGAGGCGTATAGCTCCTTCCACTTCTGCTGGTCCTTGAGCTCTCGGTAGCAATGGGTCAAGGTGAAGACATGGTTGTATTGAACCTTGAAGAGATCCAATGCTTGCAACACTTGCTCCTTGATTCCATAGCCACTTTGCGGCGGCCGGCTTTCAATGTTCTCAACGGCGCCGCAAAACTTGCTCATCTCCGCTTGAATGTGGAGCCACCTCTTCGAGATAGATAGCTCGGTCCGCAGCGTTAGAATGTTTCGGGGCGGAAGGATTCGACACTCATTGTAGCGCTTGGTGAACCGGACCCAATATGCCGACCCTCTTTGCTCGGCCCCAACGATTTGGTTGGTTCCAACCTCGATCCACGACTTGCAAATGAGCACGTCTTCCTCGGTGGTGAACGAGGCGCCTCTTTGGCTGACCTTCTTCCTCATGGCTGCGGCGGCGGCATCGAGCTCGTTGAAGACCGGCTCATTATCGATGTTGATCACATCGGGGTCGGTCGGAAGAGTCTCATCATCCCGGCATTGTAGTCGTCGCCGTCGTACTGGCCGTTGTCGCAGACCATGTCCTGGAGGACGTCCTCCCCGTAAAAGCGGTCATCTTCCTCCTCGTAGTACCTGGGGTCACCCGGCGATGGCATGGGCATAGTGCCGAACAGGTTGCGTGCCGGGGCGACCACTGCCGGGGCAGCTGCACGCGCCTCCGCAGTCTGCGGCGCGGGCGACTGTGCGACCAACGGCGTCGCCGGATCGTTGAGATCAAGGGCAGGTACCTCGCCCCGACTCGCCGGAGGTAGGAGAAACCCGCGGCGGCATGGTTCCAGGGAGGAACCCGTACGCAGGAGATGGTGCGGTCTCGAGCGGCCTCGACCTTGGAGGTCAGGCCGTGGAAGCGTTGGAGCTGGCCGCCGCAGAGGAAACCCCGACCGCCGCTGCAGTCGCTACCCAACCGCCGCCGCGGACGGGGCAAGTCCAATGAGGAGGAGGGCAGCTGTCGCGGTCTTGGTCACGAGGTCAGCGTTGGCGTCCTTTTCCTCGGCGGCGGCCCTGGCGGCGGCGTCGAGCTTTTCCTGCTTCAGCCTCCTCCTCCGTTGGCCCCGCTTCAGGGTCTCCAAGGCCCTCTGCTCCTCCGTGAGCTCCTTCTTCACTTTCTTCAGCCGGGGCGCAAGTCCGGCGGCGCCGTCGGCCAGCTCTTCGCTCTCGGCGGCGGCAGTGGCGGTCGTGGCGATCCTGGAGGCGGCGGCGGCCATGGGGTAGGTCTGGACTGTGAACTGGGGTTTTGGGGGGAAGATTGGGAATTTTGCCTCCAAAAGCGGACCAGGGGAGGACACAAAAGAGCTCTGCCACGCGTCCGGGGCCGACGCATCGGTGGCCCAAATTTGGGCCAGGGATGCGTCGCGGCGGACCAAAAAACGCACCGCGGACCAAAAAACGGACCGCGGTCCGTTTGCGTCGCCCCGTTGGGCCTTGTTTTTGCCCCTCGCGGACAGCGACGGACCGACGCGGACTCGATTCGTCGGCCCGTTGGAGTCATCCTAAACTAAGAACGCAGGCTCAGAGTCGGGGCGCCAAATAGCCAGCCCAAAGGCCTTCCGGACAGCCTTTGGGCGCTGTCCGGAAGGCCTGGCGCATTTGGGCGCCCTGGCTCCCCACTCACGCCGGCCAAACCAAATTATTTTAATTCAAAAGACAGCGAATTTCATTCAAATTTTAGGAAATTTTACAAATTTGAACGAAATTTAGAAAACTAAACCTAATTCTACTAGTAGCGGCTGTCGAAGGCCCAGTAGGGGTCCTTCTCCTCCTCCTTCACGCCACTGGTTCCTGTTTCGCCGTCGTCCTCCTTCTTGACGCGGCTAGGGCCAGGGGCGTCGCCGGTGAGTTCGACGAACGGCACGCCAGTTTCCTGGGCGTGCATGTACGCCGACCAGGCGCAGGCAGCCGCCCCGTCCATGGGCGGCACGTCGTTGAGGGACGCGGCCTCCGCGGACCGGAGGAGCTCTTCCTCGTCGTGGGCCTCCTGCGCCGCCTTCAGCTCGGTGTAGAGCGACGCCGCCTGCGACGTCCCCGGCTCCCCCTTCACCTTCATCGGCTCCGACTTCGGCGTGAGCAGCCCGGTGGCGCGGGAGCGGGAGGACGACGATGACGCCCCCGATGAAGATGCCCGCGACGCCCGCGACGATGACGCCATCGAGCGCGAGGAGGATGGAGACGCCAGCCGCGGCGCCCACACGTTTGCTGGCGCTGGCGGCGCCGGAGGAGGAGGCGGCGCGTAGTACGGTGTCGCGGGCCACTCCAGCAGGGAGTCGCCGGCGGCGATGTGGTCCATGACGTTCTGGAGCGTGCCGTGCCCGGCGGCGTTTTTGTCCCTGGGCACTGGGCTGGCGCCCTCCCACCGGTTCATCTCTTCGTCGTAGAGGCGCCTGAATGCCTCCTCGTAGCGGGGGGTGTTGCCCGGGTCCTCCGGGTTCCAGCGAGGGTCTTCGCGCTCCTCCGGCGTCAGCTCATGCCAGTAGTGCGTGACCTGCGCGGCGGTGAAGTCTCGGTTGGCGCACGTGAGCGGCTTCGCCACTGGGATGCCGCGCACGCTGATGCCGAACCGATGCCCGACGCGCATGTCGGGCGGCACGGGGTACCCGTTCTCCGCGAGCGCCTCCAACTACTCGCGGAGGAGGGTACGCGGCGCCAAGCCGTTCGCCGCCGCGCCCCCCGTGCGTCGCCAGTTCCCGGCCATGTGCGGCGGCGGCGGTGTTTGCGGTGGGCAGAGAAGGAGGCAGAGGGAGAGAGGAGAGCGGTGACGGCTGGTGCGGCGAGTGAGTGCGGGGACATCGCCTTTTATTGCCGCCGGAGAGCGGTGGCCGCATTTACGCCGCCTGCCTCGAAAAGGCGCGTCGTGCATTCACTCCGGCGAGCAGTCGAGGCGACGGCTCACTGCCGTCTGCGCCGGGCAGTGAAACTGAGGCGTCATCACGCGTCACGCGCCTTTGACGACGACCGCCGCTTCATGTCTCACTGCCAGGCGCGGCCCGCGCGTCGGGGGCGGCAGTTTCATAGTGTCCGGGGCCTCCCCAACCCTCCCCAAGTGAGGGCGTGGGCTGGGCGTGCCGGACACAAATTTGGGCCGCGCCGGACCGAAAACAGATTTGGGCGGCGCGAGTGGGGGCAAAATGTGTCTGGCACGCCCCAAAGCCCTTAGGGCGGCCATTTGGGCGCCCCGACTGGAGATGCTCTCAAGAAGCATCTCTAAGAGAATCTCCAACCATAACCCCCAAAATCGGCCCCCAAAGTGTCCGCGGACACGTCTGGATGTGTCGCGGACACTGACCGGATAGACCCCAAAACTATTGTCCTACAACCACATCCCCCAAAATCGGCCCCTATATCCATGCAAACCATGCACGTAGGCAAACAACGTCGATCATAGTTCATTCATTCATCGATAGTTCACTTACATAGTTTATACCTAGCAAAATAATCCGGGCAGGACATCTATGGTGGGGGAGCCTTCGCCTTCCCCTTCTCGTCTGCGCCTGGGCGGTGGACGCGGTCGAAGACGGCGTAGGGGTCGCCGCCGCCGCTGGAGCCGGACCGGTGAAAGGACACAGATGTCGCCTAGAGGGGGTGAATAGGCGATTAAAATTCTTTATGGTTTAGGCTTGAATAAATGCGGAATAAAACTAGCGTTCAATTTATCAAGCACGAAAGCTAAACAAGCTAGGTTTACCTATGTGCACCAACAACTTATGGTAAACAAGATAAGCAAATATGTGATAACAAGATATATTACTTCAAGCTCGATGGCTATCACAAAGTAAATAGCATAAGTAAGAAGCTCGTGTATAGAAATACCGAGGCACTTGGAGACGATGATATATCCCGAAGTTCACTTCCCAATGGAAGCTACGTCTCCGTTGGAGCGGTGCGGAGTCACAAAGTGATCCCCGAATAGCCGTCAAATGACACACCGTAATCTCCTTCGTGCCTCCACCAAAGCGGAGTGCCACGATCCACTATGGGACACTTGAGGGTGGTCACCGAACCCGTACAAGGATGAGGCACACTCCACAACTTAATTGGAGGGTCTCACCAGAATCCCACGGCTCCCAAAGCCACAAGACCCACAAGGTTGGGGCGCATCTCCACAACTTAATTGGAGGCTCCTAACTATCCCGCGAGCCACCAAAACTCCGAGATGAACAAGGACCGTCTAGGGCACTCCAAGTACCCAAGAGGACAAGCTCTAGGGCACCCCAAGTACCCAAGAGTAACAAGCTTCTCAACTTCACTTTCCACGTATCACCGTGGAGAACTCAAACCGATGCAACTAATGCAATGGGCAAGAACACAAGAAGTGCTTCAAATCCTTCACTCTCAAATCCCACCAAAGCAACTAATGCTTATGGGGGAGAAGAGAGGAAGAACAAGGAAGAACACAAAATCTCTCCAAGATCTAGATTCAAAAGCTTCCCCTCACTTAGAGGAGAGATTGATTGGTGGAAAGATAGATCTAGATCTCCTCTCTCTTTTCCCTCTAATTGGAGGCAAGAATCATGGAGGAATAGAGAGATAGCAAAGCTCAACAAGGTCAATAATGGGGGCAATTTTCGAGCTCAAGAGTTGGTCAACCGTTGGGGAAGAAGGGGCCTTTTATAGGTCCCCACGAGATAGATCCGTTGCAGGAAAAGCAGGGGTCGGATAATCCGACCCACACTTGAATCGGATAATACGACACGCATCAGAGAGCTGCAAAATAGTTGTTTTTGCGACCAGCAGAAATCCGGGTCGGATATTCCGATTCAGTTTGAATCGGATTATCCGATAGTCTGAAAACTGATAAAACAGCAAAACGGAAACTGCAATATCTTTTTCATCCGAACTCCGGTTTCGATGTTCTTGGACTCGTTGGAATCACCACAACGAGCACGAAAAGATGATGCAAGAAAACATCATAGTCCAACATGGGAGTATATAACCAAATGTAGAAAGGTGAAACCTCTCTATAGAAGATGACTCGGGAGAAACTTCAAAACAAAAAACGCAACAAGTTTTTCATATGAAATCCGCTTTTGGTGAACTTGAGCTTGTTATGAAGGTCACAACAATCTCCAAAACCCCATAAATATATAAGCCAAATAAGAACCAAGAAAGATGATGATGCTAAGTATGCACAGGTTTGAGCTCTCTCCAACTGATACGCTAAACTCACTCGAGAGCCCCTCTTGATAGTACGGTGTCTATCCAATAACCCGGTCTCCCGACTAACAACATGAGACCGGTAAAATATAAACCCTATCAAGATCATACCTTTGCCTTGCGCATTCCACTTGACTAGATGATGGCGATCTTGATCTTCTCAAGTGGACCACCTTTCTTGATTGTGCTTCGCTTGGTGAAGATCCACATATTTCTTCCCCATACTCCACTATGGGAGAGCCTCTCATCGACACATCTTCACTTGACCATTATCTCCAAATGGGTGGCAAGCTTCCAACATATAATATCTTCGAGATACATCTCTTGAACTTGATCAACTCAAGCTTGATGACGATCACCACTTGACGTCATCCTTCATGGGCTATATGAAATCTTCACTTGATGCAAGCCCATGGAAATATACCTAACCACATATATAAATGCCACACACATATCATGGGTTACTTCACAAAGCTATATGGACAATTGCTTACCATACCAAGAGATACATGATCCCACTTCGTACATCATGTAGCTTTGTGTGTTGAACAAAATCTTGATCAACCTTGTATATTTTCTTCTCTTTTTAATAGATGATGTCTTGAAGATAACCATGAATGATCACATAATCCTTTTCTTCAAGACATACTTGCGATATGCTCAACTCACATATGAGAAATCATCGGATAACTCCTCGAATAACAACTTGGTCATCACATACTCTTCTTCTTGATCATATCAAGTATATATCCATACACCTCGATGATCTTGATGCCAAATACTTCATTATATCAATATATTCATGGCATCAACCTTGAATCCAACCTATGGAGTTCAAGCATGGTCTATGGACAAACACTACAAGTCTCAATGCAACCATTAATCCATAGTGATTGTCATTAATTACCAAAACCACACATGGGGGCGCCACGCCCTTTCAACCGGGCGCGTCCGCGCAACCCCAAACCGCCCCATATATGGGCTGGGTTTGGGGTGTGCCGGACCGCCCGGTCATTTGGGACCGGTTTGGGGGTCGCGGTTGGGTGGAGGTTTTTGGCCCAAAGGCCGTCCGGGCTGTCCGCCTTGACGTTTGGGTTGGGTTTGGGGGACGCGGCTGGAGATGCTCTAAACTGAAAATAGGACACCAAAACATTTGGCATTTAGAAAAACTGGAATAAGCCACCAAGAATGAGTCATAAGACAAAAAAAATCTGCTCCGGCGAATGATGTAAAATAGGGCGCCACAAATTGCATCCGGCGGATTACGTAAAATAGGGCACCCAAAATTACATATGTCAATGGATGTGCAGGGTTGGAGGAGGTCGCGACAGGCAGTGTCGTGGCCAAGGTGACGTCAGAGATATCAACGGGGAGGATGAGTTGGCCATGTTCACACTTGGTTTGTCGTCGGTTGCTCGCAGTCGAGGCCGGCTAATTCAGCTCGGTGACAGTCGTTCCGGCGTGGGGGCGATACAGCCCATCAACGGAGGCGGGCATAAAGGTCGGCGGGTGGGTGACGAGCCCGAATTGGGTGGAAGCTGTCGTGATAGGATGAGTCAACCGATCCCAAATAGGGAACCCACGAGGCTGCTGCGGTGGTGAGAATTGGTGGCGTAGAACGGCCATGAGTCAGGGTTGAGCGGGGGCGGCGTGGCGAATCGGCGGTGCTGTCATTGGTGGTCGGGGAAGTCGACAACTCTAGTGTGTGGTATTAGAAGCTGAAACTTCAGCGCGTCGATTGGGCTGTAACGTTTTGATTTATATCACAACATAAGGCAGCCGCATCTGTGATTTATATTTGCATCTCCAAGAGCTAAATTTTGAGAAATGGCCAAATAATTCATATCGCCATTGCTATTACTAATAGTTGAAGAAATGATGGAGGACAGATTCTGTGGCTTGATTGCTTCACACGTTTTGCCATTCTGTGTGTAATGAATGCACATCGCAACCGGGGCTACTGCCTGTCGAGATTATCCGACGAAGATTCGGCTTTGTTTAGCAAAACACATGGCCGAAAGAAACCAAGCATGCTCTAGCAGATACTGTGCTTGTGGAGGTTCCAGGTATACCATGGTGGCGTCATTAGCCTGTCAGCAGAGGTTGTACGGGTGGAGTAGAGTGGAAGAATTGACATGTTCTGAGTGTAATAATACGATAAGGTGCGCACGACAGGATTTTAAGTGCTTTTATTAGTTCGGTTTGGTAGCACGATCATTTGTGAGGAATCAAAGTGGTTATTCAAGTTAGCTTCATGACATCGAGATGCCCGCAAATGGTTACGTAAGAACGATTGTTTCCTTTTCTGATCATTGCTTCCGAGTTGACCAATCTATATTAATTTTGTTGACATAGTTCATAACCGGCAATAGTACTCCACTTGACAACAATCTAGCCCTTGTACTATCAGACTAGTTTATAAACTTGTTGATAATTGAGTACCGCTACTCAATTGGCACCACTGCAGCTGCCGCATGCTCATACAAAGAATATACATTGTACAACATGATTGTCACGACACGGTGCTTACCTGATGCACTGCGGGCCAAGAGGCGTCAAGCGATACGAGCAGGCCACATGGCGTCAAGACCCATGGGCCGAACAACCACGACGACGGACTACTAAGACAACGATGCTGAGTCTGGACAGGGCATGTCTGTAATGTTCTGAATCTGAACCCTGTCGGGTCTGTCTCTTCTTCCTCCTCCGAACCTGTGCGTTCGCGATTCTGCTCGCGCGTGACGCCGAGCTTGTATCAGATCGAATCCTGTACATCAAATCACTGTATTACTCGTGGATTACCCTCTAGAACCCTTACATCTGGTACCAGAGCCTCCGATAGCCTCTGATCTGAAGCTTCCACCAAAATTTTTCTCCAATTCATTTCGATCTCGAGTTGGCGACGAATTCGGGTTGATTGGGGGCGCAGGGGTTGGGATCTCCCGTGAAATCCCTCTGGTCTGCCTCCTCCCCGCGGCGACGGTGTCGGAGCTGCCCATCTCGGGCGGAACCACGGCGGCGAAGGCGGCGGTAGACTGCTTGGGGCGAAATCTGGTGGGGATCGAGCGGTTGGGGCAGAATTCGTCTGTCCTGGTAAAATTCCGGCTCGACAGCTAGGTTCATTCGCCATTGGGGGCGCATCTCGCAGGCGGCGGCAGGCGTTGGCTTCATCAGACGCGGTCTGGGGGAAGTGCGACGAAGTGGTCATGGAGCAAGTCCAAGCGGACCTGGTGGAGTTGCGCAAGCAAGGCGCGGAGACCGCTACCTCGATTCAATCCATCTCCGACACTCTGAAGAACCTGAACCGGTGGATGCCACAAGTGGATTCCACGGTGAAGGAGCTCAGGAAGACGATGTACGAGATGGGAGCAAGAGTGACAGCGCTGGAGGCTGCACCTACACTACCTCCAGTCAACATCACTCGGCCTGAATGGCACGGCGACGACACCATGAACCAGGGTACCGTGACTGTTGCCTCACGGGCACAGACACCTGCCCTGGACAAGGGTACGCGAACAACTCCACATACTCCTGTCCGTTTTGATTTAGGCGAACCATCAGATACTTATGTTCATACACCTCATTTTGGATCACGACACACTCATGGTAGATCATCTAGACCACCTAAAACTGAGTTTCCACGCTTTGATGGTGACAACCTGAAGTGGTGGAAACAGGTCTGTGAGAAGTATTTCACTCTTTATGATGTAGATAGAGACACTTGGGCAAGTTTTGCTACCATGCACTTCACTGGGAATGCAGCTTTGTGGTTACAAACCTACGAGGCTGAGCATGAGGTTGAGAGTTGGGAAGAGTTGTGTGTTGCTATTCATTCCAAATTTGGTAAAGATAAACATTATAAACATTTAGAGGCTTTAGAGAGGTGTAAACAAAATGACACAGTAGAGAGTTACCACCACAAGTTTGAGGGAATTAGGCATAAAATTTTGGTTTATAACAAACATTACGATGAAGCATTCTTTGTCACTAAATTTATTAGTGGACTCAAAAAAGATATACAGAGAGCTATTAAATTGCATAATCCTAGAACAGTTGATGCTGCGTTAGTTCTTGCTGAAAAACAGGAGGAGATGCTTGAAGAAACTCGCGGGTATTCTGGCAGTCGTTACAAGACGGATTTCAAACAAACTTACTCTCGCTCCGGTTATGCTGGCAAAGGGATCTTTTCGAGCCCAAGCAATGAGACCGGAAAAAGCAATGATGATAAAGCAAAACCTAAGCTCCCGTGGGATGATCGACTCAAAAATCTGAGAGATCAACGACGAGCTCGTGGTGAGTGTTTTACTTGCGGGGAGAAATACCAACCTGGACACAAATGCAACAAGAATGTGCCGCTGAATGTAGTAGAAGAGTTGCTCGCAGTACTGGAATGTGAAGCACAGGACAGTGATGCTGACAAGGAAACATCAAGTGAAGAGGAACCTCTCACTCATATTTCGTTGTGTGCTCTAGCCGGAATTCAATCCAAGAAGAGCATCAGGCTGCAAGGCGAGTGCAAGGGAAAACAAATATTGTTGCTGATTGATTCCGGCAGCGCAGGAAGCTTTGTGAGTGCTGATACAGTGGAGCACCTAGCCTTACACATTGAACAAATTCCTGCTGTTCAGGTAGCAGTTGCTGATGGAGGGCGTACAACAGTGAATCAAGCCACTCCTAATGTGACTTGGTCGTGTCAAGGCACTCAATTCACTACTTCTTTCAAGATTTTCAGTGTGCCTGGGTATGACATGGTGTTGGGCATGGATTGGTTGGAAAGTCTACCACCAATGTGGGTTGATTGGTCTAGAAAAACCTTGCGCTACAAGCTGAATGGGGCAAGGATTGTGCTGAAGGGGATTTCCACAAGTGTGCAAAGCTGTGCACCCATTTCTTTGAATGAATTGCACACACTAGCTGCGGAAGAAGCGGTGGAACACATAGTACAGTTGAATGTTACTGAAACTGGAATAGTGCCAATGGAAATTGAACAAGTGTTGCAGCAATATTCCAATTGTTTCAACACACCCACTGGGCTACCCCCTCACAGAGACTATGATCATAGCATCACCTTACTGCCGGGAGTGCAGCCAGTCAATGTGAAACCGTACCGGTACTCACCTCAGCAAAAAGATGAAATTGAGAGACAGATCAAAGAAATGCTTAAACAGGGAATCATCCAACCAAGCCACAGCCCTTATGCATCTCCAGTGCTACTAGTGCGGAAGAAAGATGGGACATGGCGTTTCTGTGTGGATTACAGGCATCTGAATGCAGTGACTGTAAAGGATCGTTATCCAATGCCAGTGGTAGATGAGCTGTTGGATGAGATAGCTGGATCAAATTTTTTTACCAAGCTGGATCTGCGATCAGGGTACCACCAGATCAGATTAGTAGAAGCAGATGAATGCAAAACCGCCTTTCGCACACACAGCGGGCACTATGAGTTCCGGGTAATGCCTTTTGGATTGACTGCAGCGCCTGCAACATTCCAGGTGGCAATGAACAAGGTGTTTGCCTCAGTAATTCGCAAATTTGTTCTTGTCTTTGTTGATGACATTCTGATCTACAGCAAATCATTAGCAGATCATCAACAACACTTGACTACAGTGTTTCAACTACTTGAACAACATCAGCTGTTTGTTAAAAAGTCCAAGTGCTCATTTGCTCAACAATCATTAGAATATCTGGGACATATAATCAGTGCCCAAGGGGTAGCTACAGACCCAGACAAAATATTAGCAATTCAGAACTGGCCGAGACCAATGACTTTGAAAGAATTGAGGGGTTTTCTGGGACTTGCAGGATACTATCGCAAGTTCATTCAGTATTTTGGCATGTTATGCCGAGCTCTCACCAATCTGCTCAAGAAGAATGTGTCATTTATTTGGACACCTGAAGCAGATGCTTCCTTCAATGCGATTAAACAAGCCCTCACACAAGCGCCGGTGTTAGCACTGCCAGATTTCACCAAAGAGTTCGTATTGGAGACTGATGCCTGTGAAACTGGCGTAGGCGCAATATTGATGCAACAAGGGCACCCCTTGGCTTATTTAAGCCGGGCTTTGGGAGTAAAAAATCAAACACTGTCCATATATGATAAAGAGTGTTTGGCAATTCTAATGGCGATTGACAAATGGAAACCATATCTCCAACACCGTCAGTTCACAATACACACCGATCATCGCAGCCTTATCCACTTGGGAGACCATAAATTCAACACCAAAATTCAGCAGAAAGCATTCTTCAAGTTGATGGGCTTGCAGTATCGCATAGTCTATAAAAAGGGTAGTACTAACACAGCTGCTGATGCCTTGTCTCGCCGACCAATGCACTACTCTGTGCATGCCATATCTGTGGTGAGACCACGTTGGGTAGAGACAGTGATTGAAGGATATCAAAATGATCCAAAAGCCAAGGATTTATTGGTTGAGCTCAGTGTTCAGGGACATAATGATCAAGGGTTTTCTCTCCAAGATGGTATAATACGTCACAAAGGCAGGGTGTGGCTTGGATGCAATCAGGAAGCACACACAGCTGTTTTGCTAGCTCTGCACAGCAGTGGGCTGGGAGGACACTCGGGCACGCTGGCAACTTATCAAAAAATTAAATAGTTGTTTTCTTGGCCAGGACTGAAAAAAGACGTGCTTGCTTATGTGGCCAAATGTCAGGTATGCAACCAGGCAAAAAGTGAGCATGTGAAACTGCCTGGAAGGTTGCAACCACATGCTATTCCACCCTCAGCGTGGCACACGGTGAGTCTGGACTTTATCGAAGGGCTGCCATCTTCAAACAAGTACAATGCCATTTTGGTGGTTGTTGATAAGTTTACAAAATTTGGCCATTTCATTCCTATCAAGCATCCATTCACAGCAGCCACAGTTGCACAGGTATTCATGGATCATGTCTATAAAAACCATGGAATGCCTCAGGTGATCATCTCGGACAGAGATAAAATTTTCATTAGCAGCTTTTGGCAAAATCTGTTCCGATTGGCTGATACCACATTGAACCTTAGTTCATCGTATCACCCTCAAACGGATGGGCAAACCGAAAGGCTGAATCAGTGCTTAGAAACATATTTGAGATGCTTGGTTCATGCAAAACCTGAACAATGGGCTAAATGGATACCGCAAGCAGAATATTGGTATAATTCAACATTTCATTCGGCGCTGGGGAAATCTCCGTTCGAAGTTCTTTATGGCAGGATACCACGACATTTTGCAGTGGAAAATGCATCCTTGCCGGGTCACACTGATGTAGAGGAGTGGCTGCGTGCTCGGGCTGATATGGTTCCACTAATCAGGCAACATCTGGAACGGGCTCAGCAACGAATGAAATTGCAAGCCGATAAGAAACGCAGTGAAAGACAGTTTGCTGTGGGAGACTACGTCTACTTACGTCTACAGCCCTATGTCCAGTCGTCGATCGAGAAGAGAACATCACAGAAGCTGGGGTTTCGTTTCTTTGGACCTTATCTCATACTGCAGCGAGTTGGATCTGTAGCTTACAAACTCCAATTGCCACCCACTTCTCGCATACATCCAGTAGTGCACGTTTCTCAGCTGAAGAAAGGTTTGAAGCCAACTGATGAAGTTAGCTCCACTCTCCCTATTGCTCTGTTACGTGTGCAGGTGGGAGTTCACCCAGGTGCAATCGTGGGCGAGCGCATGGTCAGGAAAGGAAACAAGCTGACACCGCAAATCAAAGTGCAGTGGGAAGGGCTGCTGCCATCTTGCTCTTCCTGGGAACCACTCTATGCCATGGTGGATGCATTCCCAGACAGTCCGGCTTGGGGACAAGCCGCTGCTCGAGAAGGGGGTGATGTCACGACACGGTGCTTACCTGATGCACTGCGGGCCAAGAGGCGTCAAGCGATACGAGCAGGCCACATGGCGTCAAGACCCATGGGCCGAACAACCACGACGACGGACTACTAAGACAACGATGCTGAGTCTGGACAGGGCATGTCTGTAATGTTCTGAATCTGAACCCTGTCGGGTCTGTCTCTTCTTCCTCCTCCGAACCTGTGCGTTCGCGATTCTGCTCGCGCGTGACGCCGAGCTTGTATCAGATCGAATCCTGTACATCAAATCACTGTATTACTCGTGGATTACCCTCTAGAACCCTTACAATGATATTGTTCTACACTTTGAAGAGATCTATTCTCATCCTTAAGAGTTACAATCTCTAGCATCCAATGTTTGCTCCAAATCAATATCATACCAAAAAAAAATTGGTCCATAAAATTCTTGACATCTACCTAAAAAATTATCTCCATTGGTTTTTCTGAACAAGATAGGCTATCAATCGGATTTTCTACATCCTCACCACGAGTACGCAAACTACAGAACAATAAAACTAGTAAAACACTAATAAAAATACAAAACAATATTCCCACACAATCGAAAACTAGACGAGAAATTTGACCTGTCAAGTTCTTCAGTGAGATCATAGGTGGGAGGTGAGGGAGGATTTCTAGACAGGATGCTCGATGTTGTACCAGGAGTAACTAGACGAGAAATATGCCTCTGGAAGACCGGGAAACTAAAAATCCCTCTGGGAAACTAAAAATCGGAGACCAAGCCTTTGCATATGTATGATGTTTTCGTAACAAACGGTTGGATTCTCCCGTCTTGCCTCGCTCGTGTCGATCCGTCACGCGGCCGGTGGCGCTGCCTACATCCCCTGCTGCATCATGTGCGAGCGGCGGCGCCTCCCCAGGTATGCGATGCGGAACCCAGAGGCCGGAGGCGATAGGGACGGAGGAGTAGGAGAAGGCGAGCTGGTGCCTGGTGGCCGGATAGCACGGCCGGCGCACCGGCCCACCTGACACGAGGAGCCTGTGAGCAGAGTTGGTACCTACGCTGCACGGATACCTTGCTTGGAGCTCGTGTCCGTGTCGGATACCGTATCTGATACCAATTCGGACACGATACCTGTTCGATACCTATTGGCAACATATCGGTAAATAAATCATTTAAAGAATTGGTGATACCCCTTGCAAGTCGCAGGCAGCCAGCAGCACACTGCTTTCTCAGCCTCCTCTCTCATGCTCTCACCAAATGCAAATATAATTTATGTAATCACGTTGGCACCTCTAGCTACTACATGTATTAATTTATTTTAAAGACTATGAAAACGTATCCTCGTATCGACGCTTTTTCAAAATGTCGTATCTCCGTATCCGTATCGGCCCGATACCGATACGCGTATCCGTATCGGTGCTGCATAGGTTGGTACACAGGTGGAGCGGAAGACTCTGTCTTCTGCGGGTGTTGATACGATTTGGTGAGAGCTCGAGCGAAAGCAGTGCATGGCCGAGCAGAAAATGACACTGCTCGATCAGCTCGTGTTCCCTCTTCCTCGTGTGTTGTCTCGTTTTCCAAGTTGATCTGCCGGCCGTGTTATCCCTCCCTTTTCCATGTCTCTGCTTGCTAACCGGCCGGCCGCTTCAAACAAGAAATTTTGAAGCGACTAGCGAGCACGCTCCATGCACGAGGGGACGGTACAGTACTTTGCAATTTTCTCTGTCCCCCGGTTGTTTAGAAATTCAGCACAGTTTGAAGTTTGAACGGATTTTTTACAAGTCGGGTTCAAAGTCCATTTGAATTTGCCGAGGGATGTGTCAGGATTTACCAAGGATCGAGCTTAAAATCCAAATGAGAATTTACCAAGGATCACGGAGGCAATCTTGGACACCGTATGTGTCGCTCGAAGATGTAGCAGGATCTCGATCCATCACCTTGCAGATGCCGAGGAAGACCTCTTCCGCCCCTCGCCGCCATGTCACGTCCGCTGCATAGTGGCCATGCGCGCGCTTATGGCACTTTGGGCATGTGCCTAGCGTAGCCTTCCTCCCGTGACAGCCTGCCGCGGCGCCGACGTGGCAGGGCAGAAGACACTCGACCACCTCTCCCTACAACCACGCACATGCATCTTCTCCTCCTCATGGTTCGGAATTGTGCTAAACTACGTGCCTCCAATTCCACTTGACCACTTTGACCAGTCTTGCATGAAGAAAAGGCTACATGGAGGCAAATAGGTTTCGGAAAGCAGACGTTTTTCTGTATGGTAGATCCCCCAAGGCCGCGGCTAACCATATCTGGACGAGCCGCAAAGACATAGGTGCTAGCAGGAGGAGCATGTGCCTTTGTCTCGGAGCCGTTGTGTTGCTGCCTTTGCGTGCAAGTAAAAAAGGTAGCAATTCGACATCCAGCGCAGAGCAGGCAAGAGCGAGGACAATAATTTGCTCCGCATCAACTCCCTATCTCCCCTCCCCCTCCCATCTTCGTTCTGCTCTTCTTGATGATATGTTCTCTATTTGGTGTTTTCCCTTGCATGTTGAGAAGTCCGGTTCGTTTTGGGACACGTTCTCGCGTTGTCAATAAATTGCTAGCGATAACTTTCACTAGGAGTTTTCTGCTTCATCCTAGGTGCAAGCACGATCAACAAATCTGTTCGTTTGTGAGGCGAGATGATTTTTTTTGCGAATTTATGTTCCATATGGGTTTTTGGGGAGTACCCTGTTTCGGGTTTTAGTTTGTTTTGCTTGTTGATCTCTACTGTTTTCTTTTAATTGCTGATTTGTACTGCTTTCTTTTGCTTGCTGATATTTTGGTCAATGCCGAAGAGGAAGGCGGGAGAGGCAATCCCATCAGAGGAGCCCGGGAAAATAAATAAATATAATTTGTACTAAACTTTTATAATTCTTTAGATTTTACTTTAATTATGTAAAATATTATAACTATAATTTTGTCTTTGTCCGCATAGTTTAATCACATACAACAACAAATATTACTAAATATTAGGTGGTGTCTTTTTTGTAATGAACGGTATGTAACAAAAGTTTGTTATACATCTTGTTTTCCTACAATGCTGAATCTATATATTTTATATGTATTTATGGTACATATATGTAAAATTTAAGATCTAGCAAATATTTTAATATCGGTTTCTAGTGTATGATTATGTATGCGTATTTATGGAAACATGTAGATTATAAACTTACCTAATTAATCAACTTTTCGTGGTCCATTTTTTCTTGCAGTCAAAGTTAAGACAATGTGCATGCTCTAGACTTGGTAACTAAAAAATATTGGTTAGGTTAACCACCAATACTAGTAAAATAGTTTGTATTATAAGAATTTTTCATACTGCGATTTTACTGTTTGATAATAACAATGTGTTGCACATAATTAAACATGAAAACCTACAATACTTCTGTCTGAAAGAGCATATCATGCTAACTAGAATTGTTGTTGCCGATCACCCTGGTTTATTCTTACACCTGAAGAGACCAGTGGTGGTATTTTCCTCAATAAATTAATAGTGTTATTATGGTAATATGTTCTCTCTGTCCAAAAAGAACACGAGCATTAATTTTGACCATCAATAATTCATATTTTTAACCTCTACTAATTTCTAAATGTATGGATTAGACTTGTATAAACCACATCTTGCATGTTTTTCTTGTGAAATTTTTTCTTATGAATTTATATTATTTTATAGAAATATATTAAGTGAAATCATACTTCCCCCGGTCCGAAATTATTGTTGCCAGCTCTTCACAAATTTCTATTAGCGCTGCTTCTTTTTTGTGAGAGTTACTTTGGTTCAGAGGGAGTAGTCTAAGTTGTGCAATGTTGACAAGAAAAAAATTCATGCTTTAATTTTTAAAGCAATTATTTTAAAAAAAGTATGGGTGTAATGGATAATAGAATATTTATTATTGTATAGTTTTTCATTTTTGGTCCTCTTCCTGGAGCCCTGGGCGGTCGCTCTTCTTGCCCGGCCTTGAAAGGGAGTAATCTTGGAGAGGACACGCTGGTGTTGAGAGAATTTTCCTCATTTATTTTCTGGATCAAGCAGTTCATGATGAGGTGAATTTATTTTTGAATTTTTTGAATTTGAGTTTAAATTAAATCCAAAAATATATTTCAATGATAGATATGTATCTTTTCTCGGTGCAAGAAAAACATATTCCGAGCTATATAAAATATCAAAATCTGGGCAAAAGGGGGAAAATAGTACGTTGAATATGTCGGAGATTTCTCTATTTGGTGTAGCCCAGAAAATAAGGTTTTTTGAACGAAACTTACGGCGACGTACATAATGTGTGTATATAAAATTGTGTACCAAGTTTCAGATTTCTTGAAACATAGAAGTATGGTTTTCAAATTTTTGAGAAAACAGGCACACTTTTGCTACCGATTTTCAGGTTCATTTTTCAGTGGGTTTCAGAGATATGAATGACAACTCTTTCCTATGTACTGAAGATGATGTTCGTTGACAAAATACGCAACCTATTTGTGCCGCTCACATGACAGAAACAAGACCAGAACGATGACTAGTCAAACTTTTGCCAAGACCGTACTTAATTACATTGGCCAAAGGGATAAGGACACGTACGTCAACAGAAATATGACATTCATCCAAAAGAGGGCTAAATTCTAGTTATGCCCAAGCCCAAGCAAATACATTTTCACCGGATTCAACTTTGAAGTAACTTTGAAGCGAAAAAGAGGTAAATGGCAGAAAAATGACACCGCTCGATCGATCAGCTCGTGTTCTCTCCCTCCTCGTGTCTCTCTGTCTGGTTTACTTCCTTGGTTCCAAGTTTTGCTGCGTTTCCGTCCATTTTCCATGCGTTTGATACTTTGATTACCGGACTCTTTACTGTACATGCGTAATGATCAGGCAGCGAGAAGCAGCGTGTTGCATTCTCCAAAAGCGGACGGGCGCGGTGGAAGCCTCCACCTAGACCGGAACGACCCTGTGTTCTCGGCAAAATCCCGTCACCGACTGTACTGTTGCCCGACACGGTCGATCCCATGGAATACAACCATGGTCGCGCACAGGCAGGCACGGGCTAGACAGCCGAACTGCAGAATGCGTCTTCCTGTCATTTTCACCAACCCGGCCGGCCAAAGTAAAGCTAAGGGCATCTCCAGCCGTCCCCCAGAGCCCTCAGGAGGCCTTTTTGGCGTCGCGCCTGCCAAATAGCGCTGTTTTCGCACCATTCGCCTCCCCAGAAGCCCAGTTAACGTCGTTTCGGCGGAAAATAGCACCAGCGCACCCAGGCGAAACCCAGCCCACTGGGTTCGGCCTGGGGGAGAAATGGCGGGAAAGGCGACGCGGGCCGCCAGCGCTATCAGCGACGCGGGGAAAATGGCGCGGAACAGAAACGCCCGTGAAGCGGCCCGTCCTCATCTTCTCGGCTCCCGCGTCGGTCAAAAGCCTGCCGGAGTTAATGGCGTGGCCAGCAGCCAGTGCTTCCGCCGGTCAAAGGCTGCCGGAGTAATGGCGTGGCCGGCGCGCGTCGTTCCGACGTCCTTTCGGAGGCCACGCGACGCAGTAATGGCGCGCCACCACCGCCCTTCGCCTGGCCGCGCCGCGCTATAAAATCCCCCGCCCCTCGCCGTCTCCCTCCACACCAGCTCTCGCCTCCCTCTCGCCGTCCCTCGCTGTCTGCTCTCTGCTAACCTCTCCTCCATCCCTCGCCCAGCAACAATGGCCGAAGACGGTGCCGCCGCTAACGGCTTCGGCCACCGCACCCTCCGCAAGCTAGAGGCGTGGGCCTTGTACCGGTGCGGGTACCCGTGCCCGCCGGACATGCGCGTCCCCGGCGCCTCCGGCGGCCAGGGAGCGTGGACTCTCAGCACGGGTGGCATCCCCGTGCCCCCCGTCCCGGTGGGCGCCGAGTTCGAGTACGCCGTCGACGAAGTCCGCGAGGGCCTGACGGCGGAGCAGGCCGCAGACCTGCGATGGAGGGCGTTGGGCAACTCCGCCTTCTGGACGGCGTATTTCCAGCGCCGCCACGAACAGGACCTCAACGATCGCGGCAACAACAGCCCGGTGGAGGGCAGCCACACGCGTCGGATGCAAGCGGTGGTGGAGCGGCGAGGGGCGCAGACTCGACCAGGTAATGGACTACATCGCCGGCGGGAATGCGCCGCGCTTGGAGATGCCGCCGCGATGGACCTGGACCCCGCGGCGGATGGGCGTGGCGACCTCGTCGTCGGGGAAATCCTCCTCCTCCGGCACCCGAACAACGCCGGCTTCTTCCCGGTACGCCCCCCTCCGTGACGCCTCCCACCCTTAACTCCGGGCGCCCTGCCCCTGTGCGCAGCGGCGCCCTGCGCATCAATGAGCGACGCGGCGGCTCCCAGCGCCGCGCCGTCTCTCCGCCACGCTCCTTCCTCCGGCGCCTCGTCAAGGCCAAGAAGGAGCCCAAGCCGGAGCAGGAGGAGGAGTGGACCGGCCTGAAGGAGGCAGAGGACCTCTCCTTCAACACCGTCCAGCCGGCGAGCGAGGAATTCTCCGCCGACTGGAGCCTCCGCCAGACTTGCGAGGCGGAGCTGGAACTCCAGCGCCAAGCCCTCGCCGAGCTGGAGCGCAGGCGCGAGGAGGAGTGCAAGCGCGCCGCCTCCGCCAATGCGGGCCGCCGCATCCCTCCTCCTCCGACGGCGCCGGAGCTCGAGTGCTACATACTCGACTCCGACAGCGAGGAGGACGAGGAGCTCAGGTGGTCCTTGCTCCTGAGCAAGTGGAACACCGGCGACGACGGCGAAGGCCCGAGCAGGGCCCCCGGCGGTGAGGACGGCTCCGACGACGACGACGGCGGCGACTACAGCCAGGCGATCCGCCTGAGCCTAGGCCTGAACTAGCCGTGTTGGGGGCCGAATAAAATTAAGTTTTTAGAAGTTTTTATTAAGTTCGTACTATGTAATCTCGGCGAGTTTGCCACAAATATGAATGAACTCGCCTTTTTCGTGCAACCGCCATTTTTTGAATTTTTGGGCCGAAATCCTGGGTCTAGTCACGACTGGAAAACGCGCCCCCCAGGATCCAGTTTCGCGCCGTTTCGCGCCGCGGTGGCCCAGAAAAAGCGGCGTTTTGGACCCTGGGGGGGCACAACGACTGGAGATGCCCTAACTGTGGAGCCTGAGAAGACTGCAGCACAGCGTCATCTGCAGGACTGCAGCTGTCCTTTCTCCACCAAAGCCTCAACATTTTACGATGCGATGGACAAATGGACAAGAGTCCGCTACCTCTTGCATTGACCATTGTGTAGTGTGTACTACTACTCCAAATCATTAGAGCATCTCCACCGGGGCCTCCAAATGTGTGTGCGGCACCCCCCAATTCGGCCTCCTTTGGGGGGTGCCGGACATGTGTCCGGGCAACATTTGGAGGCCGCCCACAGCGGCACTCCCCAAAGGCCCACCCCCCAATCGCGAGCAAACTGTCGAACACCTTGCCGGCGTTCAAATTCATTTTAGAAAACTTAAAAGATTCAAATTTCATTCATATTTCTTATATATTACAAAGATTTTGAATGAAATTTGAACTGCGACGGCCTAGCGCCCTAGCCTACAGGTCGTCCCACCAGTCGCCGCTGTCGTCCTCGATCTTCACCGGCGCCACGGAGGAGCCAGCACGGCTGGAGGACGCGTCGTCGTGGCGCGGCGGGCGGCTGGAGGACGCGCCGTCATTGCTCGTCGCACGGCTGGTGGAGGGCCGACGGAGGAGGAGGAGGCCGTCATCGCCAGGGTCGCCAAGAGACCCGGCGAGTCCTGCTCGATGTCCACCGTGGACTCGGAGAGCGCTGCCAGGAAGCCCGGGCTGTTGCCGTCGTGCTCATTTCGCAGCTCGGGCGGCACGTCGTAGCCGTAGGGGATGGTTTCCACCGGCATTGCCTCCGCCCTGGGTTGACAGATGAAGAGGCGCCCGCGCGGGCGTGGCGGCGAACGATGGCGACGTTCGCCGATGGTGATGCCGCCACCACCGCGTGGCGGTGAGCGGCGCGCAACCTGGCGTCGTCGTTCTAGCGGAGTTGGGAGGAGGCGGAAGGGAATGGCGCTGCCCGTGGCAGCGTTGCGGCGCGCCGCATCGATGGCTGAGGCAACCGTGTGGCCGGCTGCTCCCCACCAGGCTTTGCGGCCGGCGGTGTTGTACCGCGTGGTGCGCGAGTTGGGGCCGTCGTTCGTGGCGATGACCGCCGCCCGCTCGCGCTCGAAGCGGTCCAGCCAGCGGCCCCAGTTGGCCTGGCCGTCGTCATCCTCGGGGAGGTGCCGCTCCGCCGGCGTCATCCAGCTGCAGCTCCCAGGCGTCCTCGCTTAGGATGGTGCGGCCGCTGGATGCCATGACGGCTCGCCGGAGGTGGAGAGGAGAAAGAAAAGGTGGAGAGGAGGGCGGGGTGGATAAGCACGGCCGCGGGCGCCGGCTTTTAACATGGCTAGGGGCGGTGCGGCCGGCGTTAATGCGACGCGTGGGGAATCGGCTACGCCGGCTGCGTGGCCTGGCCGCCTGTGGAGCCGTCGCGTCGCTTGGCCGACGTAAATGGTTTGCGTGCGTACAGGCGCACCGGCGTCCAGTCGCGTCGCGTTGGAAACCGTCGATGACTGCGCCATTAACGCGGCCAGACCGACCTCCCGCACGGCGCGATAAATGACGCCTGGGCAGGGCTGTGCGTATGACGGGCGGACCATCGCTGTCAGGGCCATGGCCGAGGCGATGTCCGGCACCCCCAGGAGGGCGGACCATCGCTGGTGGGCGTTTTTGGTGTCCGGCCCCCCAAAGGGCCTTTGGGGGTCCTTTAGAGGCCCCCGGTGGAGATGCTCTTAGCCATGTTGCAAAATAGTTTTTCTTATGTACAAGAAAAGGTATTGTTAATTTTTATATATCTACAAGAGTAACTTTGTGGTTCTCGTGATGAACAAGTTTGATTTCTTATTAACGTCTCGACTCTCATACCACCGGTTTTGTTTAGAATCACACCCTATTAGAGCATCTCCACCGGGGCCACCAAATGTGCGCCTGGCACCCTCAATTGGGCCTCCTTTGACGGGCGCCGGACATGTATCCGCCCAGTGGCGGGCCCAGGTCAATTCATGGGTATCCAAGTGAATACCCATTACTTTTTGCACAAAGAAATCAGGTACATACTGTATGTACAAGGTAACTTACGTATTCAGTGGTTATTCAGCGTGCAACTTAATCTCAAAAAAAAAAAACACAGCACACAAACTCAGGATGTTGTACAGAGAAATTTATAAATACTTTCGTTATGCATGAACAATTTATGAACATTCACATATAATTTATTTCTTTCACTTTGAAAGTTTGAATACCCACCGTCAAAATCCTGCGTCTGCCCATGTGTTCGTCCAACATTTGGAGGCCGTCCACAGCGGCACCCCCCAAAGGACCACCCCCACCCCCAAACGCGCGTAAAATTTGAACGAACTGTCGAACACCTTGTGGGCATGCCGTGGTCGCCGCCGATCAACAGCACGAAGAGTACGCGGCGGAACAGGACGGTGATACGTGCATTTTATATCATCATTTATACAACTTTTAGTATCATATTAGAATGTTATTCACATTATTATATCACTGTTTTTGCATGTTTTAAATGATTTATGGGACTTTCATACAAAGTCTCTATTTTTGGTATTTAATTTCTGGAGGCGGAAAACCTCCTTTTTCTTGTTTTTAATGTTTCAGGAGCTACAGGACTCAAATAATAAAAGAAAATTACTACGCTGATTTTTCATCGGGAGAAAGGCAGTAGGAAGAAGACTGAAGACCGGAGGGCCACGAGGCCCAAGTTAGGTGGGCCCACGCGGCCCATGTACCTGACCGCGTGGGACCCACCAAAAGGAGCCTCGGGCACCTCCTTGCCTGGGGCTTTTTATCGACGCCTTCGTCTCGCCCGAAAAGTCACGCCCTAATTTTCCAAACCATCCGAGGCCGCGGCGGCGGCGAAACTCCTGATTCCCTCCGAGGGGGATCAGATCCTGCTGCTCCGGAGCTCCGGAGAAGGGGGAAATCATCGTCATCGTCATCACCTCTCCTCCTTGGCGTGGGAGGAGGCCTCTACATCATCACCCCCTCAAGACCAGCACCATCTCCATCATCATCACCGTGATCCACTCCGTTCCCCTCGTAGTTTGAGAGTTGCTATACCCTAGATACTTGTCTTGTGCTACTATTCATGTTTGTGATTGAGTACTTGTCATTATTTGGTGGTGAAGTTATATTTTCAGATTGTGTTGTACCACTTATGCCACTGATTTATCATGTTTGCACGTTGTGAGTAGTTCCCGTATGTTCCTGAGGGCATAGGATGAATTGGCAATGATTTATATATGACATGTGTTGGTATTTTGTCAAGAGTTTATCTTTTATGTGATTCTATGATGGTGTTGTGCGAACGTCGACTGCACAACACTTCACCTATATGGGCTCATAGGAGAACACCGTAGTATAATGAATTGAGGAGACTTGGGAGGACATGTAAACCTGAGACCGAGTCATGAAGTTATATTATGAGGGTATTAGTATCGGGGACCTTAGAGTGTAATGCTATGGTGGGACTTTATGTCTTAATAATTCTTGTGCAGTCATTTACTTGGCCACATGATCCATCATAAGGGGTTGTAGTTTATTTATTTAGCTATACCTAATTATGGCTCCGTCCAAAGAAGATTAAAACTTGACAAGATATTCAACGTGTTGTTTAATAAATCTCTATGCCTAGCATATCCATGCCGCCCTCGGGAACGTTTTCCACATATAAGTTACACATCACTTGAGCTTGTCCTCTTGCCACATAAGAGGATTGGGCTTTCTCTCTTTGAGAGCTTTCACTTGCTACTATTTTTTCTGCATTGCAACTATACAACCAAAAATACCAAAAACACTTGCATCTTTTATTGTTTTATTTATCAATCTTGCTAACCAATACCTTCAGCTCCTCGTGGGTTCGACAACCTTTTCTAATTGAAAGGTACTACAATTGATCTCCTGCACTTGGGAGTCATCAAGATACTTTTCTGGCGCCGTTGCCGGGGAGCGTAGCGCTATTGGTAAGAAGTTTGGTAAGGAAACTTGAAAGCTGTTTTATCTCATTGTTACTATGGCATTTATGAATCGTGCCTCGCTGCATCTTGCTCTATATGAAAGTGCTTATGCCACTACTCCAAAGTGGTTGAAACTACTGTGTCTGAGTACCTAAAGTGGGATATAAAATTCCCATGGGTCATGTTAAAAGAGTTATGAAAAATCCATTTACAGGGATGGAACTAAGTCTGCACGTGAACATGGAAAATTGAGGACATATGTGGCTTATTTAGACTACCTGGTATTTCTGAGGATCAGGTAAAAAGGAAGCTATTGTATTTGTCTTTATCTGGTAATGCTCGTGATTGGTACAGGTCTTTGGATGAAGAGGTCCAGAATGAATGGAGTATCTTGAGGAAGGTTTTCTTTCTTAAATATTTTACTCCTAAAGAAGCTTATGATAACCGCTGCTATATATTTAATTTCTGGCCACATCTGGGAGAGAGTATTACTCAAGCTTGGGGGAGGTTAAAGGAACTCCTTCGCAAGAATCCTGTCATGATCTTACAAGGAAACTTATATTGATAAACTTTTATGTGAGGCTACCTATGAAGCACAAGGAATTCTGGATAATTCATCTGGTGGAAGTTTTACTAATAATACTGAAGAAGAAGCATGGAATTTATTGGAGACTATTTCTGAAAATACTAGTCATTGGGATCTTGATAAAGGTAATGAGCCTATTTTGATTATGAATATTCATGTGTAGAGAATTTCTCTACTTCTATTTGTTTAAAAATCTGAGTGATACTTTTGGTCTTGATCCTTATGTTATAATTGAATAGCTAAAGGTTTTGCTGATCATATCGTGTTCCAAAAAGTGGATTTGAAGTTTATGTTGAACCTGTTAAACAATCTATTGTTGTTCCTAAAGTTATTAAACAGGTTGAACCAGTGTCATCTGTGACAATTGAGGAGTATGTTGAACCACCTCCATATCCAAACCAAGTTAAGGAGAATTTACTTAGCTGTTACTAACAAGAGTAACAAAAGATGTTCTCAGCCTTATGAACAGGTGGAAGTCAACATCAAATTTCTGTTATCAAGCAACTAAATGAAGAAGACCCTGTGATGTTTATTTATGTGAAGATGCTACTAAAGTCATCAAAGGTAATTCGGCCAAAGTTGGGAAACCTGTTATATCATGCTCTATTGGGACTTCAAGTTATCATGGTCTATGTGATATTGGAGCAAGTATTAGTGTCATTCCATATTCTCTTTATCTTGAAATCAAGCCTGATATTGATCCATTGTTATGGAAGAGACAGGTATGACAATTCAACTTGCTAATAAAGATTATATTAGTCCATTTGGAATTGTTAGAGATGTTGAAGTATTGATTGGCAAAATAAAATATCCTGCTGATTTTATTGTGCTTGGTTGTCCTCAAGATTCATTTTGTCCTATCATTTTTGGTAGACCTTTCTTACATACTGTTGGTGCTGAAATTAATTTGCCTAAAGAGAAAGTGTTTATTAAATGTGCTGGTGAAAACTTGAATTCAACTTTTCCAAATTTGCTGATAAACATGTTGTGAAAGAGCCAATTTCTGAAGATTTAATTGAAACTCTTGCTCATATAGCTGTAGCTTCAACTGATGTTGTAGAACGTTATATGCTTAATCAAGATGAACCATTTAATGATGAGGAAAAAGAGCTTTAGAACAAATATTATGGCAACAACCACCACAATTACAATTGCATATCCCACCTGATAATTTAGGAGTGCTACCACCACCTAAAGGGGATCCTAGTTTTGAATTAAACCTTTGCCTACAAATCTGAAATATGCATATTTGGATGAGAAGAGCATATATCCTGTCATTATTAGTGCTAACCTTTCAGCTGAAGAAGAAGAGAAATTACTTGATATGCTAAAAGCTCACCGACCAGCTATTGGATACTCTCTTGATGATCTTAAAGGTATAAGCCCAGCTCTCACTATCAAAAATCCGGCGATCCGTGACGTTTTTTCGGCGACGTTCCTATAACGTCGTGTGTTTCGTCGAGGTGGGGCGAAAAGTTGATTTTGCTCGCGATGTTTTGCATTGTTTGTTAATGGGCCGCCTGCGCGCGACGTTTCGTGCATTTTACGTCGTGGATGTTCGTCCCCGGCCCACTAGCCCAGTTGGAGGCCAGTTTCATTCGACGAAACGTCCCAGATTTTCGTCGCACGAACATACTGTCCTGATTGACTAGTTTTTCTTTTGTTGGTTTGGGTAGCTTATCACATGTTCCATGCAATCGGATTGACTAGTTTGTGTTCCCCTTTGTGGTAGAAATTAGGGATCAACACAGTAGAATTACGGAACATAGAGACATATAATTCCTTAGATATTTTCGACTTGCTAAACATGAACATATACTGTATGGCCAAATTCCCGTCGGTTTCCCGCCCATCGCCACCGCTTCCCGCCTCTGTTTCCCGCGCAACCGGTCCGCTATAAAAAGCAGACCCTGCGTTGCCGCCACTTCACAACTCCTGCTCGCCGTCGCCCACACCATCCACGCTATCGCTATGCCACCGGGAAAACGTGTCACCGGAGAATGGATCCCCCGGGACAACCCATTGGTCCAAGCCACGCGCGCGCGCCGGCGCGGTGCTGATGACGACGGGGTGGTGGTGGAGATGGAGGACGAGCGTGCCCGCTCCATCGTGGCCGCCGAGCAGAAGCAGCTGTTCGCCAAGGTGGAGAATCCGAGCAGAAGCAGCTGTTCGCCAAGGTGGATAACGCCGTAGCCTCCTTAAAAGTCGTCCACCGAGAGCTCCGCGAGGAGCTGGACGCAGCGAGGCAGAGGGCCAAGCAGCAGCAGCAGCAGCTGAACGTATAGGCGGCGTCGGCCGAGCAGCAGCAGCAGCTGGTGGTCGCCCAGGTGGAGAACGTGGTAGCCTCCTTACAAGACATCCACCGCGAGACCCGCGAGGAGCTGAACAAGATGAGACAACAAGCCGAGCAGCAGGCGTCCAGGAAGTCAGAGCGCAGAGCGCGTCGCCGGGAGAGGCACGTGCTCTCACGCTTAGCAAGGGGGAACAACGAAGAGGAGGCTGGCCGTAGCGGCATCTAGTTAGCTTAGTTTAGGTTAAGTCTAGCCACCTACCGCCGTTTAGATTAAGTTCTAGTTTAAATTTCATATTAGTTGTATCAAATTTCGAACAAACTACTGTCCTGATTGACTAGGTTGTGTGTACCTTGGTGGTAGAAATTAATCAAATCGTCGAAAAGTGCGGCCGCAGAAAAAATAGAGTGCCCTGATTCTGAAATAAACTTTGTGGTAGCGCAGAAAAACGTTTGGATGACGCAAATATAGCACATTACATATTAGGAATCAACACGACAGAATTACGAAACATATAGACATAAACTTCCATAGACATGTTCGACTTGCTAGACATAAACATAGACTGTATGACATGTAGGTCCCGCATGTTCGGGGATCCTCCTGTCAGTGATTTTGTGGTAGCCTTGCCTTTGTTATGGGATCCACGTCTGTGTGCGTATAGCCACGGTGAACGGGCGCCTCCTATGACCTGCAACCATACACCTATGAAGAAGTAACTTTAACCGTAGGTTCTTCGCCGTGGCCTTCGCTGAGTGGCTGCCACGAACGCTCCCGCTGCACAACTCGTCAGACATATCCGTTGAGCTAGCCGTTTGTGCCATCATCCCCTCCCTTCTTTCGAACCCCAGCCAGAGCTGCCCCGCCGTAGATCTGCTGCGCTATGTCGACCGCAAGCTCATCCCGCTCTGTTCTGCGCCGCCGCTGCCCCTTCATCCCACGCATTGCCTGCCCCGATTGTGGTCAAACCGTCGTTGTCTAGACCTCCGGCACTAATCAGCACAAGGGCTGGGTCTTCTACAAATGCGAGAGGCGTGGGGTTAAACCGCCGGAGGTAGGTGTTCAAACATGAAGCTTTTGGTGTGATTTCTTGGTCTTCTCTTCTTAATTTTGTCTCTATCACTGTCCGCTGGTTAGTGTTTAACTGTACATTTTTTGTTCAATTCATAGCGTCCGTGCAACTTCTTCCACTGGGAGCTCGAATATGTGCTCTACTTGATCCAGTACAACCAACTGACAGGAAATGATGCATTTCAAGCTACTGCATGGGCAGAGGAGAGGAGGGAAGAACTGCTCCTAAGGGAGAGGGAACGTCAAGCTACCGTTCCTGGACAAGATCAGCTGGTGATAAACATGCTTAAAGAGGTTTGGCTGCTGTTGAAACATGCAAATCTCCTTCTGAAGATTGTAGTTGGTTGCCTTGTGCTTGTAACTCTATTTCTGAAGAAGTGAACATTGTATGCAGTGTTAGAACTGAGTGTAGCAGTGTAGCAGTATTAGAACTGAATGTAGCACCATGTAGTAGGTGTTAGAACTGAATGTAGCATTGTAGTAATGAATGCAGTTGTAGAATGACTGAATAATTAATGTAGCAGGTGATGACGACGAGTAACAAGCTCAAGACCAGTGACCTTTGATAGATTATCCGAGAGTGTGATATCATAGAACAGAGTCTGACAACTGAACAAAAACATCAAAACAACAAATATTATGATTTGTAAGATTTTAAATTCAAAAACCTCACCAAATATTCATTTTGGAGTGGCTAGGAAGGATCCAGGCTTAAGTTTAAATTTTCGTTCGTGGGGAAACCTGCCTCTGTTCATGGGGAAACCATCTCTGCCACGCGCCGGTGTCGCTTGGAGCTCACACCTCACTCCTGTCCTGTCGTCTCGGTTTCTCCGGGCTGGGGGAAAACATCCTGGCGACGACGAGTCGAGCGGCGGCAATGGAGCGGGCGACTCGAGCGGCGTCGCGTCGAGGGAGGATGGAGGATGGGGTGGTGCGGCTGCACGGTCGATCAGCGGCGGCGGCGGCAATGGAGCGGGCGAGTCGAGCGGCGGCGCGAGTTCAGCGGCGGCAATCAGAGTCGAGCAAGCGGGCGGCGACGCAAGGCTTGCGGTCGCAATCGCAGGTAAGGGCGTCGATGGAGGATGGAGGATGGGGTGGTGCGGGTTCACGGTCGAATAGGCGACCGGCGGCCCGATTCGTGACTAGTGCAGCGGCGAAGGATTGGATTTCAGTCCAGCAGGTGTTGAAGCAGGCGTGGCGACGAGAGCAGCTCGGGCGGGAACTCATCGAGCAGCATTTCAGCACGCTCAACCCCGAGCCTGGACTTGGAAGTAGCGTTGAGCCTAGATGCTTTCAGTCTAGTTGCCAGGCTAGCGGAGGATAGATTGGTGTGTTCAGAAATTCTCTGCGAGATGAAATCGAGCTAGAAGAATCAGCTACAGAGCCATGTCGTTCGGAGGGTAGATTGAGCTGCATTTTGTAGATAGCAAGTATGGTGAATTTTGTTAGGTGCCTGAAACTCTTTGAGGCAGTGTTTGCCCAGCGCTGGGAGCATGTGTGGGAGTTCTTTTGTGAAATGGCCATGTAAGCACTATGTCGAACACCTTGGGGGCGTGCTCTGGACGTGCTCTGGACGTGACGTGGCACGTTCCGGTAGGTGAAACCTTGTAAACAGTATGTAAATTATTGTGTTCCTTGTTCTTGTGTTCCTTGTGGCATTCGCACGCCGTCAGATTGTGGCATTCACAATGTCGAACACCTTTGGGGCGCGCTCTGGACACGCCCGATTGTGGCATTCGCACGCCGTCGGATTGAAAACGAGTTGAAACATTGTCAACTAGGTAGACACACCAAAATAAAGGTTTGGTGAGGTTTTGGACAATTTCTTGTTGCAAATCACAAACCACCTCTCTTCACACATGAGAGTTCATAGTTTGAGATGTGAGATTTCATACCATATTGAAGCATTTCTTGTTTAATATGTATCTAGACCTTGTTTATCAGTTGGAGCTGTTAGTACATGACAAAGTAAGACCATGTGCGCTGGATTTTCATTTTTTTTGATTTTTTTTTAATATTTTATGATTATTTCAAATTCGATCGAACTCAAGCTCAAATCAACATTTAAACAAGTTTTAAACACCAAAATGAAAAACTAAGCCTGAATCATTCCTAGACACACCAAAATGAAGGTTTGGTGAGGTTTTGGACAATTTCATGTTGCAAATCACAAACCACCTCTCTTCACACATGAGAGTTCATAGTTTGAGATGTGAGATTTCACACCATATTGAAGCATTTGTTGTTTAATATGTATCTAGACCTTGTTTATCAGTTGGAGCTGTTAGTACATGACAAAATAAGACCATGTGCACTGGATTTTCATTTTTTTGATGTTTTTTGAATATTTTATGATTATTTCAAATTCGGTCAAACTCAAGTTCAAATCAACATTTAAACAAGTTTTAAACACCAAAATGAAAAACAAAGCGTGGATCATTCCTAGACACACCAAAATGAAGGTTTGGTGAGGTTTTGGACAATTTCATGTTGCAAATCACAAACCACCTCTCTTCACACATGAGAGTTCATAGTTTGAGATGTGAGATTTCACACCATATTGAAGCATTTGTTGTTTAATATGTATCTAGACCTTGTTTATCAGTTGGAGCTATTAGTACATGACAAAATAAGACCATGTGCACTGGATTTTGATTTTTTGATGTTTTTTGAATATTTTATGATTATTTCAAATTCGGTCAAACTCAAGTTCGAATCAACATTTAAACAAGTTTTAAACACCAAAATGAAAAACTAAGCCTAGATCATTCCTAGACATGCCAAAATGAAGGTTTTGGTGAGGTTTTGATCAGGGTTTGGATCATGCCTCATTGTGATATAATACTAACAAACATGAACTCCTTGCACCTACATGTAATTTTGCTGTTTTTGGCGTGCATATGTGGTACTTACACGAAGTGCTCGCAAGTTTGTGCTATTCCAAGTAGCAATCCACACGCAGCAAACAAAGTACAATACCCTTTTTTAGAAATTTTCCACATGCAGCATATTTTCAGATTATTCTTACAAGTATAGGTGTTGCGTTCATTTTGTTGGAAGAAAAAGGCCAGAAAATGTAAGACGTACGTGGGCATTTTTGGCACTGACTTATTTTTAGTGTGTTCGTGCCGGCTCCAATGGTGAGCGGCCGGTGGAGACGGTGAAAGACGTACGTGGTGAGACGTGGCGGCTGCTAGAGGAGGGCGAGGGGTTGGTCTCGGACTCGGTGCAGTCAACTACACGGAGTAGGTCGAGAGGCGAGGCACGGCTGCGGTACAGGGGTTTTGATGGGACAAGACATATACCTGCCCATTAACCGCGTGTACATTGACCTGCCCATTAACCGCGCGTGCCCATTTCGTCTCATCTTCCTATGTCACATCGCACCGCTCCTCTGTTTTCCCCCTCTTGCTTCTTCTAGTCTTCTCCGCTTCCACTGCAATCCAATCTTCTTCTCCCCCGCATCGTCGCCATGGAAATCACAGCATGCTTCTCCGAGATCTACAGCGTCACCATCCACAAAGACCAGAAGATCGAGGCGGTCTACACCAACGATCCATAAGAACTAGCGAGGGTCCTCGACATGTACAAGAAGTGGTTCGCGGAGGGAGACGCCAAGATCATGGGGCTGGACATGGAGTACAGCAAAGACAAGGAACTCAAAGACAAGAGGATGGCGGTTATTCAGTTCGCCATGCGCCGCCATGTACTGGTCTACCAATGCGCCATGTCTGAACAAATTAAGTAACATGCCCACACATGTTGCTGTTTCGAGGTTTTTTTGCTTCATCCCTTGTGCCAACTGTTAGTGCTACTATTAGTACTAGATGACGCTCAGACTTCTTGCGAGTTCACTAATTTGGTTCAGATTTAGGGTAGACAGACGTTCCTAGATCTATTCCTGTCTTCGGTTTTTTCAGTCTGTCACTGCGATGACACGGATTAGATTCGTGTATTATATGAAGTGTAAAAGGTTTTCTGTCATAATTAATATGGGAATTTATATTGATTTTGTGTAGCACGACGATTGATTTTGAGGTCTGGCATTTCTTTTGAGTAGTTTGTGTAGTTGTACACATGAACATGTAAGAGAATGAAAATGCATATATGTTTTTGTGAATTATGTTCATCGTATTTCTTAATCTTTAGGTGGACTTGTTGATCATATTTCAAATCTTTTAACTAAACTTACCTCATTTGGTGGACTTGTTGAACATGTAAGAGAATGAAATCATGGATGTAAATGTAAATAAGCAATATATTTTGAAGGACTATGAACTTGGGTAAATATGATGGTTGTTGTATAGTTGTATACATGAAAATGCATATATGTTTCTGTGGATTCATGTTCATCGTATTTCTTAATCTTTAGGTGGACTTGTTGATCATATTTCAAATCTTTTAACTAAACTTACCTCATTTGGTGGACTTGTTGATCATATACTTGTTTGTCACCTGTGAAATTACATCTTTTAACTAATCTCTATCCACATTCTCTTGGTTATTGCAGTACCGACCATTGGAAGTGTTCATGCTACATTTCTGATTTTCTACGCCACAGAGGAATCACCTTTGCGACCGTAGACAATGCGGTAGACAAGGTGGTTTTTCGCCAAACCTGGCCTGAAGTCATCATTCCAGATAACTTCTATGTCAACCTACAGCACCTGTACCGGCTCCCTGGATACTACAAGGTTGGCATGGCTGTCATGGCTGCAGACCTGATTGATCCCTGGTACGCAGAAATGAAGAAGAAGTTGCCCTCCGAGGCGCACGATAATTGGCAGTGCAAACCTCTTGACAAGATCAACAAAGACTACGCCGCTATTGATACCTTTGTGGCGTTTGAGCTGTACCGGGTCATTCTGGAGAGGCAAAAGGCTGAAGTGCCAGTTGGAGTGCCAGTTAGACATAAGTTTCAGGCAAAAGGCTGGAGTGCCAGTTGGAGTGCCCGTTGGACTCAAGTTTCAGGATGATTCTGATGATTCAGGCACCGATGTTCCTGAAGATTCATCAGATGAAGAAGATTCATCAGATGAAGAAGATTCTGATGAGGAGCACAAGAGGCGTAGGCCTTCCTGAAGATTAGTTTGTCCTCTGTCCATGTGTTTTGTAATTATTTATTTTGGTTTCGATGAACAAGTAAGATCAGCTAAGCAGTTATGTAAAGTGCTGCTTTTGTTGTGCTGTGGAAGACTAATTATGCTGGTATATATGCAGTTCCTATTTTCTTCCTTCTGGTTATGTGCTTTCAACCTCGATGTTTCCATCAAACTAATGTTGTTTTGACCCCATTATGATACAACTTGACCAAAACTCTGTCAAATCACGTGGTACATATATTTATACATGATTCTACAAACATTGCATGACTAATCTGATTTTAAAATGATCTGGCCATGAATTTGACCAATAATTGGCTTTCATCTCAATTTCAGGCATTTTTGTTCAAAGAAATTTTACGCACACTAAAAATTGTCAGAAAAATCTCAGATCCTGCAAGCCCACCTTGTCTATCGTTTGCATCACCACCCACAAAAAGTTTGAGTCCAATCTGGATCTCCTATGTGCACCTATCTTCAAGGATTTCGACCGAAATGGCACACGCATGATCCGCCTGAATCCCTACCAAATCCTAGGTTGGGCCCATATGTACGAATAGACGTGTGTTGGTATATATGTGGAAATATCCAAGATAAAACTCCTAGAAGGTCTGACCCACTTCACATACGAAACTTATCATGCATGAAGTTCATGCCCCGGTAGGGCAAAAACCCTTTTGTTCGGGTGCACCATATGGTATCACTAGTACAGAACGACACATCGGAAACGGGCCAAAAACCCCTTCGGCAACGGAGAAAGGGTCCGTGTCCCCGACCCTGTCACTGATGTGAAGGCCATCATCGGTAACGGAGGCAAAAAACCGTCACCGATGAGGCATAAGTTGGCTACGGTTGCGGACCCATCTCCGTTTCCGATGTATCGGTGCATCAGTAACGGAGATTCTATTTTACTCGTTTGCATTGAGGTTCTTTCAGAAGCCTACAGGAGCAATTCGGTTGCCAAATTACATTCAAAATCTCACAGCAGAAGCACAAAGTTGCTACCAAATCCATTCATAACGTATATAAGAATTGTCATCATTACATAGCATCAAAAGATGAGTTACACATGCCTCGCTAATCCTATCATTCTCATGCCTCCCTAAACTTAACTTTTATGACACTCCACTCTTCTCCAGCTCCACCTTCTTCCTCAGTTCCGAAGCTCCGAAAACGGAATTCGACCTAGCAAAAGACTCGAGTAGCGGTTTCATGCTTTTCCAAATCACATCTGCAGCCAAATTGCTACACACATACACAAAATAGATGGAAAAACTAAAAACAAGAAACCACACCGAGCTCGCAAGCCTCATTAGCAAATTAATCTTGCCAAATTCTTCGTAGCGAGGCTTGCTCCATCTTGGACGGTGTCACCGAAATATAATAACGTCACCGCTGTGACATTTCGGCCACACTGTCCAAGACACTCTTAATTAAAAAAGTGTTTTGAACAGTGTAGCGAAACGTCACAACAACGACGGTTCACAGATATGATCCCACTTTGTATTTAGCTCTTTTAAAGCTTGTTTGGATCTGCATGGCGCTTCTGCATATAAAATACATGGATGTCTAGTTAGAAAAGAGCCAAATATGATGCTACATGACATAAATACAATCTATTATATTATTAAAACAACAAACAATCAACGGTGGAGATTTGTCATGCTTAAACTAAGAAGTATTTTTTTTTTGCGGGTAAAAAACTAAGAAGTATTAACGGTGTAGATTTATCACGTACACGTACGCATGTCCAATTTAAAAAGGAAACCGATCCAATCTACCGTGCTTAACAACGTTGCATTATATCTGGACTCTTTGTAGGTTTTCCTATTAATACGGCTGCTAGCCTTGCCAAAAGAATATAGGACTGCTAGCACATCAATCGATATATCGTGGGTTGCCTTTCTTTGTCGCGGCATAATCGGCCGCCAACACAACGGTGGAGATTTGTCATGCTTAAACTAAGAAGTATTAACGGTGTAGATTTATCACGTACACGTACGCATGTCCAATTTAAAAAGGAAACCGATCCAATCTACCGTGCTTAACAACGTTGCATTATATGTGGACTCTTTCTAGGTTTCCTATTAATACGGCTGCTAGCCTTGCCAAAAGAATATAGGACTGCTAGCACATCAATCGATATATCGTGGGTTGCCTTTCTTTGTCGCGGCATAATCGGCCGCCAACACAAAAGGCGCAATTGACGGCCGGGCAGCCCGACGAGACGAAGCTCGACGAACCGCCCTCTGGGATCTCGGCTCGCGGCACACATCGGATAAGAGGCCATCGACAAGGAACACTTGACCAACGACGTCGGTCTACAAAGTCTGCAAGCCACGCCGATGAGATGGATCGGCGATCTCCCGCCCTATACTCGCGGGAGACATGGGAGATGATGTGGTTGGCCGCTTCTAATTTCCTCTAATTGGAGCTGCCGGATAGCTGCTCACAGCCGTCGAGGCATCAAGGTTAGCAGACCGATAGATGAAGATCTAACGCTGATTGTAAACTACGATGCTGTCGGCCGCCGGCGATGTTGTAGGAGCTAGATGCATTGCATGCCGACGATGTCGCTGATGCCGGAGGGTTCCATGTACGTGAAGAATTCGGTTTTCATGTTCGGAACCAATCGCCCAGCTGATGGCTAGATGGATGCTTCAAATATAGATCAAACTATTTATGCAAGAAATCAGCAGGCGGGGTCATCAGATTTCATCGCATACACTGTTGTAACGCCGGTAGATGCTGAGCCGATCGTCCGCCATGCGCCGGAGTGCCGCACCAAAGTCCCGGGCCATGTCGCAACTCGCAAGCTCCAGCCTGTAGAGGTACGAAACGATGTACTTCAACTATCCGCACGATTAAAGACGTGAGATCGTGTTAGCTGCTTCGGAAAGATGACGAAGAACTAACATATCATTGTGTGCCACCGTTGTGTACTACTCAGATTTCCAGCAAGGAGATTTTCGGAAAGAAACATGCAGAGCGACCCGACTGGTGATCCTCCAAAAGACAAACAATGAGGCTGTCAGGCTGGGTGCTGCAGCTGCTGCCAGCCGGCCTTGGAGCTGAGGACGATCAATGAAAAAAAAATCATCGATGATCCACGTACAGGTCGATCAATGTTGCCGGCCATGATAACTGTCAGATCGTCGATACACGACATGGCGACAACGTGAGAGTTCTAGCCATGCGGTGGGCTGATTGATCCTTTTAGAGGGCGACGGAGTTCACGCAGGAATTTACGTCGATGATCCACGTACATACAGGTCTTGACCAGCTTTCGGATAGAGAGATGTCGTCGTGTATCCCATGAAGGGGTGTTGATCGCTTGAGGCCGGCAGCCATGAGCCATGCAAGCAAAGAAGCAGGTCAGTCGCATACAGATCATGGACATATGCATAAGCACGGAGGGAGTTCGCTGGAAGAAGTCTCGCCGCCGGCCAGTGTGCCTTCAGATCTTGCCGACAAGCCGTTGGGCTTGCAGCATATGTATATGCACGGTAAATGTTGATTTCAATTGAATCACGTGTTCAACTAAAATCACAGTGTTCCTAAATCAGGTCTGAACTCTAAGAGGAGCTGAAATCTGTCTCCTCCATCGCTCTCTTCTCTTCATCTTTCAGAATTTTGCGTCTGGTACTTATGCTGAGACGAGCCCCAAGAGATTATCGCTTAGCTGCCTGAGTCTGAGATGAGCCAGTTGCCCATGATTCATGCCCCGCTTACAGATTGGCCTCACAAGACGAAGGTGACTATCTCCATGCTAATTGATGCTGCGAACTGCAACACTGTCGCGTGTATGTTTTTCATGTTGTACAACCCGAATTTGTTACCATGGATGAGTCGTTGCAGATCATTTCAAGCTAAAGTATACTAGGTTTTCAATTAAACTTCGTTCAATATACTGCTGCATGGAAGTGCAAAATGCACGAGGAAACATCAGAGCGAGTAATCTCCTTTCTCATCTCTAATTTTTTACTGATGATGAAGTAGAGGAAGGAGAAATATTGGTAGACGGACTAAATGTGGAGCAATCGGTGCAAGCGGGACTTAATGCTATTGGCCTTTAGCTGTACTTGATTGATGGAAAGAACAAATGAAAATGGGGGCAAGTACTTACCTGTTTATCTATAGGATAGAAACATAAGTAAGCTGGAAATTAACATGGACATTTAAAAAATAACAATAGTGATTGAGTGAGTGGGAGAAATTCGTTTACCATTTTTCACACACAAAGACAAATAAATTTTGTCTTATTTCTCTCTAATTGATACATTAATGCTAATGTAGGGTTATATAAGATTGAATAGCAATTAGTCAAGAGTAAACAAAGAAAATGATACATTTGCATAATACATCTAGCCACAAAATGCACAGGTCAAGAAGGCATGGATAAGAATAGCTTAGATAAATATATGATTCATCAAGCTCGAAGAGTGGATGACATTGGTCGTCATGAACCAATTAAGTTCTTTACCAACAACCTGGTATCTTATCACGATACCTATTGATGAGAGTAAATGTAAAATAATATTTATACATGTTCTTAATGATATGCCAATATCAATGTAAAAATATTTTTTCTAAATTGAATAATAATTAGCCTGATGATTCTAAAATAAGTAAAAGAGAAAATATTAAACATAACATTTTAAGAAACCTAGCCGCGCAAATGCGCGGGCCACCCTGCTAGTTTAAGATGAAAACAGTTTACACCTTAAGCGCCTATATCCGTGTGCTTGCTGTCCAATCGAAACGATTTGGAGGCAGAACTTGAAGGTGATGTTACCTTCAATTGGCTCACCATTTTTATGCATTGTCGCCGAAATATACTATTACTTCATACACTAGCTACACAAAACCATAACGAGGATTAGCACATTGACAAAGGGTTGAAATTAATCTATTAGACTTCAAATACTAAAAACAAACACAACACAATACTAGACTTCAAATACTAGACAAGTTGAAGGTAATGTATTCATCATCGACAGTACTAAAAACAAACACAACACAATACTAGACTTCAAATACTAGACACGTTTTATATGCTACTTTAAAAAAATGTAAGATCTAGTGTTGAGGGGTGTATTCATCATCGGCAGTACTACAATACTAGACAGAACACAATACTACAATACTAGACAGTACTACAATACTAGATCGGTAGATGCTACTTTAAATAAAATGTAAGATCTAGTGTCGAGGGGTGTATTCATCATTGGCACTAGACAGAACACAATACTAGACTTCAAATACTAGACAAGTTTTCTGTGCTACTTTAAACAAAATGTAAGATCTAGTCGGCTACATACCCGGGGAAGATGCACGGCAATAGACCAGTAGATCCGCGTCGGGGACATACTCGGGGAAGATGCGCAGCGGCTCGCCGACGAGCCGCTGGGGAGGATGCGCAGCGGCTCACGACGCGCCGCTGGGGGAAGATGCGCCGACGCGCCGCTGGGGGAAAATGCACGGCGGCGATGCCGGCCGGACGCGCCGCTCAGATCTGCGAGATAAGGGTTAGGTCTGGAGCCGCCGCCACACTATGACTGTGGAGTGAGAGTGAGAGTGAGAGTGAGAGCGAGAGCGTTAGGGTTGCCGCAGTGGCACATTTATAGCATATAACATCGCAAACGGAGGCGATAAACAACCGTTTCCTCTAATTTCTTCACTGACACACTGGGCCTAATTACAAAGGATCGATAGAGTAATTGAACTAACTATCTACTCTAATTGTTCTGCTTACGCCCTGCCTCCGCGCCATTGTCATCCGCGGCGCGGCGTCGCTTCTTGCCGGTTGCCTTTTCCTCAGGCGCGTGCTCCTCCTCCTCCTCCGGCTCGTGCTCCTCCTTCTCCGGCCGTGCGTCCTTCTCCGGCGAATCCTCCTCTCGCGCCTCCTTCTCCGGAGCGTGATCCTCCTTCTCCGGCGCGTCCTCCTCCGGCGCCTCCTCCTCCGGCGCCTCCTCCGATGCCTCCTCCTCCGGCGCCTCCTCCGACGCCTCCTCGTCGTCGTCGTCGGCGTCGTATTCTTCCTGGCTAGAATAATACGGCTCCGGCGGGTCCTCCGGCTCCTCTTCCTACGGCGACTCGTCCTCTTCGGAGTCGTCTTCTCCTTCGCGTGAAGACGGCTGGTCTGAGTCATCGGAGTCATCTTCTACAGAGCGTGAAGATGGCGTGTCCGAGTCGTCGGGTCCGAGTCCGGCGGCCCGTCTTGATCCCACCATGGAACTTCACCGCGGTCTTCCATGCTCGCGTCGTCGCTCGGGACTTCCTCGTTCTGCCACCAGGGTTCCTCCATGGCGGTTATGCTAGTGTGGTAGATAATGTGGGAGAGAACGAATGGGAGAATGCGGGACCTGCCTGGCTTCGCGCGGTTCCAGTCACATTTTATTAGCGTCGATCAGGCGGTTCCAATCCCTTGTGAATTAAGCCGCATTGAACAGGCGCGCTTCCAGATTGCAACTGCAATTTCCCAAGCACATCGCAAACGGATATATATAAACAACCGTAGCCATAGAGATACATATTGGAAACAGAGAAAAATTTATGACCGTTGCCAATACTTTTGGTAACGGAGATATAAAATTCTCCGTAACCAATGTTGACGGACCAGCCTCTGCCAGGCCTCGTCCACAACGCTAAAATCGCGATTCTCTGTCGCCTAACTCGTGCCGTTTCCATAGAGGGTATCCGATGTGTCGTTCTGTACTAGTGTATCATGTGATAACATGGGCTCATAGTTGGTTTTTATGGTCATATCACCAGCCCTAACACAGCTAGTGAAAAAATTCCAATATATAGCCCTCCCGATGCCGGTCAAAAAAGTAGAGGACCTAGGGTTTCGATGGGAATGGCGGTCCAGAGCATCGGAATCCCACCAAATCCTAGGTAGCTAGCACCGTAATATATGGGTACGAGTGTGCGTTCGTATATTGGAAATGACAACATTGATCCAACTCCTAGGTGTACCCATTTCACAGACGACACTTAACCTACACACAGATTTTGCACTAACACATCTACCACTTCGGGGGCAACCCAGATGGAATCATGTGACATGGTCTCAACTTTGGTTTTAAATGGTCATATGGCCTACCATAACACAATCAAGTTGAAAAGTCAATTGGTCTAAACCCTCTTGAGGCCATTTAAGGGCGGTAGAGGATACAAATTGAGAGGGCCGGGTCAACTGTCAAGGATTTCGACCGAAATGGGTCAACAAATGTGTATGAAATACATCTTGACATTGACAAGACCAAGTTAGATGAGTGATAGAATATGTATAGAAGAGTAATGTGATGTTGAATTTGCCAACCCAGCTCCCCCGCTTCATACACACACTTATATGCACTTAATTAGGTAATTAGATCACTGGGGAACCCATCGGTTGTATACTTGTCGGATTTTGTGATAATTAACGTTGTCTCATATTTGGTTTTCCTAGTTAGCGAATAATTTTTTTCCTCGAAAGTTTAGGTCAATAATTTATAGACTTATACGCATGGTACTGTAATACTAACTTCATTAAATGGTCAATTTGTTTAAGCCATCTATCACGTGTCCGACGGCCAGATATATTTCTCGCCGCGCGCCCACCTACCAAATTTCATACCTCGCGCCCACCCAAAATTATCGTTGAAACTTTGCCGCCTTCTTCTGCGCGCACAAAATTTTGAACCAAAATTCCCTGCCTATACCCCCTCGCCAAGACGTCCCCTACTCGAATGCCCACATTCCCCTCCTCCCTCCTTCCCGGTCCCAAATTTCCCATCCTTTCCACCCAAACCCTAGCTCGCCGTGTAGCTGGTTGTCCCGGTCTTCCACCTCACCGTGTAGCTCGCCATCTAGGTCGTCCACCTCGCCGTCAAGGTCGCCGGCAAGATCTGCTACCTCGACTTCCAGGTTGCCGCCAAGATCTACCTCCTCGTCTTCAAGCTCGCCGCAAGATCTGCTACCTCGACTTCCAGGTTGCCACCAAGATCTACCTCCTCGTCTTCAAGCTCGCCGGCAGGAACTGCCACCTCGACTTCTAGGTTGCCGCCAAGATCTGCCACCTCGACTTCCAGGTTGCCGCCAAGATCTACCTCCTCGCCGTCAAGCTCGCCGGCAAGAACTGCCACCTCGACTTCGAGGTTGCCGTCAAGATCTGCCTCCTCGCCGTCAACCTCACCCTCAAGATCTGCCTCCTCGCCGTCCAGCTCGCAGGTCGTCAATTGATGATGTGAAAGACACATGTTCGTTGGGAACCCCAAGAGGAAGGTATGATGAGTGCAGCAGCAAGTTTTCCCTCAGTATGAAACCAAGGTTATCAATCCAGTAGGAAGTCGGCGATGCTCTGAAGGTTGTTGGTGAAGGAGTGTAGTGCGGCGCAACACCAGGGATTCCGGTGCCAACGTGGAACCTGCACAACACAATCAAACTACTTTGCCCCAACTTAACAGTGAGGTTGTCAATCTCACCGGCTTGCTGAAAACAAAGGATTATGCGTATAGTGTGGAAAATGATGTTTGCTTGCAGAGAATGAAAAAGAACAATGATTGCAGTAGGTTGTATTTCAGATGTAAAAGAATGGACCGGGTCCACAGTTCACTAGTGGTGTCTCTCCATAATAAAATACTAACATGCTGGGGAAACGAATTACAGCTGGGCAATTAACAAAATAGAGAGGTGCATAACAATGCATATACAAGTCATGATGATCACTATGAGATTTACTTGGGCATTACGACAAAGTACACATACCGCTATCCAGCATGCATCTGTGCCTAAATATTCCACCTTCGGGTTAGCATCCGCACCCCTTCCAGTATTAAGGTGCAAGCAACAAACAATTGCATTAAGTATGATGCATAATGTAAACAACACTATTATCCTTAGACAAAGCATTGCTGTTTTACCCCTAGTAGCAACAGCACATCCACAACCATAGAACTTTCTGTCACTGTCCCAGATTAAATGGAGGCATGAACCTACTATCTAGCATAAATACTCCCTCTTGGAGTTACAAGCATAAACTTGGCCAGAGCCTACACTAATAACGGAGAGCATGCAAGATCATAAACAACATATATATGATATATCAATAATTAACTTGACATAGTATTCAATATTCATCGGATCCCAGCAAACACAACATGTAGCATTACAATAAGATGATCTTGATCATGATAGGAAGCTCACAAGATCTAAACATGATGGCACAAAAGGAGAAGACAACCATCTAGCTACTGCTATGGACCCATAGTCCAAAGATGAACTACTCACACATCACTCCGGAGGCAAGCATGGCGATGTAGATCCCTCCGGTGATGATTCCCCTCTCCGGTAGGGTGCCGGGAAGAGCTTCAGAAACCCCCCGAGTTAGGGTTGACGGCGGCGGCAGTGGATGTTTTCTGGAAATATGGCTCGGTGTTTTAGGGTTTTCGCCTCGGGGAGAATAAATAGGCGAAGGTGTGATGTCGGTGGAGGCACGAGGCCCGCTCCCCACATGGCGGCGCGGCAGGGGGCCCACCCGCGCCATGGGGTGGGGATGGCGCCTCGCTGCCCCCCTTCGTCTCTCCTTCGGACTTCGTGAACGTGTCGGGAAAAATAGGGACTTGGCAATTTGTTTCGTCCGATTCCGAGGATATTTGCAGAACAACTTTTCTGAAACCAAAAACAGCAGAAAACAGGAACTGGCACTGTGGCATCTTGTTAATAGGTTTGTCCCAGAAAATGCAAAAAAAAAACATGAAGTGTGAATAAAACATGTCGCAATTGGTATAAAACAAGCATGGAACATAAGAAATTATAGATACGTTGGAGACGTATCAAGCATCCCCAAGCTTAGTTCTACTCGTCCTCGAGTAGGTAAAACGATAACAACAAATAATTTCTAAAGTGACATGCTACCACATAATCTTGATCAAATAATATTGTAAAGCATGTGAGCTGAGATCAAATCATTCAAAGCAAAAGTCTATAATTGATATTCAATAAGAGATAACAAAGCAAGAAAGTTAAACAAGCTAAAAGTTTTCATGAACTATTGCTTTAAAGACATGAAACCGTACAAGGTTCATTAAAGATGTTTTAAGTATCCAATGTAGGAGTTCTATCCTTCAATTACAAGCATCAAGCAATTTTTCATAACATAGAAGGATTCAGCCAAGTAAATATAAACATGAACGTCATGAATCAACTGTTTCGAAGTCTACTCAACCGGTGAGCGCAAGCATTTGGTATTGGCACCAGGATGTTATGGCTAAAAGAACATTAATGGGGGTTTGGAAGGTCAAAGGAAGAAAGTCTCACAAAGCTATAAGTGATCATTAGACAAGAGGAAGTCTTATAATCGAAGCTATGTAAGGAGTAGTGATTGCCATGCAACGGATGCACATAGAGCTATATGTGTATGAAATCTCTCCAATGGAACTAGTGGGCGTGCATCCAACTTGGTTGCTCATGAAGACCTAGAGCATTTTTGAGGAAGCTCATCATTGGAATATACAACCCAAGTTCTATAGTGTAAATTACCCACATAGTTATACTAGTAAAACATGAAAACTCTCTCACATGGAGTAAAGGTGCTAAACATGAGCACAAATGATGACTATGAATACTGCAGGTGCTGAAACATGAGCACAAGTGTGGATAAAGGATAGTAATGTTGCCCCCTTTTCTTTATTCCTTTTTTTTCCTTTTTTCCTTTTTTTCTTTTTCTATTTTTTCTGTTTCTCTTTTCGATGGCCTCCATGGCTCTTTTCTCTTTTAGGGGCAACACTCTAATATGACAACACACTTTTTGATACAAATAACTCATAATGAACAAAATATGATGTATGAAACTGTATGCATCTGCCAGTGTAGCAGGATGTGCAATGATCTAGCCTAACATGGGTAAACCACACATCAGCTGTATAGAATTGTGGCGCCCTGACCTGACTGTTATACAGTGATGCTGTGTGTCACCGGTTAAGCGATACAACCGGAGGTTACGGGTTTACCAATCCCCTGCCAAAACCATTGGCAGGCGTTGCTCGGAATGGATCATCGGCAACGCAACACCCCGATTGATGCCTTAACACAGGCACAACTCTCAATGCATAATAGAGAGACCAAGACTTGTGGAACAACTGGCACATCACAGACTCTACGACACAAATCATATAGTTCAACTCTTATATAGAGAAAGATAGCAAATGACAACCAGAGGTCACAGACCCAACATTACAACAAGCGGAAGCAAATTAGGTTGTTCTAAACAACAAGATCCAGATTATGGCCTAAGAGGCCTACAAATTACATCACAGCGCCAGCTGATCCAGGATGTCCCAAGCTGCCACCTGGGAACCCCAGACTACTCGTCGACGTCCACAAAGAACCCACCTTCGAGGTCGGTGAAGTCCTCCTCTGAAACAACACAAACGACGTTGAGTTCGACGAACTCGCAAGATTATATATATAGAGCATTAGCTCGATGAAGCTTTCAAGGTTTTATGGCTGTTTTGCATAAAGCTGGTTTTATTTATGAAAACATAACTCAAAGGCATCGACTAATCAGAATATTTTCAAAAAGAGGTAAGGAGTAACTCTTTCTTCCATCACCTTACTCATCATCAACCATCATTATCAACCACGGTACCTGTTCATTAAAGGCACCTCCCCGAATCACCCTCGAGGAAGCTCACCTTACAATCTTGAAGTGGTACCTCTAGTACCCAGGTTTTAATCATTCGGTTAAAGTTATTCTATGATCTTATCGTCCTTTCCAAGTTGTCCTTAACCGTGGACACGGCTTTTCGAAAAGATTTAACCCTGCAGGGGTGTACAAATGTTTGCCACGCGTACCGCCCGGCCCATTACCTGCGCATTAGCTCTCTTCCTTGGAAAGCCGGCTGGGTGGGAACGCTGTCGACTTCTCCCTCGTTAAGGACTTTCCAGGATCATCAGTGACGGTAGGACTGCCAGGATCACAACACCCCGCCCCACAGCCACTCATTTTTCTAACACCACCATCCTCATCCCAGTTCATACCACCATCATCACGCACGCGCAAATGGAAGCCCGAACTAGAGGACCCTGGCTAGCCCCGCTCGAGTTATTTAGTCTATGAGGGTTCCTGCAATTGCATAGGCCTCACGCATGGTTGCACGCTCAGTCTTGGTTCGGGAGGTAAAGAACTCGCACCTAGGCGGCGAGAACGAGACAAAACACCACAACCTCAGTGGCCTCTCATCCCCACCTTTTTAGCATCTTATCACCTGTCACCACATTTCTCCACAACATCTGAACATTTCACACCTGTTTCCAACATGAGATATCCATCGGACGGATAACATTTGCCTAAGCATGGCTAAGCATCAACATAGCATAGTGTAGTATCTTAGGCCAACAACACAAACCTATGGATCATAGGAGGGGAAACAGATATTGGCATAGGGAAATTAATGCAACTATAGGATACTCTAATCCGACAAAAGTTGACATTTAGAACCGCATGCAATATTATAGTGGAGAAAATATTTGCGGAAACATAGGATAAGATATGCTCAGAGGGGGGGTTACGCTTGCCTTGATCAACGTGGTAGTAGTACGTATCTTCGGGGTGTGGTGGAGTAACCCCGTCTGCTTGATCTAACGAGGCAAACAAACATCGGGAGAAACAAATCAATCACCACCCATACTTGGCCAATGCAATGCACAAACACATGATGACATGACATGTTAATCCTCGAGATGAGGGTGATGCAAGCTAGTCAATTTAAACGGGGTTCAGAATCGAGAAGGGCACATCTCGAATACTCCGTGAACGTAAGTAATGCATCCCTTTACTTATTGATTTCAATAGATGAGCCCTAAGGTTAACTTGCATATGAATGACATGAGCAGGTGAAAATGCATAGTTTGGGTGATTAGATAACCTTGTAGCAATTTTCAGAGATGGAGGTGAGAAGGTTTGCACTAACGTTAAAACAAGTTAACCGGATTATCCGGTGATACAGTATTTCGGAATACCCGGGGTATCGGATTATCCGATAATATCGGAATCGGATTATCCGATACCTTGGCTCGAAAATCGGCTAAGGGAGATAAGTTGCAAGACAGCCTGACGTACTGACAAAAATTCGGAATATCCGATGCACGCGCAAGAGCAGTGCAACGGCGAGCTTCGGTGCATTTGAGCTAGAGAGCAAGAGGGAGCGAGGGAAAAACATGGAAAGGTTCGCATGCTCACCCTGAACTCGTGGGTAGGCTTGCCGAAGGAAGGGAAAGTCGGGGTCGTCGTCGACTTGCTTGGAGTGCGGCGCACGTCACGGACGAAGAACGCGAATCCGGGCAATGTACAACGCCTTGGCTTGATTCCTTCGGTGAAATGGTAGAGGACGTCGAGGTGCAACTTCCTATGGTCTTCGATTTGCTCGGGCCTAGCTCAATCTCCGGCGGCGAGCTCGGCCATGGCGGGCTCGGTTTGGAGCTCGTGGGGAAGAAAGGAGAGAGAGGAAAAGGAGCAAGTGAAAGGATGGGGCATGGGGAGAGTGGGGCAGCCCCGAAGCCGTGCTGAAAAATCCCGCAGCGGCGGTACTACCGCTTAACCCAGCGGTGGTACCGCTGGTGCGTTCTGTTTTCGCTCTTCCCACCTCGGCGGTACCGGCGGCGGTACCGGCAGCGGTACTTGTTGGTACCGGTCAAGCGCGTCGGACGCCGTTTCTGGCGGTAGCGGCTGCGGCAGCTCTCGGGCGGTGGTACCGCTTAACCCAGCGGTGCTACCGCCGCCTGGGTCTTTTCTTCTCTTTCAGTTCCTGAATTTTATTAGGGCACCAAAACATTTTATAAAAATCTGCAAAAATTTGGGTAGCCTCCCAATAACATGTAGAGGCACCACAAAAATTGGCATAGCCAAATAAAAAGTTTTTGACAGCATTTGTTCATAGGTTCAAAATAGAGCATTTTGCTAAATTCAACGATGTTGCTCCTTTAACAATTTGGAGCTAAAGCAAAATATTATTTCGGAGCTCTTGGAACTTCCTTGACAGATAGGGGATGTCGAAGTAATTTTGTTTTGCAACTTTGAGTGCCCTCATTGTGTGGAAGTTTTGTTCGAGCACTTTGGGCATTTTGTTTTAGCAACTCAATATCATTCCGATATCAATGTTGTATTAACTCAGAGAGACATGTTTATGCATGGATGCCATGATGCAATTAACTCAAAAGTGAAAAATTTACACAGGTTTTTAGGTTCTCAGCTTTGGGCTGTTACAATTCTACCCTCCTTACAGGAATCTCGTCCCGAGATTCTAAGGTTGCGGAAAGAAGTCGGGATACTCCTCACGAAGACTAGACTCTCGTTCCCAAGTTGCTTCTTCCTCGGAATGATGAGACCATTGAACTTTGAGGAACTTGGTAGTCTTGTTCCGGGTCTTTCTTTCAGCTTCATCCAAGACACGGATAGGATGCTCACGATAAGTGAGGTCTTCTTGTAGATCTAGCTCCTCATGATTGACCCCATGGATAGGATCCTTGAAACACGGCGAAGTTGGGAGACATGAAACACATCATGTACATTTGGGAATTTGACCGGTAACTCCAACTTATAAGAAAGATCTCCTCGCTTTTCCAGAACGGTGAAAGGACCAACATAGCGAGGTGCCAATTTCCCTTTGATTCCGAAGCGGCGAACGCCACGAAGGGGAGAGACGCGGAGATAAGCTTTATCACCAATTTCATAGTGAATTTCCTGATGGTGCTTATCATAGTAGCTCTTCTGCCTAGACTGAGCAATCTTCAGATTCTCTCTTATGATTCGAACCTTCTCCTCAGCTTCATTGATCACATCCGGACCAAAGAGTGCTCTCTCTCCGGTCTCGGACCAATTTAGAGGAGTGCGGCATTTTCTTCCATAGAGCCTCGAATGGAGCCATGCCCAGACTAGCTTGATAGCTATTGTTGTAGGAGAACTCCGCGAAAGGGAGATACTTTTCCCAACCCTTGCCAAAAGAGATTACACATGCCCGAAGCATGTCTTCCAAACTTGGTTCACTCTTTCGGTCTGACCATCAGTTTGAGGATGGTAGGCGGTACTGAAGTTGAGACGGGACCCCATAGCAGTTTGGAAACTCTGCCAAAACTTGGAGACAAAGATACTTCCACGGTCCGATATGATCCTCAGAGGGACCCCATGCAATGGAACAATACGAGCCAAATAAAGTCAGCAAGTTGACTTGCCCGTATATCATCACGGACTGGTAGGAAGTGAGCAACCTTGGAAAGACGATCAATGATTACCCAATTGCATTGTTGCCCTTTTGAGATCGGGGAAACCCGGTGATGAAGTCCATACCAATTTCATCCCATTTCCACTCGGGACTGCAATAGGGCGAAGAGTGCCGGCAGGTCTTTGATGTTCAGCCTTTACCCGTCGACAGTGTCGCATTCAGCAACATACTTGGCAATTTCTCGTTTCATACGAGTCCACCAGAATTGTGGTCGAAGGTCTTGGTACATCTTGGTACTACCGGGATGAATAGAGAGAGGAGATTCATGAGCTTCTTGGAGGATCAGCTCCCTCAATTTTCGTTTCTTTGGCACTACCAAGCGGTCACCAAAATAAACAACTCCGGATTCATTGACAGAAAAACATTTGGCCTTCCCGCTAGCAATGTTCTCTTGATTTTAGAATACCCTTGTCACGAGTTTGAGCATCCTTAATCTGGTCTACAAGAGTAGATTTGATCTCCAGATTTGCAAGGTAGCCGGAGGGAACAATTTCCAGGTTCAAACGGGCGAACTCTTCATGAGGGCAGGTTGGGCCTTCTCAATCATCAGATTGTTGCAATAGGACTTCCGACTTAGCGCGTCAGCCACGACGTTTGCTTTGCCGGGTTGATAGTTCAGACTCACATTGTAGTCCGTGATTAACTCCAACCAACGCCTTTGCCTGAGATTTAAATCCGGCTGGGTGAAGAGGTACTTCAGACTCTTGTGATCCGAGAAGATCTCGCAACGGTTACCAAACAGGTATGGTCTCCATTGCTTCAAAGCATAGACCACCGCGGCAAGTTCTAGATCATGAGTTGGGTAGTTGAGCTCATGCGGCTTAAGTTGGCGAGAAGCATAGCCACCACATGGCCATCTTGCATTAGCACACAGCCCAAACCTTGTAGAGAGGCGTCACAGAAGACGACGAAATCCTTGCTTGTGTCCGGCAGGACAAGCACAGGAGCGGACGTGAGCTTGGCTTTCAGTGTTTGAAACTCTCTTCAGCTTCGGCCGACCATACAAACTTTTTATCCTTCTTGAGAAGGTCAGTCAGGGCCTTGGCTATCTTGGAGAAACCTTCGATGAATCGGCGGTAGTAACCCGCCAATCCGAGAAAGCTACGATGTCCTTGACTGACATTGGAGTTTTCCAATCCAAATGGACTGAATCTTGTCAGGAATGACAGCCACACCATTAGCGGATATCACATGACCAAGGAAGATGAGATTATCCAACCAAAACTCACACTTGGAGAACTTGGCATAGAGGCGGTGTTCTCGAAGTCTTGTCAGAACCAAACGAAGATGTTCCTCATGCTCTTCATTGGTTTTGGAATAGATGAGATGTCATCAATGTAAATGACGACAAACTTGTCAAGATAATCCATGAAGACAGAGTTCATGAGCCTCATGAAAGTAGCTGGGCATTTGTGAGACCAAAGGACATGACGGTATACTCATATGAGCCATAACGAGTAACAAATGCCGTCTTTGGAATATCCTCCTTTCTGATTTTTATCTGATGGTAGCCTGACCTCAGATCCATCTTGGAGAATACCGTTGCACCAGCTAACTGATCCAACAGATCATTGATGCGAGGAATAGGATACTTGTTCTTGATTGTCACCGCATTCAACGGTCGATAGTCAGAGACTAGACGAGGCACGGTAGAATCCCTCTTCTTGACAAAGAGTACCGGACAACCCCAAGGTGAACTGCTAGGCTGGATGAACTCCTTAGCTAACAGCTGATCAATTTGCTCTTTCAACAGAGCCAACTCTTCCACCGGCATACGGTAGGGCTTCTTGGAAATTGGAGCGGTACCGGGAAGTAGCTCTATGACAAACTCCACACTTCGGTCAGGAGGCATGCCAGGCAATTCTTCCGGGAACACATCCGGGAAGTCACACACCACGTGTATGTCCTGGATTTCAGGAGGGGATTCGCCTTCCATAAAGCAAAGGAGAATCTCAGGTGAGTTGGGTACGATGGCGGACGGAGGTATTGATGTTGCAGGCCAATACTTCACAATGTCACCGGAAGGAGCGGTCACAGTAATGGTCTTGGCGGCACAGTCGAGATTAGCCTGGTATTTGGCTAGCCAGTTCATGCCCAATGACATCAATGCCTTTGGACTTCAGAGCTACCAAGGCATAAGGAAAGACAAGGAACCTATATTAATCTGGACCTCAGGAGTAACCCCATCGGTTTGCCATTTGGAACCAGGAGTGGCAATCACCAAGGGATGGCTCATTTTCTCGAACGGTATTTTGTGGTCTTTTGCAAACGCTATGGATATGAATGAATGCGATGCTCCAGAGTCAAACAAAACTGTAGCTGTATTGCCGTTGATTCGTAACTCACCCATGAGAACGCCGGGGTCCTCTTCAGCTTCTTCAGCAGAGATGTGGTTCAGGCGACCACGCACAATAGGTCCAGCCTTGCCAGTTGGAGTGGCAGGGGCTCGTGCAGGAGTTATCGCGAGAGGTGCCTTCTGGGGGCACTCCCTGGAGTAGTGACCAGCCTGGCCACAGGTGTAGCAAGTGAGTCCAGGTGGAGCAGGTAGCATAGGACGGTACCCACTCCGCCTATCCCAAGTGTCGAAGTAGTGGGGCGCGGAGGAGGTGGCCTATCCTGCTGCCCGGCATGAAGGAGCACGAGGTACGGCGCTGTAGGGACAAACACCCTGCGCTTCTTGCTCTCAGAACCCGAGGAACTCTGGTGGTCCCCATGTGCGGGCCTCTTGGAAGCTTCAAGTTCCTTTCTTCCTTGCTCAAGAGTGAAAGCCTGGTTGAACAGCTCCTGATAGGTCTGGAACCTGAAGGGCAATAGCTCATAGCGGAGCTGCGGATCAGACCCTTGCGGAACAGCTCTTGCTTGTCAGCATCATTGGTCACGTCCCTTGGGGCGTAACGAGAGAGATGGTTGAACTCACGACCATAAGTGCGGAGGTCCATCCGTCCCTGTTGCAAATCCAGGAACTCCCTCCTCTTCAAGTCCATGATCGGCTGGGAATGTACTCCGCACGGAAGGCAGTGCGGAAATCAGCCCAGGTGAAGACATGGTTGGCTGGAAACAAAGCCACATGGCTTTCCCACCAACAGCCAGCAGCACCAACCAAGAGATAGGTGGCAAAGTTGACTTGCTCAGCCAATGGGACATGAGCGCGGAGAACTTGCGCTCCAAAGCACGAAGCCAATCATCAGCTTCCAGTGGCTCCTTAGCATCAGCAAAGTGGGTGGCTGGGAACGCAGGAACTCAGTGAGAGTGTTGCACTCGTTCCTCCGTGCATTCTGCTGCACCAACTGCTCAAGCAAGCGCTCATTGCGCCCACGGTTCTCCTCAATGGCCATCAAGACCTCAGCCATCGAGGGTGGTGGCGGCAGATCATCCTCATCATCATTGTGGTTACCGCGACCACCACGGCCTCCACGACCTCCTCGAGCCATTCTGGAGATTTGACAATGACACAGTTAGTATCTTTCTCCGAATGGTCGAACAATAGCATTAGCGTCTACACAAGTACACAGACTAGGGACGATAATACTTTGCGAGAAGGAAAACAACAAGATAGAACTTGGGTCAAAGATCAGCATCATGTGCTACTAGTGAGAGTTAAGAAATCACAACTTAACACACTCTAGTTGGCACAATCCGGGACCTTATGTTCAAGTCCGTGGGTTAAAACCCAAAGAAAGGATCAAATGATTGATTCGGTAGAAACATCTGAGTTGATTTGGGATTGCAACGCAGCGGGAGCAACTGACACATAACACTAAAGGTCGAACCCACCCCGTTTCTAATCATTTTGAAGTAACAGGTGAGAAGTAAAACCTTTAACTCAAATCGAGGTAAGATTGCTCCGAGATTAGAGGGTAACCAGATAAGGAGTAAAAAGAATCCTAAGATGGTTTTCACAACTCATTTTTAGGTTAAAAATATTTTCACAAACACTAGACTCAACATCGACCAGTAGAAGGGTTTCCTACAGGCAGTACTGCTCTGATACCAACTTGTGGCGCCCGACCGACTGTTATACAGTGATGCTGTGTGTCACCGGTTAAGCGATACAACCGGAGGTTACGGGTTTACCAATCCCCGGCCAAAACCTTTGGCAGGCGTTGCTCGGAATGGATCATCGGCAACGCAACACCCCGATTGATGCCTTAACACAGGCACAACCCTCAATGCATAATAGAGAGATCAAGACTTGTGGAACAACTGGCACATCACAGACTCTACGACACAAATCATATAGTTCAACTCTTATAATAGAGAAAGATAGCAAATGACAACCAGAGGTCACAGACCCAACATTACAACAAGCGGAAGCAAATTAGGTTGTTCTAAACAACAAGATCCAAATATGGCCTAAGAGGCCTACAGATAAACATCACAGCGCCAGCTGTTCCGGGATGTCCCAAGCTGCCACCTGGGAACCCCAGACTACTCGTCGACGTCCACAAAGAACCCACCTTCGAGGTCGGTGAAGTCCTCCTCTGAAACAAAACAAACGACGTTGAGTTCGACGAACTCGCAAGATTATATATAGAGCTTAGCTCGATGAGGCTTTCAAAGTTTATGGCTGTTTTGCATAAAGCTGATTTTATTTATGAAAACATAACTCAAAGGCATCGACTATTCAGAATATTTTCAAAAGAGGTAAGAAGTAACTCTTTCTTTCATCACCTTCTCATCATCAACCATCATCAACCACTGTACCTGTTCATCAAAGGCACCTCCCCGAATCACCCTCGAGGAAGCTCACCTTACAATCTTGAGTGGTACCTCTAGTACCCAGTTTTTAATCATTCCGTTAAAGTTATTCTATGATCTTATCGTCCTTTCCCAAGTTGTCCTTAACCGTGGACACGGCTTTTCGAAAAGATTTAACCCTGCAGGGGTGTACAATGTTTGCCACGCGTACCGTCCGGCCCATTACCTGCGCATTAGCTCTCTTCCTTGGAAAGCCGGCTGGGTGGGAGCGGTGTCGACTTCTCCCTCGTTAAGGACTTTCCAGGATCATCAGTGGCGGTAGGACTGCCAGGATCACAACACCCCGCCCCACAGCCACTCATTTTCCTAACACCACCATCCTCATCCAGTTCATACCACCATCATCACGCACGCGCAAATGGAAGCCCGAACTAGAGGACCCTGGCTAGCCCCGCTCGAGTTATTTAGTCTATGAGGGTTCCTGCAATGCATAGGCCTCACGCATGGTTGCACGCTCAGTCTTGGTTCGGGAGGTAAAGAACTCGCACCTAGGCGGCGAGAACGAGACAAAACACCACAACCACAGTGGCCTCTCATCCCCACCTTTTAGCATCTTATCACCTGTCACCACATTTCTCCACATCATCTGAACATTTCACACCTGTTTCCAACATGAATATCCATCGGATAACATTTACTAAGCATGGCTAAGCATCAACATAGCATAGTAGTATCTCAGGCCAACAACACAAACCTATGGATATAGGAGGGGAAACAGATATTGGCATAGGGAAATTAATGCAACTATAGGATACTCTAATCCGACAAAAGTTGACATTTAGAACCGCATGCAATATTATAGTGGAGAAAATATTTGCGGAAACATAGGATAAGATATGCTCAGAGGGGGGGGGGTTACGCTTGCCTTGATCAACGTGGTAGTAGTACGTATCTTCGGGGTGTGGTGGAGTAACCCCGTCTGCTTGATCTAACGAGGCAAACAAACATCGGGAGAAACAAATCAATCACCACCCATACTTGGCCAATGCAATGCACAAACACATGATGACATGACATGTTAATCCTCGAGATGAGGGTGATGCAAGCTAGTCAATTTAAACGGGGTTCAGAATCGAGAAGGGCACATCTCGAATACTCCGTGAACGTAAGTAATGCATCCCCTTTACTTATTGATTTCAATAGATGAGCCCTAAGGTTAACTTGCATATGAATGACATGAGCAGGTGAAAATGCATGGTTTGGGTGATTAGATAACCTTGTAGCAATTTTCAGAGATGGAGGTGAGAAGGTTTGCACTAACGTTAAAACAAGTTAACCGGATTATCCGGTGATACAGTATTTCGGAATACCCGGGGTATCGGATTATCCGATAATATCGGAATCGGATTATCCGATACCTCGGCTCGAAAATCGGCTAAGGGAGATAAGTTGCAAGACAGCCTGACGTACTGACAAAAATTCGGAATATCCGATGCACGCGCAAGAGCAGTGCAACGGCGAGCTTCGGTGCATTTGAGCTAGAGAGCAAGAGGGAGCGAGGGAAAAACATGGAAAGGTTCGCATGCTCACCTGAACTCGTGGGTAGGCTTGCCGAAGGAAGGGAAAGTCGGAGTCGTCGTCGACTTGCTTGGAGTGCGGCGCACGTCACGGACGAAGAACGCGAATCCGGGCAATGTATAACACCTTGGCTTGATTCCTTCGGTGAAATGGTAGAGGACGTCGAGGTGCAACTTCCTATGGTCTTCGATTTGCTCGGGCCTAGCTCAATCTCCGGCGGCGAGCTCGGCCATGGCGGGCTCGGTTTGGAGCTCGTGGGGAAGAAAGGAGAGAGAGGAAAAGGAGCAAGTGAAAGGATGGGGCATGGGGAGAGTGGGGCAGCCCCGAAGCCGTGCTTAAAAATCCCGCAGCGGCGGTACTACCGCTTAACCCAGCGGTGGTACCGCTGGTGCGTTCTGTCTTCGCTCTTCCCACCTCGGCGGTACCAGCGGCGGTACCGGCAGTGGTACTTGTTGGTACCGGTCAAGCGCGTCGGACGCCGTTTCTGGCGGTAGCGGCTGCGGCAGCTCTCGGGCGGTGGTACCGCTTAACCTAGCGGTGCTACCGCCGCCTGGGTCTTTTCTTCTCTTTCAGTTCCTGAATTTTATTAGGGCACCAAAACATTTTATAAAAATCTGCAAAAATTTGGGTAGCCTCCCAATAACATGTAGAGGCACCACAAAAATTGGCATAGCCAAATAAAAAGTTTTTGACAGCATTTGTTCATAGGTTCAAAATAGAGCATTTTGATAAATTCAACGATGTTGCTCCTTTAACAATTTGGAGCTAAAGCAAAATATTATTTCGGAGCTCTTGGAACTTCCTTGACAGATAGGGGATGTCGAAGTAATTTTGTTTTGCAACTTTGAGTGCCCTCATTGTGTGGAAGTTTTGTTCGAGCACTTTGGGCATTTTGTTTTAGCAACTCAATATCATTCCGATATCAATGTTGTATTAACTCAGGAGAGACATGTTTATGCATGGATGCCATGATGCAATTAACTCAAAAGTGAAAAATTTATACAGGTTTTTAGGGTCTCAGCTTTGGGCTGTTACAAGAATCATGCAAAGCAATATATAAATGATAAATGACAACAAGTCATGTAATGTAAGATGGAAGTTGCATGGTGATGCATGTAAAATGCATACATGAACTTTGCACTATATTACTTATATTCCAATCATATTTGCATCATATAAGGGTTATATCAATGTTTTATAATGATTTTGGGAATATTTGGTATGTTTCCTATTGTTATGGAATTAACCCTGCACAGTCAGAAAACGTCTTTTTTAGTGTTTTGGACTTTTCGGGAGCTTCGGGACTCAAAAAAGGTCAAGGTCAGAGAGCACGGTTCAGAATTTTCGAGACGTACGCGATGGGCTTAAATTGAATACCAGAACCCCAACAGGCTGGGAATTAGGGGGTCCCACGCGGCCTACTGTACCTGGCCGCGTGGGCCCACCTCTTTTCCTCCTCGTGGCTCCGATGCCGTCCGTTTTCGTCTCCGTGGCTTCGTCTTGACGTAAAACCGACTATAAAAATAGCCCCCGAGGAGTTTCGCGAGGCGGCGGCGGAGAAACAGAAAACCAAGAAACAGGAGACAGAAGGCTGCCGCTGGAGAAGATCGGAGGGGGGAACGCCACCGGAATCACCTCCGGAGGGCTCCTCCAACCCCCCTCCGGAGTCTCCATCAACACGACCGTCAAGACCAGCACCATTTTCATCAACCTCTCCATCAAGTGTGCTCACCATGACCATGTGTGAGTAGTTTCCATCGAGGCTGAGGGCTCTACCGGTAGCTATGTGGTGCATCTCTCTCTCCCATGGTGTGATCTTTATGTGATCATGAGCTTTGTAATCTAGTTGGATCCATGGATGTTACTCTTCGTTATCTTATGAATTATGCTACTTGAGTGGTTTTATTAATGTAAATTCCGGAGTCACCTTTTTCCCATGGTGCGAAGTTGACAGTGTGCACACCGTGCGTGACTCTTAGGCTAAAGTTTACAGGAATACTTATCATGAGCTATTATTTGTGTTCGATGTCTCTATGAAATTGTGGTGTTTGTCTAGTACTATTTTGGGGCGCTCTTAGTGACATTGGGTTCCCCTAGATGTGGAATGCAACTTTAAGGTGTGCTTTTGTAGCCCTACACAATGAATTGTTATCCAACATGAGAATAGTTCAGAGTAGCATAGTGAAGAGAAAATATCTATGTATTCAATTATATTATTATTGTTAAGAGTGTCCACTAGTGAATGTATGATCTCTAGGCCTTATTTCCAAGCATTGAAACACCGTTTTCTCTCATTTTGGCTCAAGTTTGCTTGCTGCCATTTTTATTTCAGATTGCAATTACCACCTATAATCATCCATATTACTTGTATTTCACTATCTCTTCGCCGAACTAGTGCACCTATACATCTAACAAGTGTAGTAGGTGTGTTGGGAACACAAGAGACTTCTTGTATCTTAATTGCAGGGTTGCTTGAGAGGGATATCTTTGACCTATACCTCCCTGAGTTCGATAAACCTTGGGTGATTCACTTAAGAGAAACTTGCTGCTGTTCTACAAACCTCTGCACTTGGAGGCCCAACACTGTCTACAAGAATAGAAGCGTGCGTAGACATCACATGGCAATATATCTTGGAACAGCTATGGAAATGCTGTGGTAGGTAGGTATGGTGGCTGTTTTGAGGAAGACGTATTGGCTTATGTGTAGGAGAACAAGAGAAAGTCCTCCCACGGGTTTGCATGTACTGGCGAAGTATGCACAACTCTCAATGTGAGGAGAAGGCAATGCACAGCACCGAAGAGGCTAGCAAATTTGGATGGTGGAAGTGCCAAAAACCATAGCTTAACATTAGTCAAAAAGAACTCACAAGCTTATTGCAAACAACTAGCAGGTTCAACATTAAGAGCATGATTAAAATTCACTCCAAGAAGGGCCGTTCACGGCGGCACAAGTACCCCGCTAGATCCCTCGACCTTCAGTACAACTAAGTTATTACGAATTACCTTTAGACATGGAAAGCTATCAAGTCCAACTACACCTTCAACAATTTTAGTAGAGTTTGTAGTACGGTACAAGCTTAAAGACAACAATCCACTAATGATTTTAACTTACTTAACCAGCAAGCTTTACCATCTATTACTTATTACCTCAAAACGTTTGCAAAGAATCAGGTTATCAAAGTTCAATGATCTACAAGATTATGCAAGTTATTACTATACCACTACCACATGCAACATTTTTGAACCAACACATCAACCAAGCAACTCTCCAAGTAATTTACAAATGAAACAAGAGAGTACTACTCCACAAGAATTAACAGCTCTAAAAGAGATGCATGAAAAACAGGAGCTAAAAGCATAGAAGTAGCTAGATAAGAATACTCAAAAGATATAAGTGAAGAATATGAGTATTCACATGAAAAAGCGGAGCGTGTCTCTCTCCCACACAAGAATGCTAGGATCCAACTTATTCAGAAAATAAAAACAACAAAGCAAAAATAAAAGCACACAAACGCTCCAAGTAAAGTACATAAGATGTGGAAGAATTAAAATGTAGTTTCACTAGAGATGACCTGATAAGTTGTTGATGAAGAAGGGGATGCGTTGGGCATCCCCAAGCTTAGACACTTGAGTCTTCTTGAATATTGCTGGGATGACCCACGGGGGCATCCCCAAGCTTAGGCTTTTCACTCTTCTTGATCACATCATATCATCCTTCTCTCTTGCTCCTTGAAAACTTCCGCCACACCAAACTCAAAGTAATTCTCATTAGAGGGTTAGTGCATAATCAAAAATCACATGTTCTACTGTGACACAATCATTACCAATGCTTCTGGACATTAACTACAGCCACTGATGTTTTATGGAGCAAAGAAATCCAATCAAACATAGTAAAAGAGGCAATGCAAAATAAAAGGCAGAATCTGTCAAAAACAGAACAGTCTGGATTTTTTTTCGAGGCACTTAACTTGCTCAGATGCAAAAAATCAAAACTAATGAAAGTTGCGTACATATATAAGGATCATGCGTGATTTTTTCAGAATTTTTCGATTTTTCTGGAGTGAATACAGCTCAAAACCGTGGACAGCAAAAATCTGTCACTGCGCAGAAATCCAAATCTAGCATCAACTTTCAACTAGAGACTTTACTTGGCACAACAATGCAATAAAATAAAGATACAAAGGCGTTGTTACAGAAGTAAACAACACCTTTACTCAAAATAAAATAAAATGACAGAAAATAAAAAGGTGGGTTGTCTCCCATAAGCGCTTTTTTTAATGCCTTTCAGCTAGGCGCAGAAAGTGAAAATCAAGTGTTCTCAAGAGAAGAGCATCAACATCATAATTTGTTCTAATAATAGAATCAAAAGGCATCTTCATTCTCTTTCTAGGGAAGTGTTCCATACCTTTCTTGAGAGAGAATTGATACTTAATATTCCCCTCTTTCATATCAATAACAGCACCAACAGTTCGAAGAAAGGGTCTTCCCAAAACAATAGGACAAGATGCATTGCATTCAATATCCAAAACAACAAAATCAACGGGGACAAGGTTATTGTTAACCATAATATGAACATTGTCAATTCTCCCCAAAGGTTTCTTCATAGAGTTATCAGCAAGATGAACATCCAAATAACAGTGTTCCAAAGTGGCAAGTCAAGCATATCATAAAGTTTCTTAGGCATAACAGAAATACTTGCACCAAGATCACATAAAGCATTACAATCAAAATCATTCACTTCATTTTAATGATGGGCTCCCAACCATCTTCCAACTTCCTAGGGATAGAAGCTTCATGTTTTAATTTCTCTTCCCTAACTTTCATGAGAGCATTTGTAATATGTTTTGTAAAAGCCATGTTTATAACACTAGCATTAGGACTTCTAGCTAGCTTTTGCAAGAACATAATAACTTCAGAAATGTTACAACCATCAAAATCAAAATCATTATGATCAAAAGTAATGGGACCATTGCTCCAATACTTCGAAAAATTTCAGCACTTTTATCAGAAACAGTTTCAGCAGTTTTAGGCAATTTTGCACGCTTTGTAGTAGAAGTGGAAACATTGCCAACACCAATAACATTACCATTGATAGTAGGAGGTTTACTAACATGTGATGCTTCAGCATTACTAGTGGTGGTAATAGTACAAACTCGAGCTATACTATTCTTTCTATCAATTTCAGCTTCTCTTTCCCACCTAGCATGCAATTCAGCCAACATCCTAATATTGTTGTCAATTTTAACTTGGATAGCATTTGCTGTAGCAAAAGGCTTAGTATCTTTAACCTCATTAGGCATAACTTTCAGTTTCAAAAGATCAACATCAAGAGCAAGACTATCAACCTTGGAAGCAAGAACATCAATTTTACCAAACTTTTCCTCAACAGATTTGTTAAAAGCAGTTTGTATTGATAAATTCTTTAAGCATGACTTCAAGATCAGAGGGTACACTCCTACTATTGTTGTAAGAATTACCACTATTAGAAGGATATGGCTTATAGTTGTTGTTACCAAAATTATTCCTATAAGCATTGTTGTTGAAATTGTTATTTTTAATGAAGTTCACATCAACATGCTCTTCTTGAGCAACCAATGAAGCTAAAGGAACATTATTAGGATCAACATGAGATTTACCACTCACAAGCATAGACATAATGACATCAATCTTTTCACTCAAGGAAGAAGTTTCTTCAACAGAATTTACCTTCTTACCTTGAGGAGCCCTTTCAGTGTGCCATTCGGAGTAGTTGATCATCATATCATCAAGAAGCTTTGTTGCTGCACCCAAAGTGATGGACATAAAGGTCCCTCCAGCAGCCGAATCCAACAAATTCCTTGAAGAAAAATTTAATCCTGCATAAAAGGTTTGGATGATCATCCAAGCAGTCAGTCCATGGGTAGGACAATTCTTTACCAAATTTTATTCTCTCCCATGCTTGGGCAACATGTTCATTATCAAATTGCTTGAAGTTCATAATGCTACTTCTCAAAGATATAATCTTAGCAGGAGGATAATATTTTCCAATGAAAGCTTTGCATTTTGTCCATGAATCAATACTATTTCTAGGCAAAGATAGCAACCATTCTTTAGCTCTTCCTCTCAAAGAGAAAGGAAATAATTTCAGTTTTATAATATCCCCATCTATATCCTTATACTTTTGCATCTCACAAAGTTCAACAAAATTATTAAGATGGGCAGCAGCATCATCAGTACTAACACCAGAAAATTGCTCTTTCATAACAAGATTTAATAGAGCAGGTTTAATTTCATAAAAGTCTGCTTTAGAAGCAGGTGGAGCAATAGGAGTGCATATGAAATCATTATTATTTGTGCTAGTGAAGTCACACAACTTGGTGTTCTCAGGAGTACTCATTTTAGCAAAACAAACTCTAGGCCGAAATACAAAAAGTAAAACAAGTAACTAATTTTTTTGTGTTTTTGATATAAAGAAAGCAAACAAGACAAAATAAAAATAAAATAAGCAAGACAAAAACAAAGTAAAGAGATTGGAAGTGAGAGACTCCCCTTGCAGAAGCAACTCGACTCCCCGGCAACGGCGCCAAAAATGCTGGCGTCGAAGGGAGGTAGAGTCTTCTGACTCAGAAATGTCTTGACTTCCCCGGCAACGGCGCCAGAAAACTGTCTTGATGACGTGAAAGACACACGTTTGTTGGGAACCCCAAGAGGAAGGTATGATGAGTGCAGCAGCAAGTTTTCCCTCAGTATGAAACCAAGTTATCAACCAGTAGGAAGTCAGCGATGCTCTGAAGGTTGTTGGTGAAGGAGTGTAGTGCGGCGCAACACCAGGATTCCGGTGCCAACGTGGAACCTGCACAACACAATCAAACTACTTTGCCCCAACTTAACAGTGAGGTTGTCAATCTCACCGGCTTGCTGAAAACAAAGGATTAGGCGTATAGTGTGGAAAATGATGTTTGCTTGCAGAGAATGAAAAAGAACAATGATTGCAGTAGGTTGTATTTCAGATGTAAAAGAATGGACCGGGGTCCACAGTTCACTAGTGGTGTCTCTCCATAATAAAATACTAACATGCTGGGTAAACAAATTACAGCTGGGCAATTGACAAATAGAGAGGTGCATAACAATGCATATACAAGTCATGATGATCACTATGAGATTTACTTGGGCATTACGACAAAGTACACAGACCGCTATCCAGCATGCATCTGTGCCTAAATAGTCCACCTTCAGGTTAGCATCCGCACCCCTTCCAGTATTAATTTGCAAGCAACAGACAATTGCATTAAGTATGTTGCATAATGTAAACAACACTAATATCCTTAGACAAATCATTGCTGTTTTAACCCTAGTAGCAAAACACATCCACAACCTTAGAACTTTCTGTCACTGTCCCAGATTAAATGGAGGCATGAACCTACTATCAAGCATAAATACTCCCTCTTGGAGTTACAAGCATAAACTTGGCCAGAGCCTACACTAATAACGGAGAGCATGCAAGATCATAAACAACATATATGATAGATCAATAATCAACTTGACATAGTATTCAATATCATCGGATCCCAGCAAACACAACATGTAGCATTACAATAAGATGATCTTGATCATGATAGGCAGCTCACTAGATCTAAACATGATGGCACAAAAGGAGAAGACAACCATCTAGCTACTGTATGGACCCCTAGTCCAAAGATGAACTACTCACACATCACTCCGGAGGCAGGCATGGCGATGTAGAGCCCTCCGGTGATGATTCCCCTCTCTGGCAGGGTGCCGGAAGAGCTTCAGAAACCCCCCGAGTTAGGGTTGACGGCGGCGGCGACAGGGATGTTTTCTGGAAATATGGCTCGGTGTTTTAGGGTTTTCGCCTCAGGGAGAATAAATAGGCGAAGGGGCGATGTCGGTGGAGGCACGAGGCCCGCTCCCCACATGGCGGCGCGACAGGGGGCCCACCCGTGCCATGGGGTGGGGACGGTGCCTTGCTGCCCCCTTCGTCTCTCCTTCGGACCTCGTGAACGTGTCGGGAAAAATAGGGACCTGGCAATTTGTTTCATCCGATTCCGAGGATATTTGCAGAACAGCTTTTCTGAAACCAAAAACAGCAGAAAACAGGAACTGGCACTCTGGCATCTTGTTAATAGGTTAGTCCCAAAAAACGCATAAAAAACCATGAAGTGTGAATAAAACATGTAGCAATTGGTATAAAACAAGCATGGAACATAAGAAATTATAGATACGTTGGAGACGTATCAAGCATCCCCAAGCTTAGTTCTACTCGTCCTCGAGTAGGTAAAACGATAACAACAAATAATTTCTGAAGTGACATGCTACCACATAATCTTGATCAAATAATATTGTAAAGCATGTGAGCTGAGATCAAATCATTCAAATCAAAAGTCTATAATTGATATTCAATAAGAGATAACAAAGCAAGAAAGTTAAACAAGCTAAAAGTTTTCATGAACTATTGCTTTAAAGACATGAAACCGTACAAGGTTCATTAAAAATGTTTTAAGTATCCAATGTGGTAGTTCTATCCTTCAATTCCAAGCATCAAGCAATTTTTCATAACATAGAAGGATTCAGCCAAGTAAATATAAACATGAACATCATGAATCAACTGTTTCGAAGTCTACTCAACCGTGAGCGCAAGCATTTGGTATTGGCACCAGGATGTTATGGCTAAAAGAACATTAATGGGGGTTTGGAAGGCCAAAGGAACAAAGTCTCACAAAGCTATAAATGATCATTAGACAAGAGGAAGTCTTATAATCGAAGCTATATAAGGAATAGTGATTGTCATGCAACAGATGCACATAGAGCTATATGTGTATGAAAGCTCTCCAATGGAACTAGTGGGGGTGCATCTAACTTGGTTGCTCATGAAGACCTAGAGCATTTTTGAGGAAGCTCATCATTGGAATATACAACCCAACTTCTATAGTGTAAATTCCCCACATAGTTATACTAGTAAAACATGAAAACTCTCTCACATGGAGTAAAGGTGCTAAACATGAGCACAAATGATGACTATGAATACTGCAGGTGCTGAAACATGAGCACAAGTGTGGATAAAGGATAGTAATGTTGCCTCCTTTTTCTTTATTCTTTTTTTTCCTTTTTTCTATTTTTTTCTTTTTCTGTTTCTCTTTTCGATGGCCTCCGTGGCTCTTTTCTCTTTTAGGGGCAACACTCTAATATGACAACACACTTTTTGGTACAAATAAGTCATAATGAACAAAATATGATGTATGAAACTGTATGCCTCTGCCAGTGTAGCAGGATAATGAGCTAGCGTAACATGGGTAAACCACACATCAGCTGTATAGAATCATGCAAAGCAATATATAAATGATAAATGACAACAAGTCATGTAATCTAAGATGGAAGTTGCATGACAATATATATCGGAACAGCTATGGAAATGCTGTGGTAGGTAGGTATGGTGACTGTTTTGAGGAAGATGTATGGGCTTATGTGTAGGAGAATGATGTTGGACCTATCTTTCTCCACTGGTTCGATAACCTCGGTTTCATACTGAGAAAAAACTTGCTGCTGCACTCATCATACCTTCCTCTTGGGGTTCCCAACGAACGTATGTCTTTCACGTCATCAACTATACGATTAGAGGTTGCGGCAAAGCGCTTGTTTTCCCAGCATGGATGACATCATAATCTCCGGATGGGCCCTCCAGCACAATAGACGTATCTACAATTTCTCATTATGATATGTAATTCACCTTTTTATTTTCCTGTTAGATCCCTTTATCGAAAAAAAATCAGAAATCACCTCGGGCCAACGTGGTGACACGAACATAATGGTGTTCGTTTTCCTGTCTGTTTTGACCCATTGCTATCCCAATTTTGGCCTGATTTGCGTCGCCACCGACCACATGCGGACGGCTGCTGTGTGAGCCCACGTCCGCCCCTAACCTAGCTGTCATCCTCTCCCAACAGTCAACCACCGCTTTGAATGTGGTGGGCGTGTTCTTTTGAAGGGTGTCGTCGCCACGAAGCGCTAGCTCTCCGGCCTATGACCACCTCGTGTAGCTATGGCCGCCACCTCCTCCCAGCTTGGGCCACCTCCCTCGAATATCCAGAATGAATTCTCCACCGCCACCACCGCCCTAACATCTCCTTGACCAGATCGACCACGCACGCTCGGACCCTACCGTGATAGTTTCTTTCGCTGCATGACCTCGAGATTTTGTTCGCCGGACTTGATTTATGTTAATTATGGTAGCTGAATTTGGGTTTAGATAAAAAAAAATGGGCATATGTAAAATGCACAAATTTCCCTTCTCTAACCAGTACGGTACGCATATGGTACACCAGTACACAGCGCCGTCGGAACTGTGGTAAAAAAGACTACGTCCAAGTGGGCAAAGATAGTCGCTTTTGACCAGTCTTGGGGTAGAGGTGAAAGCTTTCTGATCCCACCCGTTGGTAAAAGCATGGTCACTTTGGTCATGCACATTGCACAGCAACCACAGACAGAGCAACGTTCAACCCGCACAGCCAATTGGCGCTTCTAAAACCCAGATACGTGGAGCCTCCTCACTGGTGGGGAGGGCATCCGAGGCACCGGGATTGTTCTGCAAGGCAGCCCCAGCTTCGCTTTATTTGGTGTTTTGCCGCCATGTCGAGGAGGGAACAGCCACTGACACGGGTGGACGATTGTCTCGATGGGCGTGTCCTGTATGATGGCAAAAATCATCTTCGCCGTCCACTTGTCACTCATCCAAGCCCCCGCTGGCTGTAGCTCGCCTCGGGAAACGAGCGAGAAGATCCCGTCCTTCTATAAACTGCACTCCGCCCTCCCTCCATGGCCAGGCGCTCGCAGACCAGAACGAGAAACAGCCTGCCACAACTCTTCTCTTCTCCCTCCCTAGTATCCAAAGCGCGCAGGTGGGTGTGGTTTTCCCCGGCCTTCCTCTGATTTGCCCCGTTCTCCGTCCGTTCTAGACTTCTAGTCCACTGTTCTTGCGAGTTGCGTTGCAGTCTTTTTCGGTTCTGTCCATCGTTTTTGGCACTCTGTTTTGGTTCTTTGATGTGGCGCTCTGTTTTGGTTCGTGTGAGGTGTAAACGACTGATTGGTTTGCTGTTCTTGCCCGATGTGGGTGTTCTCCATGTGCAGGGAGGAAGATCTTCCCTTAGGATGACTCCAACGGGCCGACCCAAACGGACGCGCGTTCGGTCCGTGTTTTGTCCGTTTGGGTCGGGGAACGGACGCGCGTCCGGCCATGTCCGCCCCTTTTTGGCCAGTGCCCCAACGGGGCCGACGCATTGAGTCCGCTTGCCACTTTTATTTCCTAAACTTTTTTTTTTAATACTAGGATTGCATTTAGAAACTGAAAATTACATAGTTAAATCTAGCACCTTCTCCTAACATTAAATTCTAAAACCTAAACCTAAACTTGAAGGAAATTAATAACCGACCACCGGCCGGCAAGGGGGAAGATCAAAGAGGGGCTGCGGCCTTGAGGAACGTCACGCAGCATGCCCGTTCTGCAACGGACTTGCTGGCTCTTCCTTCATCGCGCCCATGGCCAGCCAGGGCTGGCTGACTCAATCTTCTTTGATCATTTTGTAGCTACGAAACACGTAGCGGGCGCCGGTATTAGTGGAAAATGAACCGCACATAGGCGGCCACGGCCTCGGCTCCTTTCGCGGTGGAGCTGACATCAGGCGGAGCTGCCTGCTCCTTTCGCGGCCTCGGCCGCCGCCAAGGCCTCCCGGTGCCGTTTGCGCCTCGCCGCGCGCTTCTTGGACTTTTCGGCGCGGCGCATCTGCTTCATCTCCTCCTCCACCGCAGCGTCGGCACAGGCGCGCGCGGCGGACAAGAACGCGGCCGCCCTCTGCGCGTTCAGCTGCATGTGGGCTGCATCCACCGCCTCCTCCTCGGTGATGTGAGCAGGGCCGCCCACGCCAATGGGAGGCTCCGGCGGCGCGACATCCCCCGCGACACCGGCCGCCGCGACAGCAGCCGCCGCGACACCGGCGGCGTACTCTTCTTCGTCGCTGTCGGCGCAGTCCGCGAACGCCGCCTCCACCGCACTCCTCTGGGCGTCCGTCAGGCGCGGACGCGGCGGCTGGGGAATCATGCCGGCCCATGCCGGGCTGGTCGCCATCCGGCGCGAGAAGCTGCCGCGATAGCGCCCGCGCGCGCTCATACGCGCTCGCTGGGCCTCGTCCACCAGATGCTGCGGCGGCGGCGGATCCATTCCGGCGCGAGGATCTGAGCTTGGAGATGGTGGCCGCCGTGGCTAGGGTTTGACCGGCCGGCGCGATTGGGGAGGAGTGCTAGGGTTTGTGCCCTAGGGTTTGGCCGGCCGGGGCGATTTATACAGCTCCACCGCCCACAGTTATTACGGGTAGGTGGCCGTTGGGGTCGATGACACGTGGGGCCAGGGCGGACACGGGGACGATGCAGGAACGGTCCGCTCGCGTCCGGGCCCGACGCATCGGTGACCCAAATTTGGGCCAGGAATGCGTCGCGGCGGACCAAAAAACGGACCGCGGTCCGTTTGCGTCGCCCCGTTGGGCCGTGTTTTTGGCACCCGCGGACAGGAACGGAGGCGCACGGACTCGATGCGTCGCCCCGTTGGAGTCATCCTTACTTTCGAGTATAAAACAATCACTTTATATTGGAGAACACCCACATAACGATCTTCCTCCCTTATTTTCATAAAGTGATCGTTTGCTCGTTTTTGCTCCCTGCCCGATCTTCCCACCTCGAATTTGCTCGTTTTTTTCGTATCGAGGAGGAAGGAAGAAACAGAGCACTTTCGAGTTTCTGTTCGCGATTCTTCCACTGGCTTGCGTTGGGTCGCGATTCTTCCACTGGCTTGCGTTGGTTCTTCTCTGCTTTTTTCGTATCGAGGAGGAAGGAAGAAATTTCTGTTCGCCATCCGTCGTTTTTCATCTCCGCCGTCTCTTTTTTCTAGACGCTGATCTGTTTATTTGCGATGAGAACCACGCCCATGTACCTCTGTACGCATACAACAGCAGATCGATGAGGCGATGATGCATTCTATTTGCACTTCCTGTTTTCTTGACCTTGTGTTGTTACCATGTGATTCTACAGTACCTTTTTATTTCTCTGTTGGAAGTTAACGACCACTGCCATTCTTTGCAGGAGGATGTCGAAGAAGGTGGAAGAAGCAGCGTCCCCCGCCGACGGCAAGAGTAAGAACATCCCCGGCGCCGTTGCCAAGGCGGCTGGAAACCCGTTCGGCAAGATGCTGTCGAAGGACGAGCGCACCTTCAACCCCAAGAAACTCACGCTCGACGACATGGCCGAGGACACGAAGGATGAGGAGTACGCGGAGTCGGACAAGGAGCCCAAGCCCAAGCCCAACGACAAGTCCAAGAAGCGCAAGCGCAAGCGCAAGAACAAGACTAAGAAGACTGAGGGGGATGCCGACGACAAGCCGGAGGCCAAGTCGGGGTCCGACGAGGAGCCCGTGCCCGTGCGTACGTGCTCGTCCTGCACCATCCTCTGAGGGCGACTGGGTCTTTGAGTCTTTACTCTTTAGGCAGTAGTTTATCGCTGGTCTTTGAGTCAGTAGTTTATCCTGGCGAGCGCCGAGTCTAGTATGATCAAGAGTCCATAATTTATCTGTTGAACTTGAGTTTATCCCTCTTGGAATCAGTGATCAGCGATCTTTGGAACAAGTTTATCCCTCTTGCATTGGAATCAGTGATCAGCGATCTTTGGAACAAGTTTATCCCTCTTGCATTACTGTTTGTCTGTTTCACGTTATCTGTATTAGTCTGAAGTTTCAGTGATGTGTCTATTGTTGTTGTTTCTTGCAAGAACAATTTATCAGTGTTAAATCAACGGGTTATCTTGGCCTAATAAATGATAGAGTGTATATAGTGCTCACATCGCCAATGGATTCCATTAATTGGGAATCCTGTGATGTCTCCACACTTCCTTTGGCCCCCAGTTATTTAAGCGATGTTGCAGCCGGTAGGTCTGCAAATATGGATGCGATCAATTTTAGTATACTGTTCTTCATTTTGTTTGCCATCATTTATGCATTTTTCCTTTTACTTAATTACAACTGTTGTGAAGCACAGAAAAGGCCGTGTGGATGGCACCACAAAGAGGAAAGAACTTCTTGTTCCTTCACCGGTTCTTAGAGCATCTCCAGCAGCAGCGCTAGGCGCCGGCGCGCTAAAAATTTTTTGCGGCGCCAGAATTGCGTTTTTGCGCGCGCAGCGCCTGTTTTGCTTTAGCAGCAGCGCTAAAATTAGCGCGGCGTGGCCGTAAAAAAGTATAGCTCCAGCAGAGGCGCTAAAATCCCAGCGCGCGCGCCCAGCGCAAACAACTTCAGATGAAGTTCAGATGAAAATTCAGATCGAAATGTAGACTAGAAATAAAAATTTATTACTATAAACAGACTCGTTCGTTGACTAAAACAGACTCGATTAAACTAAACAGACTCGATTAAACTAGAACTAAACATCTAAAAGTCGAACTCGTCCAAGTCGGAGTCCGAGTCCGACGTATCGGAGATTTCGGAGAAGAGATGCTCCCACCTGGGGTCTTCTTCGCCCCAGGTGGTGTTGTTGAGCTGCGCCTCTGCCTCGGCTTTGCGCCTCCGCCGCATCGCCCGCTCCTGCGCCCGCTCGTGCCTTCGCTCCGCCCGCTCAGCCGCGAAGGTTGCCAAGGCCTGCGCCTCGGCGGCGGCTTCTTCCGGGTGGCGCCGGCGATACTCCGCCACGAGTTGCTCGTCCCGATGCGCGACCAGCAGGCGGGCCTGGAGCTCGCGGTCGGCGGCCCGGTCCTCGGCGGTGACGAGGCGTGGCGGCGGCGCCAGATCCTGCGCCTGTTGGACGGTGCGGGCGTCCGTGAAGTTCATCTGCCGGCGGGAGCGGCCGAGGCGCCACGCCGCTGCGTCGTACGCGCGGGCAGCCTCGTGCGCCGTCTCGAACGTCCCGAGCGAGATCCGCTCGTCGCCGGCGCGAATCTCCGCGTAGAAGGTGCCGTTGGGCCGCGCGCGCACGCCGCGGTAGCCGGACTGGTTCCTCCGGCGCGGCGGCATGGTGGCGACAGCGCGGGCGTGGCGCGGCGACGGCGGAATCCGTGCGGTGGCGCGAGCGGTGGTGGGAGGGGAAAAAGCGGTTGGGGAGAGAGGAGGGGACGCGTGGAGTGAGCGCGCGCTGGCCGCGGGGCGGGTTATTTAACGCGAAACCTACCGCGTTGGCCAGCGCGCGCTTCCGTTTTCCGAGCGCGCGCTTTTTCCCCGCGTCTGCTGGAGCGCGCGAAATGGCCCCGCGCGCGGGAAAAATCGGTTATATGGCGCGCGCGCTCTGTTTCCGGCGTCTGCTGGAGATGCTCTTAGCACTGACAGAGATGCTAACAATGTTTCTCAAGACAGATCAAATAATGTGTCCACAACATAATCAGCTTCACCTGGACAGTTACATCCCAGGAAAACATTAGCTGCTACCCTTGTTGAGAGTACTAAAAAGGAGATGGTTGCTCTTATTCCATTTGACATTGCAAGATTGGCGCAGAGATTTTATCCGCTTTTCAGTTCTTCACTATTTACTCATAAGCCATCTCTTGCAGCTATGGCACATGTAGTGCTTTTCACTGATGCAGAAGATGGGTATGATTTACATATTTGCCAACGTTTTTAAATTCACGCATTATGGTTTTATTTTCTGTTCATTCTAATTAATCCCTGAATTTCAATCAGAGTTCATTGCCATGTTATCTCACAAATATAAGATTCAATGGATGCTGAGTGTAAAAGTTTGTTGTAGTATGTTGAAGATGTACTGCTCTCATTCCTGTGCTACTGGCATTCTTTTATGCAATTTGTGTCTGGCTTTACTAAGTTGTCCGTTCATAATCATATTGAACTTAAGGTCTCCTCCTTTTGGGCGGTTAATCATATTAAGCTTGATTTTCTTATGTTCCACTTGCTTGACATGATGTCATATATAATTCCTTTTCAAGCGCATGATCGAATAACATTGGCGTACAACTTTGCTATCATTTAGGTTTCGTAATTATTCTATCTTAGTTTCTGTTCTTCCTGCAGGTTATTAGCTCTAGGGATTCTGGAATATAGTAGTGACTAGGAAACGTGCCCGTGCGTTGTTACGGGAGTGAAAAATAATTTTGGTGCAAAATATTGACATAAAGCAAATTTTACCCTAGACCTGTAGAATAATATGACCTCTTACTATATTGATGGTAGATGTGCTAACTTTCTCTTATGTTGAGATACATGCAGATGCCCACAATTGAATCTTTGTATGGTGTGTTGCACCTAAGCTCTATTCCTCTGTTTAAAATAGCGGGCTATTGTGTTTAGCCCCGGCGATTTGAGAAGTTATGAAAGGCTATAGCCGGACAATAGCGCGGCTATGACCTTATAGCCGTTTTGCTAAATAATGGAAAATAATAATATTTGGGCAACATATATTTGTGTATATATCAATAATTCACAAATGTATAACATATTAGAAGTTCTTGACATAGTTCTGTCCACATATTAAAACATTAAGTAGCACAATTCTGACCGGGAGTGCGAGGTTGCGCCGCCGCCGTGGCCGCCGCCCCTCCTGGTTCTATTTTCGGGAGATAAAGGAGAGAATGAGAAGAATTTAGGGTTACGGTTGATATTTGGGCGTGAAAGTGGGCTGAGCGGGATAAATTTTGTCCGAGCGGGACAAATTTCGATCCAAATTTTTTGCATCCCCTGAGAGGCAATATAACCGCTAAGGACCTAAATTGGGGCTAAATTCCTATAGCCGAGCTATTAGCGGCTACTATCTTTTTAGCCTACGAAGACCTAGTCTATAGCGCCGAGTCTCTCGCAAGGCTATAGCCGGGTGATAGCCAGCTATTTAAAACAGAGCTCTATTCTATCTTCTTTTTTCTCTGCCTGCATATTTGCATGTTTCTGTGTTTCTCGCACAAAGTTTTTTGTCTTCTATTTTGGCTCTAAAATCTGCATATTTCGTGCTTTTTTTTGCAAATTAGTTGAAGTTTTTATATTTTTTGTTTTGCTGATGATACGCTTTGGCGGCGCCTTTTTTATTTTTTCTTGGTTTTTCTTCGTTGGTCATCCGTGCATACTGATCTCTATATCGTTTCCTTCTTTGATCTTTGACATCCATAATTAAATATTGTACTATCCCAAATTGCTTGGCTGCATGAGAGTTTCCTATGTCATTGACAGAAAAAGATCGAAACTGATTAGATTTTATATCGCACTACAGTCCGCCGAGATGTGCACCTACAAGCTATCTAGCAAACCTGCTGCTTGTTGGATCAGGTGGACATAGCGCGTATTGGCTAGCTTGGCTATCACTACTTTCCTTAGCTGGCTAGCTTGACGTACTGATCGAATTGAGACTGCACTTCCATGCTTATTTCCAACAACGCACTACAGGAGCTCCCCGTTGGTGCCGGCCTGCTGCATGACTCGGAAACGGGTGTTGACGATGGACCTGCGCCGTGGCGGTTGGCAAGCGCAGGCGAGCAGCACCTCCACAGAGGTTGCTCTCGAACTTGGTCTCCGCAGGTCCGTGTCGATTAAGTTGTCTCTCTGTTACCCGGCGCTCCACAGCGTCTCGACTGCCCGACGCCGGGCGGTGACTTTCTCTGCTTCCACACGCAGATCACCGTCCTCGGGAGCAACTCCACGACGGTTTTTCCAGAACACGCCGTCGTCCTGATTGATCAGGATCTCTTCTCGGAGCTACTCGACGAGGTACTTGGCGTGCTCCCTGCCTCCCTCGCGGCCGTACTTCCTACCGGTGCCGAAGGCCTTGTCCTTCCTATGCGAATCTGTCGACTGCCACGCTAGGTTTTTCTGTTGGGAATCGAGTCGGGGCACGGATTGGTTCGATCATATTCGATTTGATCTCGAGAGTAAGCGGCTGCCCTTGTTCGTTCCGTGGCTATATGGGTGGGAGGAAGGATCCGCTTCAATCTCCTACCGTGGTGGAAGAGGATCTGTGTTCACGATACGAACGCAAGCGGGACGCAGAAAATCTACATCGTAGTCTTTTTGACGTACCACGCCGTGCATGGTGCCCGCGGAGGCCTTCATCTCGGCAGCGTCGGCGCCGAGCACGAACGCCTCAGCGCTGAACCTCTCCACCGCCTACTCCCGTTACGTGCTGATCACAATCATGCTAGCCGTCCCGAACGCCCTGATTTCCGCCGTGGAGGAGGAGCAATTTCGGCGTATGGGATAGAGAGCGAGGAGTGGAAAACAGATCGACGGGTCGTGCGGGTTTTGTAGAGGCGAGCAGATTGGATTGGAGGACGGTCACGGAACGCGCACGGGCGAGGGGCGGTCTCCGGACCTTTTCCGCGATGAACTGAAATATTACACGAAACGGGGAGAAGTGGGACGACGTACGAAAAAATGGACGAAAATCTGGGAGGAAGAAACCTTACTGCTTTTATTATTAGGTATAGATTGGGGCGCGATACAAAAGTGTTTTCTTCGTTGCTTGCTTCTCTTCTTACAACCAACTTCATCTGACTATCTGAAAAATGTATTGACATGGGCAGTGAGAGTTTTCACACTGCTGGCACTATTGGTGGCCTAATTTGGCATCTACTCTCAACAACCAATGCACCAGGTTTGCTTGTTTCAAATAAAGATTATGAATATGCTTAATTTCAACAAAGCCACTGCCTGTAATTTATTGTGCTTTTGTTTTTGGTTATACGAGCAAGTAAGTTTGGGCCAGTCTTGATCCTCTAATCTCTTCTTACAACTATAACTCCAGGCTGGGCAAATTCTTATTTTGCCCAGTGCCTACAGCTTAAGTTTAGTCTCTTGAGCAAGTTGTCTTTGTTGTATGTTTTCTATGCTCATTCAATAACATAACATTTCATATTGTAGATATATGTGAGACAAAAGAACTGCAGCTCATCCAATGCTCGTGATAATCCCATTACGGTATAACTGTAACCTTTCCATTTACTGGTATATAAGATGCTTCATTAATTCTTGTAAGCCTTTAGAAAATGGTCAAGGTCTTAACTGATTAGCATAATATAGTATGTCAATTGATGCCATCATCTTGTTCTAGAACTGGTCTGTAAATCCTCTGCAGATACTTTGTTTTCTGTAGTGTTAATTTTGAAGTAAAGTTCATGCCGAAGTATTAGCTCTGTTTGAATTCTATTTTTTGAACCTTTAATTTTATTTTAAGCATACCTCTTGCGTTTGTTTAATATGCCAACACTAAAAGAAGGCTAATAAAGTTTTTCATAGAAAACTGTAAAATCCATCTCCAGAATATGGACCATATCACATTTGTTTGTTATCATAATCAGAAACAAACTGGGGAAATGACTTTTGCCAGCTTTAGCTCAGAAATGATATCGAAATTTATTGTGCCTTTGTGCGGCACTCTATGATTTTACCTCTCATTACTGGCCATTCGAGTGCTTGTTCTTTGCTCATCATCTGAATGATGCCATACAGATGTTTATACGTAAGTCTGTGTACTTCTAGCTTTCCCGAATTGCTCTGCGGTGAACTGTGATGTACAAGACAGTTACACAGACGACCTGCTAGGAGATGCCCCAAGGGGCTTAATCTCTGAGCCACAACAGACAAGTGTAACGTTGTGGTCACTTTGACGATTCAGTTTCCATTTTTACTGTCATCGGATAATCATGTTCAACGGTTCTTTAAAAGTAACAGCATCGGTTTAGTTGATATCTACGGTCACAGGCAGTGGCGGAGCTCGAGAAAAAATCATGGGCGGGCCAAGCTGTAAGAAAGCACACAAAAAATGAGCAGAAAGATTTTTTGCCGTTGTTCCAATTCAAGCAAGGGCAATGGATCATCTGCTGGTGCTACCGGATCATTTCAGCTTCACTAATGTCATCTCTTTTTCTTTTCAAAACAAAATCAATTCTTCTCTGAATTGCCTTTCCCATGGCTGCAAAATTGAACAACAAAATCAGTGAACAATCAACTATGCACTGGCACCATGCCATCAAATTGCTGTCCAAAAATTTGGGAAAACAAAGGAGAAGTACCTGAGCAGGGAAATTGGTGAATAATGGGGCTCGATTCGGTCGCAGCTTCAATTGCGGGCTGCTGGACCTCCGGCCGGTGCCCTGCCCGTGAGGCCATGCCTAGCCGCCCCCAGGCTGCGGGCGGCGCTGCTGCTTGCAGCTTGTCCTCCACCGATTCCCCCTATTCTCCTTCTTTTCTTGTCTAATTCGTGTCGAAATTGCTAGACCTAACCATCTTCCTCCATGGCCGTGGTTCTGTATTGACTTGTGAGTCCGGATGGCACCCGCCTCTGCTGGCCGTCGCCGGAGGCGGTGAGGATGTTGGGCCTGCTAGCCGTCGCGCGAGATGCAGCGCAAGATGAGCGGCGGCGGTGACGATGGCCGACGGCGCAAGATGAGCGGCGGCGGCGGCGGCAGAGGAAGGGAGCGGCGGCGACGTGAGGGCCCTGGCTTAGTCGGCGGCGGGAGTAAGAAGGAGAGCTGGAGAGGTACGTGCGAGGGTGGATCGATCTGTTCTGTACTGGGAGATAAGGTAGAGAGAGATGGATTGATCTGTGCATCGTGTACTCGTGTGTGTGGCATGGGATGGGTGCGTTAGTGCTTAGTGGGCTAGCTTTCGGGACTGCGTTAGTGCGCTGATGGGCTGGACATCTTTTGCTAAATACTACTAGTTGATTTTATTTTTGCAAAAAACTTGGGCGGGCCGTGGCCCAGTTCGGCCGTCACTGAGCTCCGCCAGTGGTCACAGGTATGTGCCAGGCCATACAGCTACAGAAATCTATCGAGAATAATAGCCAAGGAGTACAACTCATGTGACGTGAGCTAGGGATACAAAGTAATCAACAGCCCGGCTGTGTTTCAGACTTGAGAGAGAGAGCACTCTTTCAGTATTTTTACTCCAGAGAGAACCACCTCTCAGTATAAATTTAAAAAAACATCTCATATCATCCAAGAGCTCAGCACTAAACCCAAACTCATCAATACTACTCACTCTGTTCCTTTTTTTTTTTTTTTTTGCAAGACCCTTGATCCCGAGTGGTCTCACTCGTAAAACACCAACACCTCGTGGTTAGTCCCATGTGGAGCTAGCTTCTGAACTCATTGATTTTTTTATAAAGGGATTTTATTACTTAAAGAGTATTAAGCATTACGCCCCGTCTCTGCATAATTAGGATGCACATAGCGCAACAAGTTTCATAGTTCCAAAGTATGCGAAAAATAAAAAAAGCGAATTACATATCATGATGAGAAATTGTAAAGACGCTGGTGGATGGTCGATCCAGAAATTATGCATGTGACCATCCATGCTGGGAGAAAAACTCCCACGCCGCAACCTCCAAACGCGACGACACCTCCAAAAATAGCTCCCGATGCTCCACACGCTGTAGGGCCGGCCATGATCGGAGCGTAGTTGTGCATTGATGGATAACCTACATAATAGAAGATTTTTTATCATAAAAAACCTTGTCATTTCTATATAGCCATAACGACCATATAACGGCAGTCACTCCCACCCTAATAAATAGTTTAAACCTAGAATCAACCCTGTTTAGCCAATTGCCGAAAATGTTTGCAACGCTGCGCGGGGATATAAGGTAGAACCAGCTAGATAGCTGACCATATAGATATATGAGGTAGAACCTATCTGTATGGCTGAACTCATTGATATTGATACATGCTCCTGGAACACAAATGTTCTCAATCATCTATTCCATGCAAATGATGTGCCCAACATTCTGAGTATTCCTTTGCGTAGGGAGATGGATCACTTCATTGCTTGGCATTTCGATGGTCGTGGATTTTTTTCTTCTGTAAAATCAGCCTACAAGGTACATATTGATATGTTGAGACGTAAAAGTACTTCTCAGGTCGGGCAGGGATCGACTGACACATGAATTAAATCCGAGGTTTGTAGCAAGATTTGGAAAGTTCAATGCCCACCCAAAGTTCACGATTTTCAGGGTGACTGGCGCATAATAGTGGACATCTTCTTCTGAAGTGCAAATACGCCAAGCAGCGATGGCGAGGCCTACAGCTGGAGGATGTAAGACTCACACTAATGCCTTGTCAATCGGCCCTGGAGGTGCTACACGAAATTTTTATGCTGCCGGCTGAAGAAAAGCTCCTGCCCGTTGTGGCAACCAAGAAACAATCTCAACCATGGTGAAATCAGGCTAAGCGCTGATAGCTTTGCTTGCAATGTACGAAGACATGTGCATGAATGGGAGACTTTTCTTAGCAAGGAAAAGAAAGATAATGTTATTCAGAATATTCAGTGGGCTGCTCCTCCAGGCGATTTCATCAAGATAAATGTGGATGCAACCTTCAAGCAAGATTCTAAGACCGGAGATGCGGTGTCATTGGCCAGGACAGTTCAGCGGAACAAGAATTCTTATAGTTTGGTTGACGAAACTCCTAGCATTATTATCGAATAATATGCAGTTATGTCATACGGAGAACGTACCAAGGCACAAGTCGACTCAAATTAAAAATTGTTCACAAATATACTATCGCCCAAGCTAAGAAAATCACAAGCACCAAACAAAATAAATGTGTTATGCCAATAAGTTTCAGCGTCCTGTTGGCAATGGAGCAAAGGTTTGCGCTAGATAGATTGGATCCATGAGCACTACTTGCAGAAACATTGCATAGTCGCCGGTCAGTTTCTCCCATCTTACGCTGAAGTTTCTTCTTTCTCCATAGATCCCTTAAGAACTGGCTATCCCTTTCACCGTACAGGTGACTGCGAACTGTGTATGTAAAATCATCTCCCAAATTTTTTGCCAGATAGAACAATCCGGCTCGCTTGCGGCGTTCTGTGTACTTTTTGATTGCATTGTTCAGCACACGGTGTAGACGATGAATGATCTCGGTATTTTCCTTGTACTCCGTCCATGTACGGACCTTGTAGGCGCGATAGATCCATGTGATATTCCTCCTGGTTGTACGAAGCTTTATTTCGCGCCGTAGTGTCGTAGATTTAAGTGTAACCGCAGGCTTAGCCAATGCCCTCATGCCAAACTCGTCCCGGATGCATAGCCTAAACATCTTCTTTGGGCTAGCACCGGAAAATCGACATCCAGCCTTCGTTTTGAATAGAAATAAGAGGAACCTTTTAGGATTCTTTCGGTGGCGTCTGATCCTGTGTATGAGACATGAACATCCTAGAGTTAACTGCCTATAGTATGTGCAAGCTATCTCCAATTAAGTATACAATAGATTATGTCAGGAAAAGAAAGAGTAAATCATCAACTTGAATTTGCGTTCGTTACCTGCCGCCGGAGAAAACATTCAGAGTAGTCATGTCCATGATCGCGCTTGCAGAGCTTATTTTTCCTTGTCTTCGCGCTTGCAGATGTACTAAACCCTTTTCCCCGCACACACGTACGTGATTACCTTTCTGAAGTTTAAGAAGGGACGGACAGGTGTTGTGTTGTGTTGGATCAGGACTCGGGTAACCGGATGCGTCTAGGATCGTGACTCCGATTGATCGATCCCAATTCCTATCCAGTATTCGATACGGAATCTCTTCTCTTTCTTCATTTTGAACTGGAGATAACGGAATGTGCTCCACTACTTCTAAACTCACAGTTTCCGCCTTTGCGCACGCAAAACAAAACAAAACAAAACAAAACAAAACAAGAGAACTTATCCGTGATAAAATAGTTACGAGGGTGGTTGTATCCCCTTCCCACTTGAGTTCAGACCCCAGGTTTGACAATGACATTTCTCATTTAGCCAGAATAATCTACAGTGGGAGGTGACGTTCATGTCGACAGTGAGCCGCCTGTGGTGACTTCGTCAATATCAAGACTCGACCCGCCGGCTCAGTATTTCGGATTTGTGTTCGGTCGCAAATAAAAAAACCGAAAGAGCCGGCTGCAACTTCCCCGATTTACTTGCAACGCCCCCTCGATACCCATCTCGCGGGCAACGTCGTTTAGATAGTAGTCAAATTAGCTCGAGCGGGTTCAAATATAAATTTCAATAAGCCAGCAATTAAGAGTATCTCCACTGACATACCAATATCGTCCTAATAGATTTACTCGGCCCGACACAGAAACATCGTTCAGGCGTGGCATCAATAACGATAGTTTTGCCGGACGGACCCATAGGTTATCCCGTCAAGGCCTTTGTCCATAGGGAGCAACTCTCGCCACATCGGATTATTTCCTCAAACCCTGTCCTGCAATTGCCACCTATAAAATTCCATTTCACTTTCCCCTTCCAAATTCCTTTTCATTCTCATTTCATTCTCTCTTTTATAGCCGCTCCTTACCGCCCAGCCCACATCGTCGCCATCGCATTTCGTTCGCCCCACTGTCAATATGGGAGGCCCTACGTCCTCCTGGTGCAGCTCGCAAATCTCGTGCGAGGCCAATAGACATGTTGCATAAGGACTTGCTCTTGGAGATTGAATGACGGCCCACGCTCACGGCCGATCGACAAGGACCGGACGCAGAGCTAAACAGAAGAAGGCGAGTGATGAATGAGACAACTGCCATGTCGCAGACGCTAAGCACTGGCGCCGGTGGAAGCCAAGGGAGCACCACCGCGCCGGGCAGTTCGACGCCGTTTTGAAGGTGCCGGCGGCAAGCGGGGAAAGATAGCATGTGTCCACAGCGGGGGGTGCTAGCTAGCGGGAATGTGGGTTCCAGAGACGGGCATTGGTGCCCTCCCTCTACATAATCGCTTCTCTATCGGTTCGGATGGAAGAAGATTCAATCAAAAAATGACAAGCAGAGCTGCTACCCTTCTCTTCATTTATTCTGAACTCTTATACTATTATCAGCCACCTATAATTAACTATTGTCTATATTACAAATAATTGAGAGTCAACCTCTATTTACGCGAACAAATTCACATAATAGACCAATACAGTGTACATTAAGAAACAAATCAATGTGTTCGGTAGTGGCGAGTTTATTTTGTCTACTAGTCTCCCTTGTAGACACCTTACACATCAAAAGTTTTTCTAGATATATTTATACGTCAGAAGTTTCTATATATCAAAAAATGACAAGCAGAGCAGCTACCCTTCTATTCATTTATTCTGAACTCTTATACTATTATCAGCCACCTATAATTAACTATTGTCTATATTACAAATAATTGAGAGTCAACCTCTATTTACGCGAACACATTCACATGATAGACCAATACGGTGTACATTAAGAAACAAATCAATGTGTTCGGCAGTGGCGAGTTTATTTTGTCTACTAGTCTCCCTTGTGGACACCTTACACATCAAAAGTTTTTCTAGATATATTTATACGTCAGAAGTTTCTATATATTTGCTAACCTAAGAAGACACTAGACATCCGTACTAAGATATTTGTTAAGCCCTATGTTGTGTATTCTCTACCAGTATACTTAATAATAGTACGCATAAAATAGAAGATCCACACGGTAATATCTATACACTATAAATTTATTGTTTTTAAGAAACTTATTAAGAAGGATATACTTTTATCCTTTTTAAAGTGAATATGTATCTTGTTAAGGAAATTAAATTTCTCATAAACATTTTTTTTTAGATATCTCACATCTATTTTGAATGACATACATTACAACTCTACAACGTTAAGCACACCAATAAATGACTGGAAACACTATTGTAGGGTTGACAATCTCAATTCCCAACTAAATATGTTACGGCTTATATTTGTTAAAAATACAATATAATAAGAGTAAATATAAAGTTTTAATATATTATAATATTTAAGTTTCCTCGGGTCAAAATCTAGTTGGAAAGACACTGGATGTTTTACTGGTTGTGAAGATATGATGTATATGTGCGTGTCGCCACAACTGATCTAGTGAGTAATTATAATTTCTGTAATTTAAGCAGTGGAACGATGATTGGCTTCTGCCGAGGCAAAGGTACATGGCTATGTGGAGCCGACAGGGAAGACTAGAGCAGTGGTCCACAATCCTGACGTATCTCATATCAGAGGTGGAGTCAAGCTTTTTTTTAGAAAAGGGGTGTGGATCCCCGGCCTCTGCATCAAAATGATGCACACAGTCGAGGTGGAGTCAAGCTAGGAAGCGGAGAATGCAGGTTCGAGAAAGGGGTTTAGGGTTTAGAGTTTAGCCGCTGCTACTCGGCCTTGTGTCCCCAAATTCTTTTGAAAAACACATCCACAACCACTTTTCGCAATTCCAAAGCCTTTTCATTTTTCCAACTGAAGAGAACGAGGTGGGAGACCTTTCTCTCCTTGCACACTAACCCGCTCCTCCGATCAAGGAAGTTGATGCTTCTTCTTGCTGATGTTATTTCTATTTGTGTTTGGGTTTGGGTGATGGAGATGTTTTGCCCCATTTCCATGTTTATTGGGATCGTCATATTCTTTTTATATGGTAGCGCATATTTATGTGATGAACTGGACTCGGGAGGCAATTTGCTATGTTCCCTTTGTTGACTTATTTTGTTTTTGTATGGTTGAAGACGAGACTCATACATCTTCTATCTTTATGTTCTCCCCTATTTTATTTTACTAGAAAATACCCTACGCTTGGCAGCGGGAATCTCTTTAGAAGTTATATTGTGTAAACAAAAGGTATTAAAAGCATTATACATTTAGTTGTCGAAAATAATATGCACAATTCAACTTTTCATAGTTGATATACTAAATTTAATCGACATGAAATGAGTGTGTATTATAAATTAGTAATATGGACATATATATGGTTAAAGGAATTGATAATATGAGCTTCATGTAAAGATTAATAAATATTAGTGGATATGACATGGACAATTCATTGGTTAATAGCATGGATGATGTGGATAGCTTGCACGTTGAGATAAAAAAAAATGCACTTAGTGGGGTTTTGCTTTATAAGAGGTATAGATTTGCTCTGGAGAAAAGCAAACACTAGCGTTTGGTTTGCAACATGTACCTTGTGCAGATTCACTTACGCTCAACTATAATCTGTAAATCTACCTCACACACCTCTAATTTTGGAACAAATTCGTGTATATGTGACATCCCCATAAGGAGCGGCGAGCGGAACAACGACAATGCAAGCGGGGCAAGATTGCATGTGTCCAAGGGGGGTGCTAGCTAGCGGAATGTGGGTTCCACAGACGGGCATTGGTGCCCTCCCTCTACATAATCGCTTCTCTATCGGTTCGGATGGAAGAAGATTCAATCAAAAAATGACAAGCAGAGCCGCTACCCTTCTCTTCATTTATTCTGAACTCTTATACTATTATCAGCCACCTATAATTAACTATTGTCTATATTACAAATAATTGAGAGTCAACCTCTATTTACGCGAACAAATTCACATGATAGACCAATACAGTGTACATTAAGAAACAAATCAATGTGTTCGGTAGTGGCGAGTTTATTTTGTCTACTAGTCTCCCTTGTAGACACCTTACACATCAAAAGTTTTCTAGATATATTTATACGTCAGAAGTTTCTATATATTTCCTAACCTAAGAAGACACTAGACATCCGTACTAAGATATTTGTTAAGCCCTATGTTGTGTATTCTCTACCAGTATACTTAATAATAGCACGCATAAAATAGAAGATCCACACGGTAATATCTATACACTAGTACAGGACGACACATCGGAAACGGGCCAAAAAGCCCATCGGCAACGGAGAAAGGGTCCGTGTCCCCGCATCTGTCACTGATGTGAAGCCTCACAATGGCAACGGAGATTTTGATCGTTTGCAATAAGTTTAGCAACGGGCATAATATATAACCGTTTCTGATGTGGTTATTAAATATTAAAAAAATAGCCGGCTCGCAGCCGGATCACAGCAGGAATTAGCCGGCTCACAGACATTCAATACAGCTGGATCAAAAAGGCGGAAGTACCCAGCTGCTTGGCTTGGGTGCTTCCGCCTTTTTGATCCAGCTGCTTGCTTGGGTGCTTGCTTGGGTGCTTCCGTCTTTTTGATCCAGCTGCTTGCTTGGGTGCTTCCTCCTTTTTGATCCAGCTGCTTGCTTGGGTGCTTCCTCCTTTTGAGCTGCTTGCTTGGGTGCTTCCTCCTTTTTGATCCAGCTGCTTGCTTGGGTGCTTCCTCCTTTTGAGCTGGTTGCTTGGGTGCTTCCTCCTTTTTGATCCAGCTGCTTGCTTGGGTGCTTCCTCCTTTTGAGCTGCTTGCTTGGGTGCTTCCTCCTTTTGAGCTGCTTGCTTGGGTGCTTCCGCCTTTTGATCCAGCTGCTTGTTTGGGTGCTTCCTCCTTTTGATCAAAGGTGGAAGCACCCAAGTAAGCAGCTGGATCAAAAAGGAGGAAGCACCTAAGTTAGCAGCTGGATCAAAAGGAGGAAGCACCCAAGCAAGCAGCTGGATCAAAAAGGCGGAAGCACCCAAGCAGACAGCTGAATAAGTGCCTACAACACAAATATTAAGGATTTCAATACAAATAATTGTCCAGAGGGCAACAAGAAATATCAATATTCAGTTATTCACTACAGATTACAAGTTTACAAATTAAATTACAAGTACAACTGAATCGATTAAAATTCCATAGACAACTAAAACAAATTTACAAGTACTTAATGTGCCCTGAAGCAATTCCAAAGCCAACCGAACAACCAGTATCGGTCTTAAACTAGCTAGCTAAACCGATTAGCTACTACTAGTACAACAGTACTCAACGAAATGAGCTAGCTAAATCGATTAGCTACACAGTACTACTCAACGAAGTGTACGTACTCTACTCGGCCAGCAGTGGAATACTTTTACGGTGGTACCTGGTGGCCGACTTGATTATACAACGCTATTCCTCAGATCAATTTAAAAAACCATGTCGTGCATCCTACATCTTGATTAAATACTAAAATTATTCTGGTTGTGTACCTTGTGCTGAAGAAGCCGCAGGTGGAGGGATCTAGCGGTGGCGGGTACCCAAACTGGAGCAGCGCGCGGGCGTAGTCGATCGCCTTTTGCATCGTCGGTCGGGCTCGCGCCAGATCAGCCGCCATGGCAGCAGTAGCGTGTTCGTCCCGCGCGGATCTGGACGCCGCGCCATCCTGCTCGCAGGAGGCCATCGTCGCACGCCTCGTCCATGCTCGTCGGCGACGTTGAGGGATTGCCGTCGGAGCTAACGGATCTGCTTGAGGACCGCCGCCGGAGCTAATGGATCTGCTTGAGGACCGCTGCCGTAGGAGCTCGTCGATTTGTTCAGGGACAACCGCCTCGTCCATGGAGGTGGCCGGCAACAAGGACGAGATAGGTGTGAGGATGGATGGAGAAGGGGGATCAGGCGCGTGCGGCTCTGCGGGAGAGGAAGGAGAGTGATGGGATAAGATCGGTGGCTAGGGTTTCAGAGTTTTTATACTATACCGATTCAGTTTGCATACGGGTCAGAATTTTAACCGTGTCCGATATCGTGGATTCACATTGCAAACGGTTGAATTAATTTAACCGTTTCCGATGTGTCGCGATTTGTGGGCGCGGGGTCTAATTTTCCGTGCACAGTGTCGTTTTACCGTTGTTTTTTTGCTGCCGTTTCCATAGAGGGGTATCCTTAGTATCGTTTTGTACTAGTGATACACTATAAATTTATTGTTTTTAAGAAACTTATTAAGAAGGATATACTTTTATCCTTTTTAAAGTGAATATGTATCTTGTTAAGGAAATTAAATTTCTCATAAACTAATTTTTTTTAGATATCTCACATCTATTTTGAATGACATACATTACAACTCTACAACGTTAAGCACACCAATAAATGTCTGGAAACACTATTGTAGGGTTGACAATCTCAATTCCCAACTAAATATGTTACGGCTTATATTTGTTAAAAATACAATATAATAAGAGTAAATATAAAGTTTTAATATATTATAATATTTAAGTTTCCTCGGGTCAAAATCTAGTTGGAAAAACACTGGATGTTTTACTGGTTGCGAAGATATGATGTATATGTGCGTGTCGCCACAACTGATCTAGTGAGTAATTATAATTTCTGTAATTTAAGCAGTGGAACGATGATTGGCTTTTGCCGAGGCAAAGGTACATTGCCATGTGGAGCCGACATGGAAGACTAGAGCAGTGGTCCACAATCCTGACGTATCTCATATCAGAGGTGGAGTCAAGCTTTTTTTAGAAAAGGGGTGTGGATTGATACGTCCAAAACGTATCTATAATTTTTGATTGTTTCATGCCATTTTTATGATTTTAGCACTTGTTTTTATATTATGTTTATTATTTATTAGGACTAACCTACTAATAGTTGCAAAAGTGCACAATGTTCTTGTTTTACTATTTGATGTGTAGAAATTATCAAGAATATAAGAGGAAACCTTGTTGGAGTCGAATTGGGACTTTCCTGAAATCTGTCTGAGAACTTTTTACAAAGATTGCCAGTTTGACCCTCGAAGATGACGTTATATGGAGACCTGACTGTTACGAAAGTTGTCACAATTTTCCATACGAAGATTTTAAGCCCGAGATCAGCCCAATCGGAGTTCGGACGCGGCCTGTAGGCCCGTTTTGGTGGAACCCTAAAAGGGGTGACGGAAATCCGAGAAGATATATAAAGGGAGGAAACCTAATTCGTGGAGGACTCCTCCACCCACGAATTTCAGCCACCAAAAGCCACGTTTTTGCCTCCCCCATGGATCCCATCTCCATGGGGGAGGGCTCCCAAGAAGCCATGAAGGAAGGGGGCTAAGGGGCGGTGCTCCCCCATGGAACCGGCGGCGCAGGAGGAGCCCCCTGCGCCACCGCCGGTGCCGGCGCCGCCCTGCGCCTCTCGCTGCCCTCTCCGCCGTCTTCACCGCCATCTCCATCACCAACTCCTCCTTGTATTCAGTGGTTCATCCTCCCACAAACCTCTGTACCATCCTATGTAAACATGGTGTTTGATGCTATAATATTTATCCTATGATCTATGTCATGTTTATGTAATTTATTTGTCTTTCGATTGCTTTGTTGAATGTCTATGGTTCATTAGAGTTGTATGTTGATATGGTACTGTCCTTTGGTATCCATTATACTTGCGCGCGCATGGATCAACACCATAGGGTTAGTAGTATGTGCAAAGGAAGGGGCATAGTTCTGCCGGAGTGACAGAAACCTAAGGACTCAAACCGGTTAGTTGCACGTATGGGAGTAAGAGGACCATAAACTTAAGGCTATGGTTGGGAAACCTTATTGCATTGTTAGTATTTACGGATGTTTGCTAACAATCCAATCATATAGTACTTGTAATCCCAAGTAGTGGATTGCATGTATATTTAGCTTCTCCCACATTGAAAACTGCATCAAAGACAATGAACTAGATGTCTTCACTAATTAATCTTGGACAAAGCCACCAAAATTACCACCACTTTTCCACACTCATGGTACTGTTAGTATATGGTTACTTAGTGTACTTTATTGCTGCAACACTAACTTTTACTTTCTTGTATTTATTATCTTGCAAAACTATCTCTCATACCCGTATTGCTACCGTAGTTTTATTTCCTAGATAATACAAACGTTTAGTGTGCGTAGAGTTGTATCAGTGGTTGATAGAACTTGAGAGAATAATTATCCTACCTTTAGCTTCTCGTTGGGTTCGACACTCTTACTTATCGAAAAGGCTACACGCGATCCCCTATACTTGTGGGTTATCATGGATCCCCGGCCTCTGCATCAAAATGATGCACACAGTCGAGGTGGAGTCAAGCTAGGAAGCGGAGAATGCTGGTTCGAGAAAGGGGTTTAGGTTTAGAGTTTAGCTGCTGCTACTCGGCCTTGTGTCCCCAAATTCTTTTGAACATCCACAACCACTTTTCGCAATTCCAAAGCCTTTTCATTTTTCCAACTGAAGAGAACGAGGTGGGAGACCTTTCTCTCCTTGCACACTAACCCGCTCCTCCGATCAAGGATGTTGATGCTTCTTCTTGCTGATGTTATTTCTATTTGTGTTTGGGTTTGGGTGATGGAGATGTTTTGCCCTATTTCCATGTTTATTGGGATCGTCATATTCTTTTTATATGGTAGCGCATATTTCTGTGATGAACTGGACTCGGGAGGCAATTTGCTATGTTCCCTTTGTTGACTTATTTTGTTTTTGTATGGTTGAGGACGTGACTCATACATCTTCTCTCTTTATGTTCTCCCCTATTTTATTTTACTAGAAAATACCCCACACTTTGCAGTGGGAATCTCTTTAGAAGTTATATTGTGTAAACAAAAGGTATTAAAAGCATTATGCATTTAGTTGTCGAAAATAATATGCACAATTCAACTTTTCATAGTTGATATACTAAATTTAATCGACATGAAATGAGTGTGTATTATAAATTAGTAATATGGACATATATATGGTTAAAGGAATTGATAATATGAGTTTCATGTAAAGATTAATAAATATTAGTGGATATGACATGGACAATTCATTGGCTAATAGCATGGATGATGTGGATAGCTTGCATGTTGAGATAGAAAAATAATAAATGCACTTAGTGGAGTTTTGCTTTATAAGAGGTATAGATTTGCTCTGGAAAAAAGCAAACACTAGCGCTATTTTGCAACATGCACCGTGTGCATATTCACTTACGCTCAACTATTGTCTGTAAATCTACCTCACACACCTCTAATTTTGGAACAAATTCGTGTATATGTGACATCCCCATAAGGAGCGGCGAGCGGAACAACGACAATGCAATGGAGGAGGTCGCGACAAGAGTCATGTCGGCGCGCGCCAACGAGGTTTGGTGTGGCAGCGAACACACAATTGTACCATAAACATGTTCACGGTTGAACAATCATCATATATGTACACTACAATATCTACTCCGTGGACCAGGTTAAACAACTCATGCTACGACGGAGTTCATGACAGCAAGCAGCGCCGGTTGTTGAGCGGAGACACGACAAAGAGATTGAAGAATACACGTACCACAAACACACCGTAAACACGTACATACTATACAAGATCTACTTGTATATGTCCGACGAAACGGAAAGGTGCGACACGAAAGTTGTGGAAAACAGTCGACCAAGATCGACTGTTTATGGTTTCTTGACGAATCACCTAAGGCTTAAGGGGACACGAGATCCCTTGTACTGAATCCCCGCAGAAGGAGAAGTATCCGATCGGCACGCTGCAGAATGAGTGGATCTTCAGCAACAACTCGTCATTGCAATGGGTTGTGAGTTCGTCAAGCAGGCCAGCGTAGGGGCACGCGACGTCCTTGAACGCCTGGCAGCACTCCGGGTTCGGCATCTCCTGCCCCCTGCACTTGCTCTCGATCTTGCCCAGTTGCCGCATCTCGTCGAACCGCACCGGGCAAAACCCTGCAAATATATATGCGCGCGTCTATTAGCATTGCCTCAAATCTCAAGCATCGATCATGTTCAGTAGTGGTATTGCATTGTTACTTGTGGAAAAGACGCCGCCGATGAGCTTGCGGGACGATGATAGCTCTGGGGCTTTAAGCGCCGCCACTGATCACGCGATGAATCGAGCGGTCAGTGAAATGCAGGTAGTAGAAGGCAAGGGAAACAAAACGATGCACCGATTCAGCCCAACGTAGCGGTACGTACTCGTTATTATGTGTGGTTTCCTCTCCGGCACGGCGGAAGCGGCGGCGACCACGGACAGGGCGAGGCAGAGCAGGACGGCGGCGGCGGCAGAGGAACCCATGTCTCTCCTTTGCGTCTCCCACGTACGGCCGGGGTAGAAGACCGAGATGGGGCTGCGGTGGTTGTTCGTGGTTAGAACACGAACACCTGCGTAAATTTATTAAAATGCCGCTCAAGGCTAGCTCGTAGGAAATGATCACCGCCGCCGAGTAGCACGTCTCTTATTATAGTGTGTTCTCGGGTGCTAATTCTGAATGGTTCGCACGACGTGGTTTGAACTTCTGTGGACCTCGTTCTTCCGCGAGGAGGACACGAGGTAATTTGTGGAATGACCATGTCAACGATCTAGTAGTATTTTAGCATTGTGTGGCTCTCAAATGTGTTTCTAATGTGGGAGGAGGCTTTAATTAGCAGGTGCTGGCTATTTTTCTTGGATTGTCATGAACCATACAGCTTTTGACAAACTTTTCGAAAGCCATTTTGATCACAAGTTCAGCAGGAGTATTGATGTTTTTATGTTGTCGAATTACAGCTCTACATATTAACGCAGCTGCATTTTTGTTTTCTACGAGTTGTAGTACTTTTTTCTTGAAACAAGGGAAAATAAAAAGGTTAAGATTTTTTTTTAGACTTTGTTGCTTTTGCAAAAATTGGAGTTTAATCTCCCAAGATTATATTGATCAAAATTTTGGCCCCGACCAAACAACAAGGTCTCGTTTCATCCTACATTCCAGCAGTAACAACGGTTGCAGCAGAAGGAGTTATTAGCATAGAACCACCACATTAGTCGTCAATGTTTGGAAAACCACCACTTTACGTTTGAATCGCACAAAACCACCGGTATAGACGAGATTTTTTGCAATTCGCACTAAAACTCAATTGATCACGAATTGACGCTGAATCTGACAGGCGGGACCCACCAGTCAGAGTCTACGTGGCAGCACATGTTGACTTTTTGATGAGGTGGCAGTATCTGTGGACTGGGCCCACCTGTCAGCTGAAAAGAATCTCAGAAATAATAAAAACAAATGTCTGGAGAGCCTCCACGATCTGGATCGTGGACTGGCCTAGCACGAGGGAACGAGATCCTCTAACATAGAGGGCATTACTGCAGAGGGACGTAGTTTTCTATAGGTCGTCCGATGCACATCCGACGGCAGCTGCTCAAACGCGCCGGGAATTCACCTCACTCGTCGTCGCCGCCGGCACGCCCAGCTATCTGCGCGGCCTCCACCGCCACATCCTTCGCCCAGCTATCTGCAGTAATCCCTACAACGTTAGAGGATCTCGTTCCGGTGCCGAGCCATCTCGTTCAAGCTTTCGTCTTGGACTGTCCGATCTGCGCCCCGTACTTGCCGCCGAGTGTGTCGAGTGTCCGATGCACGCCGCGGAATTCCGTCCAGGAGTGCAGCTTAGAAGCCTCCTCCTTCGTCAGTCATCGTCTCTGTTGTGGCGTATTTACCCACACTGGAGTTGGCAATGGCCCTCGCCCGTGCAGGTTGACGGCCGCGGCATTGTCCGCTCTGTCGACGTCCTTGGTGGCGTCGAAGTACGCCACCCAATATTCTCCGTTCAAGTGTCTGATCCGCGTCCCGTACTTGCCGCTGAGAGTCCGGTACACGGCGCGACACTTGGTCCAGGTGGCCGACCGAGCTGCGTCTTCTTCTTCACGGCCCGACCCGGCGTGCAGGCATGCAGCTCGACAGCCACAGAGGCGTTCCTGGCCTGCTTCATCCTCCCGCTGACAGTAGCTTCCCCGTGCTCCTTCAAGAGCTCACTCATGCCGGTGCTCGAACCCTGCTCTTGGGATGGAGGCCACGGAGGCAGTGGCAGCGGAGGGCACGCAGGCGGCTGGGCGCCGGCGAACGGACGACGACAACGGAAGATGTGAATTCCCAGCGCGTTTGAGCAGCTGCCGTCAGATGTGTATCGGACGACCCACAAACAACTATGTCCCTCTGCAGTAACTCTCTCTACGTCAGAGGATCTCGTTCCAGCACGAGGGTCAACGACGAGCGCGCAACAACGGACGGCCAGGGCGACGCTGCAGCGGACGGCCGGCGGCGAGCTCGTCCCGGATGCGCCCGGCGGCCGGAAAGGAAGAGGGCTCGCCGGCCGGCTCCGTCCTGGATGCGCCCGGCGACAGGGAAGCTCGCCGGCGGCCGGCTCCGCCACGAGCCGCCCATCCCCGACCTCGACCTCCTTGTGCTCGCCGCGCCGCCGTCTCGTCCTCGTCCTCGTTGTGCTCGCCGCGCTGGCCGCCCATCCCCGACCTCGACCTCCAGCGCCACCGCGAGCTCATCCCCAACCTCGCCCTCCAGCGCCACCGCGAGCTCCGCCACGAGCCGCCCATCCCCGACCCCGACCTCCGCGCGGCTGCTGGACGGGGGAGGCTCTGCCGTCCACCGTAGTCCACGACGGCGGGAACCTGGACCGCGCCGCGTAGAGCGTGAGCCTGGTGGACGGCTTCAACGTGCCGATGGTCGTCGGACCAACGCGCCGCCGAGGGCGCCGCAGGCCGCGGATCCACGGCGTACTTCAAGAACCGGTGCCCGCTGACGCGGACGACGCCGGTGTCAGAAATCGTGTTAATTCGTGATCAATTGAGTTTTAGTGCGAATTGCAAAAAATCTCGTATATACCGGCGGTTTTGTGCGATTCAAGCGTAAAGTGGTGGTTTTTCGAACATTGACGACTAATGTGGTGGTTCTATGCTAATAACTCCAGGAGAAGCAATATGCCGAAATACCCTTGCATTATGTTATTTCTAAATCTTCCGAGAAATAAGCACGTTCTCGGGGTTGGCGACCAAACAATCGTTTCATCCTACATTCCAGCAGTAACAACTAATTTGGCTAGTACGAGCCAAAACATGGGTAGCTTTTTTGTTTTTTAGGGTAAAACACATGGCTAGCTAGTAGCTACAGCTTCGGGGTTGGCGAGCAGTCTTGCTGGCTCGAGATGAAGGGTTTGACAAGGCTATCTTCGCCACGGACTGCTTGTCGCTGATTCAATGCCTTAACTCGTCCGTGATGGACAGATCATCCGTTGGTATTTTGGTTGGTGGTATCAAGGCCATGACCAGCTCCTTCACATCGGTGTCGTTTATCTATTTGAAGCGTAATGTCAACGTAGATGCGCATACTCTGGCTAAATCGTGTAGTAGTGTTTCCTCTAGTGAGGTTTTCTATTCTGTTCCGGATTTTATCCGGGAAACTCTGTGTATTGATGATCAATAAAGTGTTGCTTACTGTCAAAAAAGAAAAGGCGAGCAGCAACTTCGTGGTCCGACTCAACCAGCCCCACCACGGCCCACTTTAGGTCCAACCGGACCGGAAGTCCGGAACCCATCAGCACAGTATACAAACAAAACCCTAGCCTGAACCCTTCAGTACATCCCAAATTCCCAATATCCCGCCGCCGCCAACAATGTCTGCAGTCCCCGCCACCACCGCCGCCGCGCCCAAGTCCCGCCTCGGCCGCGAGGCCGTGGTCCGCGCGGTGGAGGCGCTCCTCCGGTGGCTCAAGCACCACCCCTCCCCGGCGCCGGAGCCCATCTACCTCCTCATCACCCTGAAAAGCGCCCCCGTCCGCCGGTTCGAGCACCACCTCCGCCTCCCGCACACCCCATTCCCCTCCATCTTCCTCGTCTCCGACCGCCTCCCCGACGACCTCCCCGACGACATCGAGTTGCTCCCTCCTCCGCCCTCCGCTCCCTCCCCGCTGCTGCGCGCCGCGGGCTGGTCCTCGTCGACCGAGGACTCAAGATCCCCAGTGGCGGCAAGGGTGCCAAGGGCCGCGGCAGGGTCGTGCCCGTCGACCTCGCGGACCCGGCGTGGGCGGCGTCCGCGAGGGAGGCGGCGTCCTCCGTTGAGCTGCGCGTGGAGGCCGGCACCTGTCGTGCTGTGCGGGTGGGGCACGCGGCAATGGCGCAGGCCGAGGCTGTGGAGAACGTTGTGGCCGCCGTAGAGGCGGCCGCCGCGTGCGTGCCGAGGAAGTGGAAGAACGTGCGGGCACTGCATTTGAAGGCACCGGAGTCGGTGGCGCTGCCTCTCTACTCGGCGCCCACCGGCGGCGGCAGTGATGATGCGAAAGACGCTAAGCGGCAGGGCGTGGCGACGGTGGAGCAGGGGAGGGTAAAGAGGAGAAAGAAATAGTGGCGTGCTTTGCCTACATCGGTGTTCAATTGGTCTGTAATTGCACCGCGATAAACGATTAGAATTTTGATGAGTAAAACGATCTGTAATACTCAAGAGTGTGTTTCTGAAGATGATGATTTGTTTACTTTGGGCATTCCTTGTTCTTGAGATAAGTGATTCTTTGAATGTGCCTCTTAGGTCCCTCCTCGACGAAAGAAGCTGAATTTTTGTTTGAATGCACATAGTTTTTATGCTGAGCTTTTATTGTTCATGTCTGCATTTCTTGACAATTCATGCTTAGTGTTCTTAAAAGGATCCCCACTCGCGCTATTGGGCAATGCGCCGTAGGCTAGTGCTCCACACTCTCGGACCAAATAGGCCCTCCCAATAGTTCTTTCCTCCTAATTCAAATATTTTGGCAAATACAAATGAAATTATCTGAATGGTACATCGTTTTTAACACATAAAATAAAGTTTTAAAATAATTAAAATTGTTCATATAATTCTAATGTGTTGACCCCCCGCGGCTGCTGCCATTACCTGACGGGCTCGTCCACAAGTCAAAGATAATTATCGGCAACAGGTGATCAACATTGGCGAGATAACCTAAAGTCTAACAGAATAGGGTAATGCATTGGGTTTGTGCGCTCACTCGCATTGGATTCGTGCGCTCACTCTCGATGATCATGGTGTGCATGATCACACACGTATTCATGACCTCCTACATCTGCTTGTTCGACCATGTCGGAGTTGGTTCCGGACAATAGCAAACAAAGATTGGAGCTCTCCAAATGTTCGCTTGACATGCTTCCTCGCGCTCTGTTGTTCGAAGGAAAACCAATAATCCTGTTGTGAAGGAATTAGAGGATTGGATATTGTATTGAGAAATGTATCTCGTTTCAGGTATATTTTAATATTAGTAGTGGCCAAATACTTGAGTTATTGATGGTGAAAAAGCATGCATGTGTTATATTTTGGGATGGAGTGAGTATATTAACATAATAACATGATGAATTTGTTGAATCACTTACACACCACGGGCCTCTTCGGATGTTAGAATGAACCACTATGATCATCCACAACAATTTTAGTTGGCATGTTTTGCTCTTTCTCATATAACTCTTGCAGATTTTTCAAACATCTACACACCGCTAATTTCTATTTCATAAACTGTTGTGGACTTGTGTACACCAGATGATGACAAGCAGCTTTTCAATACAAACTATTTTATTTATTGGTGATTATCATAGCCAATGTTTTTCAATACCAAGTCTAGAGCATGCATACTTTCTTAAGTTTGACTTGCTAGATAATTGGACCAAGAAAAAAGTAGTGTGATTGGCTAAGTTTATTATCTACAAATTTCTATAAATATGCACACATAGTCATACACTGGAAACTACTGTTGAAATATTTGTTAGGTCGTACATTTTACAACTTTTTACCATAAATAATTACATATCATATGGATTATGCATTGTAGGGAAAAAAAAGTTTTGTAACCAACTATTGTACAAATATTCATTACAAAAAGAATACGAACTAACGTCTGGTAATATTTCTAGTTATGCGATAAAACTATGTGAACAAACAAAAAAATCATACTTTTAATATTGTACGTGATAAAAAAAATAAAATCTTGAGAAGTATTAAAGTTTAGTACAAAATTTATATTTTGATTCGCACCCCGGGCTCAGATTTTTGTAATGAATAGAGATGGGAAGCCTGCCCCGTGTCGTGATGGCTCTTGGAGAATAGGAAGGGTATGTTGGCTGGTGGCGAGGAAGTCAAAGGGACAGGAGGCACAGGGTTCAGTCTGAACCGAACCATGGCATGGCGTGCGTGCTCCGGCGTCAAGAGCACGCCGCGAGTGGCATGAGGATGCCGAGGACGTTCCAGCATAAATTTGGCCACTGTGCTTCACCAATGGGTTACTAGTATACACCGTGGGTGCAGAATAGCAGTAAACAACTAAACATACAAGGGTACCAAAGTTGGAAACATAATATTTTCTGAAATATGATAGCTGCATTCAGTTCATAACAAGTCGAATGATTCTTCATCAGTTTCAAACAAAATGACTCGATACTAGCAGTACTACCCGTCGCTCTTAGTAGAGATAAATTACATCTAATGATAAACTGACTCGATAAAAGCAATACCTTGATACTACCTCATCCGGCCTCCCCTCAAACGATCACGCATGGGCAAACGGAAACAGAGGCATCATCGTTGTCGCTGTTGTACTTCCCCTTGACCTCCGGGATCGACAGCGGCGACGGTGTTGGCCTTGGCCTTGGCTTTCTTTGCCGCCTTCGGCTTCTTCACGACGGGAGCCTCTTCCGCTATTTTGGGCCGAGGCTTGTCGTCGCTCTTCCCATAGAACAGGGCTTCAGTATTGATCAGCGTCTGGGCAAGCGACCGGTCTTTTTTCCTGGTGGGTTGCGGACGGTGCGCGGAATGGACTTAATCTTGCCCTCAGCAAGGGACACCGCCCTGTCTCCCTTGGGCTTCGTCATGGTTCTGCAGGGAGCACCAATCAAATCAGCCAACTATAAGAAACAGATGAACTCAAAACGGATGAATAAAGCGGAGGATAACAGAAGAGAGTTTTCCTTCCTCCTTGATCCGAAAAAAGCAGAGGATAAAAGAACAGGATTTTTCCGCCATCCTCCATCTGAAAATAAAAGCATAGAAGAACCCCACGAGCACTTAAACGGGGATGAAACCTCCAAAATCCAGGCAAGATAATTTCTGAGAGCTGCAGCCTGCGGCTAGCATCATCGGTCGATCGTTTTCATCTGAAAAGAATAGACCGACTTGTGTGCATCATCGCTCGTCTTTTTCCGTGGACCAAATCACAAGAACAAGAACTAATCTACAGAGAAAATGAACTCAAAACGCAGAGAAGAGGATTTATCCACCGTCCTCCATCTGAAAATAAAAAAGCATAGAAGAACCCCACGAGCACTGAAACGGGGATGAAACCTCCAAATAAATTAGACAAGAATTTCTGAGAGCTGCAACCTGCGGCTAGCATCATCGATCGGTTTCTACTGAAAAGAACAGACCGACTCCTCGTCGCTCTTCTTTTCCGTGGACCAAATCACAAGAACAACAACTAAATCTACACAGAAAGCCATTCCAACGGAACGAATCCCAAGAGCAAACCAAAATCCAAGTCTCACCTTGAGGACGAACAAGAAAGTGTCGAACTGCTCTGCCACCTCGAGGAGATTAAGGGAAGAGAAAGAAAGGACGGAGCACGCTGGAGGCCAGTAGTTGGTATGTGCAGAACGGAGACGCTGGACGTGGGATTTATACGCAGCTTGGGCGTGGCGCTCTCGCCGGGAGAGCACCTGACTTCGATCGGCGTGGCTATGTGAATGCTCCTCCTGTCGAAGAGCACGCTGGCCGAGGCGGATCAGCGACGTCAGTCCCGATCGGCAATGATTCTGGGGCCAGGCACCACTTGTCAGCTTTTTTCAGCGAGGAAGGGCTGTGGACATCGGAACCATGGCGCTTTTCTCCTTGCTTCTTCGCGGATCCCACTTGCTTCAGAGTTCAGCAGTAGACAACGAAACAGAAACCACTTGCTGTTGTTCTTTTACCGCTCGTACTTCATTTGCAACAACCATGCAGTTAATCAGGATGCTCGAAAATCAGAATGCTCGTAAAATGGTAGAAAATCCGACTTTGGCCATGACCGACGATGGCGGCGACGTATATGTTTTGTTTCCTTGATAAAGGTGCTCTCGTCTTTTCGCTTGGACTACTCCGGAGGAGAACTTTTATCTCGATCTTCCGAAACAGACGATGGTTACGCGATGTGTTGTTCTCGCTTCTGGGGTATCGTTTTGGAGTAGGCGCCACTAGTACAGAACGACACATCAGCAACGGACCAAAAACCTCATCAGCAACGGAGAAAGGGTCCGTGTCTACGACCCTGTCACTGATGTGAACGGGTTCATCGGCAACGGAGGCCAATGACCGTTTTCATTGAGGCCCATTAAGAGATACGGACATATCCAATGTCCGTTACCAATGAAAAAGAACAAGACAAACGGTCCAAACTGAATGTCCGTATCCAATGTGAATAATAAATATTAAAAAAAAAGCGGGTCTCCACCGGTACACCGGTTACCGGCAGCAATATTATTGTTCTCTATTTCCAAGTAGATTCCAACCAAGTTAACAACTGTACATGAACAACTTTAAATAGTTTCTCCACACAAAGCTCTCTGCACTAAAATTGACACAGCTAAAGCAATCTACATATACAAGTGTGCTCTACCGTTTCCTTCTTAGCTAGAAAAGGCATAAGCTCGAACCATCCGCAAAGAATGCTCCCGAGTTTGACGGGGCATTCCATGATTTCCGAATACCCATTTTGTGTTGGAACATGCCCTGAGCTTCTTCATAAGGCCAGTGTCACGGAATTGATATCTACAACAAACAATGGACAGGTGTAAAAATCCAACCAAAATTTATATGTTTCTATCATCTCATAATCAAAAGAGCTAACGACAAAAGTAACATTACTAGAGAGCATTCCATAGTATTATGCTTTAGTTTACAAGGTCTACATTTCTGTGTGAGAAAATAGAAAATCATATATCCATGGCATGGATTTTCTACTAGTACTGAAACAATATGAAGTTCTATTTTTTTGACTATTCGAGATAATATCCTAGGTCTGCAGAGTGAATTGAACAATTCATATTATTTCAAATTTATGATCAGGCCATATTAAGAAAGAAATATAACTCGCACTCGAGTAGTATATCACACATCAAACCAAAGAGAACCAAAGATAAAAGCTGAGATATATTATACAAGTCCAAATCAACCAACATGTGTAGATATATTATTCAATTTACTGACGGTAGAAGCATGTTCAAAACCTCACTTGGAAGACATGTGATACAACAAATTCAGTTTTTTATCACTGCAGTATGTGGACAGGTTGCCTCTCATTACTAGAAAAAAAATTCAAAGTCTCTATGATTTAGTGCGCTACTATACCTTTCTTTTTCTCTCGAGTAGCCATTCTACCTTCCTTGTCCACATCAAGTGCTAAATGCCTACATCAACCTCTAGAAACAATCGTCAGTACAAAGGTTGCTAACCTACAGGAAATATACTCATATGCCATTAATCAAGCATCAGCACACATTGCTCATAGTGCATCATTAAGGCAGTAGTGCGCTGCCATGTAAGACTACTCTGAGTCAACATGAAACAATTTGAAGGCAGAACAGGGATCCAAGATTCACTTACGTGATACAAAAAAATGCTAAAGGCACATCAGCTTCTCGAGCCACAATAGCATGGTGTTGTTCTATTGAGAAGTCGCAGGTGCCCTCATGCTAGCTAGCTCACTTCTGGTAGTACTTGTTGCATACGTAAGAGCAGTGGACAAAGATTACCTGAAAGCCATGGATGGGAAAGAACATTATGAGATTGCCAATGAGTACTACAAAACACAGGTGCACAGGTTCATGTCACTACAGCTATCACAAAACCAATCATTTAATTAAGTGCAAATAGTTACGTCCGATGTGAGTACTACAGCTCTGTGTAAAAACCTGTGACTTTATGTAAATATGATATGAAGACCATTGCAAAATAAATGCAATCTACAAGTATATATGATTCAAAGTTCCAGTATATATGATTCACATCTTCACGTGGCTATGAAATCACACATCTGAGCTGGCAACTTCAGTTTAGTGATGGCATGTGTTTGCACGAACCCAATTATGACTAACACTTGATATTTGCTTATGATCAGTGATGAAATAGGTCAGCATGTCAACGAATTAAGTGGTAAATTATTCCCATCTTTTCTCTTTTTCCTGTGACTAAAAGTAAACCTTGGCTTGAGATACTTATACGTTCTCAAACTGTTACTCCCTCCGTCTCAAAATACAAGGCGTGTAAGCAATTCTGCACGAAAATTAGCGTGGGCTAATTTGGACACTTCTACCCCTGCCTCTATTGATTAGAGGAACAACGTTGGAAGGAAACGAACGCAATTCTAGGGATTGCTCCCGTCCATGCAATAACAGTAACAATGGCTTAAATATGGATCTGATCGCGGTCACCCTGGACGAAGCAATAAAGGACTAGTTTTGGTAGTTTTTCCATCGTGATGAATCAATTAGCATCTCGTTTTCTAAGGAAACAATCGCCAGAGGATATTTTACGGAGAGAGAAAAGCGCAGAGGGCAGGGGTATAGTACGAAGAAACACCACAAATAGGCTTACACGCCTTGTATTTTGGGAAAATCAAGAGGTGCTTAGGCGCCTTATAAAAAGAGATGGAGGGAGTACTATGCTGTCAGCAACTTAGTTTCAGGTGGGCTGAATAACTGATGCACAAAATAGTGGGAAAATTCATTGACCTGTTTGGTGCACCCGGGCGTTTCATCCGCAGGGTAGAAGTAGAGAACGATGGGCTTGCCGTTGAACTTGGAGAGTGACACCGTCTTGCCGTCCTGGTCCTTTCGGGTGAAGTTGGGCGGCATGCTGACCTTGTTCACCAATTCAGTCGGCAAGATTTTACCACAACACATGCACCCGGTACATAATGCAATACTGAACATAAAAGGAGATCAGTACATCTCAGGCGCGTGCAGCACTAGCTAGTCACCGCAACACATGCACCTCGGGCCAGCGCCCAACATACTCCTTCCGATCGACCACGAACAGAGAAGTGAGAGATTGAGGGGTTGGGAGAGAGGAGAGACAGAGGCAGAGGCAGGACGGGACGCGAGATGGGAGAGGATAAGTATGTGCAACACTTCTCTCCATTTGCCTCAGGTCGAGACAGAAACAAAGCCCCCGCCGCCGACCAAGATGGAGAGAGGATAGGGTCCTGTGCAGCGGCGGCCATCGCCATCTAGGGTCAATCCACCGTTGCCTGAGGTCCAGCCGCCGCCTCGCGTCCATTTGCTGCCGCCGCTGCCTGTTTTTTCAAGGGACAGAGGAGAGACATGGTGACACGGTGGAGGGGGAATAGATAAGATCTGAGATTTGTCTTCTGAGGGAGAACAGGAGTATACCAGATGCGATGCGGGATCTGGAGCCTAAGCCTGCACGGATGATGACGCAGGCCTGCTTGTGACGGGCAGCGCCGGCGTAGATCTAGCCGGTCTCCTCGAGCAGCGTTTGCTCGCCGGAGGCCACCACCTCATGGAGAACAACGCCTTGTCCACAGCCTGGTTGGCGCCGTCGGAAGGCTGCTCGGACTGCTGCTCGCTGCAGCGCGGCCACCACTAGGGAGGAGCAGATCAACGACGGCTGCTAGGGGAGAGAGGATAGAGAGAATGAGACGGGGGCGGGGAGTCGGGGACGGGGCTGCGGTGCAAAGGTTAGGGTTTGGGTATTTATATGACCGCCCTTAATTTGCAAACGGAGCAAAATTTTAACCGTTGTCGATATTGTGTATTCACATCGCAAACGGTTGAATTAATCTAACCGTTTCCGATGTGTCGCGATTCGTGGGCGCGGGGTCTTATTTTCCCTGCACAGTGTCGTTTTACCGTTGTTTTTTTGCTGCCGTTTCCATAGAGGGGTATCCGATGTGTCGTTCTGTACTAGTGCGCGGGAGGGTGGAGAGGTGTGCCATTTACCGCATCGAGAACGATGTGTGGCGCAACGGGGTCTTGCCGATGGGCATGCAATGAGGGATACATGTAGCATGGTGGCGATTATTGCGTCAACGTCAAGCCTGACAAGGTGATGGTGTTGATCTCTCCTGAACATGGGTTGGCGGAAAACAACAAGGACTTGTGAAGCGTGTCCATACGGTGCGTGTTGAGAGTCTGTTGAACCACTTTGTGCTCCCGGCTCGCCGTTGGGGGCATCGGTGATGCCTCCAAATTTAGATGAGTCGGTGCACACTGCTCTGATCATGGCCACCTCTTTATCAAGTTTATAGGTGTTCCGTCACGATGGGACAATGGTGGGGCCGTCTATGTGTTGTTACCCTGATGATGGCATCGTCATTGCAGATCTCATATTTTCGCTTGGGCTACTCCAGAGGAAACCATAGATCATGATCTTCCGAATCGGGCGATGACCACGCGGTGCATCATTCTCCCACATATGCTATTCTACCTCTTTGTGGGTATCGGCGATCGGTATCTAATGATGGACGCGTGTAGTGTTGTGGCGATGTCTGGTGTCATGGCGGCGTCGATGTCAAGCCTACCAAGGTGATTGCGTTGATCTCTCCTAAAAATGAGTTGGCGTAAAACGGCGATGACGACTTCTGGAGCATGTGCATATGGTGTGTGTTGAGACTTGAGAGTCTATTATACCGGCTTGTGCTCCCTGCTCGCTATTGGGCGGATTGGCGAGGCCTCTGAATTTATATAATGTGCTAAATTATGAGGTTAGGACATACGGCTCTGATCATAAGGGCTCTGACCATAAGGTTGGGAGGAAGGTGGCTTCAAATTGATAAATATATTTCTTTGTAAGGTTTTGATGAATAATATAACAAAACATGTTACGTACGTCATTTTGATGCAAAATAAGACCGTTTCAACCTCCATTTCTTAAAGAACCATATTATTCTGTAGACTGGTGGTACGAGGCAGAATAAGAAATCAAACTTGTTGGTCACGGGAATCACAAAGTTACTCTTGTATATATACCACAATTACTTTTATTGTACATAACCAAAATTCTATTCACAACATGGCTAATAAGTTTGGAGTAGTACTACTCAATGGAAGAGGTAGAGAAATGTTTTGTATTATCAGTAACTTGTTCAATGAAGGAAGCTTGCAGCATTTCACACATTGCATAATTCGCAACTTGTCAGCATAACAGAACAACACACGAAAATGTCTGAAATTCATGCATTTGAACCTGGCATCATATTCAGGAGTACAAAACTTCTGTGAAAACACAGACAATATTCTACAAAATTCATGCATAGCTTACAAAACTTGTCCTAAAGCTGGTTCTTTGTTGCAACACTCTACATGGTGCCATCTGCAGGTGCATTTTGTGAAATGGGAATCACTTCTCCAGTCGAATCTGGTGGCACTACATTGAGGTCTGGAACTGGACCAAACAAGAGATGGTGCATACTCCCAGGTGCTGTGTTGTACCCCCTTGTTCTTCTTCTACCTCTTGTAGTGTCATCATGTTGAGCTGTTGCCCCAGATGAGCTTGCCTCTGCAGTTCTTTTCTGAGCTGTTCCCCTAGCAGCTCTTGGTCTGGATGTGGTGGTGCATGTGCTTGCAGCTCCCCTAACAGCTCTTGGTCTGGATGTGGTGGTGCTTGTGCTTGCAGCTCCCCTAGCAGCTCTTGGTCTGGATGTTCTTCCTCTTCCTCTAGTGCTGGCTGTAGTCAATCTACTTCTTGGAGGTGGGAGTGACTCTCTTGCGGCAGCAACAAATGCATATTCGTCTGGTAAAGGGATTTCTTGTCTTCTTACTTGTGCATGAGCCCGGTCCTGAATATAACAACAAGTAACAAATCAAATAAATCATACAGAACATATGAAACAAATACACTAAGTAATAAATCATACAGAACATAACAAACAAGTAATATAAAACATATACAAGAAGTAAAATAAAACAAGTAAAATAAAACATATACAAGAAGTAAAATAAAACAAGTAAATTAAAACATATACAAGAAGTAAAATAAAACAAGTAATATAAAACATATGCAGGTTACCTCTTGCCCCATCCTATAAACCATTGAGTTTCTTTGATGCATTGGATCCATTTGGGGCAGTGGGTTTTGTTGAGCTATGTGTTCCAGGATTGTTGGATCATCTTCATCTGCATCTTGTGGATTAATTTCTTCTGCCACAGGATTATCAACTTGCTGACTAAGCATGTACTTGTCATGTCCTTTCCTATTGTGATTTGCTTGTCCACAAACAGAGCAGTGCATTGTGAGTCCATGTCTGCTAAGGGTTGGAACACCATGCTTCAGCTTCTCTTCTGGAGCCTTTTTCCTGTTTTTCTTGGGCCTTCCCATTACCTTTGTGTACAGAGGAGGATGCACTACTACCCCATTCATCTTTTCCTAGAAACCTCTTCCTCTGAGTGGGTGCAAGTTGTGTGCATACACCTTTTTGTATGTTTCAATGCTGTAGCAGCTGTGTACTAGGCTCTCAAGGTCAATCCTGTCCTCATTGCAGCAAGCAAGAACATGGTGACATGGTATACCTGACAGCTGCCATCGCTTGCAGTCGCATGACTTGGTTTCCAAATTCACTACATAATCCCTCTCCATTTTTGAAGAACTAACTCTGTATTCTCCCTCACCGCCAGATAGGATCATGCAATTGGAACTCCAGTCCATAAACTTGTCTAGTTTCTTCTTGATTTTTGGACAAATTGTCCCTGTCCATTTCTCTGGCTCTTTTTGCTTGCTTACGATTCTTTGCATTATTTTGTAGAATATTGTCTCTAACATAGACAACATTGGCATCTCTCTAGCTTCTAAAATGTAACTGCAATCAACCACAGTAATTATTTAGACTAGTGAACTGAATTAAAATTGCACGGCTAAATTAGTAACAAGTACTAGTAGATAGTAAACACAACAAAGAACGTGTACCTGTTAAAAACCTCACAGTGATTATTTAGCAACATGTCACACTTGGGGAAATCACTGAAAAATGCCTTGACCCATGTATTGGGTCTAAGTTGTTCAACCGAATCAAATGCGGCAACACTGCCAGCTTGCAGTTTGTCTAGGCGATGTTGGTACTTCACCATGTTGGTTGACTTAGCAATGGCCCACATATCATTTTTCAAACCTTCACCCTTGTGGCCAGCCTTTTGAAAATTCTGATGCAAATGTCTAACACAGAATATGTGCTCTGCATCAGGGAAAACCTTTTGCACTGCATTTATCAGACCCTAAACAAAGAAATTATATGAAAATGTTACATCACAATGCAAGCAAACAAATCAATAGTGAAATGTTACATCACAAGGCAAGCAACATAAATTATTACCTTCTGTTTATGACTCATTATTGTCCATGGAGCTGTATTAGTGATGTTAAGATCATCTCTAAGGGTTGTCAAGAACCACTCCCAAGAGCTGGTGCATTCCCCTTCAACTAACCCCATGGCAATAGGGTATATGCAATCGTTCGGATCAATTCCAACAGCAGTTAGTAATTGTCCTTTGAATTTTGTTTTGACATGGCAACCATCAACACAAATAAATGGTCTACAGCCTTGTAAAAATCCCCTTTTGAAGGCATCATATGACCAGTACAATGTAGCTAGGTGTTCTTTAGGGACTGCATCTGTGTTGTCCTTAGATATGTTTGTCGACAGAAAGAACTTGGATCCGGGATTTGCCCTCCTCATCTCCTGACCATAGTCCCAAAGCAGAGAAAATTGGCTTGCCTCGTCTCCATGAATTTTCAGTAGTGCTTCCTTCCTTTCCCTGCCAAGTTTCCATCTGTTTGGGCACATATTATACTCTCTCTGAACTTTTGCTGCAAAACTCTTTAAATTCATATTCCTATTGTCTATGAATTCATTCATGAAGGCATCACACAAGAAGTTGGCTGTCAATGCCTTCACCTCATAGCTCCTTCGACAAGTGTGCTTCTCCACATATGTCTTCACTGTGAATGCATCGTTCCTGCTATCCTTCGATGCTTTGAAACACCAGGTACACCCAGGCTTGCACACTGCCTCTACTCTTTTCAGATCATTCCTTATTTTGTTCACTTTCACCCTATTCTGAATGTTGTAGCTCTGCAAAGCCTGCCTTACTTCTTTGACACTACTGAACACCATACCCAACTTGAATACAGGGTTTTTCATGTCAACTGCACCATTAAATTCTCTGAACCTGATGTGCAAATGGTCCTCCACTTCCTCTCTAAAATTGAGTTCACCATCATCAAGAGCAGCATCATCTTCTAAGTCCTGTACTTCTTCAGGTTCATTGTTATCTTTCACCTCCTTGTCCACATTGTCAAAGAAACAAATCATCGTCTCCATCTTCTGCATCATAGTCACTGTCAAACCACTCTGAATCTTCCGAGTCGTCTGAACCGTCTTCTGCACGAGCAAGATCCTCGAAGGTTTTTGAACCGGTTGCGCCAGGTGTGTCTTCACTTTCATGCATAACAACAGACACAAGTGGAGCACAAAAAGTTGTGTCTTCTGCATGTGCAACTTCTGGAACACCCGACATAATCACCTCAGGCCTCAGATTCTTCACCATATTTGTGTGATCAAGAAAAACAACCACTGTCTTATCTTCACCAACAGATTTCAGCATTTCTACTACATGTGCATCTGTCTCAATGCAAACAAGTCCCTCTTCTAATGATCTTTTGGCAGGCGGAAACCAGTAAACATGCATTCTCTCATCCCTCTCATAATCCATCTGCTTCAAGAGATCATTCATCCACAATATCGACCAAGTGTCAGTACAGCAATGGTCCCAATGTTCCACTGATGTAGAAACGTAGCTCAGCTCATCTCTTACACCACAAAAGAAACCATAATGATGCACTTCCATGGTGAATAAAGTCTCATCATTTCCTGCAATTTCATTCAGAAAAAAGCAAAATTGGTCACCGAATTGGAGAATTCCGAGGTAGATCAATGTCCCAAATCAATGGACAAACTACAATCTACTCCTGTTTTCCCGTGCTATACTCGCCAAATACTAACTAAATCCATCGATTTTGGGGAAGAACATAGGGAGAAATCATCGGCTCCAACCCCGCCCGTAAACCCTACCGTACCCAGCGACAAGGAAACAGGGGAGACAGGGAAGACGACGTACCGTACTCAGGCGGGTCGTCCAGGAACCCACGGAGGTGAGAGTCCGGCGACATGGCGCGACAAGTTCGACGGCGTCGTGCCCGTCGGCGAGCTCGAGGTGGGCGGCGAGATGATCGCCAGAGGAGAAAAAGGCAGGAAGAAAACCTGTCGAACTCGTCGAAGTGGAGGCGAGGTGTTTACTGCTTATGTTGCCTCCGCCACATGCAGGTTCGGTGGCTGGTTTCAGAATGCGAGGGACTTGCAGGGGGTAAACAGAAAAGGACACAGTCCAGCGTGTTGTTCCAGCGTGGCGTCCTCCCGCCACACGTCGTCCTCTGATTGGCTGTGGAGGTATTTGCACATGAGAGACAAGTTCGTGGGTAAGTGGACCACAATTCGAAAGAATGTGGAGGTGTTTGCACATGCTGGACAAGTTCGTGTAGGTGCAGTGTTATTAGCTCTTTGTTCACCCCACCAGAAACAGGTGAGGCTTTGGTGCAGAAAAAATAGCTGCAGTCTTTTCAAAGGCTCCACAGTTAGCTTTACTGGCCTGACAGCCGGGTTGGTGAAAGTGGCAGAGCTCCTGACATTGCATCCTGCCTTCGGCAGTTCTGATGTCGAGTCCCTGCCAGGCCTGTGCATAACCATGGCTGCCTCGTGCTCTCCATCTCGGCTTGAGTATCCCATTTCAAGCCACTTGTCTGCTACAATCTCCTCCTCGAGTGTTACTTTCGTTATTTCAGCAGTTTATTTTCCTGGGACTCGGTCGACTTGGTACTGTGTTACGAGGATGATAAGTAATTCGAATGATTAGATCAAAATTTCAACAGTTTTTGCTTATTGACTTCTTGTTATGCTTGTTCTTATTCTGTGGGTCATTCTTGGGAGATCAGACTGGTCGCTGGTCGGGTGCTTAGGTATTAATGCAGCGAGCCTCCAGCCGCACCCTGTCCCCATGCGGTCGGGCTATGCCTGGCCCTAGCAGGCTATCTCTATCTCTACTATATAATATAGCTACAGGTGATGGTTGGTACGTTTTTTAAATTTCCTATTTTACCCTTGCATCTTTATGATATTACAAAGTGTGCCACCCCCAAGTCATATGACCGCTTTGCTATTCTATTTCCAGGACTAGGTTCTTCCACCGGCAAAATCAATCCAATCACGGCTCGTCTCTACATAGGAAGAGCCGAGATGGAGTCGCGCTCTCCTCAAGACCTCAGCCATCGCGGTGGTACGGGAAGCTCGGTCGGCGACGCCTGTTGCGTCCGCGCATCTGGCCGGTCGATTTGGCATCGTTCCCAACTCGAGCTCGCCGGCGCCGCCAGCTCTCGTGCCCTGCCTCCTCCAGCTTTCCAACCACGCCCCTTCCCTTGCATCGAGCTCGTCGACTGATCCCAGCTCCCGTCCGGCACGCAGCCACTCAGAACCACCAGCCTCTTCATCGTCAGGGTAAAAAGCATTCGATTTCAGTTTTATTTCCAGAGGTAAATTTCCTCTGAAAATTTGGCGCCGCCGGCCCTAGCGGTCTTCTCCGGCGAAGCAACCACCGGAGAAGGCGGAGATCAACTCTCTCTGCATGAGTCGTCGCGACCCACCTCGCCGCCGTCGGTCTCACGCCTCCATCCCCACCTCCGTCCTCCGCTGCCAAACGCGCCTCCGCCCCTCGCCCTCTCTCCGCCGTCAGCGCCACCAGCCCTTTGCCTCCTCCACGCGCCCCAAGCATGTCAGCGTGCCCGCAGGCATCACCGCCTCCGTCCGCCGTGGAGAACAGAAGCGCCACCGCTGACTTACGAGTTGGGGAACGCAACTGTCACCGCCGTCAATCCCCGCCTACCCAATTTTCCCCGTCCACGGCGAGGGTCGCGCGGCGTGGAGGCGACCGCCAAAAATCCTGCCCCCAGTATCGAATCGCACCACCTACCCTCGTAGTACCTCATCCTGTACGCCTATGACAACTCCTTCGGCCCTCAGTGCATTCGTCACTGCCTGCGCGAGATCAATTTCAGCAATTGCGATAGCAAAAGGATTAAGTTCAGCATCCAACCTGCGTGTGTTGGGATATCTTTAGCAGGGAGAGAATGAGATGGAGATTAGCAATACTGTCGTTGTGGTGTGCAGCTGGCTAGATTCTAATGCATGTGTATTATGTCAGTCAATGATCTGAATTAGTTTCTCTTTGAGTGGATTGCAGGCTGAGAATGTTGTCCCGACTGTCCAGATCTTATCCATAGAAGTGCAACTCGAAGTCCACAATGCTGTTAAGGTGTCTGGCTTTCTCAGATGTTCCCCAACGTTGTCTCCAATTAAACTTAATTAAAACTCCAATTGCTGCATTTGTAATTTCACAACAGCTTGCAAATTTCAAGTCCTTGGTGAAGTGTCGATGTGGGTATGCTATGCTACTTGGATAAATAGTACTGTACATGTGTATATCTTCCAGTTATCAAGTGAATCCTTCTACATAAGTTGTGAAGGAAAAGTAGAAGGATTTGGTGATTTACTCGTCATGCTGAGTTGAGTTCAGGATAGTATATTTTGGCTCATACTGTGGTGCACCGTAGGGTATCTGATTCTTGATGAATTTAATCTTCGTGGCTTGAGTTGAACTTGCAGGAGAGAAAGGTTGAACCCTCACCAAAACAGGTTCTGGATATTATTTTGTTGTCCATGGAGTATTTATGTTAAGATGCTGCATTCTGATATGCTAGCTGTTACATCTTCTCATGGATTCCTTGTTTGATAAATAGGAAGATATCCAACGCAATTCAGATGAAGAAGCATCTGAAGGAGGCAAAAGAGGAGTAGTACTTCGTGTTCATAAAATTTATGCTTTCTTAATATTACCATCAGTTTGAGAATCTAAAGAATAAACATCATTTTATAGAATTCACATCCAGTGAGAACATCAACTCAACAAACTATTTCTTAATATTTTTTGTTGTTGTGGGTGTAGCTGTACATCAGGACATTCTATATTCGCACACAAAATTTTGTTAAGAAAATATTTATCGTGGTCTGTGTAAGAAGACAAATAAATGTTATGTTTAAATTAATTTTGGAGCAACTAAATTTGTCTTTTTATACACTTTTAAAATGTTATTAGGATTTAATTATCAAATGAAATATCTTCGGGGTTTGGTGCGGCGAGAAGTAAACTAGGCAGGGTGGCATGACATGTGCTAAATGGCCTGAAAATGTGTCACAATTGTTGTTGTAAGATATTTGCTTGTTTATAAGACTTTTTTTTCGTAGCAACGCACGGGCATTTTGCTAGTCATTGTATAATTTCTCTCTTCTAGCCCTTTGGCAAATTTTAATAACTAATAAATTTTCAGTAAATTTTCTGACTCATCTCCAAAAACCATCCTAAAATCCGTTTTTTGGGAGCGTAAACATAGCCGAAACGACTAAGCCATTTGAAATAAGTCATTTCTAATGTTTTATCAGAATCTAACAGTCTTTGAGAATGTTAAAAACACCAATGACATATTATGTGGACGCAGCACACCAGTTTTTAAAACTATTATCATCTTCACGCACAACACAATACAAGTTCCAAACACTACTCGGGAAGCCATTTGGGTTACACTATAAGCAGTGGCGGACCCAAGAATAATTCAAAGCTCGGGCAAACAGTGAATTTAAAGACTAAAAATACTATTTTTGATCAAGACTGTCACCAAATTCAAAGCCTGGGCAACCGGTCGTCAGTTTGAACAATAACAATGTTGTGGAATTGCGGGCTTCATAAGTTTGAAGTACCTAATTTCATATTTTATAACCCAAAATTGTATAAAGCATTTGTATGTGGTATCGGGATTAAAAAAGTTCAAAGTAATGAGTGGCATTGTTGTAAAATCAAAATCTTGAAAGAAAATGATGGTTACTTTCAAGATATGAGACCTTTGCAAATTTGCGATTCAAAATATCGAATGTTGCCAAGTGCATATATTTTAAACTTGAAAAAACAAAAAATAAAGGGCTGATCCAAGTACTAGAAAGTGCAGCCGCCCAATGGCCTTATTTTAATCATGATATTAAACACAACTTTAAAAATTAAGATAGACATCTTAATGGATGGCGGCCCATTGCCAACGACAATGCAATAAGCAAGCGATCCATTGCAATGGAGAACATGAGCGGTGATATCTGGTCTCCGTGCGTAGACCCCTACCTACTCCCATCAACAACTAGGATTCAAAATCTGTCAAAAAAAATGTTAGTCTACACTCTCAATACAAATTGTCTTCAATTAGATCGTTCTTAATTACCCATACAACAACTTGTGGTCGATTTTTTTTTGGGGGGTTTCACCGAATCTATACGGGGAGCGATTCTCTATGGAAACACTAGTACCAAACAAGACCTTAGAGAGATGTGTTGTGCGAATACCTTTGGTCCCTTGAATCTGTATTGAAAACATACATTAGAGTTTGAATAATTTTTTGGAAAGATGAGGATATATAAAACGAACCAAATACATTAGAACCAGACAGGCTTTGGGGAAAATGTGGATTATTGAGGTTTGACCGGGAGACTACCCGGCAATCTCAAAAGGTACACTAGTACCACGCAAGGTTTGGAGTTTTGTTTAAGTTTGAAACAACTTTTATAATCTCCTTTCCTCCTTCTAACCAACTAGGGATATTAGCGCGGCAATGCCGCGCCCGTTTGATAAATTTCAATTATATTTTTTAAAAAATTGTTGAAATATGAATATTAGTTGTACCTTGATTATAAATCAATGCCTAGCTCCTCCTAGGATTCACTCTTTTGTAATGGTTTGGTGTGCAGCAACATAAATAAAGAGGTAACCTGTATGGAAATGGGGAACAATATTAGCATGGCCAACAAAAAATGTGTGCAAGAACATATATACTATATACAAATAGAATCTAAGAAGAAACCAAAAATAGTTTCTTAACCACGAATACTACTGAAAATGCAACAACACATGATACCATGCAATGGGACAATCATAATTATATAATATTAGGACTATAATGGCAAGCACATAAAAGAAAAGGATCTTAAAATGAAATCATACTGTAAATTTGCTAACACTTTTTGCTGCCCTTGATGGGCAAGCAAGGGAACCTGAAAACTGGAATAGCAAAGCACTCCAGTAACTGACTCTGCCAGTGAGCTCCTCCAGTGACTGGTGCGACTGGTGGATCATATCCTGGCAGCGTCATCTTGTGGCCTATTGGTATCATCCATACATATAACAAAATTAATCTAAGTAATTGAAGAGGAATGGAAATAGCACTATTGGGCGAACTTTATTGTCCATGATCTGAATTCCATGACCATGCATGCAGGCTGTTTGCCAAGTCAAGGGGAGACATGTGGTATCTTCACTTTGGCTTCCAAGTAGAGAACCAGGCCATCTGCTACAGTAGATGGAAAGATAAGACACATAATTGTGTAACTCAAGAAGCAGTGTGCGGACGTATTAGCAAAATAAAGAGAGCATGAAAGGAAGTACAGAGGAGAATTTGTTGCAAGCCAGAAGAATACATCCCAACAGACGTGAAGTTGGTACGTTCAATTGGCCACAACACCTATCAGTACATCAACCAGGAAGAAGACCACAGCCTGAAATATTGCAGAGACATGATAAGCATGTTTTCAGTAAAATAAAACAGAGGATTGCAGCAACAGCAGAAGTAAAACTCCTCATTTAATCCTTTTTTGTGAACGGCACAGTAAATAGCACACTAACAAAAAATACTTTGGAGTTAGTGCTGGTGCTGCAAGCAACAGATGGTATTCCAGGTAAATGACAGGCAGGTGCTGCATTAGCAAGAGATAGTATTCCAGGTACTGTACACGACTTATAAGACTAAAGAGAGTACGTAGATGATCATGTTATACATATTATTTCTAGTGAATGGAGTCGATGGAGATCAAAAGTTTCATGCGAAATCTTTAGTTTATCTGTTTTGCTTCTTCTCATTCTCCTATATTTGGGATAGGCTGATCTGGTGGTACAGACGGCAGCTTGCTATTTGCTGCTGGAAGATGAGTGAAGCAAGATCAGTATACTGTGATAACAATGTGCAACTTATTTTGCCTGTAATTTACTCCAGTTGCTTACATTGAAAAGTTAAGTTCTTTTTTTGGGAGGGAATAGTTCCTTGGTTGCTTTCCTTTTTTTAGGAGTTGAATTAGTAGATGACATGAAGGCTGAAGAGGTCGGCGGACTGGCCGACAACCTTGTCGTACTCCAGACCTTCAACAGCCAGTCTGGCCATTGAGATCACAGCTAACCTGGTGACTGTTAGAGTATGCCCATGTACATGTAACACTTTGTATATGACCTGATTGGAATAGAGAGAGAAACTTGAGTTGGCATAATAACTTACATGGTATCAGAGCTACGGCTCCCTCCCGACCCCGCTCCCCGCCGCCGCCAGCTCCGGCTCACCGTCGTCTCGCCGCCGCCGCCGCTGCTCCGGCAAGTCGCCGGACGCCGGACGGTCGCCGCCTCCTTGCGCAGCTCTCCTCTTCTCCGCGGGTTGTCTTCGTCGGCCGCCTCTCCGACGTCTCTCCATCGCCTCCTCGCGCTTCGTGCTCCGTCGCCGCTCCCTCCGACCCGGCCGGCTCTCTGGCGCCGTTGCCGCACGGGCTTCGTCGCCGCTCCGTCGCCCTTCGTCACCGCATCTGACGCGGGTTGACTTATCCGGATTTTTCCGGGTCAGTTCCGGGTGAAGACCGGGTGAAGCAAGGCAAGTGTCCAGTAGCTATTTTGTTGTCCGGAAGGAAATCCGGATTTTTCCGGGTCTGATTCCGGATTTGTTTCCGGGTCTGATTCCGGATTTTTCCGGTACCAGTTCCGGATTTTTCCGGACCTGAAACCGGATTTTACTGCTGCAATGGCCAAGGATGGCTCCATTTTCTCTAGTGACATCAAGCTTGATGGCTCAAATTATAGAGAGTGGGCATTCTCGGTCAGAACTATGGTGAGAGCTGCTGGATTTGATGATCATTTGACTGATGATGCTCCGGCTGAAAGAGTTGATGAAGCCACGAGGAAGAAATGGAAAAATAATGATGCTAAAGTCATGGGTGCTTTAATTCTTAATGTTGCTCCTTCACTGCGGATGAGTCTTGAGCATCATTCAACTGCAAAAGAAATATGGAAGTATTTGGAGAACCGATATCTTCAGCCCAGTGGGGCACTTCGATACTCTTTGTTGCAGAACTTGCAAAGTCTTCAACAACATGATTTGTCCATAGAGGAATATTATGCAGCCTTCACCCGCATCAGTAGTCAGCTTATGTCGATGACTCCAAAAAGCCGTTCTGGGTGTGAGTGTTGTGTGGCCAAGGAAAATTATGAAGCTCAGTCTTTCATGTATCAGTTTGTGATGAGGCTTAGGCAGGATTTTGAGAATAACCGCACCCAACTTCTCGGTCGTCCTACGCCTCCCTCTCTGGATGAAGCTCTTGCTAGTTTAATTGCAGAGGAGACACGTCTTTCCTCCCTTGCCTCAGCTCCAATGACTCACACCAGTGTTCTTGCTGCTCCTCGGGGTCCTTTCAGAGGCTCTTCTTCAGGAAATCCTTTCAGAGGCTCTTCTTCAGGAAAATTTTGTTCTCACTGCAAAAGGATAGGGCACACAATTGATAGTTGCTTTGCTCTACACCCTGAGTTGTGGGCCGAGTATCAAAGAAAGTTCCCTGCTCAGCAACAGCAGCGTCACCCATCTAGCAGAAAGTCTTCAGCTGTTGCAATCAGCGAACCACAACAGTCACAGCAGCCAGCAAGGAGTGCCTCTGTGTCTGCTGCTTCTCAGTCTGCTTCTCGTGCCACTCAGCCGTGGGTGCTTGATTCGGGAGCCTCGTTTCATGTCACCTCAGATCGCTCCCAGCTCGTGCAATGTCAGCCACTCAAGGATGGCGCCTCTGTTCACACCGCTGATGGTACACCTTGTTCTGTTACTCATCAGGGTTCGCTTTGCACATCCAAGTTTTCTGTTCCAAATATTGCTCTTGTCCCGGATTTGTCAATGAATCTCATGTCAGTTGGTCAAATTACTGATATGGACTATTTTGTTGGTTTTGACAAAACATCTTGTTATGTGCAGGACCTTCAGAGCAAGAGGATCATTGGAACTGGCCATCGCCGTAGAGGATCCACCTCCCTCTACGAACTTGACACCCTTCATCTCTCTTCCGCTTCCGCATCGTCTGCTTCATCCACCTCAAGACCAAATTCGTCTTTTTCTTTTGCCAAGTGGCATCATCGCTTAGGTCATCTATGTGGTTCTCGTTTATCTGAACTTGTTGGACAAGGGGTTTTGGGTCGTGTTCCTGTGGATGCTGGTTTTCATTGTAAGGGTTGTAAGCTAGGTAAACAGATACAACTTCCGTATCCATCCAGCACCACTTGTTCTAGTCGTCCTTTTGATTTAGTGCACTCTGATGTATGGGGTCCCTCCCCTTTTGTCTCAAAGGGTGGTCACAAACATTATGTCATATTTGTTGATGATTACTCTCGATATACTTGGGTTTATTTTATGAAACATCGTTCCCAGTTAAATTCTATCTATCAAGCTTTTGCTCGCATGGTTCATACTCAGTTTTCAAGTGCTATTCGTGTTTTTCGCTCTGACTCAGGGGGGAGTACCTCTCTACATCTTTTCGTGAGTTTCTTTCTTCCGAGGGTACTCTTCCTCAGCTCTCATGTCCTGGTGCTCACGCTCAGAATGGTGTTGCCGAGCGTAAGCATCGTCATTTAATTGAGACAGCTCGAACTCTTCTGATTTCATCTTTTGTCCCCACTCATTTCTGGGGTGAAGCTATTTCCACGGCAGTGTATCTCATAAATATTCAGCCCTCCTCCCGTCTCCAAGGCAAGTCTCCTGGTGAGGTTTTATTTGGTTCTCCTCCCACTTATGGTCATCTTCGTGTTTTTGGTTGTACTTGTTATGTCCTATTAGCACCTCGCGAGCGGACCAAGTTGACTGCCCAGTCTGTTGAGTGTGTTTTTCTTGGGTATAGTCTTGAGCACAAGGGGTATCGCTGCTATGATCCTTCCGCTCGTCGCATTCGCTTCTCTCGGGACGTTACTTTCAATGAGAATCAACCATTTTTCCATTCCTCTTCCATTCACCATCATCCTCCACTTCCCTAGAGTCCACCTCTTTTCTCTCACTTCCACAGATATTTTCCTCGGATGAGTCAGTCTCTGATCAAGACACACCTTCTTCACCAGCCCCACCGTGTTTGGATCCTTTTCCTTTTCATTATAGTCGTCGTCCTGTAGTTTCATCTGAGACTCCGTCATCTATTCCTCTGTCTTCTCCTCCTCCGGCCAGTACCACTGAACCTTGCACTGATGAGTCCTCTCAGACAAACAGGTATGCCCTTCGTGATCGCTCCACTCTTGAGCTTCCAGACAGATATAGAAATGGCTTCTGTGCAGGGGCAGCTTGTGAGCCTAGTACTTATGAAGAGGCTGTCGTGCTACCCGAGTGGCAAATGGCTATGTCTGAGGAGCTTGCGGCTCTAGAGGGTACACATACATGGGACATGGTACCATTACCTCCCAGATCAGTTCCTATCACTTGTAAGTGGGTATATAAAATCAAAACCAGGTCAGATGGTTCAGTGGAGCGTCATAAGGCTCGACTCGTTGCAAGAGGTTTTCAGCAGACTCATGGGAGAGATTATGATGAGACTTTTGCTCCAGTTGCTCACATGACCTCTGTTCGTACTCTTATTGCTGTGGCTGCAACTCGATCATGGAAAATCTCACAAATGGATGTGAAGAATGCTTTCCTTCATGGTGATCTACATGAGGAAGTTTTTATGCAGCCACCTCCGGGTGTTGAGGCCCCAGCTGGTCATGTTTGTCGCCTTCGCAAGGCACTTTATGGGCTTAAACAAGCCCCGCGTGCATGGTTTGAGAGATTCAGTTCTGTAGTTCGGCTGCTGGTTTCTCTTCGAGTGATCATGACCCTGCACTTTTCGTTCATACTTCTGGCAGTGGTCGTACATTGCTTCTGCTCTATGTGGATGATATGCTAATAACTGGAGATGATCAGAAGTACATTGCTTTTGTTAAAAGAAAGCTAAGTGAACAATTCAAGATGTCAGATCTAGGGTCTCTCAGTTACTTTCTGGGAATTGAAGTTGATTGCACGGATGACGGTTACTATATTTCTCAGTCTCGCTATACTCAGGATTTGGTAGCGCGCTCGGGTCTTACTGATACTCGTATTGCTACTACTCCAATGGAACTCCAGTTACAGTTGCGTTCTACTGATGGCATTCCTCTTGAGGATCCATCCGCTATCGACACCTTGTTGGCAGCCTTGTATACCTCACCGTGACAAGACCTGATATTGCCCATGCAGTTCACATCCTAAGTCAGTTTGTTAGTGCTCCTACCTCAGTTCATTACAGCCATTGCTTCGTGTTCTTCGATATTTGAGGGGAACATCATATCGCCGGTTATTCTATGCCCGCACAAATCAGCTCCAGCTTCATGCTTACTCTGATTCTACTTGGGCGAGTGATCCTGCTGATCGTTGCTCTGTCACTGGCTATTGTCTTTTTCTCGGCACCTCTCTTATTGCATGGAAGTCTAAGAAACAGACTGCAGTGTCACGCTCTAGTGCTGAAGCCGAACTAAGAGCACTAGCTACTACTACTTCAGAAATTGTCTGGCTTCGTTGGTTATTGGCTGATCTTGGTGTCTCATGTGATGCACCCACAACCATTCTTTGTGACAGCACTGCTGCTATCCAGATTGCAAATGATCCAGTCAAGCATGAGTTAACCAAGCATATTGGTGTGGATGCTTTCTTCACGCGCTTTCATTGTCAACAATCAACAATTCATCTCAAATATGTTCCTTCAGAGCTTCAACTTGCAGATTTCTTCACAAAGGCTCAAACAAGAGAACAACATAAACTTCATGTTCTCAAACTCAATGTCGATGATCCACCTTGAGTTTGAAGGGGGGTGTTAGAGTATGCCCTTGTACATGTAACACTTTGTATATGACCTGATTGGAATAGAGAGAGAAACTTGAGTTGGCATAATAACTTACAGTGACATCTTGTACATGTCAGTCAGTACCTTATGTTATCAATGTTTTTTAAGAAACACAGTAGCAGTGTAATAATCAGGTTAATTTGCAGTCCACGGTCTGATGCAGCAACTGAACCGAATGCAGAATAAACAGGAGTGTGCAAGAAAAGTGAACATGATTGGAGAGGCCAAAACACAACTTGTCCAACCCCTTCTGATCAAACTGGCCACTGTATATGAACTTTCCTAACTGTTCATCGACCAAATTAACATGTTCCTTCCCGATGTGCAGATAATACCCCAGAATTGGTAGGCCGGTTAAATAGGCAACTAATTCACAGATAGAGCTTTACAGTCACTAAGTTCTTTGCTGCAGGTACAGTGATACTCCCTTGTTGCATATGAAAATAACGCATCGGTTAAATAGGCAACTAATTCACAGACAGAGCTTTACAGTCACTAAGTTCTTAGCTGCAGGTACAGTGATACACTCTTGTTGCATATGAAAATAACGCACATACCCAGAAAATGTGTGGCTTTGTGCCTAGCAATCATCTCTTGGTAGTCAGGAAAGACGGAAGAAAAAGAACCAATTGCGACCTGAAGAAGGCTGTAATGATGGATAGAATATTAGATGTTAGAGAAAAATATCTCTCTCTGAACATAAATTAAACATAATATTATAAAGATTAAAAGAAGATAGACATTGTGCTACTATAAATTAGATGACCTAACAATGTCATGTGATTTTTAGTAAAAAAGAGAAGAAAATATTACTGTCTTTTGATTCAAAGTAGTTTTGTAGGACTTTCTAAGTATACATATCCTTAGTTTCTTTTCCTATGGAGATCATTTAATTTTTTTCTAATGATTTATTTGTACTCTATTTAGAGAAAAAACATCCAGCCAAACGTCTTGTTACGATTTCCTTTGCTTTCCCTATGAGGTCATACACTGATGATTTTTCTCCAATCCTACTCTATCATGTCGGCACACATTGCCAGACCCTTCAAATTTTGTTACTTGGTGTAGACAATCCATGAGAGACAATGGTTAAACCGACACTGTAACCCTTTATCTTTCATGCATGTTAAAGGAATGAAACAAATAGTCCTCTCCCCTAAAAAAAAATTCTCATAGAAACCATCGTTCACACAAATAAAAGAATCTAGAATGGATGAAGCTAAGGAAAACATATTGTCTAACTGTGATCATGCGGCAATAACTAAACACCAAATTATCTTATCAAGGCAAAAAGAGACATTATTCTATTTTGTACTCTGAATGCCTCTAACATGTTACACTGCGGGTTGGCATCTTCTAGCCGAGCAGGTATGGACGGCGCCGATGTCCATGGGGCGTCTGCTTCTTTGATTTCTCAGCACATGAGTGAGTTGCTAATAGAGCATCAAAATTTCAAAATGGTGTGATCTGGGTATCTCAGGAAAACCCAGTGAAATTAAGAGATCAGCAACACTAATTCTGTGATGGTCGCATGTGCTTGAAATAGATGTGTCATCTCATCGTTGTAATATCTGTCAGAATATGACCCTGCCCCCATACATACTTCTTTGACCCGTCGTTCTGCTCAGGGGCTGCCATATGGAGCAACATAATCAACAACGATAATGCAATCACCACTGACAGCTTGTACCACCTATGGAGAGACTAAAACAAAGAAAATTTGGTACAGTAAAATGGATCATATGAGAACGGCAACCGGCTTTTCTAATCAATTCCGGTCATAGATTAGCTCTCAGTTAGTCACTGTAGGCTTTAATCCAGTCCAAATTCACAGCTGTTCTTTTTTTTTGCTGAAGTTGACACACAAAACTTATCGAGCCCATCAATTCAGTACTCATCCAAAGGCGAGATTCAGTGCAAAGGGAGGAGGAAGCAGATGCTCTGACCTGTGGCGACGACGTGGAGATGGAGAACGACGTCGTGGCCTCCCTGCTCCTGCCGCTCGCTGCGGCCGACCTGCGCCATCGCGTCTCCGACTACCCGTCGCGGCCGCTCGCCCTGGCTGCCCGTGCACCGTGGCGTCCCGCATCTGCGTGTGATGCGTCGCGGGCAGCAACAGCAGCGGCTGGGGCGGGACGGAGGCGGGGGCGGGCTGGAGGTGGGGGGGAGACGGGGGCGGCGCGTTGGGCGGGCTGGAGGTGGGGGGAGACGGTGGCGGCGCGCTCTGGAGAAGAGCCTAGGGTTGGCGGCGGAGGATCGCCAGAGCTCGGGAGAGAGAGAAGTGGGTGGGGAAGAGAGAGATGTGGGGGCGTTTTTGCTGAAAAGTCCATGTGGTTTGTTGGAATAACAAAGAAGTCCTTCGCAGTGTTGAAATCTGGACTGCGGGGCAATTTTTCGCGTTGTGAGTTTGTTTCTGCAAAAACCGTGCGGAGCGACGTGGCGAGATGCGATTGGTAGAAACCCCCTGCTACAGTAGTACTGTAGCTCTACATGTTTCGCGGGGGTTGGGTGCGATCTGGACCGTCCGACGGCGCGATCGGATGGCTACGAATCAAAAGGCGACGTGGACGTCGAAACGGAGGCTGAATCCATCCAACTTTTATATATAGTAGGGATGAGTGTATTACTGAGAAAAATAAAGAATATTTCTATCGTTAGCACGCTGGCGCGCAAGAGAGCGGATCCATCGTCCATGCCTTGAGATAGCTAGCTACACTATCACGGTCACGAGTCACGACGTTCCTTGTTGTAACTTTATTTCCTCAAGGCCATTTTTGTAAGTTGTGTGGTTATCTGGAGACTTCGTGATCCATCTGAGACAGCGCAGAAGAAAAAAATCCGCATCACACTCGACTACTCGAGTATTGCACAGTAATTTTTTTTTTTTTTTTGCACGAATATTGCACAGTAAGTTTGATTCCTTGTAAACCAAGAAAAAACGTAGCGTGTGTGCCAGGCACCTGGTCGGCGTCGTTTAGCGGAAGCGCCGGTGGTTTCGTGGGTTGATCTCAGGCCCGGAGTCACTGGGCCAACGAAAACCGGCCCAAGCAGTTGGGATTGGGATTAAAATACGGAGTACGATCCGGTTGCAAACAGAACTTGTATCCGAGTTGTTCACTCGCCCAGTTGCAAACTCGAGAGAGATTCGACCAGTCTTTATTTAAGCATCAGGAGCGCCGTACTTATACCACTATAATAACAGCAAAAGGAGATCTACTAGCTAGTAGCTCCTTCTCCCATAGAGAACGTTTACTACTTCAAGTTCATCCTCGTTTCGTAAACATGGACGCAAATACTACTTCAAGTAGCAGGTACGTTCGCAAATTCCAGGTTATTGATTTGTGGTTTAGTTTCCTGCCGAGCTTGTATCTCTAGTATTCTTGGTTTCCCTAAAATGGCATATAACCCTTTTCGGCATGCTTGTTATGTTACTCAAAGTAATAGTGTCTTCTTTTCTTACTCTAGTACTAGTTCTAGACTAGCCTGTAGCTTCTTCTTTTCCGAGAAGTTGGTTTGGCACATATCCGGGGGGTAATTTTGGGATGCAATGTCTCATATCCAGGACCAAACCACAACAGAAACCGAAGAATCCCATGAAGAAGTTTTTATTTCTTTTGAAATACAAGGTCGGGTATCAAGTCTCTAGTAAACACAAGGCTACTGGACCAAAGAAGATATTGACGCTATGCATTCACGACGAGTATGGCACCAGTCTAATTCCTCGAAAAAAGTATGCCACCAGTGCATTGGCTAAACCTACGGTTATACTAAAATCAACTGCACTACGGCGGGAAGTAAAGCTTCGTATGGAGAGGCGGAAGCTTCTATGGATCTATGAAGACGTCCTGCCAAACATACGGACATGCGAAGCTTTCAAGAAAAATGCCGAGATCATGGCACAGTTGCATCTTACTATGGACAATGCAATAGAGAAGTACACCGTCCGACGCCTACAAACCGGGTTGTTCTATGTGATCCCGGATATGCATGATTTTACGTTTACGGTTCGCAGTCATCTCTATGGCGATAGTGAATTCTTGAGAGATCTGTGGAAAAAAAAGAGTCTTGAGCGCAAGATGAGACACACTAATCAGAAGATATGCACAAGTTCTGAAAGAGTTGAGCAATCTGATATATCTGATAGAAGCCTTCCTTCCACTCTCGCCGCAACAGTGAAATTATGTGGCATGAGGCACACATTTGGCTTGCTACTTGTAATGGTCTTAGCTTCGGCGATAGTATACCTGTAAATAACCGTTTATTTGGGTTGTCGTGGTACTACTATACTAGTACTTTTTTTCTTCCCAAAGCTATAACCTTGTACTCTTATTTTCCCTAAAGTAACACTAATGTTTTTTCTTGACATGTATACCACATATATAATGGTAGTATTAGTTGTCGCCTTTTCCTTATTTTTCTATTTTACTCAAAGTACTAGTTCTAGCTAGTTTGCATACATGTAAGGGATTAATTTTAGAATGCTATGTACCCAGGATCGAACATCAACCAAAGAAGAATCCTATGAAGAAACTGTTGTTTCTTTCCAAAAAAAAGATTGGGTATCAACTTTCCGATAAGCACAAGGCCATTGGTCCAAGGAAGGTATTCAGGTTATGCATCCATGACGAGTATGGCACGAAGGCATTGGCTAAACCTGCAGTTATACTGAAATCAACTTCACTACTGCGGGAGATAAAGCTTCGTACACAGAGGCGAAAGCTTCTATGGCTGTATCGCGTGCACAACATCCGTACATGGGAAGCTTTCAAAGAAAATGCGAAGACCATGGCGCAGCTGCATCTTACAATGGACAATGCAATAGACAAGTACGCCTACCAACGCATGCAAACCGGAGTGTTTCATGTGATCGTGGATACGCATGATTTTACCCATACGGTTCGCAGTCATTTGTATGGCGACAATAAATTCTTGAAAGATCTGTGGAGAAAGAAGAGACTGGAGCGTAAGAGGAGACAAACTAACCAGAAGGTATGCGTCAGTTCTGAAAGAGTTGATCAATCTGATCTATCTGGTAGCAGCCTTCCCTCCACTATCGCCGCGACGTTCAAATTGTGGGGTATGAGGCACACATTTGGTTTGCTACTTGTTATTGTCTTAGCTTCGGCGATAGTATACCTATAAATAATTGTTTATTTGGGTTTACGTTGCTACTACTTTGTCTTTTTATGGTTGAATGCACTTTCTTTCTTATGAATTAAGAAATAATCATACACCGGAGTTTACACCCATACAAGGAGTCACACCACATATTTCTGACAGATTAACTACATATGACGTACGCTACAAGACGATGACACCATCAGTAGGTTTCGATGTTAACAAAATGTGGGAACAACCTTGCTGTTGTTATTATATATTGTGATATTACAGGTTTAGCATACGCGTAGACTAACACATGATAGTCTCTTATGCAAATACGTATTTCAAAATGGGGAAGTCCCCAACCACGTTTAAATTGAGAAATATATTAAGAAATGTAAAATCCTAGTACTAGAAAGTGCAATCGCCGAAGTGCCTGATTTCAATCATGTATTCATGATATTTATCGTGGTTGGAATGAAGAGGGGATAGCATGGCCGTAGGAGCATGTCCTGCTGCAATGTAGATGGTGTTATCTAATTGTTCAACAACCATGCATGTCGAAAAGGATATTTAGAAATAAAAAACTTAGCAAAATCAACTAGGATATTAACTGGTGTCTCAATTGGGCATGTAGTCAATTACCACAAATTCAAAGAAATGTATTTAGTTTGGTGATAAATTGGTCCGAATGGTTTGTTAGCAGGATCTATCACGCAACATCAGTTTTCAATTATTTCAAAGACTATTACACACAACTTTAGGACAAACATTTAACGGAACAAAAATAAATCCAAGAAACCAAAAATGTTACACACTTGAGTAAAAAAATACAAATAAAACTCGAATGCAACATTTGCTCCTTCATTCATACGAGTATTTTCAAATCAAGTGAATCATGCGTGCATGCATGCATGCATGTGGTGCGACTAGTTGTGCAAAAGGCCAGCTGTCTGCCAACCGAATTCTGCAAAGGCCTTGCATGTCGTCAGGATATTTGTCAGGAACTCAGGATTGCGGCAGGGCAAAAGGCTTTTCTCAGGATCTTGTCCGCCATCGTGGGATGGAGATTGGCATGCTGCCCCCGCACGCAGCTCAAAGCAACTACGTTGCACCTCCTGCCTCCGCCGTCAGTCGTCAGCCGCCGGCCGCCGGTCATTGGTTTTTCCCTGGATCGAGTCCTGGCCTCCGCCGGCGCCGAGCCCTTCACCATATTGGAGAGAGAGGCAACAAAATAACATCATGAGATTAGCGGCCATCATCGACATCAAGTGCCCGTTGATAAAGGAAGGGGAAAGATCAACGAAAAATGCTTATGAACGTGTGTCGCTCGAAGCGCACGATGACCAGGTATTCTCCCTCCCCCCCACTCCTCCTCCTCTCCCTCTCCTACATTAACGGTGGCCAGCCGAGCCGGAATCGTGTTGCCATGAAGATAAAGATAAAGAGTTTTCAACATTATTAGAAGATGGATAGTAAACATTTTGGCAACAGATCGTGTTGCCATGAAGATGATGGTTTACGGAAAGGATCCCCGAGTACCTTCGTGCTCGCAAGAACCAACTAGTACTGATCTAGGAGCATGGAGCGGAAACAAAAGGTTCTTATTTCTGTCTCTTGTCGTCTTGAACAGAACTGGCAGGTTCTGCCATTTGATTCCCCGGGAGTGCTGGTGTCAGCCAGGTCCCTACTCCGATCCGTAACCGTTCCGGAACCACCACCAACCTGCGTGCAAAAGGAATGCAAAATATATAATATTGTAGCTTACAAGAAAATGACAAATCTGACAAAAATAAAAAACGTGAACTTTTCGCCGCACCCAAATCTACACCTTTGTCATTTTTTTCCTTAGCCTACAGTATAAAATATGTCATATTGATATTTTACACACTTCATAGTTCGTCATTATCTAAATTTAGGATTGGTCTAGAGTTTTTCAAATAAGTGGCTCCGTGGAGAGCGAGCTCCAAAATGATGCACCCGAGAAACAACTGCTTCCCGCTTCCCGCGTAATCTTGATTGCTTCCATGCAATGAGAGATTAAAACCCCTATTTGCAACCAAAGTGATTGAGTTAGAAGTAAAAAATCATTGCTTCATAGTTTCTGCTTCTGTCGATAGGATATCCGAACATGATGCACATTAGTATTTCTATCAGTGATAATTTTCGTAGTTGTCTCAAATCACCACTTCCGTCGTCCATCGAGCCTCTTAGAAGATCTTTATCGAATGAGGCGTCGCGTTCACCTTAGCATATGTAGTCTGCATTGGTTTTCTCCGGCTCGTTTCAGTATAGCATTTCGTTCGATGAGTTACTTTGTTAAAAGTACCTACAAACTTGGTTTGAGCTCTCGATGCAAGACGTAGACTTTTTTTTTGGACAAAATAATGCAAGACGAAAAATAAACGTGGTCGGAGCTCTCACCGCCGCCACACGCCGGCCCACCTGTGCGTGAGAAGGCACCACCAAATCGAGTGAGCAGAAGGCAGGCCCGTCGAATGACCACAGGAAATCCTTTTCCAGTGCATAGCCTAGCCCAACACACATTTTCCTTCATGCCAAACTGAAAGCCCATGTCGAGGTCCCCATTGCCCACGTCCCAAGCAAATATTCCTGGGCCCACGACAGGCTATAGCCCACGAGCGGTGTCATTTCCGATCAGGCGAGACCTTGTGGGCATCGATCGGTCTGATTCGATGATTCCCAATTCCCTGTCGGGTCAGCTGGTAAAAAAAGTGATCAATCTCGTCGACCGACCTGTGTTTACCTACCTGCGATGCATACTGCCGCCACATGCCAACTCGACGACAAGAAGACTTTGCCGGCGTACTGCCGCCAGGACGTCGTCTCGCCGAGAAGAACGGAGAACGCCACGGCCGGGCCACGACCACACGCTCGCCGCCAGGCGCCCGTTCGTCAAGTGTGTGTTCAGCCGATGGTGTGCACCACTTTCTCCGGTTAACTTATCTTGACATGTCTGAAGTTTATTTCGTGTAGTGTTAGAATCTCATCCAAGTATTAATATTTGTTTCATCTGATTTAAACATATTTCCGAATGTCAAAAGATTCGGCCAAAAAAACATTGCGTGAGCACATAGAATGTCGAGATGTATGCATAATTGTTCCCATTATTTTGACATTTAAAAAATGATTTCTACGGTGGCAGGAACATATGCTCCCATGTGCAAACTGAATTTCCCTTCTTTTTCACATGAAAATTGCTAATTTATAGCATAAAAATATTTTAGTGTTGGGAGAATAATGTTCACTTCTTATAGAGATGATTTTATAGCTGTATTTTTTTTAAATCCATTAGATCCTGGTTTAGTTTGCCTCTCGGGACTAGATGATCCTATTTTAGGAACACACTTTTCAAAATATGAAAGAAATCCATAGAAAACACGGTGTATGTACGTATGTTTTATGTTTGAACACAAAGCTTCGTCAAATAAAACACATTTTTACTGTCTACGTAATAAAAAAATGTGAAAACTTATTTTGGAGGACCAAATTGGTCGTTTTTACACAGAGCTCAAATAGTTTCTCTTTTCACGAAACTTTGTGTGCAAACATAATATGTCCAGATGTACATCCAATATATTTCAGGATTATTTAACATTTTGAAATGCATTTTCCATAAACCAAAACATCGTGTCTAACACACCCAAGCCAACGTGGGAAACTTTGGTTGAACTCCTTTTTTATGTCAAACCCGAATACTTAAGTAGCATATACAATAGTTAGAAAAAACCAAAACCGTCCATGCAGACAAATAAATTATTGAAAAGAAAAAAAAAATCAAAACCCGGTGCACCATTTCAGCAATATAGGTGATCTAAAAAAAATGGTGTACAAATTTTGAAAGTGGATTTATTTTTTAACCATGCAGGAACACTATATGTATTAATATAGATACCACAAAGTGGCTGAAGTCTTACAGATTAGGCGTTGCACTAAGCAACAAACAAACAAACAAATAAAGAAAAAATGGCCTAACACGACCAGAACAACCATTGAGCATGTAGGCATTGCCATGCATCCGCCTGAACCCTGTGAGCCCTACGCCCCTGGAGAATGAACTTCCCTGCTCTGACTAGAGCCCATTGTTTCGCATAAACAATAAAATGAATGGTATATCAAAAGATACACGCATAAATAAAGGGAATGGTATGTTCATGCTTCTTGGATATTTGATTGTAATTTACATCAGGTCATTCTTCTGGTGATAGTTCAAACTGCTAGCATTGTTTGGTACATGCCACAGTTTTTTGGTATTTTTTTAATTGTTAAAGCTGTTATAATTGTGAACTACGAATATATGCCTATATTAGCATTTGTATGCAATTCCCTTTAACTGCCTTTGTTTCAATTTAAGGCACTTTTCATTGTCTACAATTAAATCTATATTTTAACGCACTTTTTAAATGGCCGCTAATTTCAAATGAAGGCTGATTTTGAAGTGCCAGTAAAAGTATTTATAGGCAGTATTTAAATTGCCAGCACATGTATTTGGAAACAGTTTTTGAAGAGCCAGTACAAGTATTTGAAGGAAGTATTTGAAGTGTGAGTACATGTATTTGGAGGCAGTTTTTGAAGTGTCAGTGCATATATTTGCAGGCAGTATCTGAAAACTGCCGCTAAATACATTTGCCAACATGTGTAAATCTAACAACTCTTTTTCTGCCTCCAGAAACATTTACCGGCACTTTCGGAAGAATTGGAGGCAGTTTCCAGTGCTTCTGAACTTGGGACCTGACGTAGTATTTCCTCTGACCTTATTGAGGTGCACAAAGTCAAAGGCCACCACGAGGTGCCCCTTCATCGTCTTGACCAGGAACCTCTCCACCAGCACCGAGCGTCCGTCCCCCTTCCCGGCCTCCTCCTCCCCGTCGATTCAACCGCCGTTGTACACTTCCCACAACATCCTATCCCAAACGTTCGCGCACACCGCCACTGAGCACGCGCCCGCCACCCTGAAACCCACGAAGCCGTTGGCGTTGCGCTCCTGCTCAGCGCCCCTCGATACATTTCGGCCTAGGCCTCCCCCGCCGAGGACGAGGAGCATCCTCGTGCTGTGCATCCTTGATCCTTCGTGACCGGCTCCCAGCGCTGCTCCAGGGTCACCTCGTAGAACAGGCCATACTCGTCTATCTGGCTCGACAGGGACCACCACTCCTCGTGAATGAGATAGAACGGGCAGTACCATTTCCCGACAACCGTGGACATGGCCGTCGGGAGGCTCGTGTCGGCGAGCTGGCGCGACCGAAGAGCTGCGTTGATGCCCAGCGCGTCGCCGAGGTCCAAGTGGTTCTTGGTCTTGGAGGCGCACACGTGCCAGTACTTGTTGCGGTACAGCAAGGGCAGGAAGCCGTCGGCGGCCACGGCCTTGGCCGTGAACTGCCCGCGCTCGTGCTGGACGACCTCGATCTGCTGGTACACCGTACACGTCAGCCGGGTAAAACCCATGCGGCTTCACGTCCTCCTCGCTGTCGCTGGAGCACGTAAGGATGTAACCCCTGCGCTCGCCCGTGCCGACCACGGCGTAGTAGCGGTTGGAGGCGATGGGCTGGTCAGGGACGGGCACGAAGTAGACGGAGTCGGTGTAGCCGCTGCTGCTCTGCCCGTGGTGCTCCTTCTCCGTGTAGTGGAGCGTGAGCATGCGGTCCTGCGGGAACGGGAGGTCGCACACGCGCGTCCCGCCATACTGGTCCCAGCAGCACGTCTCGCCGTCGTCCCCGTCCTCCTCGCCCTGCACGACGATGTAGCCTGAGTTCCGGCCCTCGGGCGGCGGCCGGGCAGCTGCCTCCGGTTGGCTCTTGAAGAGGGACAGCGGCTTGGTCGTGTACATGACAGACAGACTTGATTTCTGATTCTGACTCCTTCTGTCTATGTCTTTCAGGTTTACTACTCTTGCGCGTTGTTGACGATGAACAGCTGATCCTGTATATATAGAGTGTATACTACGGTGCCAGTATTATATGGAGAAGAAAATGTTTCGGATCTTATCTTGTGATTAGTAAATTTCGGACAACGAAGAAAAAGGCGCGAGTTGTCCAGTTGACCAAGAAACTAAACGCGTCTTTGGTGCGATAAGTCGCAGCTAGCTGATGCACATAACGTACGGTACCGCTTCTTTTTTTTTAAGGATAACGCAGGTGTTCTACCAAATCAATTAAGAAGATAGAAGGTAGTTCAGTTATACGCTAGAAAGGATCTAGCGAAACACAGAGAGAAAACAACAACAACAACAAACAACAACAACAATAATGACAGCGAAGGCTGCCAACCTCTCGCGAGAATGCGCCTCTACAGGCGGCTCCAACTCCAGATCTTCTTCTCTTATTATTATCGTTTTTATCACTTGCAGCTTGCAAGAATTGCTACTCCTACACACCTCCATCTTGTTCTTGTCTCAGCGCATCATGCATATGCAAGTCCTTAGATTATTTACCAAGTTTAGTTTCGTGAAACGTCCAGGAAAAGATAGGCGAGTTTTTTAAGATAAGCTTGGTTCCAAGGAATTACCTTCATCTTGACCACTGGAACGTCTCAGTAGTTTCTTGTTGTGCGTATTGACAGATGAAGAACACCGGCTTAGCATGGAGGAAATGAGGGTGGAGAGGGCAGGACGTTTATTTTTTGAAACGACCAATCTTAGTTGGTTTATATTGATAGAAGCAGAGGGAATACAATTACAAGGTCACTAAGCCATGTATTGACATGCTAAGGTACCCGAAAGTGAAAAACTTTTTAAAGAAAAGACAAACAGTGTAGAGAAAACATTCATGGAGGTTCGAAAAAAACCTTTTCACTTAGCCATGGGCAGGACGTTTATGAACAACTCTCAAATAACAATAGCTCATTTACCAACATCCTTGGCGCCTGTATGCTCATAATTTCCGGGTACATCGTACATATGAGTTTTATGTTTCTGAGAACTCTTCACCATACTGTCAAAGTCCGGCTTTTCAATTGTTTGGTCGTTGCGTACATGTGGTCAGTGTGGTCATCGCTCCCCGACGGCGTAGCGAAAAAATGCGAGCGTTCGGCTTGAGACACCGCTGGCTCGATCTACATCTCCATGTTGCTGAGGTTTGTGTGGCACACTGGTTCTGTTGCTTGGGCTCCCTGGGAGCTCAGCAGGGTGCCCATGTTCCAGGCGAAAGCCTCGCACTAGCCTCGAGCTGGTGCCGACGATGACGGCGCTTTCGTGTGTTTCCCTCCTTCCTGAAGGCATCGTCGGGGGAACCCAGCCCCTCCCACACCATGAAGGCCAAGGTATATCCTCGGATGAAAACCCAAACTCCATTGCAGTGGGCGGTGACAGCGACCACATCGTTTTTCTTCTTGGAGACACTGTTTTGAGGTCCTTTGTGTCTTGTGGGAGTCTTAGTTGTTGTGTGGCATAGCTTCACCGGCAAGGTCAGAGGATGTCGTGGCGGCACCGGATCATGGATGTGCGCCGATGCGGCGGCCTCGAAAAGCAATGCGTCCATGGCCCTATGAGGCATGGTTTGTGGTTGTGCTCGCAGGGGTGACGATATTGTGCCACGAAGGTGGCGACTCGTCGCCCCGAAGTTTTTTATGTTCGCCTCTAGGCGTAATTTCGCCAAGGGTGACATCATGTAAGTTTCCCTCTGCTTATCAATGGAAAGCCAGCATTTGCTGGATCTTTCAGAAAAATAATGTTTTATATGATTGAGTACTTTAAGTGCTGCCCCTATATTTCTCTTTTTCTGATTAAAAGTTAGGCCTATAGCGCTTCATGTACTTTTCTCGCTTCTGTATGTAATACATAGTTTTTTATTACTTGATCTATCTCACTTCTGCAATGTCTTCATATCTATGATTGCTAATAGCCCTGTATTCTTGCAGTCTATCCTCATTCAATTGAAATGCAGTATGGTCAGAGCTTATATATCAGAGCTTATACATAGTTATATGCTTCCCTACTGTGTAGTTGCTGATCTGTTTTCTACACCTCGGACCAAGGATCTTAATTTCCTTTCATGCATCGTACGTCTCTCTTTCTCTCTTTGTTTGCATGCTTAGGTGTTAACCAAGTATGTTGACACTGTCGTCTGAAACATCTGATCTTTCTTACGAGCTCCTTTCATGTTGGTGACTTTTACGGTACCTTTTACTGCTCGTGAGAGAAGTAGTATGATTTCATTACACGGCTCAGATTAATCTGCGGAGATTAGGCCCAGCAGGCCCAAAAGCCGTTAAGTATCAGGAAAAAAAAGTTAAGTCCAGAGCAGCCGTCTCCATGTCACACGCGACGCGAGTACGCGACATCAAATCGAGACCTGTCGTTCCAACGCCGCCGCCTCCAGACGACGACGGCGCCGCCTCCACCTGAAACGCTGCCACCGCCTCCAGATCACACACGCCCGAGCACGCCACCGCTGCGTCCACCTGAACGCGGCCACCACCTCCAGCTCACACACCGCCTCGGCTGGACTTCGCCGCAGCCCGAGCACGCCGCCGCCACCTACACCCCGCCGCCGTCTCGACCTCGGACGCGGACACCGCCTCGACTCGTCTCCCAGACCAGCAAGACAACTCGTTCCTGCTGCATAACGCCGGCCCATCTCCGCCTGGCGCCCTGAGGCACGAGGCATTGATATCCTCTATCATAAAGTGTTGAACATTCAGTTATCTAATAGCGACGAGTATGAATAATCATTGCGCAAGAGAAATATAGTTTGCACCGATAGTCTACAGATATGTTCCGGACAATCTGGTTCTATGCTTTCCGTGTATGAATAATCCTTGAGGTTTGATTGTATAATTTGCAGTCCTATATCTTACATGTACCACCTCTTCAGTAAAAATAACCTTATTTTGAAATATGGGACTGATAACCAGTAACCAGAATGATCATGTACATTATTGTACTAGTGTAATTGCGTTATGTGCAAATGCTGAGAATCCACCCACGTGAGTGCACATTTCTCCAATAGATTTTGTCTGTGAAAGTTTTTCCATTATAAACCTGTTTGACATTCCTGAAAAAATGCATCAGCTGGCCAAACCAGCCAAATAATGCTCTAAATACTTACATTTTAACCTGCTCAGAAATCTTTAGGTGATGCCGTGTGCTTAAATTTTGAAGAGGTACCTTGAAAAAAAGAAATACTACTTTTCTTTTGTGAAATACTTATAATTGGAAGGTGATGCCGTGTGCATAAGGACCGCAATTACTGTACTCACTAACTGAAGATCATGTCACGCAAGATAAACATACTAGTCACATTTGTATATGTGGAGTTATTTGATAATATGCAGCAGATCGATGGTAGATAAGCTATATGATTTGTCATATAAAACTGAAATTTTGAAACATTGTAATAATGTGTAGGAGCAGAAGATGTCGCTGCCGGTGGCGCACCGCTGGATACTGTCGGAAGGCGATGGCATGGCGTCGAGTGCAGCCCCGTCAGTGCGAGCATGAGATATTGATTTCAGTTATTTCGTATATTTGTAGTTCTCTTGTGCAAGTCTCTTGCCTGTTATATATCATGAGCTATGTGATTCTCCCTATAAACAGACAGTTCCATGCATATGGAGTCAAGTTTTTTTTTATCTAATTGTAAAATTACAAGCTCTGGTGTCTCATGATTCATGAAGATCCTATAATTGAGTTGTTTGAACAATCCAAACATATTTTGTTCTGCTGAATCCACTTCCAATTTGGATTGAAGGTTCTTGAGTTCTGATTGCAGATTCTGAACACCTTATGTTAGCTGTTGCATATTGATACAAGGGAGGAATCAACTAAATGATCAGGCTGTGCAAAAGAAACAGATCAGAAGTAATAATCTGTAGTGTCGAACAATGTAGTGTTGAGATCTCCAAGTATATCATAGTTGAAGTGTGTTAAGCATAATAAAATTTAACTTGGCAAAACTATTTTTATCTTCAGTTTACAGGAGGAACAAATGTATATAAAAAAGAAATTAAAAGATTTCTAATTGGGGGTCACTTGGCTGAATATAACATACTGGATTTGTGGTCAACTATTCATCAACAGCTGGTTGTGCCATCGTATTTCAAGATGCAAGTGCAGGTTTCAGCCAGGTATGCAGCTGACTGCCTGGGCGTCGAGTACTGGATGTCTCACTCCGATCTCTCGCACGCAAATGCAGCCGCAGTGGAACGGGAGCCCGTCCAGCTGAGCTACCACGGTCTGGATGGCGACGAGGAACACGCATAGGAGCACCGTGGACGACCGGAAAACGCGCGGGGATCCTCCCAGTCCCGGCACCACTTGGTCGCCCTCTTCCCACCTCCTGCGCTACCGCCAGCGACACCTTGGATGACAGGACAACGCACGGAGATCGACCACCTGAACGCGGCGGCGGCACGGAGCCGGCCGACGTCAACGAGTGTGTTGAGGAGCTCCAGCGAACTAGGGTTTCCATTTTGCAAGTTAGACGGAGTAGCTGTTAACATCTATTGTCGTGGGCTCGTGGCTCGAAATGCCAATTTTTTCTAGCGCCGGCACCCATCTAACGTCTTGGGCCGGGGCCCATCTGCGGGAGGCCACAAGATAGGCACCAGTATGAGTTGTACTGCTCACTTTTTCACCACCAGTATGAATTGTTCTGAGCCCTTAGATGGACGAAAATAAAGGGCCCTTATTGATTTGAGGGTACCACAAAACAGCTTATGTTACATTGACTCCATGCTCCTGCTACTTTGCATGTGCTCCTTTTCAAAGAGTAGAGTGGTGTACATGACTACACAACGACTCCCGAGCATTTGTTAGCAAATGCACGAGGAAAAAAACATTATCCTCAAGATATGGCAATGGTAGTAGACTAGTAGTAGCAAGTTAACCAAACTACAACGATTTTGCATAGATACACATTTGAGAAGGCTAATGAGATGAGAAGCAACAAGTAAACCACATGTCTCGTCCCACACAATCGCAATGTTCCGACTACCATGGAGGAACGTCCCGTGTCTTCGGATATGGATAGTTCATGAACACTTGCAGAACTATTGCATAACTCCCGATTCTTTTCTCTTGTGTGTTCCAACCTTTTCCTTCTCCACAGATCCATCAAGAACTCACTATCCCCATACAGGTGACTCCTAACGGTATATGTCATATCTTTTACGTGTCCGTCCAAATAAAACAGTCCGGCTTCCAAGCGGCGTTCTCTGTACTTTCGAAGCGCATCGTCCACCGTGGAAGCCGCTCTTTGAATGGTTCCGGTATTGTCAGTGCAGGTTGAAGAGACATTGTACAAGATACACAACGCTGCCTGCCTCCACCTTCCTGCACGAAGCTCTATTTCGTGATGCAGTGCCGTTGATTTAAGTAGAGCTGCACGTCTGTCCAATGTCCTCGTACCAAACTCGTCACGAGCACATAGTCTGAACATCTTTTTGGGTCTGATGATAACCTCGGTTTTCCTGGAAACCATAGATCCAACCTTCTGTTTGAACATAAAAAAGAAGGTCTTCAGCGGATTCTTCCGTTGGCGTTTGATCCTGGGTAGACAAGAGCACATCCTTGTAAGTTAACACCCTACGATTGCTAAAAATATGTACTACTCCATTAGATACATCCGTATTTGGACAAACCCAAATCAATTAATTTAGAACGAAAGGAGTAGTACTTAGCACTAGAGTAGTACTACAAGATAAGGGCGTATATATACATACAGCTGTGAACAAGGGCAAATAAAACTACCCTCGTACGCGTGCCTACTTACCTGCCTTCATCGGAAGCAGTCTTGGTCCTCATATGTATGAGCCTGCTAATCGATGCAGAACTAGCTAGTTAAGCCTTTTTTCTGCTAGCACGGATTGCGCGCTTCTGATCTTCAATTATATAGTCGCGCTTTTGAGGGGAACTAGTTAAGCCTAGCTAGGAGTATATAGTATAGTCGGAGTCCAACTTTGATCCTTGGGAGGACTGGTCATATGAAACTCGCAACAAGCCAACAATGTAGGGATCGAGCTAGAACACGAATCGGCATGGCGGAGCTCATTAGCTGCCGGTGTATAGCACAATCCGTGCATGGGCAGAATTCCAAAATACGGCCGAACGGGGTGCACAGTGTCTGTGTCACGAACCTAGGTCACTGGGATACAAGGGAAGGGGGATTCGAGAGGGAAGCTAGGGTTTGGGAGTTAGACGGAAGCAGTCTCACAGCAGGATGCAGAGAGACACGGGATTCGGGAGGTAGACGAAGGGGATCAGGGAAAGCAGAGTTCATACATCTGTACTGTTCGTCCTTCCCTTTGTGCCGACACTTCTCTTTTGTAGCTGCACGCACACCAGCTTGGGCCCATAGGCCGGTCCACAGCCCACGACGGCCCATCTCGTAGTCCAGTCCGTGACATTCCCTTCTCCTTAAATTTCGGCTTGCCCCCAAGCCGAGCGTCAATGTCAAGCCACCAGGGTCCCACAACCACATGACAACTAGAGCTGGTAGAAACATAATACCATCAGGACTTGTTTGTCCAATCTGTGCATCATGATTCCATGGCGTGGTGATCAGCGAACTGACCATACATCCTACCATGTCACTTCTGCCATGGAGAAACTGTTTGGCTATTGACAAAGTTCTCCTTCGAAAGATCCACCCACAATGCTTCTGCTGCAACGGTGCCATCATGTGTAGAAACAGGGCAGCCTGAACACCAATTTGTTGCACATTTCGTATCTTGGTCCCATGTTCTGCAGCCCCAAGAAATGTCCCAAGGCACCCGTTCACATCATAGTGTGCAGAATACTTGCCAACTGGAGCATGAACGAAACAGGTACCAGACGTAGTGGCAGCTGACAGCCTTGCCGCTTCTTGAATCCTGAACACTTTGCTCTTAGCAAGATCACTATTCGGCAGCTGTGCTTTACAAGCAACCTGTCGCTTCATAGCTTCCAATGCTTGTACTCGTTGCTCAAGCTTGTTTGTACATTTAGTGACTAGTGGATTTTGCAACAGGTGAATATAGGCAAGACCAGTAAGGTCATTGCTGTTAACCAACATAACCATCAGCTTGACACAAAATTCTTGGAGAACCAGTGTAACCATTGTTTTGTCGACAGCAACAACAGCTAGTGTAAATGATGGTGTTGGCCAGAGTTGTTTGCTAAGCAGATAGAAAATATCATGGATGGACCATTGAGTTAGCTCACGCAATACTGCAGTATCCTGGACCAAGTGGAGGTGAACAATTCTGCACACTTTTCGTGTAATCACACATTGCCAGATCAATGCAAGAAGGAACGTGCGTGTGGGAAAGTGGTTACCATGGCTATCATAAACAGTGTACTGGTGTTGAGCTCGATGGCACTTGCGAAGACAATCACAGTATCCTGCCCAGGTGCACATTCGACCAGCAGAACAATCACAAGACGAAGCAGTAGTTAGTATCTCTGCATGTTCCTGTTGTGTCAACTCAGATAGTATCCCTTCCGTAATCAGCTGGTTGGGAACGCCTAGGTCCCAAGGTAAATTGATAGAATCTCTGACTCGACGACAGTTGTAGGCACAACACCATGTTACCATTGACCATAGAGAGAAAAACTTGGTTGAAGAAGCAACGTTGACATTCGCATTGGCCATTCTCGGCTTGATGTCGTTATTTACGTCTTCAGAGACAAAATGTTCAGTAATGTGCTCACTTTGTTGTTCAGCAAACCCAGATTGCAACTCCTCTGTACTCAGCTCATTGCAAGCACCTGGGTCCCAAGGTAAAGTGACAGACAACCTGACCAGATTGTCAAAGTGCAGAGCACAACATCTCACGCTTTGCAAATGAGAACCATTCCTCTCCTGGCATATGATGTACTCACCACTAGTCTGTTGTTCCGCCAACTCAGTTTGCAATACTTCTCTGCTCAGCTGGTAGCAAAAACATGGGTACCAAAGTACAGTGATAGACAACATGACCAGACATCCACTACTATCACCACAGAGTGCCCCAAAATCAGAGGATAGTCTTGCTATGAAATTCTCGCAAGTGACCCAAGCTGCACTCAAGTTTGGAGTCTTAGTCTCTTTACTAGAATTGGTCGCATGAACAATCATAGGGAGCATCCTCTCAAGTGAAAAAAATTCTGCATAGCTCCAAAATGTGAATTGTACAAATATCCGACATGTTGTCATGCCAATGTTGTAGGAGCTGGAACACACAGGGAGCATCAATTCAGATTTGCACCACACACCAAGCTTCTGTTGCAACAGGATTAGGTGTAGAAACATAGCACCCTGGACACCAATTGGATTCCCCCATTGTAGGTTGGTCCACTGTTCTGCAGCCCAATATTCAAGCAAACGTACCAGGTTGCACTAGGCTCTCTTGTCCAGTATACCAAGAGAAAATGATGGTTGTGCATATGACAGCCCAGCCAAGGATGCAATCTCGGTAGGATGCAAGAGTACGGACCATGCATGATAAGATGCTTACCGGGATCCCACGGTGTTGTGACCAACACGAAAACATGAGAATCACCGCAAGGGACTGCACTAGGTACATAAAAAACTGCGGTAGCCTCATTAATCTGGTGCTGTCCAATCCACTCAAATATGTTCACCCGACAGCAGACGCAAGAGTACAACCAAGGTATGATCCGCTGCTCACCGGGATCCCACGGCACGACGACAAACCCAAAGACATGAGACTCCGTCAGATCAACCAGCCCATCTGGTAGCCATCCTGTGCGATCATCCTGGCCATTCCCACTAATTGTGACGACATGATCCACAACATGGGTGTACCTGATTGTTGATGACATTGTCGACGGCGCCGATGCCATCCACACAGGCCATGGTGGTGGCCGAGCCAGAAGTAATCCGGGCTGATCTGGAGGATGTGGTGGCCTGGTTGCAGGGAGAGGTACAGCTACAACACGGGTGGACGCCACGCCTTCCTGTAGGGTGTCTGAGTCTCGCTTGGCGCTCTTGGCGTCGGTGTCGAGGACACCTGTCGAACAGGTGGTGGGCGTATGCTTGTCCGTCTTGAGGATGCCGAACTGCTGCTTGGCCGAGGACGGCAGAGCTCCCACAGGTCCAAGATTGACCGTGGAAACTATCCCCGACTGCTGAGACGAGACCATAGCTTCAACGCCGCCGATGTTGGGGCTGAGACCCAGCGTCGAACACTTGGCGGGCACCACCGCGTCTGGGCTGCTGGTGGCGTTGTCGCAGCCGTATGTGAGCTCCTGGTCGGCACTTGAGTCCTCCGGCTGCATAGGCGAGAATCCGACCTCCGCGTCGCCGACGTTGGGGCTGAAACCCACCGTCGAACACGTGGCGGGCACCCCCCCGTCTGGGGTGCTGGTGGCACCGTCGGAGCCGTCCGCGAGCTCCTGGTCGACTTCCGAGTCCTCCTGCAGCACCACACGTGCGCTCAACATGGCCAGAATCTGCTTGCACGCGAAAATGGCGCGATCAAAGGGATCTGTGGATGGATCGATCATCGTGTCGGCGGAGAGCGGAGTGGTTAGCTCTGATACCATATTTGTCACGAACCTAGGTCACTGGGATACAAGGGAAGGGGGATTCGAGAGGGAAGCTAGGGTTTGGGAGTTAGACGGAAGCAGTCTCACAGCAGGATGCAGAGAGACACGGGATTCGGGAGGTAGACGAAGGGGATCAGGGAAAGCAGAGTTCATACATCTGTACTGTTCGTCCTTCCCTTTGTGCCGACACTTCTCTTTTGTAGCTGCACGCACACCAGCTTGGGCCCATAGGCCGGTCCACAGCCCACGACGGCCCATCTCGTAGTCCAGTCCGTGACAGTCTGTTTTAGATTGGCCCGTTTCTACGCGTTGCTCACTGCTGTTTTATCAGCTGGCCCGTTTTGTTTTTATATCTGATGACACTTCATTTTTTTTTTGAGAATCTTCTGATGACAGGGAGCTCCTTTGCGGCGCCCACTAGCCTAAATTCTGTTTCTTTTCCTATTCTCTTATGGTTTTAAATTTTTTTTTTTTGTTTATTCATTTTCTGTAGGTTTTCTTATCGTTTTTTCTTTTACTGTCAGTTTTAGATTTTTTGAAAAAATACCAAATATTAGATTTAAATTTGGAATCATTTTTTAATTTGAAACCATTTTTGCAACCTATTTATGTGTTCTTTTTTTTACCCCATAGTGTGCTTGAGGCGATTGATAAGAGGCGCCTGCCTTCTTTTGGACGGGTAAAGACTCATGCTCTAGGGATCGTTGTATAATGGCTTGGGAAAATGTTTGTTTGTCTAAGGAGGTTGGCGGGTTCGGGATGCGGGATCTTCAGCGGCAAAACTTGGTCCTCCTCGTGAACTTCGTGCATAAGCTGCACCAAAGGGAATAACTCCCTTGGAAGGAGTGGGTTGAGCATTCATATAACAGGGACCTCGGCGACCTCTCCACCTCACCCTCCTACATAGAAAAGATACTCCACCTTGGTCTTACCACTTACCTCTCTATCTCTACCTGCACTGTCCACGATGGAGTTCATACCTTGTTTTGGCTCGACCGTTGGCTCGATGGGGTGCAACTATCCACCAAATACCCCACCATTTTCTCTCACTGCTTGCGCCCAAACCTCTTTGTTGCTGCTGCTTGTTCAGGTCACTTGGAGTTTCGCCCTAGGCTCTCGGCAGTGGTCGAGGCAGAGCTGCCCGCGCTTCTTGCCATTGTTGCTGCCACGAATCTTGACGATGGCGAAGACGAGCGCTGCATGGAGGATTTGTGCGGCCACTCTTCTTTGGCAGCTTTGGAAGTCGAGGAATGATTGTGTCTTCAATGCCAAACCACCATCGGCCTCCGCGGTCCTCACAAAGGCGGTGGATGACATTAGCATTTGGTCATGTCGTATATGGTGTAATCGGTTTTTCCCTCCCCCCTGATACGTCTCAAACGTATCTATCATTTCTGATGTTCCATGTTGATATTATACCAATTGTTACATGTTTTATATACACTTCATAGCATTTTTATGCATTTTCTGGGACTAACCTATTAACAAGATGCCACAGTGCTGGTTCATGTTTTCTGCTATTTTTGTATTTCAGAAAAGTTGTTCTGGAAATATTCTCGGAATTGGACGAAACAAATTCTGAAGTTCCTATTTTACCGTCACGTACACGGAGTCCAGAGGATAGAAGGAGAGGAGCCACGGGCCAGCCACGCCATGGGCTAGCACGGCCCCCTCCCTGCCGCGCCAGGGAGTGGCGTGGGGCCCACAGGCGCCTCCAGCCGCCGCCCTTTCGCCTATAAATTCACATCATCGGGAAAACCCTAGACACCGGAGCCATATTCCACGAAAAGTTCCTGAGGCGCCGCCGTCGTCAACCCTAGCTCGGAAGGGTTCAGAAGCTCTTCCTGGCACCCTGCCGGAGAGGGAAATCATCACCGGAGGGCTCTACATCATCATGCCCGCCACCGGAGTGATGCGTGAGTAGTTCATCCTTGGACTACGGGTCCATGGCAGTAGCTAGATGGTAGTCTCTCCACTTAGTGCTATCATGTTTAGATCTTGTGAGCTGCATATCATGATCAAGATCATATTATTGTAATGCTACATGGTGTGTTTGCTAGGATCCGATGAATATTCAATACTATGTCAAGTTGATTATCAATCTATCTTATATGTTATTTATGATCTTGCATCCTCTCCGTTACTAGCAGATGATTTGGCCAAGTAGATGCTTGAAACTCCAAGAGGGAGTATTTATGCTATATAGTATGTTCATGCCTCTGTTTAATCTGGGAGAGTGACATCAACTTCTAAAATTGTGGATGTGTTGTTGCCACTAGGGATAAAACATCATTGCTTTGTCAAAGGATAATTGTGTTATATTCATTATGCACTTCACTTAATGCAATAATTTGTTGCTTGCAACTTAATACCAACGGGGAACTCGGATGACAATCTGAAGGTGGATTATTAGTCATAGATGATGTTGGATAACGGTCTATGTATTTTGTCGTAATGCCCACATGAATATCATAGTAATTATCATGTCATATATATGCATTGTCATGCACTCAATATTTTGTCAATTGTCCAACTGTAATTCGTATACCCAGCATGTTAGTTATCTTTTATGGAGAGACACCACTAGTGAATTGTGGACCCCGGTCCATTCTTTTACACCGATAATACAACCAACTGCAATCATTGTTCCTTTTCATTCTCTGCAATTAAACACTGTTTTTCACACCATACGTTTAATCCTTTGGTTTCAGCAAGAACGGTGAGATTGACAACGTCACTGTTTCGTTGGGGCAAAGTAGTTTGATTGTGCTGTGTGCAGGTTCCACGTCAACAGTCAGAACTCCCTGCAACAGCATATTTTCTGGCACATTGATAACCTTCAGAAGTGCTTCTACTCCTACTGGTTCGATAACCTTGGTATCTTACTGAGGGAAAACCTGCTGCTACACTACATCACACCTTCCTCTTGGGGTCTCCCAACGAACGTGTGCTTTACACGTATCAAGCATATTTTCTGGTGTCGTTGCCGGGGGAGTGATGTCCACAAGTATAGGGGATCGCTGAAATCTTCGTTGGGAAGTATTACCTAAATTTATAGTTCGACACGATGGGAACACAAGAATACCAATAAGACTTTGGCAATTGAGGCGTCACTCTCAACCACACCTATATATCAATAACTTGCAGCAGTGATAGTGATGGCAATAGTATGATTCAAGTAACAAATAGAACAACAGCAGTGAACAAGTGTTTCCCAGTTTTCACCGAAAAAGTGAAAGTGTAACTCAGAGATTTAAAACGTAGGCATGAGGTGATAGCGGGGTGTTGCATGAATAAGATTGATCATATAATAAGATATAACTAGCAATGGGACTTATCTCTAACTCCGATATATGTAGGTATGTGTTCCATAATTAGTTGTGCGTACTAACCAAGAGAATTTGCACAACATCTATTGTCCTACCTGCCCATTTCACCGGGGCCAACTTGGAACTACAGGTAATTAAGGTCTACACTTTCGAATAGACCGGAACAATGCATTAACACTTCATGAACACATAGAATCCTCAAACTAAAACATCTCCCCCTTGTTTTCCCTATATGTCACTTTTAGGGTTCGCAGGTTCAGCATAATAGCAAGTGATACACTTTGCAGATAAATACCAAACTCAATTATATGATGAGGCAAAATAAGTTCAGTACTGAAATCATGCCACTCGGGCCCTAGTAGCAAGCATTAAACATAGCATAAGTGCATCAACACAATACAAAATATCCTCAAGATAAACCCATAAAATCTCGGACAACGGGTAGCATTACATGATCAATCTCATCCAATCCCCATCCACCTCATATGCCTACAGCGGTCTACTCACACATGGTGATGGTGAAGGAGCTCATGGTCGATGGAGATGAAGGCGGTGAAGATGGCAGTGAAGACGGCCACCGGATCCCTCCACGGAGGAGAGATCCTGGATCAATCTGTCTCTGAAACGAAGATCGTGGTGGCGGCGGTGCTCTGTTTCGAAAGCTCCTCTCCTCCTAGGGCAAGCGTTTTTCCGTATATATGAGGGAGTACGTCGAAGACCGAAGGCGAGGCGGTGCCCGAGGCCCATTTGGGGTGGGCCCACGCGGCCAGGTATAGGGGCCGCGTGGGGACCCCTCTTTTGCCCTCGAGCGCTTCCTCGTGTCCATCTTTTGCCCGACGTCCTCCTTTTCCATAAAAATGACGTGGTATTTTTTCCCGATTTAATTTCCTGCAAAAATAGCCAGAAAGGAGACTTCGCTAAAAAACAGCGTCAGATTCAGCAGTTTTATTCAAATATGGGAAGATTCCGGAACAAATTATGAAGCAAAGTGCTTGGAAAAGTAGATGCATTTTGGATACATCAGGGAGTAAGAGGATTTCTGCAAGGGGAGTCTCTCGCTTCCAACCTCTTTACTTTGTTATTGTCTTGCTTAGTTTATTTGTATCCTGTCTTGTTTGTTTAGTTATCAAAAACACAAAAAATTAGTTAATTGCATCTAGTTTATTTTGGTTTAGTTCCTATTACTTCATCATGCTTATCCTTAAGTTTGCTTTAAAAGATATATCGGTGGGGAGTGGGTCTATCATTGAAAGAGATAATATAGAAGAATTTTTCAATCATGTCAGTAAGCTTAAAGATTTTGAAGATAGATCCTTGGTAGAACTTGCTCCAAATTATGAAATTGCTGCAGCCTCTTTAGTGTACATGTTGGAAGCTAGATTTGTTAATCTTAATCCCATAATGCAACATATGTTTCTTACATTTCATGATATGGAAGAGGGGGAGAAGAAAGATTTTGTTTTAGAAACCTTCTTAAAGAATTTGGTGATATTGCTGGCGAGGCTAGAAAAGTCTTTATTCGATATAAGATGCTTGGTTATTATATCAATATTGCCAATACCCTTGAAAAGATGGAAAAAGAAAGGCTTAAATACGATAATGAATCAAAGCATGAAATGAAATTAAAATACTCATACCTTTTAAACTTGTGGAAATGCATGAGGCACTGGAAAAGAATTTTGATTGGATTGTTCCTGAAAATTTATTTGACGAAGATAGTGTGCCTAAAAGTGTTGAAAGGGGAGCTTCTGAAACTTATATATAAGATACAATGTATTGTTGAGAAAATATCCGACCTTTCTATTGATGCTTCTTCACTTGAAACACTTGATTCTTACTTTCTGCGCCTAGCTGAAAGACGTTAAAGAAAAACGCTTATGGGAGACAACCCATTGTTTTATTTCTGCAATCTTTCTTTTCTTTTTGAGTCAAGGTGTTGTTTACTTCTGTAGCAATGCATTTGTATCTTTATTTTCTTGCATTGTTGTGCCAAGTGAAGCCTCTAATATAAAAATGATGCTAGATTTGGATTTCTGCGCAGAAACAGATTTATGTTGTTCGTCGTTTTTCTTCTGTAAAATCACAGAAAAATTGAAAACATCTGCAATTTTTTGTGCGTGGCCCTCAGATATGTACGCATCTTTCGTTAGTTCAAAGTTTTTTTATCTGAGCAACGTATGTGACTCGAATTTTTTTGTCTTTACAGACTGTTCTGTTTTAGGCAGATTGTGTCTTTTATTTTGCATTCTCTTTTTTACTAGTGTTGAGTGGAATTCTTTTTTTGGTGGGAGAGCTACTTTGTAACGACAAACGGTTTGTGTTGGTTCCTTCGAAATATATAAAAATCGGCGGGGAATACTCTTCCCGACTCGCTATTCTCGAAAAAAAAACTGAAACCATTTTTTATTTGGAACAATTTTAAATTCAAGACCAATTTTCAAAGAAACCATTTTTAAATTTGAAACCATTTTCGAAATGGAACCGTTTACAAAAATGGAACCGTATTAAAAAATGAACAATTTGACAACCATTTTAAATTTAGAACCATTTAGCGGAAACAAAAAACTAAAAAATTAAAGAAACAACAAAGAAAACGAAAATAAAAATAAAAATTAAAAATTAGAAAAGACAATAAAGAAAATCAAAAAATAAAGGAGAAGAAAATTGTTCCGAATTTTTAAATTTGGAACCATTTAAAAATGAAGAATTTTCAAATTCATAACCATTTTAAAAATTGAAACCATTTTCAATTTTGAAACCATTTTTAAATAGAAACATTTTCAAGAAAACAAAAATAATAAGGAAATTAAAACGAAAACAAAACAGAAAACAAAACAGAAAACAAAAACGAAAATGAAAAAAGAAACAGAAAAGAAAAGAAGAAACGAAAAAGAAACATAAAAAGAAAAATGGCGCCAGACGGGCCGGCACAGTAAACCTTCATAGAGGCATTCCTTCAGTCGGCGGTATCACTATGCGGCGCTAATGGGTGCCGCATAGGATTTGCCCTAATGACACTACATACGTGAGTTTGTCCATCAATTCCTGATTGGGCCGTTTTTATTTATTCGAGCATGCGCTTTGATCCAGAACACTGGTCAGCAAGTGACACTGCTATTTTTTGATAAAAATATGTTCCATGTTTGAATGACTAAGAGCACGCACAAGGAATGCAAAATCCATGTAGACTGGCGAACATGTTCATGTAACACGTCGTGACAATGCATCGAAGTGTTTTGGTTAAAAGATGCACCTTCTTGTTGATTAAACTAAAGAAGACACATTCATTAGTTAAACTAACAAGTAATCGGAGCTCCCATCGACATGATGTGTTTCATGAACATGTTCGCCTGTATGCATGGAGTAGCATTTAACACATGGTTGGGATTTTGATTTTTTCCTAGACACATGGATCACATGTTGGTATTCCAAAATTTTGCGGGAGATGAAGCCTTCCTGCGACACATAGTTATCGAACTTGGGGTCTGAACTCTGGTTGGTTCGAGTATAACCACACTTCTAACCATCCAACGACATGTTGGTTCGCCTAAACATTTCAAGATAATGACGTTGTATTCATCTGCAATGATGCATTAGGTGGTTTTTCTAACGCTTGGCATGGTAAGAATTGGTCCTCGGTTTGCATGATGGAATTATGCACATTGCCGTGTCTTTCTTGAGAAGTCATCGTGCTAAAATAAATTTTACGTATGTTGGACGATTACAGGTAAAAAGAGATGTTTGGTATACATGCTCAAGTATCATGCAAACAAAGTCAAATACAAACACCCTCGACATTTTATGAGAATATGTAAAGCGTCTTATGAAGTAGTTTTTAGTTAATTAATACTAAAAGATAATTATTTCATTCGCAAAAAAGGATAATTAGTTGGGTCCTTTAGTCCCTACTTTATATTTATACAACATTTAGTTATACAGTATGTCAAATACATTTAAGCTAATGTTTTAAAAATACCATGTGACTGTCGTTTTGGCAATCCTGTCAATTAAAAATATTGTAAAATGTCGACGTTAATCCTATGTGTATCTTATGTTTTTCAGTCAATGCACAAGCTGTTAAGATGAGCTCGCCGATTCAGGATCACATAACACCATATTGAATTGTTTGCTGCTGAAATTTTGAATCGGAGTTCAGCTCAGAGCTTCAGAGTCCCGTTCTGACACTGAGTAACAAGTTCGCAGGCCGAATTGTACCACACCCATCTTTAGCATTGCATTCCTGGGGTTCGAATTCATGAGTTTACACGTTCCATGTTGAATAGAGTTGTGTCAGTTGTAAAAGTTTGCGTGTGTTATTAGCAGTGACCACTGACCAGCCAGGCTAACAGGGATGTCGCCAAAATTCTCGGTGCAACGTTAGTCACATTAAGATGAAACATGCGTGGAATCCAGTACGTTATTTTGGCAGAGTTCTCTGTTTACCATCGATCTTCCTGATGGTGCGGCATACTGAACTCTTCTTTTTCCTTCAGAAAACGCAAAAAGACTTTGCGTTTCATTTCATTGAAAATGTAGAAGGTTCAGGTTACAAAGTTACAGCCCTCGACTGAGGGGAACAGAAAGCAATGCAAAATTTAGTGAACGTCCCAGGTTTGCGGCATACTGAACTCTTGCAGGCGTCTTAGTCATTTATACTGTCACGCCTACTGTGATTCCTCGATCTTCACGTGAAACAAGAAACATACCCAATATGTATGAAGGAACAGAGGATCATTAGAATGCTCCACGAGTTCATTAGAATGCTGAGGACATTCGCATATGTAGCATATCCTTCCCCGTCTGAATTAAGGTGGCCAATTCCATATTACCCACACGGCCAAACCATATTACCTCCACATCATCTGGTCCTTATTACGGTGACCGCATAGACGGTAGTAGTGCCGAGGTATCATGCTAACTCGCTACCTGATTCTGGTAGTAAAGTTCGTAGGTATAGCAAGAAGAATCGCTGCGGGTCCGCAACGGTACGAAGATGCGTGGGACACCTACAGAATCGTGCACAGGCTCCGAACCACCGAGGTCCAGCCGGTCTTCGCCGGGGCGCCATGGTGAGGCTGGACCGCCGGGGCGTTGATGGTGGGTGGCTGGAGGGCGGGGGCAGGATTAGCGGGCGGCTGGAGGGCGGGGGCAGGAGGCGCCAGCGGCAGGACAGCAGCATCCTGACCGCGGGCGAAGGCGGCATCTCGCTGGCTGGCAAGAACACCCAGCGTGTAGTCAGTGGTACGGCTAAAGGAATCCTTGAGAGCCTGGTTTCCCTTCTTCGGCTTCGTCATAGTACCTAGCACAATAAAAAAGCATGGACAGCATTACTAACAGCATATATATACCATAAGATGCGCTTTCTTCCAACCAAATATGTCGTGCAAAAAAGTAGATAAAAACATATCAACGCATTTCTCCTCAATAAAACTACAAGGACTTTCCAGAATTTGGAGACATTGATGTTGCAAATACCTTTACATGTTTCAAGTAATATTTCAACTAAATTTGTTGCGAGCCAGGAGACACGAATGAAGGGATTTGGCCAAAAAAAAAGAAACAGTAGCAAGAGGCATGGGCATACCTTTCCTTCCACTAGGGTCAGCTAGACGCTCTAGGGAGGCAGTCCTCTTAAGTGAATACTGTGCTTCCTGAAAATAAGCACACAAACATTTTCAATGTGAAAACTGGATAATTATAATTCTAATATAGAATTTAACTTTTTTTTTGCGAGGGAAATTGCAATTACAACCAACCAAGATTCTTACAGAAAAGCCCAAGAAACAAAGAAATTACAGATAGGTCCTTCTTGAGCTCTGGCGTCGTCTTCGTCATGCTCGACGCTGCGCCGGCGAAGTCTGCCGCACCACCTCCATACGCTTGGACTGGGAGGCCCCCCGTGGACAGAGAGTCGACGCTCCTCGGTGCCGGAGCACCTCCACCGCGCACGACGGCCGGCGACACCACCTTGGTCTTCATGAATCGCAATCTCCAGATCGTCAACCGCCGGATCCACCTGCCTCGGACTCCGGCGAAGGGGATGCCCCCTCGAGGCCTCCGCAGAGCCGCGAGCAAGGGCCTGGCGGCAGATCCGCGGCGAAGCTCACAGAGCCGCACCACCGGAGGGGAAGTCCACCACCAACAAACACCACCGGCGCCATCGCTTCCACCCCAACGCCGCCGGCGACACTCCCCACGCACACCTAATTCACATAGCCCGGAGCGGCCGCCGGAGGCGAGGAATCCCGCGGATCGCCGGCGAGGAACCGGAGCGCACGGATTTAACTGACTGAATTACATACTGTTATATGCTAGAAAAGTTGATGAGTTAAGTGTTTCCATAAATGTTATTGTGTGTACAAATAGAAGTGCACGAGTCTGGAATCATAACGAGCAAAATAAGAGGAACGATAAACAACCACAATGGTTCGAAACAGCAAATCAAGTAGGACCCTTATTAAAAATGCTTAACATTTCTGTCATCCAAGACTTTGCCCACAGCCAAACCCTGCAATGTGGACATGTGGTTAAATAGTTTTGCAAGAATCTAATCAAGTTTTCCCACCAGGTTATTCATGAGGACCAAGCTGAACCTAAGAAAATGGTGAACTGGTGTAAACCTGAGTAAGGTTGGTAAAAATGCAATGTGGATGCAAGTTTCATATAAGAAAGCAATTCAGGTTCGTGCGGGTGCGGTTTTGCGAGACCATGATGGGAAAGTTACGTGCTCGGCTTGGGGGGTAATCCCGCACTACAGTTCTGCTACTATGGGAGAAGCCTTAGCGTGTTTAAATGGGCTAGATTAGCCATAACAAATTCTGCTTGCAGCGTGGTCACTGAAAGATTGCTCTGCCATCCTGGACTCTTTCAGAGAGGGCAAATCTGATAGGTCTGATAGGTCTTAGGTAGGTTTAATTGCAATAGAATTTAAACCGAAGAAGCCTCCTGATCGACAAGTGGTTCTAGTTAAGGTTAATAGCGTACTGAACTTTCCAACATGAAGCAAACTTGGAATTAAGACTCTACATATAGACTAGGGTGAAATCGTTTACTAGGGACAATCAGCAATGGACGATATCATCTTAAGAAGACAATAAGCCGCTCATACTAAAATGGGGGGGCGAGGGGAGGGGAGGGGAGGGGGGGGGGGGAGTAGAGCAAAGATGTTGGCAAACATATCATGCAGGTAAGATAAGTAAAGAGAATTCAATTCAGAAATATGCCAAAGTGGTATTTCCGTCATAAGCCGCACAAACACTGAATGTCTTGACACTAGCTGCATTGAATGAACAGATTTACGGAAAAACGGTAAAAATGGAAAGAAAAACGAGCATTTCATTACCCTTTTTCTTGACTGAGTCAGTAATATTTCAACTAAATTTGCTGTGGGCCTGTAGCAACAAATGAAGAGATTTGGACAAAAAAAGAAACAGTAGCAAGAGGCATAGACATACCTTTGTTTCACTAGGGTCAGCTAGAAGCTCTGGGTAGTCGTCTTAAATTCAAAACTGTGCTTCCTAAAAATAAACACACAGTTCAGGAGATCAGTCATTTTCAATGTGAAAACTGGATCATTATAATTCTAAAGCAGAATGTACTGATATGACTGCATTATAAACTGTTATATGCCAGAAAAGTTGATGAGCTAAGTAAGTTCCATAAGTGCTACTGTGTCTACAAGTAAAACTACGGACAGAAGGTAGAATGAGTGAGAGTGCACGAGTCTTGAATCATAACGAGCAAGACAAGAGGAACGATAAACCCAAACAAAGGTTCGAAACAGCAAATCAAGTAGGCGCCATTATCAAAAGACTTTGCCTGCAGCCAAACCCTGCAATGAGGTTAAATAGTTTTGCAAGAATCTAATCGAGTTTGCCCATCAGGTTATTCATGAGACCAAGCTGAACCTAAGAAAAAGGGGAACTGGTGTAAACCTGAGGAAGGTTGGTAAAAATGCAATGTGGATGCGAGTTTCATAAAAAAAAACAATTCAGGTTCGTGGGGTTCGGTTTTGCGAGACCATGATGGGAAAGTTATGTGCTCAGCTTGGGGAGTGATCCCGCACTGCAGTTCTGCTACTATGGGATAGCCTGTTTAAATGGGCTAGATTTTGCCATAACAAATTCTGCTTGCAACGTGATCATTGATACTGATTGCTCTGCCATCCTGGACTCTTTCAGAGAGGACAAATCTTCTGAGGAGGTTTAATTGAAACAGAATTTAAACTGAAGAAGCCTCCTGATCGACAAGTGGTTCTAGTTAAGGTAAATAGCGTACTATACTATCCACATGAATCAAACTTGGAATTAAGACTCTGCTTATAGACTAGGGTCAAATTGTTTACTAGGAACAATCAGTATGTAGTTGCTTCCATTCTCAGACGAACATTTAGTTTACAAATAGACAGAGGGTGATCAGCAATGGACGATATCATCATAAGATGAGAATGAACCGCTCATACTAAAATGGAGGGGAGTAGAGCAAAGATGCTGGCAAATATATCATGCAGGTAAGATAAGTTACGATAAGTCGATTCAGAAAGATGCCAAAGTGATACATAAGACGCACAAACACTGAATGCATTGACACTGGCTGAATTAGATGAACACATTTACGAAAAAACAGTAAGAATGGAAAGAATAATGAGCATCTCATTACCCTTTTTCTTGACTGGATCAGTTAAAAGCTCTTGGCAGACTGATGAATGTGAAAGCAGCTTGCTCTCTGAAAATAAACAGAGTTCAGGTTTAAACTGTCAGTCCTTTTTTTTAGATAAAAGGCATAAGCCCAGCTTTGAATTAACAAAGCTACAGAGTTTACAACGGCTGGAACAACATGCTGAAGAACAGCTTACAAGCATCAGACGCCCCAAGTAAACAGAGGATAATGCAAAGAACTGCACAACTTGAGGCGCCTAAGCTACAACCTGCTACACTAACAAGAACCATGGCAACCGAGGCCGAGACGGGAGCACCACAAGACCACGACGCCATCTTCATCTCCAGAGCGCACTTGGACCCAGCTTCCGCTGTCCTCGCCACCGGAAAAGGACCCCTGTCCCTCGCCTAGGCTCGAAAGGCGCACCGTACCGTCCAATGTCGAGGAAAGCTCACCCGAGAGAAAGATTGCCGGAGTAGAAGAGAGCAGCCTCGCTGCGGGCGCTCCACTGAAAGACCACCATCGCCCGGAGCTTGACAGCAACAGCAGATCCGAGCTGCCGGACGAAGACGCCGAGAGGCAGGGACGCCGAGAGAAAGATTGCCGGAGCAGACACTGGCAGAGCTACAGCCTATCAGCCAGGTGCACAGGCACCCGGGTAGGTTTTTTTTTTACCTTCTAATTAGCTACAAAATTGCTATGTGCACCCCTGTAATCAACGGTTAGTGCACCCTGATAAGCTAAATCAGTACATAATACATGGTAGTGCACCCTGATTGAGTTTGTTCTAGCTCCGCCACTGGGAGCAGATCCGAACTGCCAGTCCTTTTGAACGTGAACACTGAATCACTGCAATTCTACAAACGTATTGACAGTTTGACACTGACTGCATTACAGATCAATATATGCCACAAAACGGGGCGAGTTGACTAGATGCATACTGTTACTGTGTGTAACAATAGAAATCGCTATTTGCAGAGATATACGGAGTACAGAATGAGCAAAAGCACATTCTCTCATCAAGCATGCAAGGCGCACAATGGCAATCCCCTCCTTAAACCCACATAAACCAAACCACGAATCACCACCGGCTCGGTCGTGATGCCTACATCCGTCTGTCGCCTCTCCGTGCGCCGAGAGGCACAGCAGGCCGCCTTCGTTCGTATTCTTGCAATCTTGCTTCCACGCCACACACCCACCCAACAGGCAACACGATGATCAAGCTAACAAGCGAAGTTGAACCGGGGGGGGGGGGGGGGGGGGGGGGGGGGGGGAATTGGTCCCCCATAGGCTGATGGGCTGGCTATGTCATACATTATTCTGATGATTGTAATCGTCTATTCTCGCACTACTTTTATTATTTCCGTTGGATTGCGGCTGTGTTATGCAGAGCCCGGGTGTAATACTTCAAAACTTTGAGTAATAAAGCCCTTTATCTAAAAAAAATAGCAGGGGCGGGAGCAACCAGCACCAAATCCCACCCCCAACCATACACACTGACACCCAATGATTTTGCTCCATGAGCAGCACAAGGCGGAATCAAAATTGACGGGGAGGAGAGCGATGAATCCTGATAAGAAACCCCAATGATTCCAATAACCAGACGAAGTGACTGTTTCGTAGCCCGCTTCAACAAGCTGCCCAATAAAAAAGGCAATGCTGTTTTTATAAACCTGAATATTTCTAAATCTGAAAATTTTCAAATATGAACAATTTTGAATGTAATTTTTTAAAATTTGAACAAATTCTAAATTTGAACAGATTTTGAATCAGAATAATTTAAAATTGAAAAAAATTCAAATCGGTACAATTTTAAAATCCGAAACATTTTTTAAAATCTAAAACCTTTTTCGAAATCTAGAAAATTCAGAAATGCTAATAAATGAAAGAAACAGGAGAAACATAGAAAGAAACTAAGAAAAAAAGGAAAACGAAAAAACCCTGCCGGAACGGGCCGGCCTACCAGCGCCAAACGTATGCAACGCGAGCCTGAAGCGTCGCCTGTGGGCGACACATAGGATTCACCCAAGACACCACCACGGCCTTTGCTCCTTTGCACAGGTATAAAAGTAAACGGGCCAGGTGACAAGCCAGGAGTCAGCAACGCATGGAAACGGCCCAATCCGAAACAGACACGGTGCAGCCCGTTCGGCCGTATTTTGGAATTCGGCACACGCACGTATTGTGGCATACACGGCAACTAATGAGCTCCGCCATGCCGATTCGTGTCTAGGTCGATCTCTTAAGTTGTACTCCGACTTTGCTATATGCTCCTAGGCTTAACTAGTTCCCCTCAAAAGCGCCAGTATATTATTGAAGATCAGAAGCGCGCAATCCGTGCGAGCAGAAAAAAGGCTTAAGCTGCATCGATTTTATGAGGACCAAAACTGCTTCCAATGGCGGCAGGTAAGTAGGCCCTTTTCCGCAGCTGTATATGTATTAGTGTATATACGGTCTTATCTTGTACTTCTCCAGTGCTAAGTACTAGTATGCTCATAGGGGTAGGGTGTGCGTGTGTGTGTTCATAGGGGTGAATGTGTGCACGTGTATGTGAGCGTCTGTGTTGTACTGTGTTTCTCAAAAACAAAAAACAAAAGTACTAGTACATCTTTTTTTGAGAAATCGTAGGGTGTTAACTTACAAGCATGTCCTCTTGTCATATACCAGGATCAGACGCCAACGAAAGAATCCGCTGAAGACCTTTTTCATCTTCAACCAGAAGGTTGGATCTATGGTTTCCCGAAAAAAAAACAATGTTCTCATCAGACCTAAAAAGATGTTGAGACTATGTGCTCGTGACGAGTTTGGCACGAGGACATTGGACAGACGTGCAGCTCTCCTTAAATCAACGGCACTGCATCACGAAATAGAGCTTCGTGAGGGAAGGTGGAGGCATGCAACGTTGTGTACCTTGTACAATGTCTCTTCAACCTGCACTGACAATACCGGAATCATTCGAAGACTGTCTTCCACGGTGGACGATGCGCTTCAAAAGTACAAAGAACGCCGCTTGGAAGCCGGACTGTTTTATTTGGACGGACACGTAAAAGATATGAAGTACACTGTTAGGAGTCACTTGTATGGTGATAGTGAGTTCTTGATGGATCTGTGGAGAAGGAAAAGGTTGGAGCGCACCACAAGAAAAAGAATCGGGAGCTATGCAATAGTTCTGCAAGTTTCTCCATATCCCAAGTCACGGACCTTTCCTCCACAGTGGTCCGAACATTACAATTGTGTGGGATGAGACATGTGGTTTACTTGTTGCTTCTCATCTCATTAGCCTTCTCAATTGTATATCTGTGAAAGATCATTGTATTTTGGTTAACTTGCTACTACTACCTTTGGCATATATATGGTGCGGATAATGTTTTTTCCTCGTGCATTTGCTAACAAATGGTCGGCAGTCATTGTGTATACACACCACTCTACTCTTTTGAAAAAGAGAACATGCAAAGTAGCAAGAGCATGGAATCTTTACTATTAAAGCTCCCTCCGTGGTTGGTGTCACACATCTAAAAATTTACAAACACTGCCACCGTGCTAAAACCCGATTACTAGCCAGCGATACCAACCGTTTGTTCGATATTCCCTCCACCCCGTTTATCCTATCACTTATCCCTGATTAACATGGCAATTAGTTAGTTTGTTAGGAAAACAGCCGCCTTCCGTTGCCGATAGGTGGGCCGTGGGCGCCTCGAGATAATCTGATCCTCGCAATCCCTCTCTCTCTGTGTAGCTTATGTCACGCCGAGCCCTGGCGAGCAGCTCACCACGCCTGGCCATGATCGACCTCTGCGGCGGACACGCCGGTCCAGCTACGGACCATTTCCCACCTGCCCTAGGTACAAACAACACACACGCCGGTCCAGCTACGGACCATTTCCCACCATGAGCGAGTCTTGATCTTATAGACCCACTTGCATGTGATGGGACGAACACCAGGTGGAGGGGAAACCAGATCCCACGTGCCAGTGCGCTCAAGGGCAGCAATCTCCTCAGCCATCGCAAGCTGCCATTCAGGCTGAGCCATGGCATCACGGTAGGAAGTGGGCTCAGCAACAGCAGAAAGACTGTACTGGGAAGGAGAATAGCGATCAGGAGACCGTAATGAGGTCCGAGAACGAAGGTTATGAACCGGTGTACACGGGGAAGGTGGCGCGCCGGAAGTAGAAGGCATGTCAGAGGGATCATCGTCAACACGCGGCCGACGAGTGTAGTGGAGAGGAAAGGGAGAGAGGGTAGGATGCACTGGAGAGGGAGGTGGCGAGGGAGGAGAAGAGGATGGTGTCGGCGGTGTATCGGGAACAGTGGGACTCGGCGGAGGTGGAGGTGGAGGAGGAACATGAGGCACGGAGGGAGATATGTCGGGAAGTATAAGGAAGGAGATATCCTCAACCGAAAAGGTCGAGGCAGTAGGACGCGGATAGTACGAACGAGACTCATCAAAAGTCACATCACGGGAAATACGTAGCCGACGACTAACAGGATCCCAACATCGATAGCCCTTGTGCTCATCACTGTAGCCAAGAAAAACACACTCCACCGACTGAGCGGTCAATTTGGTGCGTTCGCGGGGAGCAAGGAGAACATAGCACACGCACCCAAACATGCGAAGAGCGGAGTAGTCAGGAGAACGACCAGAGAGACGCTCCATAGGAATACCACCCTGCAAAGCAGCCGAAGGCTGGATATTGATGAGATAGGTGGATGCGGAGACAGCCTCAGCCCAAAAGTGGGGTGGAAGAGAGGCGGCGATCATCATCGCACGAGCCGTCTCAAGAAGGTGGCGATGCTTGCGCTCAGCAACGCCATTCTGAGCGTGAGCACCAGGCAAGAGAACTGGGCAGAGTACCCTGTTCGGCAAGAAAACCACGCAACATCTGGGAGATATACTCACCAGCCGAGTCAGCACGAAAGACACGAATGGGCGTGGAAAACTGGGTGTGTACCATGGCAGCAAATCGCTTGTATATAGGGAGAACCTCGCTGCGAGATTTCATAAAATAGAGCCAAGTGTAGCGAGAGAAGTCATCAATAAATAGAACATAGTAGCGATGACCACCTTTCGAATCGAAGGGAGCAGGACCCCATACATCAGAATGAACTAAGTCGAAAGGACGCTGAGAGACTGACTCACTCGTAGGATAAGGTAATTGAGTCTGTTTGCCAAGTCTACAACCATTACAATGTAAAGATACATCGCCAGAGACAGACCCTAAGACACCTTGATGCACTAGCGAGGACAAGCGAGAGCCACATATATGACCAAGTCGATGATGCCACTGTTGGAAGGACGCAGAGGAGGAGGCAGCAAGAGCATGCGAGCTGGCGGGTGTGGTGGCAGCGGAAGGAACACAAAGCCAGTCAACCTCCCAAAGGCCCTGAGCCTCACGGCGCCGAGGGCCAGCTCCAACTAGAACCTGGGTGCGACGATCCTGAACAGAGCAAGAGTCGGTATCAAGAATGACACGACAGCCAGAATCAGTAAGTTGAGCAGCGGAAAAAGATTCATGGTAAGACGGGGAACATGAGAAACACTAGGAACAGAGAAGGACGGAGTAGAGAGAGTGCCACGACTAGCAACAGGAAGAGGTGTGCCATCGGCAGTGAGAACATTGAGAGGAGAATCAAGAGGTCGAAGAGAAGACAGAGCAGAAGAAAGAAGCTCCAGAATCCAGAACCCACGGAGATGTACCTGACTGTGTAGGCGGTGGTGGCGGAGTAGCAGTAGTGGAAGCAGTCAGGAGGCAACGGTGCCCGTCGAGGAAGAGCCTGAGGAAGCCAGCATACGCTTGAGTCGCACAATATCCTGGTCAGTGAGGACTGTGCAGACGAGGCGCACGAACCGCAGTAGAGGAGCGACCCGTGTCGCTGACCCATGTCGCGCTGCTTCTTGAAACAATCAGACTCTGGATGACCCGGCTTCTTGCAGTAGTCGCAGAACATGCGAGGCCGGCCCGCCCCTGCAGAGGGCGCCCGCCCACCCCCCGTGAAGGAGTGGGTAGCAGCGGTGGAACAGACGATACCGGAGCTCGGGCAGCAAGCACAGTGGGAACCACAAGCAGACCAGCAGAACGGAGTCGGTCTCCTCAGCGCGAAGCTCTGCAAGTACCTCTGAGATGGGAACACGTCGACCACGGGCAAGCAAGTGAGCACGCCGAGGCTCAAACTCGGGACGGAGGCGAGACAAGAACTCATGGACACGCTGAAACTCCAAGTCTGACCTCACTGTCTGACAGCATCGACAAGTACCACAAACAACAGTCCTCAGAGAGTCAAGCTGACGCCAGATGGCAGAGCACTGTGTGTAGAACTCATCAACAGTAGAGTCACCCTGCTGAAGATCATGCTCCTGACGCACCACAGATAGGTAGAGAGCATCACCAGAGGGCTGATAGCGCTGACAAAGATAAGTCCACATCGCAGCAGTAGTGCCCAATCCCATAAACTCAGAAGCAAACTGGGTAGAACACTAGCAGTGAGGACAGCAGCAGCACGAGCATCATCATTGCACCACTGAGTGTAAACAGACAGAGCATCCCGATAAATAGAGAGTCCGAGTAATCCGATACCTGCTGGTCATAGGCTTCAACTGCAAGATCATCAGCATCCTTGGCGGCAGCACGATCAGCCTCAGAAGCATCAGCGGCAATAACGGGTGGCACCGGTGGAGTAGGAGCCACAGGAGCAACGGGGCACGGCGGACAGGAGACCTCGCCAGAGAGAACGCCCCACAACAGGAGGCCGCGCATGTGGATGCGCATAAAGCCCACAAACTCGGCGTAGTTGGTGCCATCAAAGATCACAGAGCACCGAGGAACAGCAACATAGCCCGAAGAGGACATCGCGGGCTCTCTGTTTTTTTTTGATTTTTTTTTTTGAAGTCAACGAAGAGAGAGAATCTAGATCGGGCCTCTCTGCCCCGACCTGTACAAGCACGGGAACCTCACGGTGTACACGGGAACCTCACGGGCGGCCGAGGAGCGGCCGGAGGGGCGGCCGGAGGAGCGGCCGAGGGCGGCCGGCGGGCGGCCGCGACGGGAGGCGGCAGCAGGCCGCGACGGGGCGGCCGGAGGGCGGCCGCGACGGAGCAGCCGGCGGGGCGGTCGGAGACGGGCGGAGGCGGCAGCGACGGGCAGCGACGACGGGCAGCGACAGGAAGAGGCCGGAAACACGACCGGAAGAAGCAGCTCGGCCACGGGCTCGAGCGAGAGGAGAGAGGCAGCCGGCACGGCGCAGGTCGGCCGGAGACGGCGATGGTGACGGTGGGCTACACGCGGAGTTGCAACGCGCGGGGAGGAGGAGAGCAGAACCTAAGCTCTGATACCATGTCAGGAAATGAGCAACTATATTTCCAGGGGGCCAAAGGCCAGTACTTATACATGTGTGATGAACAGTAAACATGAACAGTAACCTATACATCTAACAGTCCGTGGGCGCCTCGAGATAATCTGATCCTCGCAATCCCTCTCTTTCTGTGTAGCTTCTGTCACGCCGAGCCCTGGCGAGCAGCTCACCACGCCTGGCCATGATCGACCTCTGCGGCGGACACGCCGGTCCAGCTACGGACCATTTCCCACCTGCCCTAGGTACAAACAACACACAATCTTGCAACGGGAGGAGATCTTCCCGCTGAAGCATCACGAAGCCGCCGCTGAGCACCGTCTGCCCCGCCAGGAGCCTGGTCCGGTAGTTCCAGTCGTCGGGTATCACACACAAGTGTGTTCATGGCGTTACGGCCGCAGACGACGTACCAACCATGTTTCTTGTGGTACGGGAGCTCGGCCTGTTCCGCGTTCGTCTTCACCGGCGTGGATCTCTGCACCGAAACCGCGGGCTCGAGGAGGAGGCAGGTGAGAGTCGCGCGGTCCGCGGTTTGCAACCTCTGTTTTTGCGGGGCGTTACAACCTCTTTTGTTCTAGGCCGGCCGGTTCGCATGGAGGTTCCTCCGGCCGGGCGTGCGCGACGGCGTGCCGCGACGACGACACGGTGGACACTAGCTCCTGCCCTTCACAACCCTCGTTGGTTATGTGGTCAACGGTTGGTCTATGGTGAGATTCATGTGGGCATCAGTGTCGATCCAAGCGGCCAGGGAGCATGCATCGAAAGTGCACGCCGGATCTCATGGTACGCTCCGTGAAACTTCCTAATCTCCTGCCTGTTTAAGTGCATGTGACACTATTATGGTGAGTTCTTTGCTAAAAGTTAAGTGTAGTGGTGGGTTTGGGATTAGGAGCAATTAACGATTAGTTCTGGCGACAGACGGAAAACAAGATTGAGCACTTCATCTCCAAACTGTTATCTCAGACCAAGGCTCTTTTTAATGAGAGAGTGCAATAAAATAGCAGATGGGAAAGAGTAGAGCACATTGGTCGAATAGTCTAAATGTCTTCTGTAATGAGGCTAAGTTTGCAGGACTAGGAATGTCATATATCCTTCTTTTTTGTTACAGATAATTTCTTTTTCTGTATGATATCACTGTTCTGTCAATAAGATTAAGTAGGACGAAATATCTTTCTCCTGTATAGTTGTACTTTCATCAGGTTATATCTACTGATAGAACAAGCAAAAATATTTGTAGTATTGTTTGCTAGTTTTAGTGCTCATTCCCATGGATCCAAACTACAGACGAAGATCACAACAAGAAGATGAGTTCATGTTGTTTGTTTTGCCGACCATAGAAGGAACAGAGAAACAACCAATGCATACATCCATGCTCCCAGGTGGTATGTATGTTAATGAAATTCTAACTGGACATGAGAGCCTATGCAAAAGGCAGTTCCGTATGGAGGTCGACATTTTTCATGCTTTAGTTCGTAAGCTGCGTGAGAAAAAACTGCTTGGAGATTCAAGAGAAGTCTCACTGGAAGAAAAGGTTGCTATATTCTTATATGCAATAGCAAAAAATGCTAGTAATCAGACATTACAGGACAGATTTCAGCATAGTCCAGAAACTATCAGCAGACACTTTGGAGCAGTGCTTGATGCAATTACAAAGCTTACATGCATCTACATACGCCCACCTTCTCTTCAACCACATCATATCTTGAGAAAACCACACTTCTATCCTTATTTCAATGTAAGCATGTATTTCCATTTGTTTTTTTCCTTCACAATGGTAAAATAAGATAATAGTTCCAGGTCTTAAGAGATCACTCACAAATACACTGACTGTATGCAGGACTGTATCGGTGCTATTGATGGTACTCACATACCAGTGACTCCTCTAGCACATCAACAAGAACCATACCGAAACAGGAAGCAGACACTCTCACAAAATGTTATGGTTGCTTGTGACTTTGATCTTAAATTTGTGCACGTGCATGCTGGTTGGGAAGGATCAGCCTCGGATGCAAGAGTTCTGCAAGATGCAATTAATCATGGGTTTCAAGTACCACCCGGTAAATTTTATCTTGTAGATGCAGGTTATGCATGTACACCACAATTTTTGGCCCCATACCGTGGAACTAGGTACCATTTGCAAGAACAAGGGAGAGCTCGCCAAAGACCACAGAACTACAAAGAGCTATTTAATCTCCGTCATGCACAGCTACGAAACCATATTGAAAGAACTATTGGCATATTGAAGATGAGATTTCAGATGCTCAAAGCTGCTACTCTTTACCCACTTGACAAACAAATTGACATATCTGTTGCTTGTTGTGTTCTACACAATTTTATTCGCCTTCATGATGGAGATATGGCATGGCTAAGAAATGCTCCCCTAGATATAGACCCTCTCCAGGTTGTGGATGTGCCCGATGGAGACCACAACTACAACTCTGATGTAACAGCATTCAATTCCTCACGAGAAGCCGGAAAGCGAATGCGAGATTATATTGCAAACAGAATGTGGGAGGACTATGTTTCAAGAAGAGGCTAATGTTGTACTACAGTTGCATGTGGAGTAGCCACCATGTTTAATTCTATAGTAAGCATTGTAAAATTTGTACGAGTACGTATGATGAATGAATTTTTAATATCCTTTGCAGCAAAATAACTCCATATATGTTTGTTCATTTGGCCAACATAAGATCCAGAATACAAAAGTAACTTGGTAATTAACTTGGTAGCTGAGAGGTTTGGTACCTCTCAAAGTAAACAAAAGTACATCATGACAGACCCAAAATACTTACTTAACTTACTAACTTGGTAGTTCCTCGCAAGCTAAGCAAAAGTACATCATGACAGACCCAAAATATTTACTAACTTTCTAACTTAGTATTGCCTCTCAAGCTAAGCAAAAGTACACTGTCCAAGGAAAGACCCATAATATATATCCTTCATAAGTACTAACTACTGATTTGGTTGGTTACGTCCAATTTGGTTTCTAACCCAACCCAACCTTAGTTCATCACTAGAAAATGATAGAAAAAGTTCTCGATTGTCCTTACTTTTGAAGATATCTGCAGCCCTTAACATATCCGAGATTTGTAAACCCCTTAAGCCTTCAAGTGTTCTGACACATTTGCTGATGCTGAATGGATCCTCAAGCTTCTTCTCCTCGATAGCTGCAAACCGATCTATTTCTTCCTTCTTGAGCTTCAAGTATCTCTCTTGGAATTCAGAACTCTTGCTTCTCTTTGTGCGCTTTGTTTCATGCATCTCCGGTGTTGCAACAAACTGAGAAGGCATCTGTGTGGAGCGCATAGGGGGTCTAGAAGAGCATTGTTGCTGGGAGAATTCTGGAACGCCTATCTCATCCTCATCTTCTAATGGTAAATTCAAATCTGGTTGATCAACACCATGTGAAGGCAAGGTTGGTTGGGAGTAAATATCTACTGATTCTGATGGTGAATATGCTGATGGTGCTCCATGTGATTGTTGCTTTGCCTTGCTTGCATAATGGTCCATGCCATGGCGATTCTTTCCTTCAGCATAGCGACCTGCAACATATATAATTAGTTAATGGTTCCAAAAAATTTGGCACACAATCAAACAAATTGTCATAAAAATTTACCTTCGTACAAAACAAATAAATCATCAAAATATGGAAATGATTTGTCTCTCCATCTCAGAGAATCTTTATTAATACGCTCACCAAACGTCTCCCATACTTCATCCGGTGCAACGACCATCATTCTATTAGGATCCCAACCAAAACCGCTTTCACCGGCTAGATCCTTCACACTACGAAAGTCTTTTTTAAGGTCCTGTTCCTTCTGTTTCACTTGTGCAACAGCGAGCGATAAGCCAAACTTCTGATTTATTCTATTTGTAATACTATTCCATGCCTCATTACTCCAAGCATTTTGAGTTCTATAGCCTGGAACATTGTAATCTTTCAGCAGCTCAATAAGGTATGCCTTCATCTGATGATTCCACCTAGCACGAGGAAGACTTTTGTTGGCCCCTGAAATTTTGTTTTGTACATAAATTACAGATCTAAGTGATTTTGTAAGGGAACATTTGAAAACCAAATTGTTTAGCTGATAGAACTCACTCTTTGACCTCCTACGACCCAGATCTGGAACAACACCATGCTGCATACGAATTTCTTGATGAGTCCTTGTAGTCCTCTCATCAATCTCCAGGTCAGGGAAGTCAAGACTACTAAGATGATTTGCCATCTGAAAATCGTCCAAAATCGATGCAGTATATTGAGGAATCATCATATTAATTTCTGGACCAAGATTGTGCTAACCACAACAATCGGTGGGCAAAGGGAAGTACTAATCTCACTAGGAAACTCATCAAAAATCAATCGGGTGGGGACAAGTACAAACAAAATCGATCCAGCCATGTTTACTGTTAGACATAATAGATTAAGTAGCTTACCCGTGCTCCTGGCTTGCCGCCGGCCGCCGTGCGTAGTGCTGGCTGCCCCTAGTCCGCTTCCCGGCAGTCCTCCGTCCAGCCCTTCTTGCCCCCGCTCGGCCGCCCCCGCCGTCCACCCGTTCTTGCCCCCGCTCTGCCACCCCCGGTCGGCCGCCCGTGCTCTCCCGTACGAAATCGCCGCCGCTCGTCGCTCGGTCGCCGCCTCTCCTAGGTATATACGATACGAAGATGCAGTGTGATTTTGTTTTGGGCGGGCCTTTACGCGGGCTTTTCTTGGCGCGTGCAAGGAGTGAAAGAGCGGTCGTGGAAGCGCCTCGAAGCGTCGTTTCGCGGCAGGAAATTTTCCAAGAGGTCGGACTGGATGTTTCGTTTCCTGTAAAACGTGAAGCATAGGAATCAAATCCTGCACCACTCCTTTTCCTATTCCTACAATCCAAACGGCACAAAGGAAATTTTTCCTACCAAAATCCTATCCTGTGTGATTCCTACGAAGTTCCCGTGTTCCAAACGGGCCCTTAGGGGGGAAATACGGCTGGTCCGTTCTCTCCTGTCGATAAAATAGGCTATATGGTGAATTTTCAATGTTAATTCTATAAACCGTAAATACATCTTGACATGTGCTAATTAGTTGTTGACATGAGAATATGCTCGCTATTTTTGTGTATCCAATACACATCTTTCGTACGTATGGTGATTATTTGCATGGCTGGATAGCCCCTTCTTTTCAAGTATTTTATGGAAGCTACATAATTAGAATAAAGAACATTAAAGATGGTGATTTATTTTATTTTGGAACCGTGCACGTACATGTACTCATTACGTCATAAGTTTTGTGTTTTTAATGGCAATGTAAAAACATCCCTCGTGATCCATCTACTTGCCACGGTGAGAGGAGGGTGCATAATTCCCGCCACGGTGAAGTACTTCCGCAGTTGACAGCCACAACATTGTTGGCCTATCTTCAATGCATCGGAGGTGTGTGTGGATTTAAGTGGCACGTGGAGTGAATATTTGAGGGGAGCAAGGGAGGTTGTGTGCCGTATCCAGAGGTACGAGCTTCCATCCACAGGACGACTCTATCAACGATGAATGGACGTGTTGTGACAATGGATCGGGAACGGGGAGGGCAACATGGAGAGAAGTCATATATAATTGCAATGATCCACTGAGCTGAATTAGACAATGATGATCTTCAACATTAATTACCTATTTTGCCATTTTAGTGTACTCGAGTATTGTTCCAAACTGTATCAGATTTTAGAAAGTTGTTCTTATTATTTATTTATTTATGTTGTACTGGCTTCATCTTGAATTTAGTTGTCAATGAGGCAGAAATTGCTCAAACAGGTTTTTTTTTGTTGACAAATCATCATCTTACAGAGGGAGATGCACCTATAAAAATCTGAAATGGACCATGCAACAAAAAGGAAAAGGTATATGTCCATGCAATAAGAATAACAAAGTGTATATCCAATTATTTGGTTATTTATTCTCGCCCACAGTTTGTTGCCCTTTATATCTTTTTGTAGTTTTGTATGTCTGGTTGGTTGCTAAAAATTAGGCATCTGAATCATGGTGTGAGAATCTGATGACTATTTCAGCAACGAGATTTCAGTCCGTGGTTTTTTTTTAAGAAGGCAATCAGGTGAGGAGTACATAAATCAGTTTGGTACATATATAAGGCTGACATTCCTTTGGTTATTCATATGGGATCCCCAAAACGGATGATAAAGCTACTCTAAATCACTCTGAATTTGTTGAATCTTTCGTGTTGTTAACTATCGGGGAGAGATAAACACAATAGTTCACCAGGTGTTGTTACCTTCCAACCACTTTATTCGTGTCTCTCTTTCTGGTGTTAAGAACGGATTCATGGAAAATATAATATGGTCCTCCGTTTGCTGTTTTTGGGTTGGTATATTTGTCAAACGTTTTTTATCGTTCGAGTGTACTGAGCTATGTGTGTAGTATTGTACTGGAAATATGAGTCAAATTAATGTTGCATGTATACCTTAACAATTGGTAATGTAACGGTTAGATATGTGCTTTGTGGTTGGAATTATGACTTTTCCATGTATCAGTCTGCCATGTTGAAAATATGCAATTCTTTTTCATGGAACAAATCACTCATTACTGTTAATGATGTTGTGTTGTGGAGAGAATGATTGGAAGTGGCAACTGTGCTCATATATAAGATTGCGCCAAATTTAGACTTGGTATATAGCGTCAAATTTCTATTTTAAGAAACAACGTACATATAGTTAAAAAATCGGAGATAGCTAATATTATGTAGACTTATTCCCATGTTTTTTTTTGGCAAAACAAAGTACACCACAGACGCTCACATATACATGCACACACTCACCCCTATGAACGCACGCACCCACACCCTACCTCTTTGAGCACTTCCGTAATACCGAGCCGGCATGCCGAGTCTTGAGATTGACGAAGTCACCACAGTCGCCTCGCTGTCGACGGGAACGTCGCCTCCCGCTGAAGAATATTCCGCCTGGATGAGAAACACCAACGTCAAACCTGGGGTTTGAACTCTGGTGGGCTAGGGGTACAACAACCCTCCTAACCATCTTGCCACATTCAAGTTCTCACTTATTCCCATGTTATTTAGCAAACATAGCTCAGCATGATAATTTTAATTTCATACTTTTGGGTAACTATAATACAAACAAACAATTTTGTAAAACAAGCACCGTTGTTACTTCTATGAGGATTTTATTTTAACGCGATTAAAACATGAATGAAAATTGGGTTAAACCCAGCATTTGTGTCTAATGACATGTCATGATACAACCAAAACCAGGTTGTACTTCAAACCTAAGCTCGGGATACACTTCATTTTGGAATTGGTTCAGTCCCGAAGTTATTTCTGATGCTACCATTTTGCTTTCCATATTTGGTCTGTCATTGACCTTTTATTTAATATTTTGGGAATCGCCCTAAAAAATGTACATGTGCGACTCACTTTATGGTACGCCCAATGAAACCTAACCTGACACCCCAGCCATGCCACTAAAAGTTACTTTGACTGCACATCCTTTACAGTGGAGTTTTTATACTTTTACAGTGCATGAGGTTAGTTGTATTTTTTATTAGCCCGTAGCAACGCACGGGTATTCAACTAGTCAACGTAACATGAAAGGAGCTCGTAAGAAAGATCAGATGTTTGAGACGACAGTGTCAGCAAACTTGGTTAACACCTAAGCATGCAAATAAAGAGAGAAAAGAGAAGTACGATGCATGGAAGGAAATTAAGATCCTTGGTGAAGCGATAACTTAGTGACCTGCAACATGATATATAAGCTCTGACCATATTGCACTTCAATTAAATAAGGATAGACTGCAAGAATACATGGCTATTAGCCCTGATAGGTATGAAGACATTGCAGAATTGGGATAGATCAAGTAATAAAAAACCATGTATTACTTACAGAAGTGAGAAAAGTACTCAAAGGACCATAGGCCTAACTTTAATCAGAAAGAAGAGAAATACATGGGCAGCACTAAAAGTACTCAAGCATATAAAACATTATTGAGATCACAATGTTGGTTATATGTTTAACATCGCCGTACAGAGAAAAATGACTAACCTCCCAGGGTAAATCTACTATAATTTAAAAACAAAAAAGACCCAATTTCAGGGCCAGCAAGGTTTTGTAAGGAAAATACTCAAGGTGCATGTGCTACCTCAGAAGAGCTTCTGAAGGAACACCAATCCCTGGGAAGGAAGAAGGGCATGAGGCTAAGGTTGATTTCAGACCAGATGATTCACTTTCATAGTCAACAGAGTCCCCAAGATATGTCAAAAGAGCATGCAACAACTGAAGAGAAACAGCCTGACAAGACCAAAAAGTTGGTCAGCACAAGCTGGAGAGCTAAGCATATAGTGTACGGGTACATAAACTGGAGATAGAACAGCCTGACAAGACCCAAAAGTTCTGCTAGCAAACATGGTTAGTTGATTACGGGTAATAATTAAAGAGGTAAGTAGCCTGCGCTATGGGAGTTAATTGCAGAAAACTACCACAATTGGGGCTAGGGCTACAAAAAACTACCACTTTACGAATTATTTGCAGAAACCACCGTTTTTGGGGTGATGCGTTGCAAAAAGCACTGATTGGCAAGTTGACACGCTCTAAGTAAGAATATGACAGGCGGGGCCCGCTGTCAGATCCACGTGGCAGGAGTTAATTGCAAAACCTACCACAATTGGGGCTAGGACTACAAAAAACTACCACTTTATGAATTATTTGCAGAAACCACCGTTTTCGGGTGATGGGTCGCAAGAAGCACTGATTTGCCAGGAGGGAGCCGTCGTGGAACCGCCGACCGTGTCCCTGTGCGTCTAGCGTGTGCCCTGCGCATGCTCGCCACGAGGCAGCCGCCGACCGCGCGCCGTCATCGTCCTGCGTGCCCCGCGCTCGCTTGCCATGAGGCAGCCGTCTAGGTGCCGCCAACTTCTGTGGATCCACATGGGCACGACGGCGGCACCCTCGTTCACGTTGTCGTTGCGACATGAATGCGGAGGCGGCGCATCGCGACATTTACCTCGGCATGCTTCCTCCGGCGCGACATGAATGCGGAGGCGGCGCACGACCGGCGTGCAGCACGAAGCGGCCGGAGTAGCGGATGAGAGAGAGCAGGTGGCTGGCGCTCTACTGGAGACGAGGAAGATGACTGCGCGCCTGCGCCCCGTGCATATAATTTTGGTTGTTTTAAGTTCCTTCGATTTAAAAAAAAACAAATTTATAAGCAGTACGATGTGTGTCCCCCTTGACCGTTTGATCATTCCACGTGTACCTGACAGGGGCCACCTGTCATATTATTACTTAGAGCGTGTCAACTTGCCAATCAGTGCTTCTTGCGACGCATCACCCTAAAACGGTGGTTTCTGCAAATAATTCGTAAAGTGGTAGTTTTTTGTAGTCCTAGCCCCAATTGTGGAGGTTTCTGCAATTAACTCCTGCCACGTGGATCTGACAGCGGGCCCCGCCTGTCATATTCTTACTAATTAGAGCGTGTCAACTTGCCAATCAGTGCCTTTTGCAACGCATCACCCCAAAAATGGTGGTTTCTGCAAATAATTCGTAAAGTGGTAGTTTTTTGTAGCCCTAGCCCCAATTGTGGTAGTTTTCTGCAATTAACTCGCGCTATGGAGAATATATAACCATAAGCTAGAATCCTATTTAATTAACCAGAAATTTATGAAACAATAATAAGATCTATATCTGCTAATCCAGGAAACTGAAAATCTAGTATATAAATAGATATCAAACAACTGTAAGAACATTGGCAAATATGTTCTGAAGGACACCGTGGACCATGACAAGTGCACTGCACTGACAGCTCTATGCATAAACAGTGCAGTGCTGTTCCACTCTGAAGATTGGGCATAAAATACTAAGCATACAAAAAAAATTAACCTCGGGGAGCTCAATTACTTAAGTGGGCTGGGCATAATATAAAGACTGATTTCAAAAGAGCAGCCATGCATTTTTACGGGTAAACTTTGCAGAATGGTGATATGAACGATACCTGAATCCAGTTCTTGACACACCCAAGGACAGGATTCCGTAATCATCACCATAGAGTTCGTTTAATTTAATACTGCAGATGAGAATGAGTTAATAAGTTTACTGCCAGAAATTTCAGCGCATCTATGCCAAGATAAGAGATGGAGTAGATGTTAGGCACAAAAGGGCATATGGACCTTAAGGGCTCGCATGGCAGGTATTCGGACCTAAATGACCGGCATAATTCTACGGACGTACGAACGTGCGTAACTTTCTGCTAGCTTCCGTCGTTTTCCTCCGGCCGAAAAAATAACAGGTGAACCAGCGGGGCCTAAAAAGCCAGATTAGCACAGGAATAAGAATCTTAAGTCATTGATGTAAAACCAAGACATCTAAGATCACAAATAGTTTTTCAGTGTTCTTAACCAAATTACCAGTTTCTGAAATAATAGTTTCTTTTTGGCAAAATTAAATAAATAACTGTTTATTTACTATCATGATTCATGTCCATTTTAGAATCCCAAGCAGAGACATTGCTCCTTCAAGAAAATTCATGACTAGCAAGTTGGTCGTTCTCAAATCGATCATGGTATTTAGTTCTTCCAGTTTCTTCCTGAAATAGACATTTAGAATTTCCTGTAAATTTTCACGAATTAATGAACATAACTTTTGCTAGTAAAAGCACATTGGTAGACCAGATAATGCCATCACAGGAACTGAAGGTGCCAATACTAGTACCTCAACAACAAAAAGAACATATAATACTATATGTGTTCTGTTAGTTCTCTATAAGAAAAAACAACCCACACCCTAAGAGACCTTTGTTCTGATAGAACAGAGAAGGAAAGGATGCTAACCAGGAAAGCTCAAGGGCAGCGTAGTCGGAAGAACAGATGATACCATTAATTGGTACCTAGGTATTAAGCTTAAACTAGACTCAACTGCTTTGAGCTTTCTGTTCCTTGTCTTTTCCTCGTATGATTGTGAAGTGTGAACCAGAACTAGGACATATCTTTGCTGGTATCTCTTTTCCAAGATATGTCCTCCAATGCTATACCATCCTCAGGCCAGCCTTCTTGAACCTGAAATGCATGCTTTCAGAGATCATGTTACTGAAAAATACTAAAGAAATAAAACCAGGTATTGAGAGATCATGTCTGAATTTTCTTTAAGAAATGAAACCATGTGTATCAAATTAAACCTACTGATGGTATTTTTATTGATATTAACACATCAAGGTTTTGTACATTTCCATGTTCAAACTATAGTGATGTAATCTGATGGTACACATCATTTAAAAAGTACATATGCAATTTCTATCACACCTCCATAACTTTTATCATTTTCATGGCTAATATCTACGAGTAATATGTTCACTTATGAACATGTCCATATTTGCACACTGAGCGTCAAGTATAATTTATATCTTTTCATTCTTGATTTGGCACATGTAAGATCAGACATCCTGGTTATATAAGAAAATTAAGCAAAATATAAAACAGAGAAAGACTCCGAATCTGTAAGGAAAATGACATAAATATCGTTCAAATGTGAAAATAAATGCTTGAACAAACGGCAATTAGGTTTTCCCTAACATACATAGAATATAATTCTCTCTGCTGCAGAGGAAATGCTATAAAGATGAATTTCTGCCAGAGCGTCTTGTCGGCATTGTTTATAACTGTTTCTTGCACAATACAGGTTGACAAGGAAAGTTGGATTGTAACACATATCATCAGAAACAATGTACTAATGCAAAGGTGATGCGAGGTGAGAAATTCAGCAAAGCAAACAGACTAGGTGTCTGTTCGTCACCAAGAACTGAAGGAACAACACAAACATGCCAGCACAGTTGCAGATCCAACTTGAATTCTCTTATTACTGATTGTGGCAAAGAGTTAACTAAACAAAGATCTCCTAGTCATTTTTCTAAAATTACCCTTAATCTACAAGGAAATTGTACCATACAACCTACCTGACACCTGTATTTTGGCTAGCTCTTTTTCCTTTTAGATACCTTATTGACATATGGAAGACAGATTAACCGCCTCATGAACAGACAACAAAAGGATTACTGGAAGCAAGTGCTGGTCTCAGTAGTTGTCCATCTTGCCATAGTGTATAATATGGGGTAGGTCAAGCTTCAAGGTTTATGGCCTTGGTGACTATAGGCTATAGCTCATTAGGATAGACGAGCTCGTTGATCTGCATTTACTAACTAAGGGAACAAGAAACTAAACACTTCAGAAAGCTAAAGAAAGTTTGCAAATCACATCAGACACTGCAGCACGGCTACTCAGCTAATCCAACTGTACACCTGATACACTACTGGTTCTCTCATTTGGTGGTTAGAACCCCATAAGGAAATCCTCTTATGCTACGTCGAAATGGCAACGACAGTTCTCAAAGCCATCACAGATTAGCAACATAGAGCTAGGAAATAGTTTTGTTTTGGTTGTTAGGCTTGACGTTTTTAATAGAGTTGTTCATTTCAGCAAACTGCCATTCATGTTTAATTGTGAATCCAATTCAAATATGGCTGGGATCTCACCTACAAGTTGAATTAAAAACCAACTCTCTTCATTACATGTACAGTCCATTATGCTGAAGACTGGGCTTACCATGCAAAATCATAATTCCAGAAAGTAGCTGACAAATAATAATTCCGGCGACGCTTGATTACACTTTCGATTTTCACTGGGGTTTTTCACAAACAAACGCGGGGGCACTCTCAAAGCCCGTACTCTCACACTACGGCCTCTGTATTTCGGCGCAGGCATTCTCGCAAACACCCAGCACGTAACGCGATTGGTATCCCAAGTTCCCAACCCGTGTGACAAGGATGTAGGAGCACAACAAAGTAGAGGTGTGGGTGTGACCGTGTGAGCGAGCGGGAGTTCCAGACCTCAAGGTTGTGGAGGAAGTAGTCACGGAGGAGCTTCTTTAACTAAAAAAAGTCACGGAGGAGCGTGGAGAGGCCGCAGTCCGCAGAAGTCCGCTATGACGAACGCCAGGCGCGGGCCGACGGAGAGGTTATCGTCGTCGGCGCCGCCGACGAGCTCGCCGGAGAGACCGCAGAAGCGGGCCCATGAATCGGCGGAGTCGTCCAGCAGCATACCCTCGCGGCCGCGGCTGATAGAGGACCACGGTCCATGGCCATGGGTGACGGGCAGAGAGCGGGAAAGCTCCAAAATCGAAATGCGCGAACTGGTTTTGTTGTTTCGCTCGCGCGTAGTGTGCGCTCGGACTCGGACGGCCCGACCGATTGCTTTTGCTCGGATTTGCTATGCCCACCCTCAACAAGTTTTTTTAGGACAGGACTAGGCGTCCCCCGGGGGATCTTTCCGTCCGATCCCCGGGTCGCCAGCCCGACACGTGTCCACTAATATAGGCTAATCTCCATTTTGCTACAAAACTCCCGATTTTTGCTGCAAATCGTCCCGCTTTTGCTGCATTGTAGCAAAAAACGGTTCGTACACAAAACATGAAGGGAAAAATTCTGGCCTCGCCGGAGTCCTCACCGGAGACCTCGCCGGAGACGTTGTAGCAAAAAGTTTATGCTATTGTAGCAATAGAAAAGTTCTATTGTAGCAAAATCAACTTCACCGGAGACTCTCGCCGGAGACATCGTCGGAGACCTCACCAGAGACCTTGCCGGAGACGTGGTAGCAAAAAGTTTATGCTATTGTAGCAATAGAAAAGTTCTATTGTAGCAAAATCAACTTCGCCGGAGACTCTCGCCGGAGACATCGCCGGAGACCTTCTCCGGCGGCGTGTGCATGCTGCAATGCTGCAATATAACAATTTTTTTGCTATTATTGTTATGTGTTTTGCTACAATAGGATAAAGTTTTTGCTACGATGTTTCCGACGAGGTCTCTGTCGATGTCTCCGGCGAAACCGATTTTGCTACAATAGCACATTTTTTTGCTACGGGATCTCCGGCGAGGTCTCCGGTGAGGTCCGGCGAGTCCGGTGAGGCCGCCGGCGAAATCGGTCTTTTCTCCGGCGAAATTGATTTTGCTACAATAGCACATCTGTTTTGCTACGGGATCTCCGGTGAGCTCTCCGGTGAGGTCCGGCGAGTCCGGTGAGGTCGCCGGCGAAATCGGTCTTTTCTAATCTATTTTCTGGACGAACCGTTTTTTGCTACATAGGAGCAAAAGCGGACAATTATTTGCTACACGGTAGCAAAAGCGGGATTTGAACAGAAAAAGGGGACACGTGTTGGCAGGGGGACCCGGGTGATCTTTCCCAAAGATCCCCCGGATGATTACTATACTTTTCCTTTTTTTTAGGCAACCGACCCTCAACAAGTAAACATGTGGTCAGGATGGGAATGGTCGGACCGGACCTGGCCTCGTGGCCCCATGGCCAGTATGAGAGGTCACGGGCTGGCCCATTCGATCACAATTTCGTGGCCTCGCTGGCCCGTTGGATAAACTGGACCGCCCCAAAATCGAGCGACAGCAGTTTGCTGCTCTCTTTACTCCAGTTAATACATTGTTTACGCAAATAAGTGTATCTAGCGCATTTGCTATAGCACAGAACCGAACTTGATAACACAAATACATAGCTCAACTTTAGCTAGCTCGAGCAATCACAACACACCAGTGCTATGCTTGCTACAACTAAAGAGCACTCTACCAGACCACCTCTCTACCCAGCTACAAGGTGCACTCCATTTAAAATTTGCAGACAAACTTTACTTAACTGAAGCAAGTTCAGTCGAAATCATGTTTGCAAGAACTTATAACTCAGACATGTACATGACTACTCCTTACTGACAGTACACATGTACACACAGAATACTATATATGCAAGAAAATGCAATTTGTATTTCAGCAAACTGTATACAAGCGGTCAAGGCCGACCCGTGTGTCCCAATGCCCTTAAAATTTTGGGCCAAGTCAGTGACCCAGCGAATCGACACGGCCCATTCCCATCATGAATGGACGGGCGGACAAAAGTCGGACGATGCACTCTGCCACGGGTGCAAATAAACAAAACTTTTCTTTAGGTAGTAGAGATTGAATTCATATGGAACGACATTTTAAAACTTACGTCAAGTCTGCGGCATGTGACAATCCACCATATATTAGCACGATATCATAGGAGTAATACATATTGAACATACGATTAGTCCAATACATTTTTCTTTACAAGTTGTATCAACATTTAATGATCTTAAAATCACGCGGGTTAGAACAATTTTTACATATGGGCAAAGCGTTATATCTTAGGCATGTGCCAATGCAACATCTCTTAGTACGATTTTACAGGAGCAATAAATATTAAAGATACTGCGATTAGTCTAGTACATTGTTTTTTTATGAATTGTATCTACATTCAGTGATTTTAGGCTAACGCATACATAGGATTGGGGTAAAACCTTGACCACGTGCAAGTGTTGTATCTTAGCTAAGCTATAACAATATCATCTCTTTATTGACTAGTGTGTCACTTTAGCAAAATGTATATAAATTCGTGCTAAGAGACATGCATTGACACATGCCTTAGGTAAGGTAGTACAACATATGCCTCTTCCGTCATTAAATAGAATAACGCGCCAGCAAAATGCCCATGTAATGCGCTAGAAACTAGCATTGGAATAGGCCGCTCAGTGCTATAGCCGGCTCGAAAACCGAATTGCGGCCTATACGATTGTTCACTCTACATGTATAATCTCAGTTCAAAACAATTCATATTCTAAACTACACAAAAATAGCAAAAATTGACATATTTTGAACAGTTCAAAAATTGCATCATTCACTACTTTCAGAATCAGATTTTGTCAATTTTGCACGGACTAAAATATGACGTATTTCTATCTGATTATACACGTTGCTAGGAGACAACATAATCTACATCCTGAGATTTTTTTAAACTTCAAATTGCATTTTCGTAGTGCACTCGTGCATTTTCGCACGCATGTCCGCGCCGCTCAAGCGCACCCGCCGCCGCACGTGCTACTCCCTTACCTCCGGTCGTGCACGTCGCTAACACCCGTACCGAGCCTGTCAAACTGTTCTTCGTGATACACCTCAGGAAAGAAACAAAAGTAAGACATGACGAGCGCGTTCTTCGTGATGCACTTGCCGCGGCGCAGTCCAGCGGCCTAGCACTCCTCGATCGAGCAGCACCGCCCGGAAGTCCCCCTTGCCGCCGCCACTAGACGAACTCTGCCGCCGGTGGATCGAGTTCGGCGCCTTCTGCCATGTTCTCCAGGGACCACGGCACCACGCCAAGTTCGCGCGCGTCGCCGAGGCAGGAGCTGTACCAGACCAGACTACCAGAGGGCGTCCGTGGCGAAGTCGGACCGGAACGCGCTCGGCATGCGGGGTGTACAGGATGCTTCCTGAGTCATGCGGGTGAACACCACGGGTGCTCCGTGGCGTGGGCCGGTCTTCTTCTCGTTCCCGGACTTCGAGCAGGGCGCAGGCGTCATGGTGTACGTCCCCGGTCCTCGAGCAGGAAGCGACGTCCGTGAGCGCCGGCGCCGTGTTCCCGCGGGGCACGTGCTTCAACCTGTTCGACACGGGCTCCGGCACCGCGATGAAGCTCGACGCGCCGCTGGACGAGATCAACGTACACGTGCACCAGAACACAATCCAGCCGCACAACCTCCACAGACGCGTGCGCGCGACCTAGGAGGAATGGAGGATGCCGAGGGAGCCGTGTAGGTGGACCATCGAAGACGAGTGGCCGGCAATGGTGCTGGCCGAGGGGCAGCCGACGTACGCCCGATTCCACGCGGCCGTGCGCGGAGGTCCGCAAGGAGATGACCGTGCAGTCGGTCGTGTCGATAGGAAGCTACGAATGATGTCTCTTTCTTTTTAGTTTATCCAACAACAAGGTGCAGCTTTTACTTAAAAACGTCGATGCATTGCCAGATTTGCCTATAGGGTATCACGACGTGTTACATGAACACGTTGGCCCGTCTGCATGGATTTTGCATTCCTTGTGCGTGCTCTTAGGCTCTGTTTGGTTCGACTTTTACTACCAACTTCTGCGGTGGAAAAGCTGAACGCTAACCAAACGAAAAAAACTCGGAGCGGATTATTCGAACGCGACCTGCTTTTGTACGCCATAATCCGAAGCAGCCCGGACCCTGCTTCCATCGCGTTGAAAATCAACTTCCAGCTGAAATTACCCACGTTGCCATCGGTAAGTGGAAAACGATTCGTTTTTATATCCTTGGCTCCATCGTCGGCACTGTTCCTTCCCGTGATTCATTCGACCACGAGGTCCACGACGCCCAGGCAATCCATGCCCCGTCCGACCACCGTGGCGCCGTCTGGCTACCACTTCCGGACGCCGCCTGAGTTCCGCGCCCCGCCTCCCGTTCGCAGGCGCCGGCCATCAATCTCGGATTTCGTTGGAGCCGTGCTCAGAGCAACTCGTGGAAGAGATGCTCCTCGTGTTGCTCCCCACGGCGGAGGGGCCAAACACGCAGCGCCGCGGCTGTTCGTAGTGCCAATGCGATCCTGATCCCGCTCCATGAGAACATGCGACGAGGAATAGGTGGACCTGCACTGAGATGCTTGCGCTCATGTACGATTGTCCATTGCTTTTGTAATTTTGTTATCGCCTTCCGTCTGCTGGTTTGGCGCAGGCTCGCCCTGGCAGCAATCCTAGTATACTCTATACAAGATAACAAGATAGAGCATGTTCGTGGGGTTCTTGATGCTGACGTGCGGCGACCAGACACTTCCTACTGATGTTATTAATTATTACAGTACATGCTTAATGCTTATGAACTTGGATATACGACCATGTTTCTAGGATAACAGCTGTTTTGAGTGGCGGAGATGGCTAGCTACGTGTATCATCATGTCAATTATCCATATGGCCACAATTCTCGCGGTACAACGTGTCTTCGCCGGTCTCCGGCGAGGTTTCAGCGAGTTCCTGCCAACTCCGGCGAGTGTCCGATGACAACCAATGTGGCTGGAGGGGGTCTGACGCGGCTCCAGCGAGAGACGACGTGTCTTTGCCGATCTCCGACGAGTTGTTCTGGCGGTACTGCAGGTTCTATGCAGCAGAGATTCAGCAAGGCATGGTGGTTCGACGCGGTTCCGACGAGGTACGGCATGTCTTTGCCGATCTCCGGCGAGGTTTCGGCGAATTCTGTCCAACTCCGGCGAGGATCCGACGATATCAAGGTGGCCGGAGTCGGTCCGGCGCGACTCCGGCAATGTCCAGCGGGTCTTCCCCTATCTCCAGCAAGGTTTTGGCGAAGTCCCACCAACTCCGGCGAGGGTCCGGCGATATAAAGCTGGCCGAAGGTGGTCCGGTGTGGTGGACCGGCAAGGCGCTAGAAACTCCATCCGACGACTCTCCCACGATATTAGGGGTATTACAGAGAATTCGCGCAAATTTCACAATTTCACAGTTGTTTCAGCCAAACGACTTTCAACTTTACCACAGTTCTCATCTCACAGCGGGTTTTTCACAGCTCACAGTTCACAGCAGCTTTTTTAGAATCCACAGCTGAACCAAACACACCCTTAGTCATTCAAGATGGAACATATTTCTATCGAAAATAGCGGCGTCACTTCTTGATCATTGTTCTGGATAAAAGCTCACGCTCGAAGATACACATTTAACACTCTTGATTATCTTTGTGTGTAAGTCTAACAACATTTAACACATTGTGAACCTGTACAATAATCACATTAGCGCAACCTAGTTGGGATTTTGATTTGTTTTTCCTAGCCACGATATATCACATGTTGGTATTCCAATTTTTTCTAGGAGAAGAATTTCTTTGAAAAAATCACTATATCGTTCGCTTACATACATCGCCTCACTATCGTCAGGAACACCGTCTCTGACTCAAAGAATATTCTGCTTCCGACGACATGTTGGTTCGCCTAAACATTTTCAGATAATGACGTTGCATTCATCTGCAACGATGCATTAGGTTTTTTTTAACGCTTGGTATGGAAAGAATTGGTTCTTGGTTTCATGGTTTGCACCGTGAAATTATGCACACTAGTTGAATGTCCGTGCGTTGCTACGGACTTCTAGTTTTTTCCTTGTTGTTATTGTACTTTGTAGCCATCCCACTCCAACGACGGCACCACTATGTAGTCGCCTACTCGAATAATATCTCAGTCGCTGAGTTTTATTAAACTCTATCAAAATGTTGTTGTAGTTTCCCCTAGTACATGACACAAGAGGTGTTACGAGAAAACATAAATAAATATGGAAGCAGCATTCATCAAAAATTTCATTATGCGTGTGCTTTCTTAACCATAGAGGCTGGGGCACTCCATGGACGCTTCCTAACCGGTACTGTGCGACCCAATATCAATAGTTTCATTTTCTGCTTTTGGTTTTATTTGGTGATTACACCTCAGTTGATCATTCCAAGTCTGGTCTATATCCTTGAATCAATTTGACGAAACAACCCTTGATAGCGAGATAGATGGACAAAATTTGACACGGAACTAAAGATAAAAACCTGGAAGTAAGAATCTCTACTATACAATATAGCTTCAGCTGATGGTCCGCTTTCTAAACTTCCGTTTTTACCTCTGTGTGTTATGAGATGTTACATTGCTGCCACGTCCTGGCGATTTTTCACTTTAGTCCCTCCATTATTGGTGGGGAATCAACCCGCTGTCCAGTGTCCAAAAAACGGTCAACGATTTCACGCACGCCCCTGACTTTCGTCTTCCCGTACAGCTCAAAAAAATCCCCGGCCTGGGATGCGCCGCGCCGCTCCTGCAGCCCACCAGCAACGCCGTCCAGCGCCAACAGGGGAGGGGGAGTTCCGGAGTTGGGCGCAACCTGTATTGGCTCGCGCCGGCGGGCAGCGCTGCCGGCGTACACATGGAGGAAGGGGAGAGCCACCAGTCGTCGGCTCGGTTTTCTACAGCCGGCATACTGTGCGTCTGTGCCCTGTCAACGCCGCCCAACTGCCCAAGGCAGCCTCGCGCCCTCGCCGCCACCACTCCACCGTCGTTGCCGGACCACTCGCTACCCTGCCATCCACCCCCTCGACCCTCCCGTCGGTCGCTATGCGCAGGACAAACTCGCCGTGCGCGTGTGACTGTGGCATCTGAACCTGCGCCTACCACTACCGGTGCACCGTCGACGGGTACTGTACCTCCCGCACGGCAGGACAGTCCGGCACTTTCATTTTCTTTCATCTACAGTTTCGAAAAAAAATCCTTCATCTTCTTTTCGTTGGGTTGCACGATAGTACAATTAAGATTACTGTCGAACTGAATTTTTTTGCCCCCGGTAATGTGCAACAGCTGTTTTGCAATTTCAGATTGTGTACTGCTGAGAGTAAAAACATGTACTGACTATTGTCTCTCCAGATTATACTGTACGGTAGATATCTAGGGAAGTACGCGTATTGACGTCCGAAGTTCACACAATAATCCATCTACAAGATAATGACCGGAAATATGCGACTACCTTTCAAGTAAGTCCACACAGAAAATTATGTTCGGAAATACACAAGGGTGTGTATAGTGCCGTCGGAATAAGCACAAAACGAGACTGTCCAGGGAGTGCACACCTTAATGTTCAGAACAAGTACACTTTCTCGAATATAGAAAAAAAATAAGTCAAACATTCTCTAAAGTAAACAAATTAATTATAAAATAATCTAATGGAAGCAGAAAATACTAAAAAAACATTTATGACCAAGGAAAATGAACTGAACAGCCACAAAAATAAAACAAGTACACTCGCAACTCTGTACAAATACACATATGTTTGTACAGAAGTACATGTGCAAGTGTTCGCGTCAGGTAGTGCATTTGTTAATACCATAGAGTATAATTTTTCATGTCGAGAAATACACTCTTGCCGCGGTAGCCTCGCCTCGGGATTGGCAGTGGTGAAGAAACGGGAGAAGGAGATGGGAAGGGGGGAGGGTATTGGCGGAGGATAGGAGTGGAGGAGGACGAAGGGTGGCAACAGGGGAGGGGAAGGTTGGAGGAGGAGGTGGAGCTGGAGGGTGTTGAGGCCTCGCCGCAAGGAGGACAGTGCGGTCGCCGCCATGGGGATGGAGACCAGACTTGCAATGTACCATCTTACCGATATCCGAATTTTGAAATTTTAACAGAGAGAACACCTAAATCTTGAACATGGCATATTATTCCTGGCTAAGGAGAGTCTGGTAGACACGTTGAAACCGGATGGTTTCTAGACACGTTCAACGCCGCGGCTTCGGCTACGACTATTACTTTGTGTACCTTGACAACACAGATTTCTCTCCCGTTGCAGCGCACGGGCACGTTTGCTAGTATTTATAGTAAACAAATACATCACAGCTTAGAACAGTCATTCACGAGTCAGATTTCAATATAAGTTACTTTTAACACAATGAAAATCATATAGACGCTGCCAGAAACAACTTCCAAGGTCATTCGGAGAATCATAGGCTACAAGTCAAATGAATCACTCACAAATTAAATAGTACTTTGTAATGAGTACAATCCCCTATCATATAAGTTGTTTCACACAAGAATAATTAGCACCGTAATGCATGCTTTTTCCCTATCATCGGTTCATTACAACGTACTATTTCAACACATCTTATTTTACAGATAGAGATGAGCAGGAAACCATAGAAGCTCTTGACCAAATGAGCGAGTGTGCAATCTGCAAAAGAAATATGTGGCAAATATTTGTGAGCATTGAGAAGTCGCACCCAATAGATTCCAAATAACAATAAAGGCAAATGCCGAAAAGTTACAATGTTTGCGGCCTCTTAAAAACATGACTTGATCGCAACAAATGTATCTCAGAAGTGGCTAATTTGGGAAGAGGCCCAATTAATTCAGAATCCTAAACTAAAAGATACGCATGTCATCCAGCAAACTTTAGGAATACAAACAATTTTATTTAGTTTTGGCCACAGAACGGAAAGTATATATGATCATTTGTCTAAATGGTAAAATAATTCCTTTGGTATGCACGTAAGTTGAAATTTCAAGAGCTAGTCAGTTTTATCAGAAACTATGCCCATACCCCAAACGTCATTATCAGAAACCATGCTCGTACCCCGAAATTATCCATAATACCGGTCTTCCCTAAAACAAAAAATTCACCAGCTGTTGGATAGTAATATATCACCGAAAGAGGCATTGTAGCACTGGAACTAAGTTCATTAGCTTCTACATAAATTGAATATTTCTGAAGTGAAGCCAAGGTCTACGTTTGAAACCGAATGAGGAATATGTGAGCACACACATTCCCGCCTGCAGCATTCACCGCGCAATACAGGAGCCCGCCCGTCCATCTCAACTAAATTTAGCAGTCATTTATTTCTGAAGTGAAGCCAAGAAATAGTTGTACTTGAACCATGAAAATTAGAAAAAGAAAATATACAATGACATCAATAGAGAAGGACCCCTCCTCCCATTAGCATTTACAAAGCAACAAGTTTTATTTATCTTACCTTCCAGTGGCCATATATTTCAATAAATAGGTTGCACATCTCATACTATGTAAAACAAACGCAACAACGAGTTAACAACATAGGGTATATTCAAAATTAATATATCACTTTAATGTATGTTAGACAGACCTGAAGCATAGTCACACTCATTGTAGTTTTGCCTTGGCGCCACCCGCCAAGCACCTCGAAAGCAAGTGCAATGTGTGTATTCTGATCACAGGAAGTTCAACGTTAAGCATATCAGAAGTACATATGCATACATCCTCAAGAATAATGCTAGGAGAAGTGCAATGTCTCACTGGAGAATCTGCTTGGCATCAATTATCCCCTCCCAAGAACACTCATGACGTTTGACATCAAGAAGATCTGAAAGAGGGGGCTCTGCAATTGAAACAAACAAATCATGCTCAACACTGGATGTTACAAGAACGATCCTGGGAGAAGTACAATTTTTTTACATTTTCTTAACATGAGTAAACCGTCAAAGGGAGTCATTTTCTCACTAAATAATGCTAGGGAGATAAATTACTGAATCTTACATAAATGAATTCCTGTAGGGTACTAATATCCAATCTGTTTATAGAGGATTTTTTAGCCATCAGAGGTTTTGTAAGTGCCCCGCCATATACACCCGAATGAAGTGCCTCCAAAAGTAGACGTTGTGCATTACCAGAAATTTCAGATATTCCAAGCTTTATCTTCTTGAGCTGTAAGAGAACAAAAAACAGCACATAATTAGTAAAATGCAGAATTCAGTTTGTACGTTTTACTGAAAAGTTCTTTGACATCCCATTATAAAGTGCTCAACCATCCCCGGTACATAGCTCTTCAATGAACCGTAGGTTTAGTTCACGACAAGCGTGTGCGGACACATTTCCTCTGATGGCTTGGACCTCACGAACTAACTGCAAGTGAACCCGACTTGTTGGTTTCAGATAATTTCTTTGAGTGGTGTGGATGCAGATTTCATTGATTTGTTTTAACATTAGACTTCCACCAAACACCTTTGATGTAAAGGAACAACGATCAGCCATGAGTTAAAAGGCCAGAAGGGAAGATAAAAACCTGCTAGTTAGTGCCATTGTAGCATCCAGCCTGCCTGCGAGTTGTAGTTGCATTATCTTGTAACTGCATCTGCGCCAGAGCTCATGCATATGTCCCTTTCTTGAATCGTAAAGTTGAGGTTGCCTCGGCTCCTTGGTGGAGCGGCCAATACATGGTATCAACTCTCCCTAACATGCACCACAAGCAAATTATGAGCCGGCTAGAACATGTAGAACGTAAAGATGTAAAATGCCCCGGCGTCTGGGAGGCGATGGGCAGGAAGTCTCGGTTGGCCTCCAGGACGTGGAGGTGGAGAAGATGTGTGTGAGGTGTTGCACCATGGCGTCGGGCATTAGGGTGTGTCTAGCTCAGCGGCGTCGAGGGCCATCTTCTCATCGGCGAAGCGGCAGAACCAGGGGAGCTCCATCATCTCTCGGCCTTCTCCCTCTGCAAGCGCATCATCATAGTCATGGCCTCGTTGGTTATACTGGTCGCTTGAGTCTTTCCTCTTCTACCTCACCCTGCAACGCCGCCATCATGCCCTGCGCCGCCGCCAATTCCTCCCACAGCGCGCCCCTTCCTCAGACCTTAGCCTCCTGTCCTAGCCCTGTCACGCCCTCCTCCCAATCCCGCCACTCTTCTCCCCGTCAAGCTTCTGCTTCATGGCAAAGATGGGTGATGGCCGGCATCGGAAGCAGGCGTGCGGACGTGTCAATGGCGACCTCACGGCGGCCTCGTACGGATGGGCGAGTAGCCGCCTGATGTGGGCGTAGGCACATCCATGGCGACCTCAAGGTGGATCTGTGGGAGTTTAACTCGTCGGAGGCGGGCGCATGAACGCGGTGGCGGCGGCGTTGTGTGGATGGACGGGTAGCGTGTCAAGGTGGGCGCGGGCTCATCCATGGCGACGTCATGGCGGAGTCCATGGGCGAGAAGCACGTCGGAGGCGCAGGGAGGAGAGCGGCAATGCTACCACGCGGCGGCGGCCGTGCCCCGTTGCAGAACCCTGGCATCTTGTGGATGTAAGCATGCAGGCGGACAGGTCCGCGGCGCGTCCATAGCCGTCCACCTCGTCCGTAAACTACTAATCGTATGGTTACGGCGTCCGTGTCAGTTAATTCTTTTATTCGCTTGGTCCAACGGACCGGCACGGACATCCGCGTCCGCTGGCTACTAGCTGCTGAGCGTGTTTGGTGCTGCGCTGATCGATCGATGGCCCGGCAACATTTTGGTATTAGGCTATCTGCGCGAGGTGTGCGCATGCGAGGCTGGCGGACGGACGGCCCAACAGGCTGGACGGAAGTGTCCGTGAGGCCTGCTTAATTTAAGCGGCCTTTTCGTCGAGCCGTTTAGGCATTTCAAGCGGCGCGGACCAAGCAGCCGAGCGGAATCCATCTCCGCCTGCATCCTGATGTGGATGTTCGGTTTGGGAGGAACCTGGTGTTTGTTGGGCCAGGCCAAGTGGTCGTGGGCTGTGCGCGAAGGAGGCGATCGAGCGAGGAGGCAGAAAATTCTGGCAGAAATTGTTAGGACCTACGAAGGTACCTTGAAGTGCCATTTAATAGTAAAGATTATCGTTTCTTTCTCGTGATATCTTCATGCTAACAATAAATATTGCTTCTCTTGGACGATTACGGGTAAAAAGAGATGTTTGGTATACATGCTCAAGTACCATGCAAATAAAGTCAAATATAAACACCCTCGACATTTTATGAGAATATATAAAGCGTGCCATGAAGTACTTCTTAGTTAATTAATACTAAAATATAATTAGGCCAGTCGCAAGAAAAGGATAATTAGTTAGGTCCTTATTTTATATTTATACAACATTTAAATAAAGTTTATACCAAATACACTTAAGTTAATGTTTTTATACATCCCGTCAGACCCTGACGATTGCTTGCTAACTGCTGATATAGCTTTTGCCCTCGAACCCCTAAAGCCAGATCTCTCTAGACCTATCATCTGCTAGATTGACCTTGCCAACTAAAAGAGGGATTCCCATAGCCTTCCACTGAAGAAGAATACAACTTTAGACTCTCATCCCAGTGGATAGACTACCTCTCACCCATTCCCACCTTGGAATGTAAACAAAGATACAATGTGACTGTCATTTTGGCAATCATGTCAATTAAAAATACTAGTTGAATACCCGTGCTTTGCAACGGGGTATTTTTTTTGTTGCACATGTAGATATTAAATTTATGTAAATACTAATGTACATAGATACGATAGCCACATAGGAATCCAACAAACTAAAATTCACTCACTAGTAGGAAAACCCTTATATGTGGCGCACCCTTTTCTGCTTTATGTGGCGCACGGCGGGTGCGCCACAGAATTCTCGCCACAAAAATATAATTATGTGGCGCATCCTGGGGTGCGCCACAAAAAGACGAAATTTCGGTGGCGCACCCAGCACTGTGCGCCTGGGTGCGCCACAAAATTATTTCAGTGGCGCATCACCCAGTAGTGCGCCACAAAATACTTGTACAGTATTTGCAATTTGCTGCTGCCAGCTGTACAAATACAGGTATATATACATGATTTATACATAAGTAACAGGAACAATAGTATATTTGACAGGTATATAAAAACAGACACATTAGTGTGTCATCACAAGTCATGATACAAAAGTTCATCATTTCACAAGTCAAGTCGATACAAAAGTTCAAGTCATGATACATAAGTCATTATACGAAAGTTCATCATTTCACACAATACAAATGAAGTGGTTACCGCCTAAACTAGGATCAAATAGAGTACATCGGCGATGATGGTGAGCAAGAGCGGGAGGCTCTCCCCAAGCCCTCACCAATTATATATCAAACAAAGTAGGTTTAACTATAAATAATGGAGAAAAGTATGGGCAAAATGGCATGGGAGTGTAATACCCCAGGGTTTAGAGAGTCAAAAGGGTAGAAATAGAATATTTGTATTTGCATAGCATGCATCTGAAAATGCGGGAAATTTTGGCGCGCTTAAGAAAAGAGTTAAAGGGATCGATGTTTCTCTCGACTCTGATGAATTAGGCTATAGATCATCTGTTGAGTGCTATGAACTTCGACATGACCTTTACATAATTCTAAAACATTTTGAACACAATTCACTGATATCACAAGTTTATAATTCAAACAGAGTATAAAATACAAACCACTCATATCATCTCAATTCTTATCTCAGTTCCTTATCCTATCCCTATCATCTACACATCCATGACCATAAAAGGAAACAATTATTAAGACCTCATTTCACACATAATAAGAATTCATACACCACATTTCCTACATCATTTCATCACATCCTTTCCCACACTTAGAAACAACAATTTCAAATGATGGTCCAAAGTGTATATAAAATACATCAAGATCTCATCTCATACAACAACATCTCATTTGATCATCTTATACACATCTTTAAAAGACAATTGATGCCGAATGACCAAGAGGCATTTGGGTACAACATATGTATTCATGACCTAATACTATTTCACTAATTGAAGTCGAAAGAATAACAATTACATCATTTATAGAATATGTACATATCTCATCCCAAGGAAAAGAAAATTACAAATGAATAAGAAAAGCCTAAACTAAATCTTCATGTTATCTTTATCTTCTCATTATCTTAAGCATCCATATTCCAATCTTCTTATTCTTCCCTGCAAAATAAACAACACAAGAAAGAAAGAAAGAAAGAAAGAAAGAAAAGAACAAAGAAGGAAAGAATGCAGCAAATTGGAAACTTGGGGAAGTATTTCTCTCAGTATTGCATAGAGGTGCTATGCAAGATCATCCTCGAGAATTTTAAAGTCAAATGCTAGTATCTGTTCCTGGAGGGGACATTTGCCTCAGACTTTGCATCACTGGCTATGCTAAGATAAGATGATATCTGTTCTTATCAAATTCCCTAGCAAGTATGGCAGAAAGCAAATGAAATGGCATAGAAATTAATGCAAAGCAACCTAATCCAGCTACCTTTCCACTAGGAAAAGCCTAGGAAGATAAAAGGGTCACTCTTGCACCTCTACACCCATTCATTTGAATTCTACCAAAAGAAAGGATCAGATGATCAAATCCATTCATTAAGCCACAAGATCATCCATCTTAAGCCACCTGGATTCAAAAGTTTTGTGTTATGTAAAAGCAGTTTGGTAACAAGATTAGCTACCTTGTTAACAGATTTCTATTGCATGCATAAAGCTATTGAACACAGCTAATTCATTCCTGTTCAACCAAGCAAATAATCAAATTAAAGTCACACAAATAATTTGTAAAGCCATTTGAACATCACTACTTATATTTCTAAAGCCACTAGCTAAATCATTAAAGCTACACAAATTTATTCTCAAGCCCATATAATTGCACAAAGCCCATATAAGAGAATGAGCCCACAAGTCCATCTAGCAACAAAAGCCACTTGGCTTGCCTAAGAATAAATCTTGCAAAGAGATAATACCAAGCTTGGGATGGATAAGCTTGCCACATAGGAGAGCTATCCACAAGCAAAATATCTCACAAGAGGATAAGACCAATGACTACTCATCTTTATCCACAAGGGAAATATCTAGCTTAACTTGAACCCCAAGTAATGCTCATGTGTGAGGGCATGACAACAAGTAGCTTACTCACCCATGTAAAGCAAGAGTCACCACTTGAGGTGTCAACTTGTGAGGGATAACAAAGCCTTATAAAAGACATCTCATGGCAGCCCTTTGATCACTACACACCATGGTTTTATGGGACCAACGAATTGGACCAAATAATATATTTCCATTTTAGCAAGAACACAAGAACAGCCAGCTACACCACAAGTTCTACACAGCAGCCAATCATCTATCTAGCAGCACCATTTCCATCTGTTCTTCACCAAGAACAACCACAAATCACAAGCCAATCATGGAGATTACCTAAACCATCCACCACAAGCCATTAAAACTTAGGAGAAGTCAAGCAACAAGGAGGAGAAGGTAGAACCACAAGGTGCAGTCCAGAAGAGACGGTTGAACCTTGGAGCAAGATCAGACTCTTCCGTAGCTTTATCTGCTCTACACCCAAGGTTGTTAAACATATGTGCTAGAGAGTGATTTAGCAGGTTCTGTAAATGACAGAACCATGCTTGAGTGCTGAATTTAGCATCTGTTCTTAACAGAACCTTGCTCAGCAAGGTGTGGTGCTATAGAAGATGATTTGCAAGCAGAGTACTTCTGTTCTGTGCAAGAAATAGGGCAGAGAGATGAAAGGGAGTGAAGTTGAGTGTTTTACCATTTGTTTGAGCATCTACAGAAGCAAGGGAAAGATTTTCAGTGTAGTATCTGTTCCTATTCTTTTTTACCAAAGCACACAAGCCAGTGAACCAGCAGAGCTGGATTAACTGAGCTATGCACATCTGAACACTTGGAAGAAGCACAGGAAAACATAAAAACATTTCTAATCAAGCAAGAATGCTGTGTAACTCTACATGGAGGCATCACAGCAAACAAACATGATTAAATCATGCTCTAAATAAGCTAATCATCACTGCTAGTATTAATTCTAGCTCAGAATTATTTTTCCTATTGCACATATCACATCTATGAGCAAGTTAAGCTCACAATGATTCATTCAGAGACAGTGGTGTGATCTACACACTAAGATCTACACCATTCACCTCACGAGTGACACAGAGAGGTAATCAGTGCACATATACAAGCATAGCAGCAGAGCATCATCTGCTCATCCAAATCCTAAGCCAGAGAGGCATACGGGCATGAGTATCAGCTAGTAGAGCTAGCAGTGGGTAGAGAGAGTGGAGGAACACGAAGTTTACCTGGCAACCGTGGCCGTAGCTCCTCGGCGGCGAGGCAGTGCCCGCGCAACCGATGGAGGGGGCACACGGCAGTAGAGGTTCAGCACCACCGCGCCACGGCGGCACAGAGGGCGGAGCTCTGCGCCCAGCCATGGCGAGCACGCTGGAGAAGAAGGAGGGAAGCGGCACCGGCACCGAAACCCTAACCCTAGGGGATTGGGTTGTGCTCGGCCACGAGAGGAAGAGAGGGGCGAATCGCTCCGGTGAGGTGGAAGAGCGGAGCGAGGGGAGTGTTTTGCCCCAGCGACGGCAGAGGCGACACGGGCGTCGGAGGAGTCGAGCACGGGCTCGAGCACGAGAGAGGGAGAGAGAGAAGAGAGTGGCTCGGTCGGTTGACCCGACCCGAGTCAGGTCTTTGACTTGGTTCAACCAAGTTGGACCAGGGGTACTTTTGTAATTTCATGAAGTTGAAAAATTCAAATCTTTCAAAGTACTTAAAATTCAAATAAATTCCTAAAAATACTTTAAAAATATCTACAAATATTAGCAGAAAATAAGCTATTTAAATAAAATACTAACAGGAATTTTTAAAAATTATTTCTTTGATTAAAAATCCAAAGATCCTTAAGTGGATTATTCTTTGGAATAATTTCTTAAAATTATTTTCTCAAGAAAAATAATCTGGGAAAATAAATATTAAGTTCAAAATAATATTTGAACTATACCAAGACTATCTTGTTACTCATCCTAAATCCAAAAATATTCAAACTTAAATGAATTTTTACACCAAATTCAAATACACAAAAATCAACTAAAAATATGCAACATACTCTACAAAATATGAGGAATTTTTATGTAAGTTTTATTTGAAGTTTTGAAAAACATTTTGTGGATGAAAAATTCAAGGATCCTTAAGTGGAAATGACTTGAAATTCTTTTTCAAAAACTATTTTCTTAAAAGAAAATAATATGGGAAAATAAAGTCTTGAAGTTTAATTATATTGAACTATTTCAATTTAATCACTTTAAATTTATTCCTCATGAAAATTGTTGTCAAACCTTTAAATCATTAAAAACTCACAAACACTCAAAAAGTATTAAAATCCGCAACTTGGGAATTTTGGGGTGACGGTGCATCTCATGACTATGCATAATAGCATGCTGCTAGAGTTTTCAGTAGTCCTTATCAGGATTACTTTGCTATTTTCAGAACTCGGGGTTTTACCGCAAACCCTAGAACCCCGAAGGGCCTGAACTGTCACTTCTACCACAGGCAAGTTCATTCTTGCATATCCTTATTGAACTATTTTATAAAAACTATTTTCAAAAACGTATTATTATCATTGCATTGAAAAAGAAAAACTATTTTCGAATGATGTGAATTGCTATATATATATTGTTTGGCTGGCAATGGAACCACGGATTGATGTTGTGGTGGAGGTTCCATTGTACGGGAAAGTATATACCTAGGATTAATTACCAATGTCACAGTGATCCTTGCGCCGTATTGAAGCGTTTACCATGAGATCTGCTATGGACGGTAAAAGTCAGCCGTATCTTCTCTCGTTCACATATCCTCGGCAGGCTATTACCTGGTTGTGTCCGTTGCGGCGGCCAACAGCGTGGAAGCGCGTGACCTTCCCACCTGACGGGTGATTGGAATAGAAGCTCGGGAGGGGTGGCGGGATAGCGGTCTTTGTTACCGGCCGCGCCACAAATGGGCGGATATGTGTTTGCGGAGAGGGCGGTGATTGGCTTTGGACTCACACCTGGCCCCATACCATGGAAGTATGGACGGGAGTACGCCCGGAAAGGCAACAAGGCTGGGTTTCTCTCATGGGTAAAGTTACGCAGCTCTGCAGAGTCAACAACAAGAAATTGTGGCTGTCACATCCGTGTTCCCGGAAGGAACTACAGACCACAGCGGGAAAGGCATCCCAAGTGATGACTATGAACCCGTGGAGACTGTGAGCATAGTTTTCTGAAATAAAACCTGACCTTTTGAAGAAATCTTTTCCAAAACTTGCATTATGCCTACGACCGTTGGTCATGGCAGTAGCTAGTGCATCCAAAACAAAAACTCTTTCCTATATTATTGAACTTGCTAAGTAACGCTCGAGTTGCTTACCCTTCCCCGTTGACCCCCTGCTTAGATTTTTGGAGCCAGCAAAGGAGTTGACAGATAATTATCACGACGTCGAGAAGGTCTTCAACAAGGAATCAAGTCTACCTGGTGAAGCTGGAAGGAGCCAAGTGCTACTTCGTCAACAGAAGAACGACGACAACAGTGCCAATGGAGGAGCAACGACACCAGCGCAATGACGTACATGAGGACCACATTGTTAATGGAGAAGACAACGCCTATTGGAAAGAGGAGTACACTCTGGATAAAGATATTCCAGATGGAATAGATTAGGGTTGTGACAACAGCAGTAGTGGATCAGGAATTAGAGTTAGAGCTGATATCCAGCTTAGAGTTACGATTTGGATCTTTCTGTTTTCATTTGTAAGAGACTTGCTTCAATATAAAAGGAGGGTCTCGAGATTTTGTATTGAATAGTGTTGTAATCCTATAGTGTTACCTTGGACCGGCTATGTTTCTGTTGTACTACTCTGAGGGATGTAATATTTGCGGAGAGGTCCTTCCGTGCGTGTTACATCAACGACTTGTACACTACAACATGCAGTGGTGTGCTGGGTCACCGCAGATGGTATCAGAGCAAAACGACCTTAGGATTAAAACCCTTTTAGGAGACTTGTAGGTTGGTAGGACTATATGAAGTTATCTTATCTAAACCATATCTTTCTACAACTATGATGGTTATTCACTTGAAAATACTACTGTTATACTTGTATAGATCTTCTTACTCGACTAAAGTAAATCTTCCTGACTATTCTTCTATAGGTACTTATCTATCTTACTTGTTTTTCAACTTGGTGGGACAAGTTGAAGCTATTTTCTACCAGCTAGTATCCCAAATAGATTTACATCCAAGTCAGTGTTACCTATATGATATCATTGATAACACCATCTTATGAAGACATGTGTTGAAGTAGAACCCTATCGTAAGTTTGTGGAGGGTGAAGTTAGAAGAGGTTACATGGTGGTGAAGGATCATCAGTATTCAAGTATGGTAATTATAGATAGGATGCCAATACCCTAAAATTTCATTTCAAAGGAGATCACTTTAGTATAGTATAGAGTCGTAAGGAAATTAGGAGACGACATTAGCAATGAAGGAAGCTACAACACTACTTATGGTGTACAGTCAACATCTACATGAAGGATCGAGAGATGCCAAGAGACGTGTGTTCAAGCCAGACGGAGGAATTAATTTACATGAAGTTTAGTTCTCTACGTAACCAAGCCAGCCCACAACTACTCTCTGAGTACTTTGTCTTAGTTTATTCCTTTGCAAATGGTCAATTGGGGTAACTACTGAGTCAAAGAGTTGTTAGAATAGGACCATAAGGTGATATAAACCTATATTGTAGTGTATAGCATCTAAGCCTGGGTACTTTTGAGATGTTCTTACTCAAAGTACTATTACTTTACGGGCTTATGTTGCATGTTTGCTATATAACTGTATTCGGATTTTATTGGATTTTTGATTGGCTAGGTTGGTACATGAAGTTAGGATTTGGTGTACAATGGCATGATTGTCACATTGAGTTCTTTTCTTGATGTTACTGATCTAGAGGTAGATAGGAGTCGTGTAAGGGAGAGACGAGTAACTAGAAAGATGAGGAAGCAAAGAAAGCTCATAAGAGAAGGAAGTCCAGAAGACAGAAGTCAATAAAGCTACGAATATGGAATGTGGAGAGTGTCACGTCATATTTGGATCTGGAGACATGTTTTACTAGTGCCTGGAGGAGGAATGAAGTAAGTTCAAGAAAGAGTATCACCACAAATTGGACGTAGATCTACCGAAGATGACGCAAGAAACGCTACATGAGAAGGAATAACCAAGAAGGAAGAATATGCAGTTTTTGTATATCAAGTTATAAGTCTTTCCATGGAAGTCCAAGATCAAGAAGGAAGTAGGACAATATGCAGAATACATATGGATTTGTCATAACTTGGTGGAAGAGGTTACTGTTGGAGTAATAAGGAGAAATTGATGCTACTCAGGTGAAGTTCTAGAAGATATTTAGCAACACCTATGTGTCAAAGAGTATCATAAGATTGAAGATAAAGGCGTATGAAGACGGGAAGAACATGGATATTTCCAGTTCTAATGGAATAGAGGAAAAGTTGATTGTCTATTGAGAGGCATTACTAGAGATGGAAGCGGTTAAATTAACTGCCAAGCAAGAGTTCGTGATTAGAACTTGGATATATATACATATATAAGGAAAATTTGTGTTGGATACACAAACAGATTACTAGAAGGAGTGGATGCGAAAGTCATCCGACAAATGATGATATGTCAGTAAGGGATGACAGAAGTAAAGTACTTACATGAAAGCACATGGAGATTTTAGAGATGGCATATCAACCATGTCAAGAAGTACAATTACATAGTCCAATGTTCAAGAGAGCATCATAACCATGGGAGAAGAATCCAATTTTGTCGCGGATTGACGACAAGTCTAGAAGGTGGACCAATTTGGATGAAGGCACCTCACCACATATGATGTCGATGTACCAAAGTCAGAGTTTATATCTCGAGCAACTGGGAGAAAGATGGATTATCAAGAGAATTGACATCCTAGAGCTGACCACTCGGATGATGGAAAACACAATCAAGGCGAGTTACATGGTCAAACAAATCGCAACTGTTTGGAATTAGTCTGAAACCTCATAAAGGAAGGAAATGATACGTCAGCTGAACTTTACCTTGATGACCAACATCCTACTCAAGTTTGAAGTTAATACAGCATCCAATGCACAATTTAGGTGCGCAATTCTTTTCTTGAAACCACCGGATAAGCCAACTGGAATTCTAGCCATAGTAGGAATCCAATTTATCGGAGGATTACTTTGGTTGTTCACAATATGGTGGACATACCACGTATTCTTCGGGAAACTGTTGGATATATAGGAATAGTTAATATCTATTTATCGGAGAACGATACTGGGTATTCACAACATGGTGGATATACCACGTGTTCTTTGTGAGACCATGAGGCACATATACAGGAAGTTTAAGCACCAAGAAGGATCACGAAGCTTGACTGAATAGAGCCAACGGAATAAAGCTCAACTGATAGAGGGTCAGAACGGAGGAAGACTTAGGGAATTCCAAGTGGGAGAGTGAACAAATGTATTGGAAAGTACTTGGCAGAAGATGACATGAAATTCAAAAGGAAGACTTTGACTGAGACATGACTGAATTGGCTATTAGTGCTCTAAAAGTTCTTCGGTGCAGGAAATCTTTACTAGATTTTGAAGCCAAATAGAAAGTGGAGATTTGAAGGTTAAAAATTACAAGGAATTTAGTGGTCATAGAAGCTATGACTAAATGATCTAAAGGAGTGTAAACAAATGAGACCTGAATTCATGGATGGGGAAATCTAGATACCTATTCGTTGAATCCGATTGAGACCAGGATCCGAGGGGATTGATGCCAGAAGGTCTGTACCCCTGATTACAATTGATTGAAGAAAAGAAAGAGTAATCAAAGTTGGATAGACAAAGGTGTCTACTACATTCGGAGGAAGCAAATTACAAAGAGCAAATTATAAGACATGTTAAGAATAGTTACCTCATATTCTCGAGCAAAAGGAGATGAGCTTTACCATCAGAAGTGAGGTCTTATTAGGCTCATGATTATAAGGAAGGGTACCACCTGGAGATCATATAAGGATGTAGAAAGGATCTTCGACCGAGGGGTATAAAGCCAGAGTAATGCAAGGATGTCTGAAATGAATAATCCAAGAGACATGAAAAGGTAGTAAAATCATTGGAATCCAGTGGAGAAGCGACGAAAGTCGACAAATGTATAGTATGGATCCATGGAGGATGGACATAAGGATTTTGGACAAGGTATCATCTTGATCTACGACCACGTCAGAAAGGAATTTGAGAGAATCAATATATGTGAAAGTTCTTTCTTTCCTACTCTACTCGAGAGAACCGAAACTTTGGGACGAAGTTTAGTTTAAGGGGGAGAGGATGTAATACCCCAGGGTTTAGAGAGTCAAAAGGGTAGAAATAGAATATTTGTATTTGCATAGCATGCATCTGAAAATGCGGGAAATTTTGGCGCGCTTAAGAAAAGAGTTAAAGGGATCGATGTTTCTCTCGACTCTGATGAATTAGGCTATAGATCATCTGTTGAGTGCTATGAACTTCGACATGACCTTTACATAATTCTAAAACATTTTGAACACAATTCACTGATATCACAAGTTTATAATTCAAACAGAGTATAAAATACAAACCACTCATATCATCTCAATTCGTATCTCAGTTCCTTATCCTATCCCTATCATCTACACATCCATGACCATAAAAGGAAACAATTATTAAGACCTCATTTCACACATAATAAGAATTCATACACCACATTTCCTACATCATTTCATCACATCCTTTCCCACACTTAGAAACAACAATTTCAAATGATGGTCCAAAGTGTATATATAAATACATCAAGATCTCATCTCATACAACAACATCTCATTTGATCATCTTATACACATCTTTAAAAGACAATTGATGCCGAATGACCAAGAGGCATTTGGGTACAACATATGTATTCATGACCTAATACTATTTCACTAATTGAAGTCGAAAGAATAACAATTACATCATTTATAGAATATGTACATATCTCATCCCAAGGAAAAGAAAATTACAAATGAATAAGAAAAGCCTAAACTAAATCTTCATGTTATCTTTATCTTCTCATTATCTTAAGCATCCATATTCCAATCTTCTTATTCTTCCCTGCAAAATAAACAACACAAGAAACAACACAAGAAAGAAAGAAAGAAAAGAACAAAGAAGGAAAGAATGCAGCAAATTGGAAACTTGGGGAAGTATTTCTCTCAGTATTGCATAGAGGTGCTATGCAAGATCATCCTCGAGAATTTTAAAGTCAAATGCTAGTATCTGTTCCTGGAGGGGACATTTGCCTCAGACTTTGCATCACTGGCTATGCTAAGATAAGCTGATATCTGTTCTTATCAAATTCCCTAGCAAGTATGGCAGAAAGCAAATGAAATGGCATAGAAATTAATGCAAAGCAACCTAATCCAGCTACCTTTCCACTAGGAAAAGCCTAGGAAGATAAAAGGGGTCACTCTTGCACCTCTACACCCATTCATTTGAATTCTACCAAAAGAAAGGATCAGATGATCAAATCCATTCATTAAGCCACAAGATCATCCATCTTAAGCCACCTGGATTCAAAAGTTTTGTGTTATGTAAAAGCAGTTTGGTAACAAGATTAGCTACCTTGTTAACAGATTTCTATTGCATGCATAAAGCTATTGAACATAGCTTATTTATTCCTGTTCAACCAAGCAAATAATCAAATTAAAGTCACACAAATAAATTGTAAAGCCATTTGAACATCACTACTTATATTTCTAAAGCCACTAGCTAAATCATTAAAGCTACACAAATTTATTCTCAAGCCCATATAATTGCACAAAGCCCACATAAGAGAATGAGCCCACAAGTCCATCTAGCAACAAAAGCCACTTGGCTTGCCTAAGAATAAATCTTGCAAAGAGATAATACCAAGCTTGGGATGGATAAGCTTGCCACATAGGAGAGCTATCCACAAGCAAAATATCTCACAAGAGGATAAGACCAATGACTACTCATCTTTATCCACAAGGGAAATATCTAGCTTAACTTGAACCCCAAGTAATGCTCATGTGTGAGGGCATGACAACAAGTAGCTTACTCACCCATGTAAAGCAAGAGTCACCACTTGAGGTGTCAACTTGTGAGGGATAACAAAGCCTTATAAAAGACATCTCATGGCAGCCCTTTGATCACTACACACCATGGTTTTATGGGACCAACGAATTGGACCAAATAATATATTTCCATTTTAGCAAGAACACAAGAACAGCCAGCTACACCACAAGTTCTACACAGCAGCCAATCATCTATCTAGCAGCACCATTTCCATCTGTTCTTCACCAAGAACAACCACAAATCACAAGCCAATCATGGAGATTACCTAAACCATCCACCACAAGCCATTAAAACTTAGGAGAAGTCAAGCAACAAGGAGGAGAAGGTAGAACCACAAGGTGCAGTCCAGAAGAGACGGTTGAACCTTGGAGCAAGATCAGACTCTTCCGTAGCTTTATCTGCTCTACACCCAAGGTTGTTAAACATATGTGCTAGAGAGTGATTTAGCAGGTTCTGTAAATGACAGAACCATGCTTGAGTGCTGAATTTAGCATCTGTTCTTAACAGAACCTTGCTCAGCAAGGTGTGGTGCTATAGAAGATGATTTGCAAGCAGAGTACTTCTGTTCTGTGCAAGAAATAGGGCAGAGAGATGAAAGGGAGTGAAGTTGAGTGTTTTACCATTTGTTTGAGCATCTACAGAAGCAAGGGAAAGATTTTCAGTGTAGTATCTGTTCCTATTCTTTTTTATCAAAGCACACAAGCCAGTGAACCAGCAGAGCTGGATTAACTGAGCTATGCACATCTGAACACTTGGAAGAAGCACAGGAAAACATAAAAACATTTCTAATCAAGCAAGAATGCTGTGTAACTCTACATGGAGGCATCACAGCAAACAAACATGATTAAATCATGCTCTAAATAAGCTAATCATCACTGCTAGTATTAATTCTAGCTCAGAATTATTTTTCCTATTGCACATATCACATCTATGAGCAAGTTAAGCTCACAATGATTCATTCAGAGACAGTGGTGTGATCTACACACTAAGATCTACACCATTCACCTCACGAGTGACACAGAGAGGTAATCAGTGCACATATACAAGCATAGCAGCAGCAGAGCATCATCTGCTCATCCAAATCCTAAGCCAGAGAGGCATACGGGCATGAGTATCAGCTAGTAGAGCTAGTGTGGGTAGAGAGAGTGGAGGAACACGAAGTTTACCTGGCAACCGTGGCCGTAGCTCCTCGGCGGCGAGGCAGTGCCCGCGCAACCGATGGAGGGGGCACACGGCAGTAGAGGTTCAGCACCACCGCGCCACGGCGGCACAGAGGGCGGAGCTCTGCGCCCAGCCATGGCGAGCACGCTGGAGAAGAAGGAGGGAAGCGGCACCGGCACCGAAACCCTAACCCTAGGGGATTGGGTTGTGCTCGGCCACGAGAGGAAGAGAGGGCGAATCGCTCCGGTGAGGTGGAAGAGCGGAGCGAGGGGAGTGTTTTGCCCCAGCGCACGGCGGCGGAGGTAGCCGGAGTTGGCCGGAGTGGGGCGACGACGGCAGAGGCGACACGGGCGTCGGAGGAGTCGAGCACGGGCTCGAGCACGAGAGAGGGAGAGAGAGAAGAGAGTGGCTCGGTCGGTTGACCCGACCCGAGTCAGGTCTTTGACTTGGTTCAACCAAGTTGGACCAGGGGTACTTTTGTAATTTCATGAAGTTGAAAAATTCAAATCTTTCAAAGTACTCTAAAAATTCAAATAAATTCCTAAAAATACTTTAAAAATATCTACAAATATTAGCAGAAAATAAGCTATTTAAATAAAATACTAACAGGAATTTTTAAAAATTATTTCTTTGATTAAAAATCCAAAGATCCTTAAGTGGATTATTCTTTGGAATAATTTCTTAAAATTATTTTCTCAAGAAAAATAATCTGGGAAAATAAATATTAAGTTCAAAATAATATTTGAACTATACCAAGACTATCTTGTTACTCATCCTAAATCCAAAAATATTCAAACTTAAATGAATTTTTACACCAAATTCAAATACACAAAAATCAACTAAAAATATGCAACATACTCTACAAAATATGAGGAATTTTTATGTAAGTTTTATTTGAAGTTTTGAAAAACATTTTGTGGATGAAAAATTCAAGGATCCTTAAGTGGAAATGACTTGAAATTCTTTTTCAAAAACTATTTTCTTAAAAGAAAATAATATGGGAAAATAAAGTCTTGAAGTTTAATTATATTGAACTATTTCAATTTAATCACTTTAAATTTATTCCTCATGAAAATTGTTGTCAAACCTTTAAATCATTAAAAACTCACAAACACTCAAAAAGTATTAAAATCCGCAACTTGGGAATTTTGGGGTGACGGTGCATCTCATGACTATGCATAATAGCATGCTGCTAGAGTTTTCAGTAGTCCTTATCAGGATTACTTTGCTATTTTCAGAACTCGGGGTTTTACCGCAAACCCTAGAACCCCGAAGGGCCTGAACTGTCACTTCTACCACAGGCAAGTTCATTCTTGCATATCCTTATTGAACTATTTTATAAAAACTATTTTCAAAAACGTATTATTATCATTGCATTGAAAAAGAAAAACTATTTTCGAATGATGTGAATTGCTATATATATATTGTTTGGCTGGCAATGGAACCACGGATTGATGTTGTGGTGGAGGTTCCATTGTACGGGAAAGTATATACCTAGGATTAATTACCAATGTCACAGTGATCCTTGCGCCGTATTGAAGCGTTTACCATGAGATCTGCTATGGACGGTAAAAGTCAGCCGTATCTTCTCTCGTTCACATATCCTCGGCAGGCTATTACCTGGTTGTGTCCGTTGCGGCGGCCAACAGCGTGGAAGCGCGTGACCTTCCCACCTGACGGGGTGATTGGAATAGAAGCTCGGGAGGGGTGGCGGGATAGCGGTCTTTGTTACCGGCCGCGCCACAAATGGGCGGATATGTGTTGTGCGGAGAGGGCGGTGATTGGCTTTGGACTCACACCTGGCCCCATACCATGGAAGTATGGACGGGAAAGTACGCCCGGAAAGGCAACAAGGCTGGGTTTCTCTCATGGGTAAAGTTACGCAGCTCTGCAGAGTCAACAACAAGAAATTGTGGCTGTCACATCCGTGTTCCCGGAAGGAACTACAGACCGCAGCGGGAAAGGCATCCCAAGTGATGACTATGAACCCGTGGAGACTGTGAGCATAGTTTTCTGAAATAAAACCTGACCTTTTGAAGAAATCTTTTCCAAAACTTGCATTATGCCTACGACCGTTGGTCATGGCAGTAGCTAGTGCATCCAAAACAAAAACTCTTTCCTATATTATTGAACTTGCTAAGTAACGCTCGAGTTGCTTACCCTTTCCCCGTTGACCCCCTGCTTAGATTTTTGGAGCCAGCAAAGGAGTTGACAGATAATTATCACGACGTCGAGAAGGTCTTCAACAAGGAATCAAGTCTACCTGGTGAAGCTGGAAGGAGCCAAGTGCTACTTCGTCAACAGAAGAACGACGACAACTGTGCCAATGGAGGAGCAACGACACCAGCGCAATGACGTACATGAGGACCACATTGTTAATGGAGAAGACAACGCCTATTGGAAAGAGGAGTACAACTCTGGATAAAGATATTCCAGATGGAATAGATTAGGGTTGTGACAACAGCAGTAGTGGATCAGGAATTAGAGTTAGAGCTGATATCCAGCTTAGAGTTACGATTTGGATCTTTCTGTATTTCATTTGCAAGAGACTTGCTTCAATATAAAAGGAGGGTCTCGAGATTTTGTATTGAATAGTTTTGTAATCCTATAGTGTTACCTTGGACCGGCTATGTTTCTGTTGTACTACTCTGAGGGATGTAATATTTGCGGAGAGGTCCTTCCGTGCGTGTTACATCAACGACTTGTACACTACAACATGCAGTGGTGTGCTGGGTCACCGCAGGGAGAGAGGAGGAAGACGAGCTAGATGGGAGAAGGGAGTAGGTCACAATGGGGGTGGTAGGTAGGGGTTGCCACATTTTTGTAGATCTGGAAGCTAATTTTGTGGCGCACCATGCACCGTGCGCCACAGAAAGTGAGCTTTCTGTGGCCCACGGTGACTGATGCGCCATAGAAAGCAGACTTTTTGTGGCGCACGACCTGGGTGCGCCACAGAAAGCTGACTTTCTGTGGCGCATGGAGTCAGATGCACGACTTTCTGTAATGTGCCCAGATGGTAAGTGCGCCAGTCGTTGGACATGGGGCCCACACAATTTCTATGGCGCATCCCTCACCATGCGCCACAGAAAGCGGTATTCAGTGGCGCACGGGCCCGGGATGCGTCACAGAAAGGGCCAGCATTCTTTGGGGCACGGATCAAGGGGTGCGCCATAGAATTGTGTTCCACCTATAAGATTTTCCCTCTAGTGACTCTTCTGATTGGCACGCTCATCTGTACAAAACGTAACGATTTGAATCATCTCTTATGTTGCCAAATTTGATATCTATTCACACACTCAATATTATTCTGGCACAACACCCGAAATGTTGTTTTCGACTTCATTTGCATGGTACTTAAGCAGATGTAGCAAAAACAAAAACTTCCCCATCTCGTAACCATCCTACATGAGGAATAAAAATAAATGTTGTCATAAAAAAATCACATTAAAGTTGTAAGAATGTGCACTAGAGAATATGCATTCTAAATTCCAGCTAGGTTGTGCTATCTCGAGTGCTTCGTTTAGGTATCTGAATTCCAGCCGGATTGTAATATTTCGAGTGCTTTGTTTAGGTAGTGTGAATATTTATGGAATTTCAATTGATACCTCTCATTAGATAACGGTTCAATAATAGGGTTCAAAATGGATACACGGAATTTATGTTTGTCGATGAAGAACAACATGAGGTGGCCTAGGAATGCACGTGGCAACGAATTTTGCAAGTGGGAAACATTAGAAAAACATAAACCATAACAATGATTGCCAAGAGGTAAACTAACCGAACTTACCATATGGCACGACGAGATACTCACTTCGTTCCTATATGTATGGTGTATTTTTGGCTTGGAGATTACAGCACAGACTTGGAGTAGAAAATTACATCAGTTTTAGACGAAATTTCCTGGATAATTGGCGTGAGAATGAAAGAGGAGTTTGCACGAGACAAGGGAACATGATCAAATACCAAAAAAGTTGTCCAGATGAGTGGTGGAACGCAATAACAGAAGAGAGTTAGAGGTTGGAAATGGAGGCACGGACACGGGTCTGATCCAGATGAGAAAAGAACAAGGTGTTATGTTGGAGATTTTCCGATTTGAGGTCCCGTGGTTGTTAGCCGATAATATTCTCAATTGATACCTCTCCCGAGGTCCCGTGGTGAATTTCAATTGATACCTCTCCCGAGGTCCCGTGGATTTTGTTAGGAGCAAACACAATATTCGGGAGGGCACGAGACGAGCGGGGCCTAACGAGCGGTTTGGCCGGACGCGGGTGAAGCACAATTGTGAGTGTGTGCGGTGGCATTTAACGTAATTAGTTGGAGTTGTGGCACCAACGACGTTCTTTGCTTTAATAGTAAAGATTGTAAAATGTCGAAGTTAATCTTGTGTGTATCTCTATGTGTATCTCATGCTTTTCAGCTAACGCACAAGCTGTTAAGATGAGCTCGCCGATTCAGGATCACGTAACACCATATTGAATTATTTGCTGCTGAAACGATTCAGGATCACATAACACCATATTGAATTGTTTGCTGCTGAAATTTTGAATCGGAATTCAGCTCAGAGCTTCAGAGTCCCGTTCCGATACATAACACAAGTTTGCGTGTGTTATTGGCACTACGCTCTGACCAGCCTGACATTAAGATGAACATGCGCGGAATCCACCAGTACGTTATTATTGGCAGAGTTCTCTGTTTACCATCGATCTTCCTGATGGTGCGGCATTCTGAACACTTCTTTTTTCCGAGAAAATGCAAAAAGACTTTGCGTTTCATTTCATCGAAAAGGTAGAAGGTTCAGGTTACAAAGTTACAGCCCTCGACTGAGGGGAACAGAAAGCAAAATGCAAAATTTAGTGAACTTCACAGGTTTGCGTCATACAGAACTCTTGCAGCCGTCTTAGTAAACTTATACTGTCGCGCCTACTGCGATTCATCGCTCTGCACGTGAAACAAGAAACATACCCAATATGTATGAAGGAACAGAGGATCATTAGAATGCTCCACGAGTTTATTAGAATGCTGAGGACATTCGTAGATGCAGCATTTCATTCCCGTCTAAATTCAGGTGACCAATTCCATATTACCCACACGGCCAGACAATCGCTTACCTCCACATTGTTGTCAGGTAAGCCAAACCAGCTAGCCACTCCAGTGTGTGTTCGTGTGATCCAAACCAGCTAGTATGAGAGAGCGTCACGCACATCATCTGGTCCTTATTATGGTGACCGCATAGATGGTAGTAGTGCCGAGGTATCATGCTAACTCGCTACCTGATTCTGGTAGTAAAGTTCGTAGGTATAGCAAGAAGAATCGCTGCGGGTCCGCAACGGTACGAAGATGCGTGGGACACCTACAGAATTGTGCACAGGCTCCGAACCACCGAGGTCCAGCCGGTCTTCGCCGGGGCGCCATGGTGAGGCTGGACCGCCGGGGCGTTGATGGCCGGCGGCTGGAGGGCGGGGGCAGGAGGCGCCAGCGGCTGGAGGGCGGGGGCAGAGGGCGCCAGCGGCAGTGCAGCAGCATTCTGAACGCGGGCGGCGGTGGCGTCTCTCTGACTGGCAAGAACTCCCAGCCTAGTCGTCGGTAAGGCGTAAGGAATCCCTGAGAGCCTGGTTTCCCTTCTTCGTCTTCCCCATAGTACCTAGCACAATAAAACAGCACGGACAGCATTACTAACAGCATCTGATATACCATAAGATGCGCTGTCTTGCAACCAAATATGTCGTGCAAAAAAGTAGATAAAAACATATCAACGCATTTCTCCTCAATAAAACTACAAGGACTTTCCAGAATTTTGAGACATTGAAGTTGCATTGCTGTTGCAAATACCTTTACATGTTTCAAGTAATATTTCAACTCAATTTGTTGCGAGCCAGTAGCAACGAATGAAGGGATTTGGACCAAAAAAAGAAACAGTAGCAAGAGGCATGGACATACCTTTGTTTCACTAGGGTCAGCTAGAAGCTCTGGGTAGTCCTCTTAAATTCAAAACTGTGCTTCCTGAAAATAAACACCAGAAAAGTTGATGAGCTAAGTAGTTCCATAAGTGCTACTGTGTGTACAAGTAAAACTACGGACATAAGGTAGAATGTGTGAGAGTGCACGAGTCTGGAATATAACGAGCAAGATAAGAGGAACGATAAACCCAAACAAAGGTTCGAAACAGCAAATCAAGTAGGCGCCATTATCAAAAGACTTTACCCACAGCCAAACCCTGCAATGAGGTTAAATATTTTTGCAAGAATCTAATCGAGTTTGCCCACCAGGTTATTCATGAGACCAAGCTGAACCTAAGAAAATGTGGAACTGGTGTAAACCTGAGGAAGGTTGGTAAAAATGCAATGTGGATGCGAGTTTCATAAAAGAAAACAACTCAGGTTCGTGGGGTTCGTTTTTGCGAGACCGTGATGGGAAAATTATGTGCTCAGCTTGGGGAGTAATCCCGCACTGCAGTTCTGCTACTATGGGATAGCCTGTTTAAATGGGCTAGATTTAGCCATAACAAATTCTGCTTGCAACGTGATCATTGATACTGATTGCTCTGCCATCTGGACAAATCTTCTGAGGAGGTTTAATTGCAACAGAATTTAAACTGAAGAAGCCTCCTGATCGACAAGTGGTTCTAGTTAAGTTAAATAGCGTACTGTACTTTCCACATGAATCAAACTTGGAATTAAGACTCTACTTATAGACTAGGGTCAAATTGTTTACTAGGAACAATCAGTATGCAGTTGTTTCCATTCTCAGAGGGTGATCAGCAATGGACGATATCATCATAAGAAGAGAATGAACCGCTCATACTAAAATGGGGTGGGAGTAGAGCAAAGATGCTGGCAAACATATCATGCAGGTAAGCTAAGTTACGATAAGTCGATTCAGAAAGATGCCAAAGTGATACATAAGCCACACAAACACTGAATGTATTGACACTGGCTGAATTGGATGAAAAGATTTACGAAAAAACAGTAAGAATGGAAAGAAGAATGAGCATCCCATTACCCTTTTTCTTGACTGGATCAGTTAAAAGCTCTTGGCAGGCTGATGAATGTTAAAGCAGCTTGCTCTCTGAAAATAAACAGAGTTCAGGTTTAAACTGCCAGTCCTTTTCAACGTGAACACTGATCATTTCAATTCTACAAACATATTAACACTGACTGCATTACAGATCATTATATGCCACAAAACGGGGTGAGTTAAGTAGATGCATACAGTTACTGGGTGTAACAATAGAAATCGCTATTTGCAGAGATAAACAGAGCAAAAGCGCACTATCTCATCAAGCATCGACAAGTGGTTCTAGTTAAGGTAAATAGCGTACTGAACTTTCCAATATGAAGCAAACTTTGAATTAAGACTCTACTTATAGACTAGGGTCAAATCGTTTACTAGGAACAATCAGCAATGGACGATATCATCTTAAGAAGACAATGAACCGCTCATACTAAAATGGGGGAGAGTAGCACAAAGATGCTGGCAAACATATCATGCAGGTAAGATAAGTAAAGAGAAGTCAATTCATAAACATGCCAATGTGATATTTCGGGCATAAGCCGCACAAACACTGAATGTCTTGACACTGGTGAACAGATTTACGAAAAAACAGTAAAAATGGAAATAAAAACGAGCATTTCATTACCCTTTTTCTTGACTGGGTCAGTTTAAAGATCTGGGCAGATTGATGAATCTCAAAGCTTGCTCTCTGAAAATAAACAAAGTTCATGTTTAAGACGCCGGTCCTTTTCAACGTGAACACTGAATCACTGCAATTCTACAGACATATTGACACTGACTGCATTACAGATGATTATATGCCACAAAACCTGAGTTAAGTAGGTGTTACTGTGTGTAAAAACAGAAATTGCTATTTGCAGAGATAAACAGAGCACAGGATGAGCAAAATCGCATGATCTCATCAAGCATGGAAGGCGCACAATGGCAATCCCCTCCTTAAACCCTCATAAACCAAACCGCGAACCACCACCCGCTCGGTCGTGGTTGCCTACAGGCGTCTCTCGCCTCTCTGTGCGCCGAGAAGCACAGCAGGCAGCGTTTGTTCGTCTTCTCGCATACCCGCCACATAACAAATGCCGAAGTTCAACCAAACACGAGTCCACAAGCAGGATGGCAACAAACGGAACGCACGGTCCTCCCCGAACAGCAGAGATTGGAGGGGTGGGAGCCGTGATTTTGGTCAACCAGCACCACCAGAGCAGAATCCAAATTCAGGGGAGCAGAACCACAAATCACATAAGAACCCAGCTATTCAATCGATGAGACAAATGGGGAGGGGACGACGAAACCTCACCCGAATCACGGACGTCTTGCTCGTTCAACAGCTCGATCAACAGAACCGAAGCGCCAAAAAGCAGGCCTGCTTGGAGCGGAAACAGAACTCAGAATTAGAAACTCAGCGATACAACAACTGACACCCGGTGATTTTGATTGTCAGGAGGAGAGCGATGAATCCCGAAACCCACATAAACCAAACCGCGAATCACCGCCCGCTCGGTCGTGATGCCTACATCCGTCTGTCGCCTCTCCGTGCGCCGAGAGGCACAGCAGGCCGCCTTCGTTCGTGTTCTTGCAATCTTGCTTCCCCGCCACACACCCACCCAACAGGCAACACGATGATCAAGCTAACAAGCGAAGTTGAACCAAGCAGGGGCGGGAGCAACCAGCACTAAATCCCACCCCCAATCATACACACTGGCACCCAGTGATTTTGCTCCACGAGCAGCAAAAGGCGAAATCAAAATTGACGGGGAGGAGAGAGATGAACCCCGAAAAGAAACCCCAATGATTCCAATAACCAGACGAGATGGGAAGGGGACGAGAACAACCGCCAAAAATCACCTGAATGCCGCGCGTCCACAGTGGACACCCGCGGCTTGCTCGATCAACAGCACTCCACCAGCAAAACTGCTTGCGGGCACAACGAGGACTCGGGATTAGAAAACAGGGACTCAATCGAGGGATTCAAGAGGAAATGTGGACGAGCAACCAGAAGGAAACCTCACCTGAATCGCGCACGTCAGACAGTCGACACCCTGGTTCTTCCTCGAGCAGCAAAACCGAATCGGAACTGATGGGAGAAGAACCAGAACTCAGGAACTGAATGCCAGGGATTCAAGCAATGGCTACAGCAAGAGGAGGTGGTGGAGGGGAGGGGAGAGGAGGGGGAGAGACTTGCAGGAGAAGATTGCTCACCTTTCTTCCTCCTCCGCGCTTCTTTCTTTGGTTTGGAGGAGCGGCGGTGTTCTTCGAGAAAGTATCCAGTGAAAACTCTTCTTCAGTGGAAACATGGAAACTGCAACCTGTACCGTTAGATGTGAGATGAGTGGTCTAGATCGATCTCATTCTGTACCACACACTTTGCAAAAAAACGCCCGCGGGGCTGCTTGCCTTTTAGCATAGAACCGCTTCACAGTTTCGAAATACTAAACAGCGGAGTTAGATTTGGGGATCGGGAGACGGCAGCGGCCGCTCGGGGGACTGCAGAGGCGGCGCCACCGGCCGCTCGGGGGACTGCAGAGGCAGCCGCTCAAGATCCCGTGGAGGCGGCCGCGTCTCCGGCTCGGAATACTGCAGCGGAACGTGGAGGGAAACAGCTGGGATTCGAGATCTTGGCTTGAACTGTGGAGGCGGCCGCGTCTCCGGCTCGGAATACAATCAACCAAGGACTTCTTCGAGTTGTTTGTTCCGTCAAATCACCAGTTCTACAGGTTCTACAGGTACGTGTTGTTTGCTAAGAGCATTATTTAAAATTGTAGGTAAGCGCTCTTACCTTCTTGTAGTTTTAATGTGTTCGGAGGTGTAGCTAGTTCTTACCAACGGAATGAGATTATACATGTATGAGGAATGCAATTTTTCTAGATATTACTTTTCCATAGAGATAAAAGCTTAATGGGATTAAAAAATGGTGGTAAAGGATGCTGTGGTACGATCCTATAGAACAGATCCTGTTCAAGTAAGGTCGTTCCTAATCCTGGGTGGCTCTGGTTCTAAAAATGGTGGTATCTAAAAAAAACGGTGGTTCCAGATCATGGGTGACTCTGGTTCTGGTTCTATATAGGTAGTCAGATTTCAAATAAAATTTGTTTTTACTAAGTCTAGACAAATATGTGCATATGCTACTTATTTTCTTATTACCCAAGTTCGTCGATGAGTTCATTTTAGCGACGGCTATTATCACACACATGTGCATTATATTAAATCTGGTTAGACATTGCACATTTTGCAGCAAAAAATGGAGTCTGACGGTGAGGTGAGCACTGCTATGCCATTGCAGTTCCGTGATGTGCAATCTGACGCAGAATCAACTACGCAAGTTAATGTGCCTCTCCATAGAGGGTTTATCACACCAACAAAATCCACAAGCATACCTACCTGTGTAAGTACATATGGACTATTAGGTTCTTTAGTTCTGTAAATTTTGGATCACGGGACTAACGAGAGATTTTGTTTCATGATGCAGGACTCATTGTACACACCTGATCGTGATGAATCCATAACACCAAGTGTGGGGATGTATTTTTCAGATGTGGATACGGCAAAAACATTCTACGAGGTTTATGCACACCATGTTGGGTTTTCAGTCCGCGTGGGCCAACACAAGTCGAGCAATGGTGTTGTGACGCACAAGCGAGCAAAAGAAGGGTTTTGTGAGGAGAAGATAGGTAATATAATTTCTGAACCTTGCACCAAAAGGAGACGTGAACGAAAAACTACTAGGTGTGGGTGCGAGGCAAAAATTGCCATCAAGCGTACAGTAGATGGGAGGTACATTGTTTCATCTTTTGAGCAAGTACATAACCATATACTTGTGTCGCCTAGTAAGCAGCAATTCATTAGATCCAACAGGAAAGTCAGCTGCAAGGCAAGGAGTACATTGTTCAATTGCCATAGTGCTTCCATTGGGACTTCAGCAGCATACCGGTTCCTTCGTGTAGGTTAGGGGAGTTTTGATAATGTCGGATGTACAAAAAAAGATCTGCAAAATTTCCATACAACCCTGAGGTGCCACATCAAGTCGTCGGATGCTCAAATGTTCATCGATCAGCTAGGAAGAAAGAATCTTGCAAATCCTGGATTTTATTTTGACTATGTTATTGATGACAAGGGTAGGTTGGTTCATGTGTTCTGGGCAGATTCCACTAGTAGGAGCAATTATAAACATTTCGGGAATCTTGTCTCCTTCGACTCAACATATAGCACAAATGAATATAACATGATATTTGCCCCCTTCACCGGAGTGAATCATCGCAAAGGAAGTATATTCTTTGGTGCTGCATTCTTACATGACGAGAAGATAGAATCGTTTGTTTGGTTGTTTCGGACTTTCTTAAAAGCAATGGGAGGGGTGGCACCTACTCTTATGATAACAGATGAATGTGCTAGCATGATTTCTGCACTTGGTACTGTTTTCCCGACAACCACACATAGACTATGCATGTGGCACATTATGAAGAAAGTTGGGGAAAAGGTGTCCCCTGACGTGAAGTCCAACCCATATTTCCATGACCGCTTGAACTTAGTTGTGTGGGCTTCGGAGACTCCTAGTGAATTTGAGGAGCGATGGTTCCACGTTATCGAAGAGTTTGGGTTGGAAGAAAATGACTGGTTCGCTACAAGGTTCAAGCTTCGAGAATCTTGGGTACCAGCTTATTTCAATGATATACCTCTGTCCGGACTGCTGAGAACCACATCAAGGTCTGAAAGCGCCAATGCTTTCTTCTCTCGCATTATTGGATACAAACATGCTTTCGTTGAGTTTTGGCTTCGTTTTGAAACTGCCTTGGAGGAACAGCCCCACAAGGAGCTGCAAGATGACAATGTGAGCCTGCACACATCACCTCCATTAAAGACAACTTGGGAATTAGAAAAGCATGGGAGCATTGTATTCACCCATGAGGTGTTTACAGAATTTCAGAAGGAGTTACTTGCTGATAGAGAGCATTGTCTTGTTCAGAGCATAATACAAGATGCTGAAGTGAAAACTGCAACCATTATTGATGCTTCTACCAAAACTAGAACTGTAAGTTGGAATACGTCAAACATGGTAGCTTCTTGCAGTTGTTTGTTATTTGAAAGGTGTGGGGTTCCGTGCCTGATCTAATCCACATCCTAAGGACTGCTAGGCTGAAAGAACTCCCAGCTCATTATGTACTCAAAAGGTTCACAAAGAATTGCAAGGTGGATGCTGTATTTGATGAAGATGGTATTTTGTTGGGGGAAATTGTTAGCAGCTCAGCAGATATCGAGTTGCAAACAATGGTCTCTGACACGTGCAAGAAGATGGAAGAATTGTTAGTTCAAGCTAAGCAATCTCATGCCGGTGTGCAGTTCTTTAAAGACGGTATATATGCACTTGGAGAAGAACTGACTAAGATAGTACCAGCAAAAGAACAAAGTCTAGTTCAACAATTTGAGGAATTTCTTGGTTGTACCATTCCTGATGAAGTTGGTATCCACCCACCGAATGATATTCGCTCAAGGGGTAAGATAAAGAGAATAAAGGGGCATAATGAGAAGGGAAAGAAAAAGAGCAAAACAGATAATACCAACAAGGAGAATATCCCGTGTAGGTGCAGCACATGTAAACAAATTGTCACCCATGATAGCCGCACTTGTCCTATGAAGGCACGTCCATAGAGAAAAGGTATACTGGCAGTGCACATGAATAAGTTATAACCCTGATTTTTGCTAACCGGCTCTCACTTCTTTTTTCTTTTTTCAGTACCAATGTGATCTCTACTTTATTGGCTTTTCTCTGAGTTGTTGTGAACTGTTGATGTACGTCATGGAGCAGAAGATGGGAAGAGCTTAATTGATGTGAACTCTTTTAGGTTAATTGATGTGAATTCAGTGAGATGAAAGTATCTCTAGTGAACTTTATGTATGTGTGTACTCGAATTATGTGCAGCTTAAATATCGATGCTTAGCTTTTGTCTGTATGCACCTGAGATCTCTAGTTGTGCAGTTCATTTTCCTATATTTCAAGGTTTGTTGGTATTCTGGTCTATGGAATATTATTTGTGAGATCCTTAGATCAGTTTTTCTTTTAAACTGTTTATTCTTGGATCCGCCTATGATACACTTCTTGGAAACATGGAAATTTGAGATGGAGAAAAAAATCCAGCAAGGATGCTGGGAAGTTCCAAACGCATTGGCTAATGCATATGCATGCCTTGCTGGGTTCACTGCAATCCCTAATTCATGTTGGTACAAGATAGAATGTGAAAATTTCAGTAGTTCACTGACAATAAACCCTGCTACAATTTCCTGGCACACGGCAATACAGAAATAGGAATTTGATGAAGAGAAATGAAATCGGATATTGCGGTATTGCCTAGTAACGATTAGTACATGTTAGCACACGGCGAGGATTCACGCATGGAATAGGACGATTAGAAATTCAACTGTTTGGTACATACACTGTCCAGTGCAATTTCACAAATTAATGTCACCTGACATCAGTAAGCGCTTGTACACAAAATATAAGTATAGAGTACACAGTACAGGATCAATCACCACTTCACCAGGCATGGTCCATAAGCAAATTAAGAGAACAAATTAAGAGAACCAGATTTACGCAACATGGACTTTTTGTTTCACAGAGCTCACAACTCTAGACTGTCTAATGACAAGCTTTACCCAGCACATCTCGGCGACAAAGGCTCGTCGACGACAGCGAGGCGAGGCTTGCGCGGCAGAGCTCTAGAGCGAGCAGCTCGCCGCCGAGGATGGCCGAAGCACGCAGTGGAGCCCGCGTCCCGTGCTGGTCGATGGCCTGACCACCAAGTTCAGAATCATAGAGGTCTGAGCTAGCAGCACGCAGCTGATACAGGCTTCTCTCCTCCATCTTCATCCGCTTGGTAGCTGACTAGCTGGGGCTTCTCGCAGATGCGCCGCCGACCACTCCGTTGAGGTGGAGAATTCCTAACCCTAGCTCGTTTTGGTACCTCTTGGCCATGAGATGCTGTGAGAGGAGGAACATGTACGAGGGGTTATTTGCAAGAACACAACATGCATGGCGGGCGTTTTTTTTGCAAAGTGTGTGGTACAGAATGGGGATCGATCTAGACCACTCATCTCACATCTAACGGTACACGTTGCAGTTTCCATGTTTCCACTGAAGAAGAGTTTGCACTGGATACTTTCTCGTGTTCTTCAGGCTTGCAGCAATATAGAGCTCGTCAGGCAGGCGACGGCCGCCACTGGCGCGTGCCCCCTGCCGTCCGATCATTTCCACGTGGCAGATCGAACGGTTGGGAAGACTTCTGTACCGGTGGGACCAGAGTGGCCGTTTCGCTCCGGGTCGTGTGGGCTCCACCCGTGACGTCATGCCACGTCTCCCTTCTTCGCCGGAGCGCCCCTGTGCTCGGCGGCCGCCGCACGCGTGGGACGCACCCCCCTTGCTCCTGGGGCGGAATCCGCATTCCGCGGTGCCAGACGAATGGCGGCTTCGGGCTCCAAGAAGCCCCCTCCTCGCCGGCGCCGTCGACCCCCGCTACTCCGCCGTCTGCGCCGGCGGAGACCATCCAACCCGCACTCGGCGCTCGGCGGCGCCCGGTCCAGCTACGGATTCTCTTCTCCACGGCGAGCAGGCGGCGAAGATTCTTCTGTATCAAGATTCCCCCGCCCTTGCCGTCGCCGTCGACTCCACTCGCTCGCTTGCCCCTCGCCGCCCCCAAACCCTCATACTCGAGTCCTACGCTTCACCAAGGAAACAACAGAGCGGAATTTGGGTTTTCTTTTTTTTTCTGTAGAGAGATAGGGGAGGCTGACGGGTACTTCTTGAAACCAGGGGCAGTGGTCAGCCGCAAGCCGCAAAACAATGCATCGCCGAGTAAGAAAATCATTTAGACAAAGAAACTTCGATTAAGCCATTATCCATCCATGTCTAGTTGGCTTAATTCGATGTTTTTTTTTTGAACATTCTTAAATTGGATGTTGGGAGCAAATAAACCATTTCGAGAAGGGAACAGCGGGTCGGACCGGACATAGCGTGACAGCCAAGCAGAAACGACATTAACAAAGAAGAAAACCACGCGATCGTCTCGTTCGCCCATTTCGGTTCGGCCGGGAGGCGATGGCTGGACGACTCCGACGGCGCCCGCTTCGGCTCTCTCACCGGGGAGCTCGTCGACCCGCGCTTGCCGCCCGTCGCGGCGGACCTCTGTCCTCTGCGATCGCGGCTTTGCCGCGCTCGTCCGCGAGTACTTCCTCCACAACCTCGCGGTCCACAACTCCCGCTCCCTCACACCCACGCCTCTACTGCTTTGTGCTGCTACTTCCTCGTCGCACGGGTTGGGAACTCCGAACCTGGGATACGGATTGCATTGCGTGCTAGACTCCGTAGGTGTTTGCTAGAATGCCAGCGCCGAATCGCAGAGGGCGTAGTGTGGGAGTACGGGGTAGAGATCAACTGTGTTTGTGGGAATGCCCCCATTGGAAATCTGGAGTCTAATCAAGGGTTGCGATGCCAGATTTATAATTTGTCAGACTCCGTTAGGTTTCTGGAACAACTATCTTGCCTTGGTTCTGCTACAATATTAGAACTGTGTTGCCTGCTCTAGTGCTCTTTGCCTAGTAATAAGCCCATTCTCCAGCATAATGAACCGTACATGTAAATGTAATGAAGAGAGTTGGTCAGTTGGGGTTCTATTCAACCTGTAGATGAGATACCAGATATTTGAATGGGAATCACAATTAAACATGGACGGAAGTTTACTGAAATGATTAACTGTAAAAAATGTCAACCCTTACAATCAATCCAAAACTGTTTCCTAGCTCTATATTTCTAATCTGGGATGTTTTTGAGAACTGTCGGGATTCTATGATCAGTTGGGTTTCTATTCAGTTGGGATTTATTCAACTTGTAGACGAGATACCAGATATTTGAATTGGAATCACAATTAAACGTGAAAGGCAGCTTACTGAAATTATCAACTTGTTAAAAATTTCAACCCTGACAAGCAATCCAAAACTGTTTCCTAGCTCTATATTGCTAATCTCAGATGTTTTTTAGAACTGTCGGTGCCATTTCGATATAGCATAAGAGGAGTTCCGTGTCGTTATAACCACCAAATGAGGGAACCATTAGTGTAATCAGGTGTACAATTTCATTAGCTGAGTAGTCGTGCTGCAGTGTGATGTGATTTGCAAACTTTCTTTATCTTCCTGAAGTGCTAAGTTCTGATCTATCCTAATGAGCTATAGTCAGTGAGGCCATAAGCCTTGAAGTTTGACCTACCCCATATTACACACTACGGCAAGATGGACAACTACTGAGACCAGCAATTGCTTCCAGTAATCCTTCTGCATGAGGCGGTCAATCTGCCTTCCATCTGTCAATGGGGGATCTAAAAAGACACAGAGATGGCCAAAATACAGGTGTCAGGTAGATTGTATGGTAGAATTTCCCTGTAGATTAAGGGTCATATTAGAAAACTGACCTTGATATCTTTGTTTGGTTAACTCTTTTTCAGAATCAGTAATAAGAGAATACAAGATGGATCCGCAACTGTAATGGCATGTTCTGTATTAGCTCGTGTTGTTCCAGCAGTTGTTGTTGACTAGTAGACACCTAATCTTGAAATGCCATATTAGTTGATGACTTGATACTTTTCTGTTTACTTTGCAGAATTTCTCATCTTGCATTAGTACATTATTTCTGATGATATGTATTCTTAAATCCAACTTCCCTTGTCAACCTGTCTTGTGCAGAAAACATTTAAGAACAATGCAGTCAAGAGTCAAGACGTTCTAGCAGAAAAATTGCATGTGTACTTTTTAAATGATATGTACCATAGATTACATTACTGTAGTTGGAACATGGATAATGTACCAAACCTTGATGTGTTAATCTCTATAACAATATCATCAGTCTGCTTAATTTGAGACACCTGGTTTCATTTGGTTAAAGAAACTTAAGTTGATCTCCCAATACTTGGTTTGATTTCTTTAGTATTTTCCAGTAACATGATATCTCAAATCAAGTATTCCAGGTTCAAGAAAGCTGGCCTGGGAATGTCCTAGTTCTAGTTCATGCTTGGATGACATATGCTTGGAAAAGAGTTGCCAGGAAAAATGTGTCCTAGTTCTAGTTCACGCTTTACAATCATATGAGGAAAATACTAGGAAAAGCAAGTTCAAAGCAGTTGAGTCTAGTTCCAGCTTTATGCGTAGGTACCATTAAATGATCATCTGTCCTTCTGACTACGCTGCCCTTGAGCTTTCCTGGTTAGCATCCTTTCCTCCTCCGTCATATCAGAAGAAAGGTCTTTTAGTCTTGTGTTTGACACTAAATATGTGTTCTGTTGGATACAGGTGTGTCCGTAAATGAACCTTAGAGTGTGGGTTGTTGTTTATGTTAGTCAGGTTTTGCAATGAGAATTAAAAGTACACATAGAGTATTATATTTTCTGTTTGTTGTTGAGGTACTAGTATTTGCACCTTTAGTTCCTGTGATGGAATTATCGGTCTACCAAAGTGCTTTTGACCAGCAAAAGTTATGTTCACTAATTCTTGACAATTTACAGAGATTCTAAATATCTATTTGAAGAAGAAACTGGAAGAACTAATACCATGATAGATGGATCTGGTGAGAATGGCCAACTTGGTAATCATAAATTTTCTTGAAGGAGCAATGTGTCTGCTTGGGATTCTAAAACGGACATTGATAGTCAAGAAACAGTTATTTCAGAAATTGGTAATTTGGTTAAGAACATTGGAAAATTTGTTTGTGATCTTAGATGTCTTGGTTTTACATGAATGACGGAAGATTCTTTTTCCTCTGCAATAATCCGTTTTTTAAAGGCCCATACGCCCTTCTGTGCCTAACACCTGCTCCATCTCATATTGTGGCACAGATGCCATGAAATTTCTGGAAGTAGTTTTTAACTCATCCTCATCTGCAGTCTAAAGTTAACGAACTAGCTGGTGATGATTACAGAATCCCTGTCAAGAACTGGATTCAGGTACTGACGAGGTGTGGACTCGGCAAATCCCTGAGTTGTGTACCCCGGGTTGATTGAGGGGGAGAGAGATGAGCGCTGGTGATCACGACGGCTGACAAGCAAGGCGTTTACCCAGGTTCAGGCTCCCGGAGGATAACACCCTACTTCCTGCTTGTCTGGTATTGAATGGCGAGTTGTGGCTACAATGGCGAGATGGCAATCTCGCTAGGGTTTGTGATGGCGGCTATGAGCGTACCCTAGACGAAGGACCCTCCTAACCTTTATATGGTAGGCTAGGTCTCAGGTGAACGGTGCCGATGGCGCTTACAAGCATGGCTGGGGTCGCCTGACCTAGCGTCGACTATCTTGGGTCGCACGTCGTCCTCCTTGGGCCTTCCTTGGGCCCTCGTCATCAGGCTGATGGGCTTGGCGTGACCCAGGTATCCCCACCGTGGGGTAGTCGAAGAGTGACCCCACGACAGGAGCCCCCGAGTGCTTAGTCGAATCGTAGAGTCGGGTAAAGGACTCCTTCCTCCTGGGCACGCCGTCGGGTTCCTGAAAGAGATGAGTAAAATTGGTCGACTCCGGCCGTTCAGGGCTTATGGAGGATTCCTTAGTCGAACTGTCACTTCCAGGGTAAAATACCGTGAGTACAGCCTTAGTCGGTGATTTTTCGACTGCTTTTGTTCTGAGTCACTCGGGAGCGCGAACAGCGCTCCCGATGGGAGTAGCCCCCGAGATTAAGCTGAATTGCTTGCAATTGAGGTTAAACTCAATTTTTCTTCAGTCGAAAAGCCCGCTCCCGATGGGAGTAAAGAAGGGACTCAACATGTTGGAGTCGCGACTGGCTTTGCGTGACTTACTGTGTATTCGGCCTGTTTGGCTTACTGCACAAGTTTCTTCAGCTCTTGGAGCTTACTGAATCTTCTTGCACTCGAATGAGCTGTTCGAGTTTATTCGGCTCTTAGAGCTTACTGAATATTTTTGTACTCGAATGAATTGCCCGAGTTATCGATCAGCCCCTTGGCTTACTTGCTACGCCTGCGCAGTTGACGTCAGCGCTGACGTTTTCTAGCTCACTCTGTGTCCGATGGGACGTGACAGTGCGGGCCCACTGTCAGTATTGACTAGAGACAGCGGTTGCCGCTTTATACTGACCGTTGGGCGCAAAAATTTCGCGGTGTGATGATGGCGCCTTGATTCCCGCGCGTAGTGGGCGGCGTGGCCCGCGACGGTTGCTATCTCCGCGCGACACGTGGACGGCCAGATGATGTTGTGGAGTGCGGTTTCGCTGAGGACGGCCTGGATTAACTGGCCACGCGGTATATATTTTTTACCGCAGCGGTGAACAGTTCATTCCATCCCCATTCCATCGTCTCCGCTGCTTTCTCTCCGCCATTGTTGCTCCTCTGCTAGTTTCTTTCCTCCGCCCTCCATGAGCAAGGCCGCGATGAAGAGGGGGAAGCCTGTTGCTGGCGCCGTCGCCACCGCCGAGGCTAGCATGATGAAGAAGCCCGACGGCGACTGGGTCAAATCGTCGGTGAAGAAGGCCGACCTCGAGGCCCTCCGCGCGCAGGGGCTGCTGCCGCCGGCAGACCAGGCGACGGTGCGCGCTCCTGGGAAAGAGGTATTCCCCTCTCCTCGCGAGGGGGAACGCGTTTGCTTCGTGGATTTCCTTCCGCGGGGTTTCGGGTTCCCCCTCCACGATTTCGTCCGTGGTCTCTTGTATGCTTATGGGATTCATATCCACGATCTGACTCCCAATAGCGTCTTGAGTATCGCGAGCTATTTCGTGCTCTGCGAGTGCTTCCTGGGAATCGCACCCAACTGGCTGCTGTGGAAGTCGCTATTCCTCGTGAGGAGGAACGTGGGGAAGAGCAAGCAGGTGTACCCAGTCGGCGGCTTCGGCATCCAGGTGCGTGGCGACACCTCCTACTTCCAGATGAAGAAGTCCGACTCCGTCCAGGGCTGGCGGAAGAAGTGGTTCTACATCAGGTGCGACCAAGAAGGGCTTCCTGAGTTCGCCGCTGATCGCGAGTTGCGGAAGACGAACGCGTGGGCGCACCCGCTGTCGAAGGAGGACAGGGAGGCGACTCAGCCCTTGCTGACACTACTTCGTGGCCTTCTGAAAAGTCTCGGGCACGAGACGGTGGAATTCACCTCATCGCCACCTTCTTCAGGCTTCGGGTGCAGCCGCTCCGCAGTCGCGTCCACCCGATGTGGGCGCGTGAGGATGCTGGCAATGAGCTTGATGATGACGTAGTCGAGTCGAGGGTGAGGAGCATCACTAGTCTCCGAGCCGCTGACCCGTGCAACGTCAAGTGCCCAGTCGAGCCATATGGGCCTAATAATCCTGTGCCTGAGGTGAGCTTCGTTTGCTTTGTCTTGTATCTTCTTCTGTCGAATCCTTTTGCCTTACTCGAACACGTCATTTTGCTGACAGGGTCGTTCGAGCTACGTCAGTCTTCCTCCGTTGATGGAGAATGGACCTCATGAAGAGGCAGAGTTCCCTGAGGACGAGGTTGATGACGATGAAGTTCCCTCCGCCACCTCTCCGAGTGAAGAGTTGGAGGAGGATGATGAAGATGAGGAGCCGCTGCGGAAGCGGCAGAGGCGAAAGAGTGGCGACTCTGGTTCTGCCTCGTCGCCTGTGAAGGAGGCGGGTGTGAACGAGGAAGAGACGAGCGAGTCCTCTTCGGGCGCTAGGCACCCGAGTGACCTGGCTGAACCTTTGGTCGTGCCTCCACTCGGCTCTGCACCGCCGACCGAGTTCGCGAGGATGGCCTCCGTCTCCCTGGGAAGTGAAGATGATGTTGATGTCGTCAGGTTAGTCGCATAACCATTGCTTTGTTTTTGTCGAGTGTGCTTTTTCACTTGCGGGTCCTTGAATTGAGTTTTCTTGTCACAGCGACCGTACTGGCGCTGTTGTTTCTTCCCCTCGTGAGATGGAGCACACTTCTGCTCCCATGATCGAGCAGACTGCGAGGACGACCGGAGAGGAGGCTCTGGCGGGTGACGTTTTGGCCTTGAAGGCTTCGACCTCCGCTATGCCAGAGAGGGCTGCTGATGCGACTCCGGTTGACGCTGGGCTGCTTGAGCATGTAAGTGTTCTTCGACTCGTTCTGCAAGATCTGTATCGGGTGCGCGTATAGCGCTCCCGATGGGAGTAGCCCCCGAAGATGCGCGTGACTAGAATAGTCGGGCGCAGATTGATGTCTTGTGTTTCCTGCAGCCATTTTATCGCCAGCAGATGGAGGGAGCCGCAGCCTTCGTTCGCATGGAGCAGGAGAGGGATCAGCTCCGCACTGCTCTGGAGCAAGCGAATAGTAAGTGTGAACCCTTGTGTTCGAGGGGTGCTTCGACCGCCTTTATTGCTAACTTTGCTCCGTTGATCCGCAGGCGAAAAGGAGAGCATGAAGAAACGGGTCGCGGAGCTGGAGAAGTTGCTGGGTGAGGCCCAAGAGCGTGAACAAGCTCGGGATGATCTGGAGAAGACCCAGGTCGACCGCTTGCTCGCACTCACAGATGTTGTTGGAAGTAAGTATTTCAGCTCAGTGCCTACTTTGTCTTTTGTCGACTTCTGGTGTCTTATGGGCGTGGATTTCTGTTGATCAGAGACTTGCGGGGGTGCTCCTCCAGAAGGGTCCTCCAGTGAGAACGTCGACTTGGCGAAGGCTGTTGGCTTCATGGACCGCGTCTGCGCGTATGCTTCGGCGGCGCTGCAGAAGTCGACATGCGCCTTGGCGACTGTGCACCAGAGCATCTTCCCCAGCAAGCCACCGCCAGTTGCTGTTGACGCGCTTGCGGCTCCGTTCGAAGGCAATGCGACCACCTTGGCGGACTACAAGCGTGCGCAGACGGTACGCGGCTCCGAGCTCACTTTCCAGCTACTTCTTGGTCACCAAGTCGTAGGCGATTTTGAGAAGGTTGTCAGCGACTTCCCTCGGAAGCCTGATGGCAGGACCGCGTCCCTTAGCGGTGTGAAGGTGCAGGCGAGTCAGCTGGCTGCGAAGTTGGTCGCCACCTTCGAGAAGAGGATTGCCAACGCTGCAGAGTTGGCTGCTAGGAAGAGCCGTTCTCAGTCGGAGTCTGTGATGTAGACTCCGTTCTTTTAGGATTCTTCTGCTTTTGGTTCTTGATGTCTTGATGCAGATGTGAATTCTGACTGGAAGGCCGAGCAAAGTCGAGTAGACGAGCGGGTGGAGAAAGAAGCCGCCGGAGACTCGCCCGAAGCGCGTCATTTTTGGTCGAACAAATCCAGAGGCAGCGTACTGGCTCGAATGTTGGATCGCACCTGGCGGGCTGCTGTGCTCTTGGAAGGTTGCAGAAAAACCCTCTGGCAGATCAACAGGGTGTACTTTCCGCACAACGAGCAGCCTAATGGACTGGCTGCGCTGCTGGAGAGGTTCCGTGAAGGCAGTGCGTTGAAGGAAGTCGTGCACACTCAATTTGTTGCCGGGGCGAACATGGCGCTGGCGTACGTTCGAATGCATCGGCCTAATCTTCCACTGTATAAGGTGCTTGACGGCTTGCCTGGAGAGGGTGACTACGCCGATACTCTTGCGGCTGCGCGTCAGATGATTCAGCAGGTCCAGAGCTTTAGTGAGCACCTTGTAGGGCCACTCGATGCGCCAAAGGGCGAGCCTGTAGAATGAGAGTAGTAGGTTGCTGTTGTATAGCGTTAGCTTGTAAAAGAAATTTTTCTAAGTGGAAATATGATTGTATGTATGCCGAGGTGGGGGTAGCCCCCGAGTTAGTAAATTGTATCTTGTAGACGTCTGTAAACCTGTATGGCGCAGCCCCCGAGCGGATCGAGTGCGGCCTAGGATTTTGAATTAGACCTGTGCGGCGCAGCCCCCGAGTGCTTCGAGTGCGGCCGAGGTGTATCGAGTCAGACTTGTGCGGCACAGCCCCCGAGTGCGTCGGGTGCGGCCTAGTACTTTGACTTGGACCTGTGCGGCGCAGCCCCCGGGTGCTTCGGGTGACGGCCAAAGATTTTGCGAGTGACCTGTATGGCGCAGCCCCCGAGTGCGTCGGGTGGCGACCTAGGTTTTCGAGTTGGACCTGTATGGCGCAGCCCCCGAGTGCGTCGGGTGCGGCCTAGGTTTGACTTAGACCTGTGCGGCGCAGCCCCCGAGTGCTTCGGGTGACGACCAAGGATTTTGCGAGTGACCTGTATGGCGCAGCCCCCGAGTGCGTCGGGCGCGGCCTAGGTTTGACTTAGACCTGTGTGGCGCAGCCCCCGAGTGTGTCGGGTGGCGACCTAGGTTTTCGAGTTGACCTGTATGGCGCAGCCCCCGAGTGCGTCGGGTGCGGCCTAGGTTTACTTAGACCTGTGCGGCGCAGCCCCCGAGTGCTTCGGGTGACGGCCAAGGATTTTCGAGTGACCTGTATGGCGCAGCCCCCGAGTGCGTCGGGTGCGGCCTAGGTTGACTTAGACCTGTGTGGCGCAGCCCCCGAGTGCTGTCGGGTGGCGACCTAGGTTTTCGAGTTGACCTGTATGGCGCAGCCCCCGAGTGCGTCGGGTGCGGCCTAGGTTTGACTTAGACCTGTGCGGCGCAGCCCCCGAGTGCTTCGGGTGCGGCCTAGGTTTTGAGTTGACCTGTATGGCGCAGCCCCCGAGTGCTCGGGTGCGGCCTAGGTTTTGAGTTGACCTGTATGGCGCAGCCCCCGAGTGCGTCGGGTGCGGCCTAGGTTTGACTTAGACCTGTGCGGCGCAGCCCCCGAGTGCTTCGGGTGGCGGCCTAGGTTTTGAGTTGAACCTGTATGGCGCAGCCCCCGAGTGCGTCGGGTGACGGCCTAGGTTTATGTTGCTTTTTGACTAAAAAAGTAAAGGGGAGAGCTTGTTCCACAAATCACTTCATTGATTTTTGCGAGCAGGCCGCCTCATTAAAACCCTTCCAGTCCCCTCAGGTACCCTGGTAAGGGAAAGAGTGCGTCTGGAACCTGCCGCTTCTTGACATAGTACACTTTGTTACAAGGGGGAGTCGATTAGGCGTAGAAGCGGCGCAGTTGCGCAACGTTCCACGGGTTGCTGCAGACTGTCCCCGTCTTCGAGTCCTTCAGGCGGTAAGCTCCGCCGCCATTGCCTCTGTCACGATGTATGGACCTCCCACGGGAGGCTAGTTTGTGCACCTTCTTCTGTTTGAGGCGGAGGACAAGGTCGCCGGGACGAACGCTCTGGGCCGCAGTCGCCGTCCGTGATAGTTGCGTAAGTCTTGCTGATACACGGCTGTGCGGGTAAGGGCGATGTCGCGTGCTTCGTCCAGGGTATCCATGTCGTCCTCGAGTGCTTCTTCTGCGTCGGACTCGTCGTAGGCCACCACTCGGGGTGCATCGAACTTGATGTCGCATGGCATGACTGCTTCTGCGCCGTAGACCATGAAGAATGGCGTGTACTGAGTGGATCTGTTTGGCGTAGTGCGCAGGCTCCACAGCACAGACGGCAGCTCCTCAACCCAGGCGCCTGCGCGCGCTCAATGGTACTCGCAGGCGCTTCTTGATGCCCTTGCAGACTAAACCATTGGACTTTTCGACTTGCCCGTTGGACTGCGGGTGCGAGACAGATGCGTAGTTGAGCTTGATGCCTTGCTCGGAGCAGAAGTCCTTGAACTCTTCGGCTGTGAAGTTCGTGCCGTTGTCGGTGATGATGCTGTGTGGCACTCCAAACCTGAAGATGATCGACCTGATGAAGTTAACTGCCGAGGAGGCAGTCGAACTTGTGATAGGCACGGCTTCGATCCACTTCGTGAACTTGTCGACTGCCACCAAGAGATGCGTGTGTCCTCCCGGCGAGGACTTCTTGAGTGGACCCACCATGTCGAGCCCCCATTGAGCGAAGGGCCAGGCGAGTGGATGGTCTTTAGTGCTGATGCTGGTGCGTGCGGCTTGTTGGCGAACTCCTGGCAGCCGAGACATTTCCTCACGAGTTCTTCTGCGTCTTGCATTGCGGTGGGCCAGTAGAACCGGCTCGTAAGCTTTGGCCACTAAGGCTCGACTGCTGGCGTGGTGCCCGCAGATGCCAGCGTGGATCTCGAGTAAGATGGCTTGACCGTCGACTGGGTCGATGCACCTTTGGAGGACTCCTGAGATGCTTCGCTTGTAGAGCTCCCCTTTGATGACGGTGAAGCCCTTGGAGCGGCGGATGACGCGCTTGGCTTCGACTGGGTTTGTTGGCACCCTCTGCTGCAGTATGTAAGCCAGGTATGGGCTCGTCCATGTGGGCTCGATCAGCATTACCTCCATAGGCTCCTTTCCGTGCTGGGCGGGTCGGTGGTGCTCGTTGTCGATGTAGAGGATCCTGGCGCGGGCCGGAGCTTGACGGAGCGTTGCGTGATGCACTCGAGGAAGACTCCGGGTGGCACCGGCGCTTTGTTTGAGCCCAGGTTGGCGAGGGTGTCGGCTTCCTCGTTGCTCTCGCGGCCGACGTGCCGCAGCTCGCAGCCGTCGAAGGTGCCTTCCAGCTGGTTGTACAGGTCCCTGTAGGCGATCATGTTGTCGGCGATGGCGTCACATTGCTTCATGGTTTGTTGCACGACGAGGTAGGAGTCTCCGTAGATCATGAGGTGAGTGGCGCCGCAGTTCTTGGCCATCCGCATGCCGTGGATCAGGGCCTCGTACTCTGCCTCGTTGTTGGAGGCGTTGGGAAGTTCATCTGCAGCACGTACCTCAGCTTGTCGCCTTTGGGTGAGATGAGGACGACTCCCGCCCCTGCTGATCTGAACTTTTGGAGCCGTCGAAGTACATTGTCCATGCGTTGGACAGGTCGGGTACGTCTGGTAGCTGGGCCTCTATCCACTCGGTGGTGAACTCTGGAAGCACCTGGGCCTTGATTGACTTCGGGTGCGCGTACTTCAGCCCCCAGGGCCTAGCTCAACAACCCACTTGGCGACTCGTCCTGTCGCGGCTTGGTTGGTGAGGATGTCGGAGAGCCCGGAGGAGCTTACTACCGTGATGGAGTGCTCGGAGAAGTAGTGGACGACCTTCCTTGATGTCATGAAGACTCCGTATGCTAGCTTCTGGTAGTGCGGGTACCGCTGCTTGGACAAGGTAGCACCTCACTGAGGTAGTAGACGGGTCGCTGAACAGGGTAACTGTGTCCTTCTTCTTCTCGTTCGACTACGAGTACCGTGCTGACCACCCTGTTTGTGGCTGACACGTAGAGGTATAGCGGCTCGTTCTCCAGTGGAGCCACCAGTACTGGGGAAGTCGTGAGTGTTTTCTTGAGTTGGTCGAACGCGACTTGCGCTTCTTCTGTCCACTCGAACTTGTCTGTCTTTTTCATCAGTTGGTAGAAAGGCAGGGCCTTTTCTCCCAACTTACTTATGAACCGGCTGAGAGCTGCGACTCGGCCGGCTAGGCGTTGCACCTCATGAAGCTTGGTCGGTGCTGGCATTGCGAGTATGTTTTGCACCTTCTCAGGGTTGGCTTCGATTCCTCTTGCAGAGACGAGGTACCCGAGCAGTTCTCCGGCTGGCACGCCGAAGACACACTTGTCCGGGTTCAGCTTGATCTGATACTCGTTGAGGGCGGCGAAGACCTTGCGGAGGTCGGCGATGAGAGTGTCCTCCGTTCGAGTGGTGACGACTATGTCGTCGACGTATACTTGGACGATCTCTCCGATTAGCCCCTTTAGGCAGGCTTGCATTGTGCGCTGGTACGTGGCTCCAGCGTTCTTCAACCCGAAGGGCATCGTCTGGTAGCAGAAGACGCCATGGGGTGTGATGAATGCAGTCTTCTCTTCATCGTCGACGTTCATCCTGATCTGCTGGTACCCTGAGTAGGCGTCCAGGAAGGATAGGCGTGCGCAGCCTGCAGTCGAGTCGATGATCTGATCTATCCGCGGGAGCGGGAAATGGTCTTTGGGGCAGCATTTGTTGAGGGCGGTGAAGTCGACGCACATGCGGAGTTTCTTCGTCTTCTTCTTCTCCACCAGGACTGGGTTCGCTACCCAGTCCGAGTCCTTGATCTCTCGGATGAATTGCGTGGAGCAGTCGATCGATCTCCTTGCTTATTTCGTCTCGTTTGGGTCCTGAGAAGCGTCGCATGGTCTGCTTGACGGGTTTGGCGTCCTTGTGGACGCGTAAAGAGTGCTCGGCGAGGTTCCTGGGTATGCCTGGCATGTCAGAAGGTTGCCAGGCGAAGATCTCCCAGTTCTCACGTAGAAACTCGACGAGCGCGCTTTCCTATGCGATAGGCAGCTCGACGACACTTTGACTGTCTTGTTTGCGTCCGTCGGGTGGACCTGATGAGTTGTCGTGTCGTCAGTCGTGTTGAAGGCAGCGTCCTTGGCTTGCTTCTTGCGTGGCGGGAAGATGGTTTTGTCGTTGTCGACTGCCATCGCCTCGAAGTGCTCTTCCATTCCGAAGAACTCGGAGATCTTGCTGAACTCGCGGTCGCAGCTGTTGGAGCGGTCGAAGTCGCCGTGCACCGTGATGACGCCCTTGGGCCAGGCATCTTGAGCATGAGGTAGGCGTAGTGAGGTACCGCCATGAATCTGGCAAAGGTTGGGCGCCCGAGTATCGCGTGGTACTGCGACTTCCAGTCGACTACCTCGAAGTCGATCGACTCCCTCTTGAAGTTTTCGGGTGTGCCGAAGATGACGTCGAGTGTGATCGTTCCCATGGGCGTGACTGCTTGCCCTGGTACTATGCCATGGAAGGTGGTCTCTGATGCCGCCAAGTCCGTCGTTGGCCTGTTTATCCTTCTGAGGGTGTCGGCAAAGATGATGTTAATGCCACTGCCTCCGTCCATGAACACCTTTTTCAGGGTGTAATCTCCGATCAGAGCTTCGACTACCAGAGCGGCGTGCCCGGGTCGTGGTACTGCAGGCGGGTGATCTGCTCTGGAGAAAGTGATTGGTGTCTCTGACCCTCTCAGGTAGTCGGGTACTGCAGGTGGACAGGTGATGGCCTGGAAAACTTGGCGAGTGATGATCTTCTGGGTCCTGTTTGAGGGGCGCCCCTTCTGTATCATGTTGAGTTGTCCGCGTGCCGCTGGATATGCGTCCTGGATCACCGGTGGGGCATCTTGCTGCGGCTGCTGCTGCAGAAAGGCTCCCGCCGCCTGTGCTGGATTAGCGACTGCGGGTGCTGCCTGGATGGCCAGCTGCGCGGCTGGCTGCGCTGCGGGTGCTGGAGTGACTATCTTCTGCATGGCTTCGTATATTTTGCGTGCCTTTCGACAGTCCTTCAACAGGTGGTTGGATCCCCACTTGCCCGTTTCCGGGTTCCTGAACATGTGGTGCCTGCAGGGTTGTTCCAGCTCTTCCGCTGGGCTTAGTGTGCGTTTCTGCCACTCGCGTTTATGGCCTCCGTCGCTGCGGTAGCTGCTGCCGCCGCTTCGGTTGTACTGCCCTGGCTGTATTGGCGACTCTGGTCACCGCCGCTTCGACTGTACTGTGCATGGCTGTATTGGCGACTGCTGTCGCGCGCTTCATCCTCACGGGGGGTTTGGAATCCCGCCGCTACTAGCTCGATTGAGTCGTTGCCGTTGTAACGCGGCTTCTTCTTGTGGCGTCCTTCTCGCCAGTTGCTTGGTCCGGCTTCGTCCTTCGGGGAGTAGTGTGAACTATTGCGGACCGAGTCCTCTCCGTCTGCCCACTGGTTTGCTATCTTCATGACCTCGATCATGTTTTTCGGCCGGAGCCTACCAAACTCCTCGCGGAGGTCGCGGCGGGAGACGCCGTGCATGAAGGCATCCATCACTCGGTCCTCCGAGGCGGTCTCCATGGTGTTGCGGAGCAGGTCCAACGCTGGATGTATGACCGGAGCGGCTCGTCTCGTCCTTGCTTGCATGCTTGTAGCTCGACGAACGTCGTCGGTCTCGAGTACGTCCCCAGGAAGGATTTAACGAAGGCCTCCGCGAACTCGTCCCACGTCCTGAAGGCGTTCTTGGGTTGAGTGTTGAGCCACCCGCGTGCAGAGCCCGTGAGCATCAGCTGGATGTACTGCATGGCCGTAGTCGAAGTACCGCCCTGGCAGCTGCAGGCTATGAGGTAGTCTTCTAGCCAGAGTCTCGGGTCCTGCTTCCCGTCGTACTTGACTGCTTCTGCCGTGAGCTTGAAGCCCTTGGGCATTCTTGTGTCGCGTATGTTGAAGCTGAAGCATGCGGCGCCGCACGGCTCGTAGTCGCCGTCGTTGCGGTCGTAGTCGAGTTGGACGTGCTGACCGGCCGCTGGGTGCGGCTGCGGTCTACCGTCCTTTGTGTGATGACGTTGCGGAGGTCTTCACCTGGCTGCGGTTGTCGCAGTTGTCTTGCGCCGGGGCTGCGAGTGCTGCGGGCTCGTGGTCGCGGCGATCTCGATCTTCTCGCGCTTTTTCTGTCGGCGCCTTGTTTACAGTGCGTCTTCGAGTGCCTTGATAGACATGATCTGCTGCTTGTGGAGGAGAGCGCGCGAGTCGCCCTCAGGCGGCTGTGTCAGCCGCAGGTATGTTTCGACTGCCATGAGTGCGGCTCCGGGTGTCTTGGGGACGGGTATCCCGTCTGCGTCTTCTATGTATGATGACTCGAGGTTGCGGGTGACTCTAGCGCGGTCGGCCTCCGTCATCAGGGGCACGCGGGCTCTGTGGCGCCTTGCTCCTTGTGAGACCTCTGTTGAGGCAGTGAACGAGTAAGCGGCCCTCCTGGCGCTCGACGCGTCAGCCTCCTCCTTGCGTCGGAGGAGCTCGGCCTTCTCTGCGCGGAGTCGTTCGCCTTCCTTCCGTAGCAGGTACTGGACCGCCATAAGGTCCTCCCGGGGTGCATCCGGTGGGGGGTACGTGCCGTCCTCGACGTGCTTCAGGGCTTTGATTGCCATGTCGCGGGTGATGGTGAGTCGCGTCACCTGGTCCGGCATGACCACCTCCAGTGGGTATGCGGGTTCGTCGTCGTTGCCCTGCGGCCTCTGGCCGATCATGAAGACTTGCGCGGGGTAGATCTGGGCAGTGGGACGGGTGCTGCCACTGCTGCTTCCTTCGTCCGAGCCGTGCTCGGAGCTGAAAATGGGTGCGACGTGGTGGACACCACAGTCGCCGCCGAGGCTCCTTCCCTGGAGTTTCGCGATCTTCGCCGCGGACGTGAGGAGTGATGTCGCTGTCGTCGACGTGGGCGCGATTGGCTTGTTGACGATCTTGTAAGTCGATGGAGACGCGAGTGGCGCGGTATAAAGACGCGACCTCCGTTGCGCGCGAAGGTGTGGTCGACGTAGTCGAAGTTGACGTAGATCTTGGCCTTGCCAGCGACGCGATCGAGGTAGTCGAAGTAGACTCGATCCGCGCGGTGGTCGACGAGGTGGTCGATGTAGTCGTAGCAGATGCGATCTCCGTGAGCCGGAGACGCTGATGGCGCGGCCGCGTTGGGCGCGATCTCTGCCGCAGCGGAGGCGGTCGGAGTAGTCGAGGCGGACGCGATCTTCTCAGCAGTCGAAGATGCTGTCGCCGCAGTCGCAGCAGATGCGATCTCCGCAGCAGGTGGGGGCGTGGTTGGCGCAGCCGCGGCAGATGCGGGTGCCACCACCGCGGCGGTGCGATCGCCGTGGATCTGAGTACTCCACAGCTGTCTACGAAGTAGTGCATGGTACCGAAGGTGAGGCACATACCTACGTGCAGATCGGCGTACACCGAGCGGTGGGCCGGCGGGTGGAAGGTGTACTCGAAGGAGCCGAAGCAGATTGGCTCCTTGGTGATGCAGACGTCGGTCTTCAAAGTCGATGGAGCCGGTGCGACCATGGTTCCAGCGCTCGTTCTTTCCCACAGACGGCGCCAATTGACGAGGTGTGGACTCGGCAAATCCCTGGGTTGTGTACCCCGGGTTGATTGAGGGGAGAGAGATGAGCGCTGGTGATCACGACGGCTGACAAGCAAGGCGTTTACCCAGGTTCAGGCTCCCGGAGGATAACACCCTACTTCCTGCTTGTCTGGTATTGAATGGCGAGTTGTGGCTACAATGGCGAGATGGCAATCTCGCTAGGGTTTGTGTGGCGGCTATGAGCGTACCCTAGACGAAGGACCCTCCTAGCCTTTATATGGTAGGCTAGGTCTCAGGTGAACGGTGCCGATGGCGCTTACAAGCATGGCTGGGGTCGCATGACCTAGCGTCGACTATCTTGGGCCGCACGTCGTCCTCCTTGGGCCTTCCTTGGGCCCTCGTCATAAGGCTGATGGGCTTGGCGTGACCCAGGTATCCCCACCGTGGGGTAGTCGAAGAGTGACCCCACGACAGGTACCGTCCATATCACCATTCTGCAAAGTTTATCTGTTAAATGCATGAATGCTCTTTTGAAATCACAGGCTTTGTATTATGTTCAGCCACGACTTAAGTAACTGAGCTTTCTAAGGTTAAATTCATTTTTGTATGCTTGGCCTTTTATGCCCAATCTTCAGACTAGAACAGGAATTTGTTGTTTATGTAATAGAACTGTCACTGCAGTGCACCTGTCATGGTCCTGAGTGTCCTTCAGAACATATTTGCCAATGTCTTCGAGCTGTTTGATGTCAACAAGAACAACATCGTGAACGAGCGCAATGAAGCGTTTCAAATGAATGAGGAAGAATGTGAAAGCTCTGTTGCCTCTCTGTTGAGGAACAACTTAAGAAAGAAAATGACGATCTATGAGTTTGACTCCTTGAGATTGTTTTTCTTAATATTTGCAACATACCTTTTTCTTCCCTCCCTGTTTCTCGGTTCTCTGTTGTTTAACCAATCATTTTACTCATCTGGATGCACTGCAGAAATTTATCATAGGAATGTTAACCAATTTCGGCAATATGACACTGGACAAGATACATAACACTTTAAAGGTATACACAAATTAGAATCTCGTACACTTCCCATTTATGCTATTAACATGTTTTCTACTCATCGATTCTTCCAATATTACTTGCTCCAGATATTCTGCGCCGAGCCATCATATGATAAATCACTGCTGCAGCTTCAGAGTTTTCTTTCTGGTCCAGTATCAGATGAGAAGGTTGAAATGAGAGATGGGCTGTACTTGCTAAAGAAATAACCATTGATTAGATTAGCACTCTCTTTATGTTAGACAGGATGATAGTTAGTCAAACCAATTTGTAATCCCTTTCGCCATAATTATTCTAACTCTAATATATTTGATTATTCTTGTGGCAGAAACCATAAACTCTGATACCCCATTATTCTTAACTGCTTTTCGATAGACTAGTTTCTACTGAGTGTTTGGAGGTTGTCAATTGTCAAGACTATTACCACCAGCTCTATGCAGGGGAATATCTCGCCCTAACCCTAACCGCTCCCGTGCGGGCGTCGCCGCGCCTGCACCGGGGCGCCGCCCCCCCCCCTGCCCAAGGCCGCCCCCGCCTCCCCTCTGCCGCCGCCGGCGAAGATGCCTGGGCGGCCGGCTTTCTTCTCAATCGGCGGGGATCCCATGGAGGCGGCGGGGCTTCGTCGGATCGCCGGTGGTGGGGGATTGAGATCTGCTAGGGATGCTGGAGACGTCGTCCAGATGGTGGAGGCGGCGTCACGACGGAATAAGGGTGCTGGAGCTCGATCCCCATCTCGGCAAGGCCACTTGTGGCGGCGCCGGCGAGCTGCTGGCCTAGTTTCCTCTCAGATCTGTGGATTTGGAGAGGGTGGTCTCTCCGGGCGCGGCGTTCTTCGACTCTACCGTGGAGCTTCGGGAGTCGGAGGGCTGCTGATGCTATTGTCTTCCCCTCGGCCAGCCGTGGTGGCGAGGGAGTGGAAGGGGATGGTACAACCGCCTTCCTCGTTAGGGTTGTTTATGGTCTTTTTTTGAGATGCGACTGTCCATCTTGAAGCTTCTTCCGGCCGGCCATGGTGGCGAGGGGAGGAGGCGGCTCGACATGGCGTTGATGGTTGGGACCTACTGCTCGGGGATCTTGGATTGGAGGTACTGTCTGGTCTTCCCCATCTCCTGCCTGCTCGATGGTCAGGAAAAGGTTCTTAGCTCTCACCCTGCGGGGTGGGCACTCCTGCGGTGTTCAAAGCCCAATGTGGCGAAGGTGGCGGCGGTGACTCGATGGTGTCTGAAAATGTGCTGCTTCTAGGTCCGGTCTCTGTACTTGGTTGGTGACGATGAGGATGATGGGCTTGATTGCGATTTGAAAGTACGGTGTGTGGTCTTCTGGGTCCATATTGTATTTTCCGTTTTTTGTGGAGTCGTTTATAATCGGTTTCGCCGTTGTTGAAATTCCATCAGTTGTTATCTCAAAAAAAAATTTGTCAAGACTATTTAGTACACGGGACTGCAGACTGAACCTGTCATCCACCACACAATGATCGATTATTCTCATTTCTCAGCTAGCTGGACATCAGTTCGGTGCATCTCTCTAAGTACTAAGCTCCCTAGAATCCTTGCTCTCTCCTTGCTTCACATGTTATCCAATAGAGTATTGACACCACTTCATGGTGGACCCCACGCACCTCTCACTTTATAATATATCTCTCTAAATATTAAATGTAAGTGTGAAAAAGCCCAAGGTAGACCCCACTCATCTCTTATTTTATAGTTCACCTCTCCCAAATATTAAAATTGAGTTTAAAAATATGTTGGATATATACACATATATTGTACGTATATCCAAACTTCTGGTGAAAAAATATATTCCCAACTATATAGAAAATAAATTGTGTTAGTGAAAAGAAAAAATAGCTCCATTTTCTACTAAGTTTTGTATATTTTTGTGTAGTCCAAAATAATATATATTGTTTACAAATTTTTAGTGTACATACTTTACGTACACGTAGTTATTTTCTTTAAAAAATATTAAAAACTAGGCATGGAGTTTTTCTAGAAATAAGGTGACTTCGGAACTATTGCCACTTTCCGACAACCTTTATCCTTTCTTTACCGCCAGCACTCACCATAAAATTGCGCAATCAGTGCCACGTGATATTGTTTCTCGCTCTCCGCTCCACATGTTATCCTATAGAGTATTGACACCACTTCATGGTGGACCCCACTCACCTCTCATTTATAATATATCTCTCTAAATATTAAATGCAAGTGTGAAAAAGCCCAAGGTAGACCCCACTCATCTCTCATTTTATAGTTCACCACTCCCAAATATTAAAATTGAGTTTAAAAATATGTTGAATATATACACATATATTGTACGTATATCCAAACTTCCGGTGAAAAATTATATTCCCAACTATATAGAAAATAAATTGTGTTAGTGAAAAGAAAAAATAGCTCTATTTTCTACTGAGTTTTTTATATTTTTGTGTAGCCCAAAATAAAATATATATTTTTTACAAATTTTTAGTGTGCATACTTTACATACACGTAGTTGTTTTCTTTAAAAATATATTAAAAACTAGACATGGAGTTTCGTTTTTTTAGAAATAAGGTGACTTCGGAACTATTGCCACTTTCCGACAACCTTGATCTTTTCTTTACCGCCAGCACTCACCATAATGTTGCGCAACTAGTGCCACGTGATATTGTTTCTCGCTCTCCGCTTATTCGAGCCGTATTTTCTACCAAAACAGGCATTTCGACGCAAAATTTGCCCGTCTCTTCGCACACACGTCTGGGCTCTGTCAAGCCCCCACACCTATAGGGCACCTATGTCCCCGACTTAACTCGATACAATTGGTTTAGTTATGACAGTACATAATTACGCCAACTGTTACTGAATTTAGGATTGGTTATGTCAGAAAAGTCTATTTTGATTTTATTATAATCAAATGAATGACCTTGATTATAGGATCTTGATTGCTAATAAAATTTTGGCTAATCTATCTCTCGAGTGTGCAATCTTCATCATATTGTAATTGTCTAGAAAAATCAGAACTTTGTTCAAATACGTTTTTGTCAAAATTCTTTATAGAACCATGTTCGCAAATTAATTTTGATGACATTTTATAATTGTGATCGTATCCTAATCGTTTAACTGAGTATGTGAAGAATTTAAGGTTTTTTTTATATGGAGTCATGTTCTCTCTGTTGAACGGTGTACTACTAAACTTGTTACGGCTGACATAATTGTAATTGTGTTCCCTTCTCTACTTATCTATTTATGTGAAGATGTCTGGGTGACCGTTTTGCAAAAGAGCGAGCCAGTGGTACCTTATTTTTTAAAATGTTTCACTAAAAAATTATTTATCTATCTATCACCAGTTATATGATTATATCATCGGTTATATTAGAGCGGACGCGGCAACGCGCGTCTTCTTCTTCTAGTGTAGGTGCAAATGAGGAAGGCTAGCTACATGCATGCTCCATCCTTCTCCTATAAATAGCAGCAATGTTGGTTTATACATATCAAGCGGGTAGAAAATTCCAGAATTCCCCATTTCCAATACGTGCCATCTTTTTCTTCAAATATATAAATCATGTATATCACCATTGGCTAACAGGTAAATCAGTTTGATCGCATGGATGATATTAAACTGCTAAGAGGCATAATGCGCTGGCATAAATGAATCGATACTCTAAAATGGTGGCAAAAACACATAAAATAACTACTAAGGTTACAAATACATTGAACAGACAGCATGAGCACATAAATTGGTGTGCTATCAACACAAACACTGCTGGATACTGAAAAAAACTATGCCATACACTTGACCATGTAGGGGCTCTCTCTCATTTCATCACTCCGTGGGAAATGACCACGAAGTTCATTAGAGCCAAAATGAGCCGGATTCCATTAATTGGAAGTTCTCTGATGATGGGTGCTACTCGGGTAAGTCGGTCTACATGGCTCACTTCCTCACCCACACGACCTCACGATGCCCAACTGCCCAAGCTTATTTAGAAGCAATGGGCACCCCCAAAATGCAAGATTTTCCTTTGGTTGGTCTAGAAAAAATAGGATTTGGACGGCCGATGGGTTGGAGCGACGGGATGGGATAATCGTGGTCTGTGCAAGCTTTGCAAGCAAGTTCAAGAAATGGCGACACATCTCTTCTTCCATGTAGATTTACATCAAGAGTTTGGAACTCGGCGAAGCTTTGGCTCGGTATCCATGACATCTTGCCTTTGGACTGGCACCTTCTCCCTTGGTTTAAGATTTGGTGGTTGGAAGTGATTCACAGAAGGTCTCTATACCCGTAGATGTGATAGCCTTCAGGTAGCTACCTGCATGAAAAAGTAAACGGGGTTAGTTTGAGACTCCAAGTGCAGAGTGTGTAGTAAGTGGAAGACGTGTTTTCCCCACGAGGGTGACTCGAGGGTTTAATATCGAACTCTCGGGGAATCAGTAGTGAAAGATTTATCTTCCTATCCTTCTTTTGGTTACCTACAAAACAAAGTTAAATGTTTTGGTTCTCAACCTCACCTGTGGTTGTCAACCACAAGGTGTAAGAATGATATCAAGATAGTATGTAATGCAAACAAGAAATAAATATGCAATGATGGTAAATAAATATGCAAGGATGATGATAACAATGATAAATGATATTTTTGGGTTTTATATGATGTATGCAAGATGTAAAAGTGTTTTTGTATTTTCGGATTTAATAATGGCCGAAAATGTAAAAGTGGTAAAAGTTGTTGGAAAGGTGTTTCTTATGATTAAAAATGGACCGGGTTCATGGTTTCACAAATGCACTCTCTCTTTAATAAAGTGGTAGACAATGGAACACTAGAGTTGACATATGAGATTGCAACACAAAAGTTTAGTGACAAGTTACTAATTATATGGGCATCACGTCCTAACATAGAGACCTTTTGTTTATTAGTCTCACTTATACTCCACCAAGATGCGAACTAAATCATAACACTCAGTAATTAAGATAAGTCAGAGTATAGCTTTAAGTATCATGACATGAAGTTAAAATAAGAACATGCTAGATCTAGTCATGGAGTAGTGGCAATGGTCACACCCACATCTCTGGTAACATGGTATTTTTCTTTATCCCTAGTGAGGCAACAAAGCAAGTAAAGATACCCAAGTGGATCGCAGAACTTTCTCTCACGTTCACTGCACTAGCCACCCTAAGTACCTGAGTCATTATCCACGAAAAGTTCCAGAGCCACCGCTGTCGTCAACCCTAACTCGGGAGGGTTCTGAAGCTCTTCCCGACACCCTGCCGGAGAGGAGAATCATCACCGGAGGGCTCTACATCGCCATGCCTGCCTCCGGAGTGATGTGTGAGTAGTTCATCTTTGGACTATGGGTCCATAGCAGTAGCTAGATGGTTGTCTTCTCCTCTTGTGCCATCATGTTTAGATCTTGTGAGCTGCCTATCATGATCAAGATCATCTTATTGTAATGCTACATGTTGTGTTTGCTGGGATCCGATGAATATTGATACCATGTCAAGTTGAATACTGAAATATTATGTCTATGTTATTTATGATCTTGCATGCTCTCCGTTGCTTGTTGATACTCTGGCCAAGTGGATGCTTGTGACTCCAAGAGGGAGTATTTATGCTAGATAGTGGGTTCAGTCTCCATTTAATCTGGGGGAGCGACAGCAACCCCTAAGGTTGTGGATGTGCTGTTGCTACTAGGGGTAACCTCATGATGATTTGTCTAAGGATGAATGTGTTGTTTACATTATGCACTTTACTTAATGCAATTGTCTGTTGCTTGCAACTTAATACTGGAAGGGGTGCGGATGCTAACCTGAAGGTGGACTATTTAGGCACAGATGCATGTTGGATAGCGGTCTGTGTACTTTGTCGTAATGCCCAAATGAATCTCATAGTAGACACCACAACTTGCACATGCATGTTATGCACTTTTCAATATTGTCAATTATCCAGCTGTAATTTGTTTAACCAGCATGTTAGTTATTTATTATGGAGAGACACCACTAGTGAACATGGACCCCGGTCCATTCTTTTACATCTGAAATACAACCTACTGCAATCATTGTTATCTTTCATTCTCTGCAATTAAACATCATTTTCCACACTATATGTCTAATCCTTTGTTTTCAGCAAGCCGATGAGATTGACAACCTCACTGTTAAGTTGGGGCAAAGTAGTTTGATTGTGTTGTGCAGGTTCCACGTTGGCACCGGAATCCCTGGTGTTGCGCCGCACTACACTCCTTCACCAACAACCTTCAGAAGTGACTTCGATCTCCTACTGGTCCGATTAAACCTTGGTTTCTTACTGAGGGAAAACTTGCTGCTGCACTCATCATACCTTCCTCTTGGGGTTCCCAACGAACGTGTGACTTTCACGTCATCACCATATAGCTAGGCTTCTTACTTGTTGTTTATTGAAGATGAAGCTCATGAGGGAGCTTGAACTCTGATGTGCCCCTCTTCCTTGGGAAGTGTTCCATGAATAATACCAGGGTCCCATGGTGCTCTCAAGCCAATGAAAATAATAGTCAAGTTGAAACCTAGTAGAGAGAAAAACAAAACACAAAAGTAATAACAACGAAGTCTAACTTTCTTCTATGCATTGGCATTTTGTATATGAATGAATCACAATAAATAGAAGTTTTCCAATGCATATTAACAATAGTTACTTGCAGCCATAATTATTAGTACCATACAGAGGGTTCTTATCACCTCCTTCATAATAGTTGCAAGTAGTAGAAGCAAATTCAACCATATAACCACAAGAATCATTCAACTTAGATAATGTAGGCAAATAAAGAGGATCATTAAATTTATTTTAGAATTCATTAGCATGCTTCCCTCTTTCAAAATAGTTATTAAGATCAATCAAGTTTAATATCATGGCTGCAACAAATATTTGGAACTAGAGATAATTGCACACCACATAAGTATTTCTCAACATAAGCAAATTTATCCTCTATGGTGTAATTAGGAGAATTCAGGAAAAAGTAGGACTCTCATTAGTAAGAGTATTTTCACAAACAGCAGGTATATCATTTTTATCCTCACATAAAGTAGTAACAAGTTCTAAACATGGAGGATTATCAATAAGCATAGGACCATCATCTAAAGCATTATCATATAGCATATTTAAGCAACACTCCTCATTATCATCAATAAGTTCACTAGTAGCATTAAATAGTAAAGGAACATTATTAGTTCATCATAATAGCATGGGTTATCATATAGGATCATAGTTTCAGTTTCACACTCATCATAACATGGGTTCTCATAAATAACAAAAGGTTTTTGAGTCTAGTGTTACTATCATATGTTGATGATGAAGTTGGGAGATCCAACTCTTCATTCTCTAGTTGTTCATCCTTTTCATCATCTTCTTGAGATTGCATGGGCATCCCCAAGCTTAGGTTTTTATCCTCTTCTTCCTGAAAAATATTAGTTCTTTCCATGGCAGCATGAAAGGACAAGGATGTCGCCTAGAGGGGAGGTGAATAGGCGGTTTAAAACTTTTCCGGTTTAGGCTTGATAATTGCGGAATAAAACTAGGTGTTTAAATTAACAAGCCGACAACCTAAATAAACTAGGCTCACCTATGTGCACCAACAACTTATGCTAAGCAAGACAAGCAACAAGGTGATAGCTATAGAATACTTCAACAAGGCTATCACAATGTAAATTGCATAAGTAAGAGGCTCGGGTATAGAAATAATCGAGGCACGCGGAGACGAGGATGTATTCCCGAGTTCCTCCTTATTAAGGAAGTACGTCTTGTTGGAGAGGTGTGAACCGACATAACGGTTCAACAACCACAAAGGTTTCACCTTCTTCTCCGATGAACCGCACCACAAAGGCTTGGTTCACCTTCCACTATCGGTATTCCTTCGAGGCGGAATCCGGAGCCTTTCAACAACAATCCGGGGCACAACCCACAATGGGATTGGGGGCTCCCGAACGGCTTTCAACAACAATCCGGGGCACAACCCACAATGGGATTGGGGGCTCCCGAACGGCTTCACAAGTGACCACACAAGGGTCTCAACCACCACAAAGGCGTCTAGGGCCCAAGGACCCAAGAGTAACAAGTTCACAAGCTTTCAACTTCCACGAATCCTCGTGGAGAGCACACCGATGCACCAAATGCAAAAGGCAAGAGCACAAGTGCTCAAATCCTTCACTCTCAAATTCCAACAAAGCAACAAATGCTTATGGGGGAATAAGAGAGGAAGAAAAAGAGGAGATGCACCAAGAACTCCAAGATCAAGATCTACTAGGTTCCCCTCACTTAGAGGAGAGATGGATTGATGGAAATGTAGATCTAGATCTCCTCTCTCAAATCCCTCAAAGATATGCAAGAATCATGGGAGGAAATGGGAGAGGGGCAAGCTTTCCAAGGTCAACAATGGAGGTGAGAGAGGGGGAAAAACGTGCTTGGAAGAGCTGGCTGGCTGGAGGTAGGTGGAGGGGTATTTATACCCCTCCCAGAAAAAGAGCCGTTGCAGCCAACTTAGACCGAAGACTCCGGTCAGGAAGGCCGGAGACTCCGGACCCTGAGGCCGGAGACTCCGGTCTCCCTGGGCAGAGTCTCCGGGGTTACTTCGGGGTCACTCCGGACCCCTATACAGAGACTGCCGCCCGTTTGCTCTCTTTTCCTCGAAAACCTGGGGACCGGAGACTCCGGCCCCTGAGCCACCCGAGGCCGGAGACTCCGGCCTGGAAAAGCAGCAAAGCCAGAAATGCGATAACTTTCTCGTTCGAACTCCAAAACAGGTGAAACCAATTTCGTTGGAAAGATAACGACGAGAGTTAAGTTGGCACACATTTGAAGGTGTGGAACTTTCCTCAAGGATAAACCGATAATATTTCCAACACGAAAATGCAACAAGTTTTCCATAAGAAATCTGTTTTCGAAGAACTTGGGCTTGTCATGAAGATCACGACAAGCACCAAAACCCAACAAGGAGAAAAGCCACATAAGAACCAAGAAAGATGAAATGCCAAGTATGCAAAGGTTTGAGCTCTCCACAAAGATGCGATCAAGTCACTCACTTGAGAGCCCCTCTTGATAGTACGCCGTCTATCTTATAACCCGGTCTCCCACTAACACCATGAGACCGGTAAAATAGAAAACCTATCAAGATCATACCTTTGCCTTGCGCATTCCACTTGAGCTCGATGATGACGATCTTGACTCTCTCAAGTTGGAACACCTTTCTTGATTGTGCTTGCTAGCACATGCTTGATGAAGACTTCTCCAAATGCTCCCCCATACACCATTATGGGAGAGCCTCGCTAAGCTCGTCTTCATGTCTCCTTTGCAAGATTCAATCAAATGATATCTTCGAGATGCATCATATTGAGCTTGCGCTTCATCTTCTTCTCTTGTATGTATGATGGCTTGGGATTAAACATGATTGTTCACTCAATCTTCTTTTCCATGCCATACTTGCAATAAGCTCAACTGTACACATGTCCATTCTTCATATAAACCCTTGAATAGAGCATTGGCCATCAGTCATCTTCTAGAGTCCAACACATGAACTCCAAACATTTCCTATGGACAAGATCTACAAGTATATCACAATGCAAACATTAGTCCATAAGGATTGTCATTAATTACCAAAACCACGCATGGGCAACACATGCACTTTCAATCTCCCCCATTTTGGTAATTGATGACAATCCCTTTTACGAGGGTTTATATAATGAATTAAGCAACCATGCAACACAAAGACCAAGGATGCAAGAGCAAGAAAGGCAAATGCTTGAGAACGAAACTAAAGCATAAAACCAAAAACTCTTAAACCCTCTAAACTTCTCCCCCATTGGCATCGATTGCCGAAATGGGTGAAAAGTAAGAAGGCCAATATAATAAGAGCTCCCCCATAAAGTATGCATTTCTCATAATGTGAGTGAAATCAAATGCACATATCCAATGAAGAATAGATGGAGGGAGATCAAACTATATTGAGGATCCAAAGATTGCAAGAGAATATCAAATAGAAAGATACTTCAACGAAAGAAGCAAGCAATCAAAAGGATCCGAAAAGTGTTCTAAATATCAAGAGGGAACTCCCCAAGGTACGTGAACAAATAGGATTTGTATTTCAATATAGTGTGCACAACATGGAATCCTCACTCCCTCCTAGATAAATTTGAACACAAGCATATGCAAGAGAATATAAATGTGAAAAGAGGCAAAACAACTTGCAACAAATAAAATGCTTTGCAACAAGAGCAAGGAGCAGCAAATAAAGGGATGGGTGTGAGATATAAAGACATTTTAGGAGACTAATACAAGGATGAGCAAAAGTATCAACATAGTCTTTCAAAAAGTGTTGCACATATTGCATATCATGTCTTTCCCATACTCACACACCAACGGAGATATAGCAAGTAGCTCCACAAGCTTATTAAGATTCAAAAGCATAACACATAAACAACCAAGCTTGTGCCTTTAATTAGAGACCACCAAAGATACAAAAGCAAAAGGGTGGTTACTAAAGAATTGGAATACCAAATAAAGATGTAACTATTCTTATGTGTATAAGTTTCTAAGTAGACACCAATCACGAAGATATAAGTCCACAAATAAACATGTACACACAAAATAGGTACAAAGGTAAAGGTCATGATATCCAAGAGGAAGTCATAAATACATGATGGCCCTTGAAGAGGTTGATCTACGACGCCAAAAAAACACTTTGCTTGATCTCCGGCGTAGTTACCTGCGTCAAAAGTAAATGGGTTAGGTTGAGACTCCAAGTGCAGAGTGTGTAGTAGTGGAAGACGTGTTTTCCCCACGAGGGTGACTCGAGGGTTTAATATCAAACTCTCGGGGAATCAGTAGTGAAGATATATCTTCTTATCCTTCTTTTGGTTACCTACAAAACAAAGTTAAATGTTTTGGTCCTCAACCTCACCTGTGGTTGTCAAGCACAAGGTGTAAGAATGATATCAAGATAGTTATGCAATGCAAACAGGAAATAAATATGCAATGGTGGTGGATGCAATGGTAAATGATATTTTTGGGTTTTTTAATGATGTATGCAAGCTGAAAAGTATTTTTGTATTTTCGGATTTAATGATGGCTGAAAATGGAAAAGTGGTATATGGTGTTGGAAAGGTGTTTCTTATGATTAAAAATGGACCGGGTTCATGGTTTCACAAATGCACTCTCTCTTTATAAAGTGGCAGACAATGGAACACACACAGAGTTAACATATGAGATTGCAACACAAAGTTTGATAACAAGTTACTTAGATATATGGACATCACGTCCTAACATAGAGACCTTTTGGTTATTAGTCTCTCTTATACTCCACCAAGATGCGAACCAAATCATAACACCTCAGTAATTAAGATGACTCAGAGTATAGCAATAAGTTTCATGACATGAAGTGAAAATAAGAACATGCTGGATCTAGTCACAGGAAGAAGCTTGGTCACCCTCAACCCTTGCAGCATGGTATTTTAGTTTATCCCTAGTGATGTAACAAAGTAAGGTAAACACCCAATTGGATCGCGATATTAAGTTGTCAGCTTACCGCACTCACCACTCCCCGTTACTCCAACTAATGCACACATCACCCACACACGCTCTCATAAACATGCTTGATCATAACAAGTAGACAAGAACGGGGTACATAATATGCATCTATACTCATAACTGAAACAAACATTGCAATCTCAAACATATATTAACTCATAGAAAGATCAACCACATAGGTATTACAACGGTGACCGTAATCATGTTCAGCAGCTCATACGGTACTAATTAGTGAAGCTCAAGAGAGGAGAGATACATAAGTTACTTCCACAAACCATAGTCCAGAGGTGGACTACTCGCTCTTCATCATGGAGACGGCGGAGAAGTCGATGGAGAAGATGGAGACCACGCCAGCAGCGCCCCGCCGGAGTTTTCCCCCTCCAATCTGCAGCTCCTGATCTCCGTTTCAGTGTTTCTGTGTTTGTGCGGCGCTCCGTTCGCGAAACGCCAGGGGACCTTTTTTATAGGTGTTTTTAGGTCAAGACGGAGTCGGTGGACGAAAGATCGACGGCAGCGGAGACACGAGGCCCAAACGAGTGGGCCCCACGCGGCCACAGTACCTGGCCACGTGGGCCACCCCCTTTCTGCCTTGCGGACTCCGTTTGCTTGATTCCTTCGCTCCTACGTCTTCTTCCTTCCAAAATAACGACCTCTGTATTTTTCCAGAATTTTATGACGACGTTTGGGTCCCTGAAACATAAAAGGAAAGAAATAGGGTTTTCTGCCTGCGCAGGGTTAATTCCATAAAAATAGGAAACAATTGATTTATTTCCTAAAATCATTAAATAACAGTAATATAACCCTTATATGATGCAAATATGATTGGAATATGTGTGATATAGTGCAAAGTTCATGTATGCATTTTACATGCATCAATACACCAATAAGATTTTTGCTTAAAAGCATAGCACAAAGCTCAATTTTATCTTAAAGGGATATAGATAAACTTCAACACACACTCATCATAGCGTCAAACGTATCTACACGGGATAGGTGATAAAAGGGATGCTCCGAGTAAGATAACAAGTATCACGAAAGGCAAATGATTTTGAAGAAACATCAATGTTGCACATGAGAGACTTTAAGTAGAAAGTGCTAGATTGACATAATTGGGATCGATGAATCATAGAAATGAATATATAGTCCCCTTATATGTAATCATCCCGGCTTACTCACATTTGCAATAAAGACGTTTTGTAAGAACCAAATTAATTGCAACAAAAGAGATTCATGCCAAGATACAACCTACACAAGGTTGAAAGCTATAAATGTATGCATGAGGTAGATACTTGTTACCGAGATAGCATTGGTGATGTAGAAGATAAGAATTAACGATCATCCAAACTTGGCTCCAAAGAACACATGGTGACACCACCTTCCTTGTAAATGAGACAAGCTTCCAATGCATCTCCAATGTACCCAAAACACATTCAAGTACAACATTGTACCCAAACTAATTGGGTCCAAAGTAGTTAGAGCAACTACAATACATAGGACAAACTCCACATAAATATGTGCATATTGATATGAAATTGAATTTCATGCACATCTTAGCCATTTAGGATTTGATGGAGTTTATCCTATATATTGGATCAACGAAAGTAAGCATGCCATAAGATATACATATAATACATATGCATGCACATGACTTTCAAGAACCAAAAGAGATACGATTTGGATAAAACACCAATTAAAACAAGAGAGCACACATTAGTGTGACACGAAAAGAATTTGTCCAAATTATATCAAATACCCAAATCAACACATGATTGAAGATACCAAAAGGAAAAGATACCAAATGAAAATATGGTCAAGGAATAACCAAACCCTCTACATTTTTCATGATGGCACAAAGTACCAAGACGGAAAATGCTTGTCTTCAAAGAGACATATCATCGGGATCTAAAACCAATTAAAGACAAATAGTGTTCAATAACATATAGGATAGCTCACCCAATAAGTGTGCATTATTATGATTTTGCATTTGAATACAAATGCACACCAATGGGATCATCACACACATATATATTATACAACATAAAACACGTTTTGGCAACAAAATAAGGCAAATCAAAGCAAAAGCCAAAATGAAGATGGTCTACAACATTCCCCACAAATATGAGTGTCACTTGTCATGGACAAGAAGTATGGAGATATTTCTCGGTGGTAAATAGGAATGATATACAAGACCAACTTCACAACAAATAAGCATATGTCAAAAGATAGGAATTGCACACATGCTTAGATAGAAATTCTTGACGGCTTCAATTTGATCACGATCATGCAAAGCACCAAGAAACTCTCTCACACACAAGATCCAAAAGATGAGAAATAAAAGACATTTAAGCAAATATGGAACTTGTTTGAGAAACATGCCACTAGGAAGAAGATAATTGACAATATCAATTCTAGGTGGCAATACCTCACATCTTCACATTTTCTAGGCTTGTAATATGCACATAGCTTATTACTCCCCCATAATGTGATAATCCATTTATTTTAAAACAAGAGGCAAACAAAACCAACTCAAGAAATTAATGGACATTATAGAATTTGAATTTCTCATGAGCATGACATACCACATAGAGAATAGATAATATTGATATATCAACACTAAGTGGTATTCCTCATGTACACACATATTTAGGATTGTGAAGTGCACGAAGCATATCACTCTCCAAAATGGATAGTCCATTAATCTCTCAAAGAGAGCCAACAAGATAAGATAGCAAATAAAGCAATAAGGCTCAAAAAAGTAAATGGTGTGCAAACCAAAATACACATACTTGATTTCTCAAGATAAGTAAGTAGAGAGCACAACACATACAAACACTAGCAAGGTACAAAACCTAACACATGCAAGGGTGCAAGCAACTTTCAATGAATATATGGTATAAAAAGTTACCGCAAGGAGGAACATTGGATATGAGATAGAACAATATAATCCAAATGACTTGGCTTGAGAGAATATAATTGATGAAGATCCCTTAATTCTTCATGATGTAGCCAAGTCTCCAATGCCTCCAACAACACCTATTGATCAAGTTTTAGCTTGTTGGTCCCCAACCAAGTTGGGTCCTAAGAGGTTAGTCACAATAGGTTTGGCAACCCAAATGGTTCTTTTCTTGACACCACTTTGAGTACCAACATATTTGGCAAACACATTGCCAACCTTATCCTTGAAGAGAATAAACATCATCAACTATAATGGGGTTGGATAAGGTACCATTTGTGCATGAAGAAGCAAGGTGACCCTTCTCACGGCATAGGTAGCAACATCGACTTCCTCCTCTCTTCTTAGTTGGAATCGACTTGAGGAGTAGTAGCTTGATTCTTCTTGGGAAGAGGCCGTTCTTCAACTTGAGGAACTTGAGTTTGAACTTGAGGCTTCTTCCCTTGTTGCTTCTCACTAAGAGCTTCTTCTTCAAAGGGCAAGATCTAACATGGTGCCCTTCAACTTTGCACTTGAAGCAAACAATCTTGGCCGAATCTTTGACTTGTTCTTGGCCCTTTTCTTCTTGTTGATCTTGGACTTGTTCTTGTTATTGGAGTTGAATCCAAGTCCACTCTTGTCATTGGGGCGTCTTTGAACACTCAACATATTGTCAAGTGTGGACTTCCCAACATGACGCTTTTCCAAGTCTTTCTTCAAAGAAGTGACTTGGGCCTTGAGCTCATTTAATTCCTCTACATGGTTAGTATCAACAAAACTAGAGGAAGTAGAAGCTTCATTGTTAGAGCAACAAGGTGGAAAGTAATTCATCACAAGATGTAGAAATTGTGAGTGGATGAATCACTAGGACTAGCACATGGCAATAAAGCATTTTAGAAGAAGTTGTGCCAATTTCCACATGAGGCTCACAAGATGTTACCTTTGACATAATAGCCTCATGAGCTAACTTTAGCCTAGCATGGGATGCTAGAAGATCATCATTAGAGCTAGAGAGCTTTTCATGACTTTCTTCAATTTCCCATACTTGCTAGTTAGCAACTCAAGTTGAGCCCTTAGCTCAACATTCTCCTTCAAAATAGATGCTTCACAAGAAGTGGAGTTAGTAGCACAAGCATCATTAATATTAGAAATAGAAGGAGACAATTTGGCAAGCTTATCATTCTTAGATAGTTGAGTTTGGAGTTGATCATGAGACTTGATAAGGAGAGAGTGTTCACTTTCTAAAGCCTTGTGAGCTTTGTCAAGTCTCTCTATGTCCTCACTTAGTCTAGCATTGCCAACACCAAATTCAACTTTTTCCTTTTTAAGCACTTTATATTTAGCAATAACATGATCTCTTTCCTTAATGATTTTAGCAATATAAGATCATTAGACTCATCAAGAGATTCAAGTCTCTCTTCAAGAGAAGACCTAAGCTTCTTCTTCTTCAAGAGAAGCTTTCAAGGAAGCTATAGTGATAGAGTCATCTCTCTCAATTTGACATTTCTCATCAAATTGACTTTCCAAATCCTCAATGAATTCCCTACTCTTAGTAACATAAGCAATGATTTCACATAGAGGAGGGATAGCTTTACTACCTTTGGGGAGAGCACCAAGTACCATCTCACCCATCTTGGTTAAGGATTCAAAATCAAAACCTTCTTCATGAGAATCCTCATCCACATCATCACAATTTGGATTTGAGGTGGGAGATACCTCGGAATCCTTAGCCATAAGGCAAACATGATTAATGGTGAGAGGATGAAGAATACTTGAAGCACCATTGAGGTCCATGTCTTGTTCCAACAAATGTTGGGATTCCTCTACATTGTTAGTCATGCAAGTACTAGAGGATATGGAAGCATTATTTTCATGACAACAAGACATATGAGCATATCATCATGAGATTTAGTTAAGCAACTATTACATGATATGCAAGGACTATCAACTCTAGCATGTATGACATTTGGAGTGCTAGAAGAGTTTAAGTCCAAAGATAGAACATTGCAATGTGATAGAGAAGAAGTATAATCAATAGTAAGTTCACCATCACAATGCAATTTCTATCACCACTCACCATATCATTACCTTGTGACAAATCACATGTTGGTGAAGTGGAAGAAGTTGTGAACTCATCACGGCCGGAGGTGGAGGGAGAACAATCATCCTCAATAATTTTGGACACTTCATATATATCTTGAAGCTTGGTCCAAAGCTCATGTGCATTTTGAAAAGGCATGATTGAAGCAAGAACTACATCGCTCAAAACACATATAAGACCATTAGTAACTTGAGTCTCGAGATGAGAGTTTTCTCATCCTCTAAAGATAATTCTTGGGAATCCTTTGGAGGAGATAAACTCACATCTACAATCCTCTTAATATAATTTGGACCCATGGCCCTAAAAAGATTAAGCATGCGAATTTTCCAAACATCATAATTTGTGCCATCGAATATAAAGTGGGATCGTGCACTAATTCCTAAACGACATCTTTTACTCTCTAGGCGGTAAAGCCCAAAAAGAGAGCCCAGGCTCTGATACCAATTGAAAGGACAAGATGTCGCCTAGAGGGGGGGGGTGAATAGGCGATTAAAACTTTTCCGGTTTAGGCTTGCTAATTGCGGAATAAAACTAGGTGTTTAAATTAACAAGCCGACAACCTAAATAAACTAGGCTCACCTATGTGCACCAACAACTTATGCTAAGCAAGACAAGCAACAAGGTGATAGCTATAGAATACTTCAAGCACGAAGGCTATCACAATGTAAATGCATAAGTAAAAGCTCGGGTATAGAAATAACCGAGGCACGCGGAGACGAGGATGTATTCCCGAGTTCCTCCTTGAAGGGAGTACGTCTCGTTGGAGAGGTGTGAACCGACACAACGGTTCAACAACCACAAAGGTTTCACCTTCTTCTCCGATGAACCGCACCACAAAGGTTTGGTTCACCTTCCACTATCGGTATTCCTTCGAGGCGGAATCCGGAGCCTTTCAACAACAATCCGGGGCACAACCCACAATGGGATTGGGGGCTCCCGAACGGCTTTCAACAACAATCCGAGGCACAACCCACAATGGGATTGGGGGCTCCCGAACGGCTTCAAGTGACCACACAAGGGTCCAACCACCACAAAGGCGTCTAGGGTCCAAGGACCCAAGAGTAACAAGTTCACAAGCTTTCAACTTCCACGAATCCTCGTGGAGAGCACACCGATGCACCAAATGCAAAAGGCAAGAGCACAAGTGCTCAAATCCTTCACTCTCAAATTCCAACAAAGCAACAAATGCTTATGGGGGAATAAGAGAGGAAGAACAAAGAGGAGATGCACCAAGAACTCCAAGATCAAGATCTACTAGGTTCCCCTCACTTAGAGGAGAGATGGATTGGTGGAAATGTAGATTGATACGTCTCCAACGTATCCATAATTTCTGCTGTTCCATGCTTATTTTATACCAATTGCTACATGTTTTATATACACTTTATATCACTTTTATGCATTTTCTGGGACTAACCTATTAACAAGATGTCACAGTGCCAGTTCCCTGTTTTCTGCTGTTTTTGGTTTCAGAAAAGTACTTCTGCAAATATTCTCGGAATTGCACGAAACAAAAGGCCACGTCCCTATTTTTCCAGCACCGTCACGGAGTCCGAAGGAGAGACGAAGGAGGGCGCCGAGGTGGCCAAACCACACCTCGGCGTGGTGGGCCCCCTTGCCGCGCCAACAGGTGGTGTGGGCCCCTCGAGCCTCCACCGACGTTGCCCCTTCGCCTATTTATTCCCTCAGACGCGAAAACCCTAAAATACCAAGTCATATTTCCAGAAGAGTTCCGCAGCGCCGCCGCCATCGACGACAAGTTTCGGGGGACAGAATCTCTGTTCCGGCACGCTGCCGGGACGGGGAATTGCCCCCGGAGTCATCTCCACCGACTCCACCGCCATCTTCATCGCCGCTGCTGACTCCCATGATGAGGAGGGAGTAGTTCTCCCCCGAGGCTGAGGGCTCTACCGGTAGCTATGTGGTTCATCTCTCTCTCCCATGGTGTGATCTTTATGTGATCATGAGCTTTGTAATCTAGTTGAATAAGTAGATGTTACTCTTTATCTATTATGCACTCTATAGGTTACTTTAATATGAACTCCGGTACTCTCCACGGTGTAAAGGTGACAGTGTGTGCACCGTGTGTGACTCCTTTATGACGTTGTGGCGCTTGTTTACTCCGGCTTGAGGTGTGCTTTTGTAGCCCTACACAATGAATGGTGTTTGTTATCCAACAAGAGAGTGTTTAAGAGTAGCTTTTACTTATTCAGTTATGAGATCATTGTTGAGAGTGTCCACTAGTGAAAGTATGATCCCTAGGCCTTGTTTCTAAGCATTGAAACACCGTTTACATCAAGTTCTGCTACATGTTTGCTTGCTGCCATCTTTATTTCAGATTGCAGTTACTACTTATAATCATCCATATCACTTGTATTTCACTATCTCTTCGCCGAACTAGTGCACCTATACATCTGACAAGTGTATTGGGTGTGTTGGGGACACAAGAGACTTCTTGTATCTTAATTGCAGGGTTGCTTGAGAGGATATCTTTGACCTCTACCTCCCTGAGTTCGATAAACCTTGGGTGATTCACTTAAGGGAAACTTGCTGCTGTTCTACAAACCTCTGCTCTTGGAGGCCCAACACTGTCTACAAGAATAGAAGCACACGTAGACATCAAGCTATTTTCTGGCGCCGTTGCCGGGGAGGTAAGGTAAAAGGTATTCACATCCTCTGGCTACAAAGCTATTTTCTAGTATTGTTGCTAGTGTGTGAGTGCTCGAAGTTATTTCCTTTAGATTCTGCAATTATATCTTTTTGTTTCTTGTTTTTATTTTCACTAGTTAGGCTTAATGGAAAACAACAAAAAATTAGAGATCTTTATGAACTTTATATTGAATTAGGACATGATGCTTTTGAAGAGAAAATTAAAAAACCTATGGAAAATTATTTGCATGATGGTAGCAATGTTATTACTATAAATTCTTTGAACACCATTATTGCTAATGCTATGCAAATCTAAGCTTGGGGAAGCTGGTTTTGATGAATATGATATTTTTAGTCCCCCAAGTTTTGAGGAGAAAATTTTCTTTGATGATACTTTGCCTCCAATTTATGATGATTATAATGATAGTGGTATTTTGGTGCCACCTACTATGGAGGATAAAGTTTATTATGATTATACTATGCCTGCAATTTATGATGAATACAATGATGGTTGTGATACTTTTACTCTCACTATTACTAATAAAATTGATTATGCTTATGTGGAGAGTAATGATACTTTTATGCATGTGGATCATGATAAAATGCTTTATGTGATAGCTATATTGTTGAGTTTATTCATGATGCCACTGAAAATTATTTTGAGAGAGGAAAGTATGGTTATAGAAATCTTCATGTTACTAAATTTCTTCTCTTTATGATGAAGTTTTGAGCTTTCTCTTGATTTGCTTTTATTTGCTGGGTACTTTAAGACCTACTGGTCCTTATGAGAGAGGGAGACACGATTTCATATATCACAATAATATTAAGTCTCTCTCTTTATGTTGAAATTTTTGAAGTTGCACTTGTTTTGCCTTCTATGCTAGTCACTTTGTTCTTCATTGATTTGTTTCTTACAAGACTCCTATGCATAGAAAGAGTGTTAGATTTAAACATGTTTTATATATGCTTCTTGATGCTCTCTTTTATGTTTCAACTCTCATCTTTATGTGAGCATCATAAAAATCACTATGCCTAGCTAAAAGGCTTTAAAGAAAAGCGCTTATGGGAGACAACCCATCGTTTTTATTTGCTGTTATTTTTTTTTCTTTGAGTCAAGGAGTTTTGTACTTCTGTAGCAACTCCTTTGTATCTTTATTTTATCGCATTGTTGTGCCAAGTAAAGTTCTATATTGAAAGTTGATGCAAGATTTGGATTTCTGCGCAGTAACAGATTTTTAGCTGTCACGATTTGAGCTTATCTCCTGTAGAAAATTAAAAATTCTGAAAAAATCACGCATCTTCCTGAGATATGTACGCAACTTTCATTATTTTAGGCCAGATCCATCTGAGCAACTTAAGTGCCTCGAAAAAATTCGTCATTCCAGACTGTTCTGTTTTTGACAGATTCTGCCTTTTGTTTTGCATTCGCTCTTTTACTGTGTTTGTGTGGATTTCTTTGCTCCACAAAGCATTGGTGGCTGTAGCTAATGTCCAGAAGCTTTGGGATTGATTGTATCATTACAGAATATGAGAATTTTTGATTATGCACTAACCCTCTAATGAGAACTGTCTTGAGTTTGGTGTGAAGGAAGTTTTCAAGGATCAAGCGAGAAGGGTGATATTATGTGATCAAGAAGAGTGAAAAGCCTAAGCTTGGGGATGCCCCCGTGGTTCATCCCAACCATATTCAGAGAGACTCAAGCGTCTAAGCTTGGGGATGCCCAAGGCATCCCCTTCTTCATCAACAACTTATCAGGTCATCTCTAGTGAAACTATATTTTAATTCTTTCACATCTTATGCGCTTTACTTGGAGCGTCTGTGTGTTTTTATTTTTGTTTTTGTTTGAATAAATTCGGATCCTAGCAATCCTTGTGTGGGAGAGAGACACGCTCCGCTTTTTCATGTGAATACTCATGTTCTTCACTTATATTTGTTGAGTATTCTTAACTAGCTACTGCAGTGCTTTTAGCTCCTGTTTTTCATGCATCTCTTCGAGCTGTTAGCACTTGTTTATAAATACTCTCTTGCTGCATTATATTATCATTTGGAGAGTTTATGTTTAAATAAATTATTGGTGTTTGTTTGGAAGAAAGAAAATGCTACATGTAGTAGTTGGTATTGGAAAAGACATATGCATTCTTGTAGATCATTGTCTTGTTTTGATTTGATACTTTGCAATTGTTTTGAGCTCTCAAGTAGATCATGTTTAAGCTCTTGCATCATGTAGTTAAAGCCTAGTAGTGGAGAACTACCGTAGAGCTTGTTGAGACTTGGGATGCATATTTGTTCTCTCTAAGGTCTAGATATTTTCTGGTAAAATGTTTGAGCAACAAGGAAGACAGTGTAGAGTCTTATAATACTTGCAATATGTTTTTATGTGATTCTTGCTGTACCGGTTTATACTTGTGTTTGCTTCAAACAACCTTACTAGCCTAATGCTTCTCGTGCATCCAAAACTTGAGCCAAAACCCATGCCATTTGTGTCCACCATACCTACCTACTATGTGGTATTTCCTGCCATTCCAAGTAAATATTTCATGTGCTACCTTTAAACTATTCAAAACTTTATTACTCCTTATTTGTGTCAATGTTTTATAGCTCATGAGGAAGTATGTGGTGTTTTATCTTTCAATCTTGTCATTTACTTCTGACAGACTTTCACCAATGGACTAGTGGCATATACATCCGCTTATCCAATAATTTGCAAAAAGAGCTGGCAACGGGGTGCCCAGCCCCAATTAATTACAACTTTCATTAATAATTCTCTTCACATGTTTTGCCCTGATTTATCAGTAAGCAACTTAATTTGCAATAGACACTCCTCCATGGTATGTGAATGTTGGAAGGCACCCGAGGATTCGGTTAGCCATGGCTTGTGTAAGCAAAAGGTTGGGAGGAGTGTCATCTATAAAGAAACTAAAATACATGTGTAAACAAAAGAGAAGAGGGATGATCTACCTTGCTGGTAGAGATAACGTCCTTCATGGGAGCCGCTCTTGAAAGTCTGGTTGACAAGGGGGTTAGAGTGCCCACTACCATTCGTTGACAACAACAAACACCTCTCAAATACTTATTTTGTGCTCTCTATATGCTTTCGAAAACTTAAAAAGCTCTAGCACATGATTTAATCCCTGCTTCCCTCTGCGAAGGGCCTATCTTTTACTTTATGTTGAGTCAGTTTACCTACTCCTTTCTATCTTAGAAGCAAACACTTGTGTCAACTTTGTGTGCATTGATTCTTACATATTTACTTATTGCACTTGTTATATTGCTTTATGTTGACAACTATCCATGAGATATACATGTTACAAGTTGAAAGCAATGCTGAAACTTAATCATCCTTTGTGTTGCTTCAATGCCTTTTACTTTGAATCTATTGCTTTATGAGTTACCTCTTATGCAAAACTTTTTGATGCTTGTCTTGAAAGTACTATTCATGAAAAGTTTTTGCTTATATGATTCATTGTTTACTCTTTATCTATTTGTTAGCAAACTATAGATCATTGCTTTGAGTCACTTCATTCATGACATGAGCCTTGCAATATATTGATCAAGATTGTGTGAAAGCATGTCTCCTCAGAAATTATTTGTTGTTATCGTTTTACCTACTCGAGGACGAGTAGAACTAAGCTTGGGGATGCTTGATACGTCTCCAACGTATCCATAATTTCTGATGTTCCATGCTTATATTATACCATTGCTACATGTTTTATATACACTTCATATCACTTTTATGCATTTTCTGGGACTAACCTATTAACAAGATGCCACAGTGCCAGTTCCCTGTTTTCTGCTGTTTTTGGTTTCAGAAAAGTACTTCTGCGAATATTCTCGGAATTGCACGAAACAAAAGGCCACGTCCCTATTTTTCCAGCACCGTCACGGAGTCCGAAGGAGAGACGAAGGAGGGCCGAGGTGGCCAAACCACACCTCGGCGCGGTGGGCCCCCTGCCGCGCCACAGGTGGTGTGGGCCCCTCGAGCCTCCACCGACGTTGCCCCTTCGCCTATTTATTCCCTCAGACGCGAAAACCCTAAAATACCAAGTCATATTTCCAGAAGAGTTCCGCAGCGCCGCCGCCATCGACGACAAGTTTCGGGGGACAGAATCTCTGTTCCGGCACGCTGCCGGGACGGGGAATTGCCCCCGGAGTCATCTCCATCGACTCCACCGCCATCTTCATCGCCGCTGCTGACTCCCATGATGAGGAGGGAGTAGTTCTCCCCCGAGGCTGAGGGCTCTACCGGTAGCTATGTGGTTCATCTCTCTCTCCCATGGTGTGATCTTTATGTGATCATGAGCTTTGTAATCTAGTTGAATAAGTAGATGTTACTCTTTATCTATTATGCACTCTATAGGTTACTTTAATATGAACTCCGGTACTCTCCACGGTGTAAAGGTGACAGTGTGTGCACCGTGTGTGACTCCTTTATGACGTTGTGGCGCTTGTTTACTCCGGCTTGAGGTGTGCTTTTGTAGCCCTACACAATGAATGGTGTTTGTTATCCAACAAGAGAGTGTTTAAGAGTAGCTTTTACTATTCAGTTATGAGATCATTGTTGAGAGTGTCCACTAGTGAAAGTATGATCCCTAGGCCTTGTTTCTAAGCATTGAAACACCGTTTACATCAAGTTCTGCTACATGTTTGCTTGCTGCCATCTTTATTTCAGATTGCAGTTACTACTTAAATCATCCATATCACTTGTATTTCACTATCTCTTCGCCGAACTAGTGCACCTATACATCTGACAAGTGTATTGGGTGTGTTGGGGACACAAGAGACTTCTTGTATCTTAATTGCAGGGTTGCTTGAGAGGGATATCTCTGACCTCTACCTCCCTGAGTTCGATAAACCTTGGGTGATTCACTTAAGGGAAACTTGCTGCTGTTCTACAAACCTCTGCTCTTAGAGGCCCAACACTGTCTACAAGAATAGAAACACACGTAGACATCATAGATCTAGATCTCCTCTCTCAAATCCCTCAAAGATATGCAAGAATCATGGGAGGAAATGGGAGAGGGGCAAGCTTTCCAAGGTCAACAATGGAGGTGAGAGAGGGGGAAAAACGTGCTTGGAAGAGCTGGCTGGCTGGAGGTAGGTGGAGAGGTATTTATACCCCTCCCAGAAAAAGAGCCGTTGCAGCCAACTTAGACCGGAGACTCCGGTCAGGAAGGCCGGAGACTCCAGCCTGGCCGGAGACTCCGGGCCCTGAGGCTAGAGACTCCGGTCTCCCTGGGCAGAGTCTCCGGGGTTACTCCGGGGTCACTCCGGACCCCTATACAGAGACTATTTATTTAGGTTGTCAGCTTGTTAATTTAAACACCTAGTTTTATTCCGCAATTATCAAGCCTAAACCGGAAAAGTTTTAAACCGCCTATTCACCCCTCCCTCTAGGCGACATCCTTGTCCTTTCACAGCGAGAGTTATCTCTTTATATTTAATAACATAAGCATTATCAGAAAAGGTTTCTTGAAATTGTTCAAGGAGCATTGAACTTGTTTCTTTAAGATCACGAGCTACTCCACAAGTTTTATATTTCTTATTAATAATCGAATCCACCTCATGAGCTCCCATGAAAGCAACAAATTGGTCATGTAATCTTATGTCAAAGTAATTATCATCCTTCTTATGGTATGAGACGATTATAAAGTTGTTACTACATTTGGATTGAAAATAGAGATGCTTATCATTTTGTCTTGTGCAGCAAGACACATTATATAACCCACAAAGTCGTTTAGCACACTCATTTAGCCACCCTATAATTTTTCTAAGATTCTCCTTTTCCTGAGAAAAGACATAATCAACTTCTTTTAATAATTCAAGTTCCCTATGCGTAAATAATTCAAGTTCCTCAGGTGTATATTCATCCATCAAACCCATAGTATTGACCAAAATTGTTTATTTCAACACTTAGAATTCATTTTGATAAAGTTTTTATGTGTTTTTAATTTGTTATGCAAAACTGAAAATAAAATGACACTAGATGATGCAAACCGAAATAACAAATGCAACACAAAAATGCAAAACTGAAAATAAAATGACACTAACAAATGCAAACCGAAATAACAAATGCAACACAAAATGCAAAACTGAAAATAAAATATGCAAACCGAAATATAAAATGCAAGACAATGACAAACCAAAATAAATTGCTTTGAAGGTAAAGATGGATAAGATGATGCTCACGTAGGTGCAACCTCACCAAGCTTAGGTGTTAGCACAAGTTGGTGATGAAGTTGACTTTGTTGTGAGATGGACGCAAGAAAACAAAGTTGGTGCACACCCTTGGATAAATCTCTTCAGCTATGATTCCCCGGCAATGGCGCAAGAAAACAGTCTTGATACCCGTAGATGTGATAGCCTTCAGGTAGCTACCTGCATGAAAAAGTAAATGGGGTTAGGTTGAGACTCCAAGTCCAGAGTGTGTAGTAAGTGGAAGACATGTTTTCCCCACGAGGGTGACTCGAGGGTTTAATATCGAACTCTCGGGGAATCAGTAGTGAAAGATTTATCTTCCTATCCTTCTTTTGGTTACCTACAAAACAAAGTTAAATGTTTTGGTCCTCAACCTCACCTGTGGTTGTCAAGCACAAGGTGTAAGAATGATATCAAGATAGTATGTAATGCAAACAAGAAATAAATATGTAATGATGGTAAATAAATATGCAAGGATGATGATAACAATGATAAATGATATTTTTGGGTTTTATATGATGTATGCAAGATGTAAAAGTGTTTTTGTATTTTCGGATTTAATAATGGCAGAAAATGTAAAGTGGTAAATGTTGTTGGAAAGGTGTTTCTTATGATTAAAAATGGACCGGGGTTCATGGTTTCACAAATGCACTCTCTCTTTAATAAAGTGGCAGACAATGGAACACTAGAGTTGACATATGAGATTGCAACACAAAAGTTTAGTAACAAGTTACTAATTATATGGGCATCACGTCCTAACATAGAGACCTTTTGTTTATTAGTCTCACTTATACTCCACCAAGATGCGAACTAAATCATAACACCTCAGTAATTAATATAACTCAGAGTATGCTTTAAGTATCATGACATGAAGTTAAAATAAGAACATGCTAGTTCTAGTCATGGAGTAGTGGCAATGGTCACACCCACATCTCCGGTAACATGGTATTTTTTTTATCCCTAGTGAGCCAACAAAGTAAGGTAAAGATACCCAAGTGGATCGCAGAACTTTCTCTCACGTTCACTGCACTAGCCACCCCTGTTACTCCAACTAATGCACACATCACCCCACACATGGTCACATAAACATGCTTGATCATAACAAGTGAATAAGAACGGGGTACATAATATGCATCTATATTCATAACTGAAACAAACATTTGCAATCTCAAAATTAACTCATAAAAAGATCCACCACATAGGTATTACATAGATGACCGTAATCATGTTCAGCAGCTCATACGGTGCTAATTAGTGAAGCTCAAAGAGAGGAGAGATACATAAGTTACTTCCACAAACCCATAGTCCAGAGGTGGACTACTCCCTCTTCATCATGGAGACGGTGGAGAAGTCGTTGGAGAAGATTGAGACCACGCCGGCAGCGCTCCGCCGAGTTTTCCCCCTCCAATCTGCAGCTCGAGGTCTCTATTTCGGTGTTTCTGTGTTTCGGCGGCGCTCCTTTCCAAAGGGCGTCGGGGACTATTTTTATAGTCGGTTTTAGGTCAAAACCTAGTCGGTGGAGAAAAGATCGACGACAACGGAGCGTCGAGGCCCAACTTGAGGGGTCCCACGCGGCCAGGTACAAGGGCCGCGTGGGCCCACCTCTTTTGGCCCTCGGATCTCCGCTTGTTCGCTTCCTTCGCCCCCAAGTCTTCTTCCTTCCAAATATTAACGCTCGTAAATTTGCAGGTCATTTGGACGTCGTTTGGGTCCCTGAAACATTAAAGGAAAGAAATAGGGTTTTCTGCCTGCGCAGGGTTAATTCCATAAAAATAGGAAATAAATATAATATTCCCAAAAATCATTATACAACATTGATATAACCCTTATATGATGCAAATATGATTGGAATACAAGTAATATAGTGCAAAGTTCATGTATGCATTTTACATGCATCAGTCTCAAATGGCGAAGCTCTAGTCTCTTTGGCGATGCTCGTTTCTTGTGTGATTTGGAAGGAGAGAAAGGCGTGTGTCTCCCGACACCAATACTCCACCATGTTGATTATTGTTAACAAAATCAAGGAAGAAGCTAGGTTGTGGTCTATTGCGGGCGCTAAGGCCTTGTGAATTTTGTTGGCCCAAGAGTAGGCTTTTCTGTTTGTTAGCGTGGGATTTACCCTATAACCTTTTGGCTTGTAACACCTCTAAACTCCACATTGGGTGCACCATACCTGAGCAAAAGATGTCTGCTTTGATAGGAAAACAATTGGTACGCCATAACATGGAATTTTCATATTTTCCCGCTCACATGACTTCCGGGCGTAACTAGCATTGCGGCACCACACTTTGGGTGTTGTCGAGCCGAGACCCATGTGAAAATCTAAACCTCAATAAATCATAGAGCTTCAATAGTGGGATTTTCTGTTTGAAGCTAGTGCTAGCAAGAGTGCCTCGTTTGTCGAGAGTGAGAGAACATTGTTGTTTAGGGTTGATTAGGTCTAGTGATTTTGAAACAACTTTCACCCGGTTTAGAAGTTGGTACTTTTAGTGTCCGTCAGTGTCATTATTAGTGAAGTCTTGTGTTTTCTCTTTTGGGTTCTAGCAATTTTGTTTTCGTGGTTTCATGATTATTTTCTTAGACTTGAGCATTTATTGCACACATATGTTATTGGTTTGCTTCTGATGTGTCCAGGTCCATCGGTGCCTTGTGTGTTGTCATGTTCAGGTAACACTAGTTTAGCGGCCATGTTTACGACGTGTTTCACCATTTCTCTGCAAAAATAACAAGGCAAATAGGATCTTTATTCACAAAGAATGGGATGCCATAGTTTTTGCCTTGTTTCACAAGAATATATTCTTCACTATTATTTTGGAAATGGTCACGTGTACTACTATAAAAGGCATATGCACTATCAATATGACATACAAACTCCTACTCCGTATCAAATACTAGTTGGCATGTACGTGCAATGCACGTCTTCACAATTGAATGGGATAATTTACAAGTAGTACGACTTCACAATTAAATGAGACAATTTATGTCTAAAAAAGGGACAATTAGAAGTAGGAAAAAACATACCTAGCTAGATTACTTCTTTTGATGAAGTCAATATTAACATAATACCTATCAATGTGGTACAATAAGTCATCATCCGCAGGAACATCATGGCACTACGCGTCATGTGTGACGAAGCTAATGTCTAATTTTTGGGGCTGAACCACACTCCATAGTTGATCTAAAAGTTAAAAATTACAAATAAAAGACAGAAGAGCGTGAACAACAGATTAAGATCAATATAGAAAAACATAATATGAAAAAATCCTCAACTTGTCGTACTTGAGACACGAAAGTAAGACCAGCACGTGGATCTGGGCTTCATGTATTATCATCTTCACTTAATATGAGAATATTCATACATTTGAAATTGCAAAGTGGAACTTCAAAGTAAGATGTCTCATGGCAAAATGAGTTGATTTTGATGGAAAAATAGAAAGGACTCATCTTCAATAAAATACATATTAGGACATGTATTGAACACAACAGAGATCTACTTTTTGATCTACTATAAGTACATCGATCAGGCCTGACCGGATATCCTAAACGGCTCTCTCTGGTTTGAAAATTCTATGAAAGGAAAACTATGTTTTTCAGTTCTCGCGAAATAAAAAATCCATGAATCATATGTCATGGCTTTTCTTCATAATATATCAGATGTCGAACAAATTTAAATAGGGTATATAATAATTTTATTGGAACATAAGTAATGTTATCTTCAGGAATTATTAGGGCGAAGACTGAAACTCTGATCAAAATACACAACGCCAGGGGCAGCTCTCTTACTTTGATTTTCTTGTATGGAAACTTCAGGAATGATTTTGAAGCGGCCGGGAGGTAACCCAGATAGCCAGATGATAAAGCTGACAGTCATAGGCAGACGTGCAGGTGCAGCACATGCTTAGCTCCTCGGACGTGCGCTGCTTGCCGTGGCGTGTCACCGGTCTTGTACGACAGCTGCAGCCCATCAAACTACATGACACAGGTACTTCTCGGCACACCATCTCTCCCAATCTCCTCAACTCTCCGCATATATCCTTCTCCGTCTCTGCAAACACAGCGGCAGCAACCCAAATCCCCTTGTCCTGATTCACTCGTGTTGCAAATATGCGCTCCAATCTTCTCCACCGATCCATCCTCTCCCTGGCACCTCTCTCTCTGTCACCCAAACTCATCTTGATTCTTCTTTCTCTCTATACAGCCGGAGTGTAGTAGATAGCCGCGGTGGCGCGTAACCCAGGCGACGGGGAGACGGAAGAACCTTGAACCTGAGACATCTCTCGGAGAAGCCGGGCGGCCATGGAGGCGTGCGGGCGCACCGTGGATTTCACCTGCCGAACAGGGAGCGGTGTGCTGTGTTGTGGACTTGTGGTGAGGAGAAGACGATTTTTTTTCTGGCCGGCACCGGGGCGCGCTAGCGAGGGAGGGCCGGCGGCGGTGTGTCGATGGTGGGCGCGCGTAAGCCTCGAGCGAATCGAGTTGAATGAGCTTCATGCCTTCATGGTCTTCCGCTCTGGCGCAAGGGCAGGATGCGAGGAGGCCCAACGGGGAGCAGCTGTTGAATCGGGCCATCCGTGCCCTGCTTGCACGAGCGGCCGTTCTGCACTGAGATCTTCATGGGCTGGAGACGGCCGAGATAGAGGCGGCCGACGAGTCGGGGAAGGGCAGCGACGGCGCAAAAGGAGATGAGTACGACGGGGGATTTTCTTTCGTGAGAACAACGGCGGGCGGCCGGAGAAGCACGCGGCCCTCGGCTCTCCCTCGTGTGTAAACGCGCCAACCGCGGATGCGGTGATGGTTGCTGCACGGAGCTCGCGGCGTGTAGCCTAACGTCCTCGCCCAGGCACTGCGGCGGCGTGAATGGCCGGTGCATCGGGCAGATCGTGTCAGCGGCGTGGGTAGGGATTTACAGCGTGTTGTCTCCGGTTGGGTGAAACGGTGGATTTGGATGAGTTTACCGGTAGGATGGCAATTTGGTTGTATTATGTGATTTGGTGGAGGGCAAAATGGTCCAAACTGGACAATGTTGAGTTGTCAAACATTGGGACGATCTGAGCTGTTTGATCGGATATTGAACGGTACAGATTTAAAGTATCCCAACAAGAACAAGTTTGCTCTTTTAATAGTAGTATAGATTAGACGTATTCGAAAACACAAACGAAAGCATACCCATGCGAAGTCACATGTCCTGATGTCCATTACAGGCTGCAAGTGACGAGATAGCATCGCAGTCCAGCTGAACCCGGGGTACCCCCGGTCGTAAATCATCCAGCCTCCGCTGCCCAAACTCGTAATTATCCACCACCGCACCGTACCAGAACCCACCGACACGCGGGCCCCGGACCCCGAACTCCACACAACCACGGGCGAAAAGTACGATACTGCCCCGCAAAAACATCAGAAACTACACGCATCTGCCCCTCAGCCCTAATGCTCCCGGGATAAAACCCCACATCCTCCCGTCACCGCGCCTCCACTAGGAGAGGTCGCAGACGGAACCCAACCCCAAAAAGCTCGGATTTTCGCCGCGATTCTCCGCCGATTTCCCGTCTCCCCGATCGAGCTGTGCCCGGATTCGATTCAGCCATGACGACTGACCAGCCAGTGATCAGCCTGCGCCCCGGCGGCGGCGGCGGCGGCCCCCGCGGCGCCGGCAGCCGCCTCTTCGCCCCCGCCTTCGCATCCGCCTCCGCCGACTTCCTCCGCCCGCACGCCGCCGGCGTATCCAGGGTGAGGACTCTCTCGGCGCCCGATCTGTTGTGGGGAGGTGGTACTGTTCGATGCGGGTTCGATTTGCTCGCGGGTGGGACGGAGGGGGAGATCCAGGGGGCGAATATCGGATCTTGGTTCCGGGGGCTGTATGCTGGCCTGGATGGAGCGTTTGTTGGTTGATGATGACGTCTCGTCAGTCGATTTTAGAGAGATTCGGTAGCCATTGCACTGCTTAGCAAGGTTTTAGGAGGCAATAGTGCGCAAGATGGATGTGCTTAGGCGCACGGGGATTAAAGTTGTATGCTTCTGTAGTATTCCACAATTTGGATTTATGAGTATTTTGGATTCCAGCTTTCAGACCTTAGGCAGTGAGCTCGTATGGCCTGTGCATACATAACTAGTGAACTGAAGCAGGTTCCTTGGTTTGGTTGCTACTTGCATACAAGCCGTGTTCAATACTTAACATCATGTCAAAGTTACATCCCTAGCTAGACCAAACAAGTTTTTATAAATAGGCAGTTCTCTACTATATCCTGACTTGATCAATAGACAGTTTCTTGCTATGCTCACATTGATGGTATCTTGCTGCAGATTGGTGACTTGCACTTTGAGACACGTGAGCGCGTTCGTTATTCAAGAGATCAACTTCTTGAGCTGCGTGAGGTACTTGCTGTTTGACACATTTATACAATGTGTGTTTCTACATTGAAAATTCTTTGTGAAGATCTTCATGTGTTAATTCGTTGTAAAGATCTTCCTTGAAATGTGTTATTGTTGCTGTATCTGTTATCTAATTTTGCTGAAAGATGCCTGTAGTGCGTGGCTTGACAGGTTTCAAATGTGCCACCTCATAAATAGTACATATGCTGTGAAATTCCCCCTCTATTTACTGATGTATGCCATTGTGGTTGTGTACAAGTCAAACTTATTAATATCAATCGTGTAGACTAGACACGTGATAACGATTTCAATAAAATTGCCAGTAGAAGACTTCTGTATTGTATGTTTGAATGTCCCGCTAGCATATTATTGGGGTTGACTGTAACTGTGGAGGTTATTACCTTTAGATGTCCGTGCTATATCATAGGCGACATTATGAAGTGAGGGTGTTTGTCTTAAGGATGAAATAAATATTAGAGGCACTCGCATGATACAGAAGTGGAACTGTACTTGTTGATGTCAATTGGAAGAGGCAGACACTTCTAGCCTGCTTAACTACTCTCTGATCTGTAGCAGTTTGATTTAGCATGTTTTATTTTGAACTTGAGGGTGAAGTGTCTAAATTTGAAGCCAAGTTTCTTCATGATTAGGATGGTTCACCTTCAAGTGGATGGCAAGTGATAAGTAGTATGCCAGCTATGATGTGGTATCAAATGGTCTCAGATAGGGATGCACTATGTTTTCTTGTGGACATAGTATTGTTTTGGTTTTTGTTTCTGTGTACTTCCGTGACATTCATTAAGTCCGAATTAGATATCTAATAAGTTCTTCCTGGCAATTCCTACACTTTGTTTACATGCAATGATCTAATATCCTTGCAGATTACTGATGTACCAGAGCAAATCTTGAGAGTTAAGCAAGAAATTGAGGTGGAGCTTCACGGTGAAGAGCAGACCTGGCTTCGTAGTGAATCAAATGTGAGTTCACCATCATATCAATGTGCATTTTAGTTTTGACTGTTTTTACAATCTTACTACTTTAATGTTTTGCATCCTTACCAAATGATATTCATGTCATCATGTTACTAACTTTATTACAACTCTATGTTGATTTGCACATGTGGAATATGGAATCCTTATTGAAGTCATTTTTGTTATGCAGGTGCAGTTGCAGACACAAACGGAAACACAGACACAAGGACAAGCACAGAATCGCTTTACCGAGACTGATAACCGTGACTGGCGTGCACGCACAGAGAAACCTCCAGCACCAGCAGTTCAGGAAGAGAAGTCTTGGGACAACATTCGTGAGACTAAAGAACTGTACAATTCAAGTGGTAGGAAGCAAGAGCAGTTTAACAGACAGGACCAGCCCAGCTCCCAGTTTGCTTCGAAAGCTCAGGTAAAGAAGCATCAGTTGCTTACTCTTTTGCTCCATATGACCTTTTTGGTAGTTGTTCTTAGTTTTCATCTGAAACAAGCTTCTGTTAACAATCACTTGTTTTGTTTCTCGGGGGCTATCTGTTGAGATTCAATGCTGATTTGCATCGACCTATCAATGCTGATGAGATGTAACTCCAATTCATCACATTTTAGTACAGTAGTTTGGTTTTTGTAGACCTGCCATCATGTACATTTTTGGATAATTGATACAACTCAATAGTGTACTTTGTTCATGTTTCTGTTCTATTATTATTTAATTTGCTTAATTTAGTATCATTCTATGTAACTAGAGACATACTGTTCTGGAAACAAGTATTCAATTAGAAACTACATGCGTTAGATGTGGCATTGAATACAAAGAAGTGAGGAATATTTTGTGCTAATTTGCTTTGTTATTTTCTAACTTATTCTTTTCTACCAAGATATGTTTCAACTTGTATATATAGTGTTTTTTCATCTGTATATTAATCATCATTCCTCATCACTTTGTTTTCCAAAATTTTCAGGCTGGCCCCCTCCTGCTCTTATCAAGGCTGAGGTACCTTGGTCAGCCCGAAGAGGCAATCTCTCGGAGAAAGATAGAGTCCTGAAAACAGTGAAAGGGTAAGATTATGTTTTTCTTGTTGTTTATTCTTGTTGCAGTTGCTGTTTCCTTTTTTTTAATAAGTAGATATCTTCTAGTTCGTATTTCTCGTTGCATACTGTTTATCTGATTTTACTTGTGCAGTATACTGAACAAACTGACGCCAGAGAAATTTGATCTACTCAAGGGCCAGCTACTGGATTCTGGAATTACTACTGCTGATATTTTGAAGGTTTGATTGTTTCTAGCTGTGTATTATTTACATACCCTCTTGACTGTTCCCAGTAATTCATGTATCTTTTGCTTTTGACCCAGGATGTTATCTCTCTCATATTCGAGAAAGCTGTTTTTGAGCCCACATTCTGTCAGATGTATGCCCGACTTTGTTCTGAACTCAATGAGAACCTCCCGTCATTCCCTCCCGAAGAAGAAGGCGGTAAAGAGATTACATTCAAACGTGTGTTGTTGAACAATTGCCAGGAAGCATTTGAAGGCGCTGACAGCTTAAGGATTGAGATTGCAAGTTTGACTGGCCCTGACCAAGAGATGGAGAGAAGGGACAAAGAAAAGATTTTCAAACTTAGAACACTTGGAAATATTCGTCTAATTGGTGAGCTACTGAAGCAAAAGATGGTACCTGAGAAGATAGTTCATCACATTGTTAAGGTATACATTAGGAAATCAATAATACATTCATTATTCCATGAAAAGTTACCTAATCCATTTGTTGGACGCGCTATGTAGGAACTACTGGGGTCTGATAAAAAGTCTTGCCCTGACGAGGAACACGTTGAAGCCATTTGTCAGTTCTTCAATACGATTGGTAAACAGCTGGATGAGAACCCAAAGTCTCGCCGAATTAATGATACCTACTTCCTCCAGATTAAGAGCTAGTAGCGAACCCTCAGTTGACTCCACGTTCCAAATTCATGGTCCGAGATTTGGTTGATCTCCGTTCTAACAACTGGGTGCCTCGACGTGCTGAGGTAAAAAAATCAGCCAACTGGATGGACTAGCTACTCTACATGCAGTTTCTTTTATAGATATTAGCTTTTAAGTATAACCATTATTGCTGGGCACTGCATATCTCACTTTAGTAGTTTGTGGCGTATTACCCAAAGAGTCACATCAACTTAATAGAAGATAGGAAGGGTTTGAAGATCTTAAAGTTGAACATGCTAGAAGAACAAGCATGCATGCATGGACTGGCAAACCAAAAATGACCATCATGGTGCACTTGCCATTTATAAACAACTATTCAAGAGCGCACTTTGCTTTGTACACTCAACATGCACAAGCTTACAGTCGACCATTTAATAAACTATTGCATCACTTGATTACATTGGTGTCCAGCTAGATTTGTGAATCCAATAAGTCTGAACTTTATGCGCTTGTAACTTTCAGATTAAGGCGAAGACAATCAGTGAAATTCACACAGAGGCGGAAAAGAACCTTGGATTACGTGTAGGGTCCACAGCAAACATGAGGAATGGCCGTAATGCACCAGGTGGTCCTCTTTCGCCTGGAGGATTTCCAGTGAACCGGCCAGGAACTGGAGGTATGATGCCTGGGATGCCTGGATCGAGAAAAATGCCTGGGATGCCTGGGTTAGATAATGATAACTGGGAAGTTCAGCGTTCTAGATCAATGCCAAGAGGCGACCCACTTCGCAACCAGGGTCCCTTGATTAACAAGGTACCATCTGTTAACAAGCCATCACCAATCAACCCCAGGCTTCTTCCTCAGGGCACTGGAGCACTACTTGGCAAGAGTGCACTTTTGGGCACCGGTGGACCACCTTCTCGCCCTTCCAGCTTTACGGCTGCTCCCATCCATTCACCAGCTCAAACTACAGCATCACCAAAACCACTAAGTGCAACTCCAGCTTCTGTACCTGTTCCTGACAAAGCAGCCAGTTCTGCCAAGGTGATACCTGCCAGTCTTCAGAAGAAGACAGTTTCTCTTCTCGAGGAGTATTTTGGTATTCGTATCTTGGATGAAGCACAACAATGTATTGAGGAGCTACAGAGTCCTGAATACTACCCTGAGATTGTTAAAGAAGCTATCAATCTTGCTCTGGACAAAGGTGCTAGTTTTGTTGATCCTCTTGTTAGTCTTCTGGAGCATCTGCACGCCAAGAAGACTTTCAAGACTGCAGATCTGGAAAATGGTTTCGTGCTATATGGGTCGCTGTTGGAAGATATTGGTATTGACCTTCCTAAAGCACCAAAGCAATTTGGTGAAGTGGTTGCTCGCCTGATTTTGTCGTGTGGCCTGAGATTTGAAGCCGTCGAGGGGATCTTGAAGACAATGGAGGATACCTTCTTCCGCAAAGATATATTCAGCTCCGTCACGAAAACCCTAGAAGCAAGCCCAGAAGGTCAGGCTATCTTGAGCTCACATGCTACCGTCATTGACGCGTGCAACAGCCTCTCGAAATAATAGCTCGCTCTTTGGCAGCTCGACTTCTCAGGTGCTGTGTCTAGTGAAAACATAACAGCATGGGTGTATTCTCTATAGCTTAGGTGTTTCACCGCTGAGGAACTGTGGGTGCTTGGGGGTGTGAGCGACAGCCAGTTTTGAGCTGTATATTTTTGCGAGGTCACAGTGAGTGTTGATTATTGTTTCGACAAGTGAAGGGGAAAGAAAAGAAGCCATGGATTTTGGTCTCTGTCGACGGCGGCCTAATTCGCTGCAGCCTGGGATGAACAAGGCTTTCTTTAAAACGTGATGTTTTTGTGTCTCCTCGATGTTATTATTCAGTATTTTCTGCTCCTACACATTTTGTAACGTTGTACTATGGTTTTTGGAGTATTCTGTTGGTTACAATATATCGTGCCATCATTGTAGGACTAAGGGATTATAAATCTAAAGATTATTTTGCCTTGTGAACGTCTCGAAATTCTTGTTTGCTTACATGGCAATATGGTGGATGTTGCCATTTCGTGACGGTCTTTGAAATTTACTCCCAGTTAAACTTGTTTTTGCCCACTTCAGGTTTTTTGTCATCCTCCCACTATTATTGTATCGGCGCTTTCGATTCTTACGTTACCGTTTCTAATGCTCTGGAAAAATAAAAAAAATTGATTTAACTTGTGAAGGTGACAGAAACGAGCACAGTTTGCAGCCTGAACAACCAGCCCTAGCCCAACCACAGATTTAAATGGAATAGCAAAGAGCACACATGTAGAACGTGACATGAATAGTACCTGTAAAATTTGAATTAACTGTGATTTTAAAAAAGGAATTCTCCCCATTAGATTTTGATAGGATTGTTTTCTCTATTATATTTTTGCTCGTATAGAGTGCTGCGTTGTTCGAAGCCTTCTTCCTCACAGCATCTCCAAAGTCCAACTCCACCGGACGCGCCGCCGCCTCCCGTCCCCCAGCCCATCCATTCTACTCTCTCCACCCATTAATCTCAGTCTCTTCTCCAACAACAAAGCCCGCGTGTTGTTTAGGGTTCGTCGGCCCTGCGCGGGGTGCGGCCCAGGCTTCTCTGCTCCTGCTCCTGCACCGAGAGTATGGTACGGAGATCTAACCCTACTACCACAAAACACACGCTCCGTGTGGCTCGCGGCGCAGCTCGCTGGCTTAGTTCTGTGGGGAATATGTTCCCCATTCCCTCCTTATTTGTTTGGGGGCTAATTAATTTCCTAGGGTAGATTCATGGTGTTCTTTTTTTTCGATTGATCCGTCCTCAAAGCTCGTTTATCTACTGTTTACTCTTTCAAAGATGTGTCCAATCGTAATGTGAAATTGATCCTGGAAATGAATGCTGTTCAGTCCCTAATCAGTGAAATCGTCTGTGCAAGCCTACCAGTTAACTCATAGCTAGTGCATGTGGGATGATGAACTCAGCTCACTCGATTTCGTGGGATTCATCCCGTTATTTTCTTTCTGGAGTGTTTGGTACCTTGCTAGATGGTTTCCTAGTATTCTCGTGTGCTCAACAAACAACAACTTCCTGTCAGTTTGATTAGGACGATTATGGGTGTTCTGTGGGTGGCAAGGCCTGAAGGCACATGTTTGTCACTTGGAAACAATTGGCAGTGCTCTTTCGGGCCTGCTCTTTCCAAGTATTGCTACAATGATAATCTGGAATCAACTTCTGTTGGAGAACGGGTGGGAGATAGATAACAAAGTGGTAATGGGAATGATGTTCAGTCTGCAACCCTTGCCAGCGTACATCTGTTCCCAAGTGTTCTGGATGCCTGAACAATAATTTGGCTTATGCCATTTCATAACTAACTCGTTCACCTTATCTGTTTTATGCAAAGCTTATCTTACCAGATCTTATTTCTAACATCATCGCAGGCTGGAAGGCACACCATCGTTCTCATTCAACCATCGCAAAACAAAGGATCCAGAACTTTTATGGACTTCAGTTCAGTCAACCAAGCACTGGACGGTCAGTGTTTTCTCCCATGCTTGTTGCTTGAAATGATAACACAATTCTAGGAATACATTTTAATTCACTATCCGTGTGTTTGTATGGACTATGAGGATATCACGAGATCCTGAAGATATACCACTAGTTTGCATATGTAGCATAATTCATATATTCCTTGCTTCACCTTCAGTTATATGTAAGTAGTCATCAGCCATCATCAAGATACTAGTACAACTTTGGACTGAACATTCATGAATTCGATTTTAAAAATGCTGTTTACCATCTTTGCATTTTTACCGGTACATTTGTGGTTGAACTTCGTACAGGGCTCCAATTGTTTTCAGAAAACTAGTGTGATACCTATCTGATGTTTTAGATGAGACAGACAGCTACTATGACTGACAGTCAATGAATCAAGATTGGTCTTGTCACAAATGTTTGATAATCGTTTAGATGACCGCTAATATATGTAGTTTGTCACATGGTTTGGCAGTGATTCATAACAAATCATAGTACTTCAGTTGCTCCTTTTCTTCTACAAATTGTGCACCTGCATTTTCCATGACTATCCTGGGAAAAGCAGTAAAGTATTTCTATTTCCCGCACTGTCTCCTCTTAACCGTGTCCAGGGCGATCATCATGCACTTCGTCTGAAGCAAGTGGCTTGCATTTGAGTTCATTTTGTGTGCATATTTTCTTGGGCTACTCACAGCTTCGAGCTCAGTTCAGTTGACAGTGTCCTCACAGGAATCTGCGCCCGTTATGAAAGGAAAATCATGGATATCAATCCGATGGCCAGGAACTTCACTTATGACATCACCGACCTGTACAATTTCATCGATGGCCTAGCCGACATAAGTGCACTGGTGTGAGTAAAACTTCGCTACATTCAGAAAAGCAAAAAAGATTAAGCATACACCGACATGCTTGAACTTACCAGCTCCGTGTTCTATCCTTGCAGGTATGATCATCAACTTCACGCGTTCCTGCCGTATGACAGGCAGTGGATAAAACAGAAGATGTTTCAGCACCTCAAGACCCTGGCGCGGGACTAGTCAGGGTGTGATCAGCATTGGTTCTTATTGACAGAAGCATCTGTTTGTAGGTTCAGGTTGGGGTGAGGGCTCTGAGGATTGGGAATTTGGGATGCATGTGCTAATTGTAAGGGTGAAGAAAATCGATAGATTTGCATGGATATCTGGCGTTTCTGACGTGAATCCACTGTTTAAAACTTCAAATGAATTGCTTGCCTGTGTGCCTATGACCATGATCGGAAAGCGATTAGCATGAATAAATCATATGTGAAATGATCACTTTGTGCTCAAATTAGGCCATGGTGTTACAGGTAAATTAACTTGTACTAAAACACACACTAAGATTCCAGTTTTTGCAGCGGGAGGAGATTCCGATCAGCTCAAGTATACTTAAAAATTCTAAAGAACAATATCCTCAGAATGCAAACATCTCAATCATAATCTCGGTGAAAGTTCTATCGATCATCCTGTACGACGGGCACGTGCGTCGGCTAAAGAGACGGCGTGTAACGTCGATCCCGATGGGACATGACGCCCTTTTTTCCTGGTCCTTGGGTACAGAATAAACGATTCAGGTACGGGTGATAAATTCAGCTTCATGGGGTCAGTCTCAGTGGAGACAGAAAACCAGATAGGCCCAGCGCGAGGGGGCGAGAGAGATGGTGGAGATGCTGGCCCGGCGAGCCGCGGAGATGGAAGACATGGAGTTCTTGCTAGATCCAGTCGACAGGTAACTGAACTGTACTCTGCATTTCTTCATCCGTAGACCGTAGCTATTCCAGCGGCGGGAATGTGCGAAGTTTACTGAATCGACGGTGGTATGTTTATAGGTTCCCCATGCCAGAGGCGGCGGGGGACAACGAAGGCGCCTTAGATCTGTTGCGTGCGGTGGTACGGAGTAGCGCCGCCGACGTCGTTGGCGAAGCTCCGTCGACCATCGCGGTGATAAGGGAGCGAGAGAAGGATTTGGAGGAATCTGAGGTTGAGGTAGATAGCAAACGTCCGCGGAGGTCACCGCCGGCAGCAGAAGGATCGATGGTTCAAGTGAACCCCCAGCCCCCCGGGTGGGCCAAGAGGTGTGTGTTCGCTGTACAGCTTCTTGTTCAATCAGACGCGAGTCTATGCACAGATAAATGAACTGGTGTTGGACAACGATAACACTGACAAAATCATTCGATATATGTCAGCTGGTAGTTATCTAAATAAACACAGAGTTTAGTACTACTACTTTGAGTGTGTTTCTTCCTAAGAGATTGATATTGCTTCAGAAAGTGCAAAATAAAAACAGTCAGTTTAATGCATGCCTTCTGTTGTCATGCAGAGTTAGGATTGGTTCTTTGCCACCGGAGAGACCGCTTTGCCCTGATCGGATGGGAGCTTTAGAGAAATCGATCAGGGGGTACGCTGAAAATCCCACTGATAGTGTCATAAAACCAGAGCTTGGAACCAGTTTTGACAACCTTGATGAGGCATATGAATTTTACAACCTGTACTCTTGGGAGAATGGTTTTGGCGTCAGGTACGGCAAGAGCAGGTTAAACGCGGCGAGGACAAAGAGCATGCAGGAAATAGTTTGTGGCTGTGCGGTGAGTACTTTCCGTTTTTTTTTTTTTTTTTGCATGAGCACTTCCATACTGAATTATTGTGCGTGCTAACAGAACTTACTTATCCGGTGGTGTCTAGGGGAAACCTGGTGCAGAGAACACACGGTCGTGCAGGTGTGAGTGTCCAGCAATGATCAGGTTGCTCCGGGCGGACGACAATGGTTGGTACATCGCAGAGCATAGGGTAAGCCACAACCACTCAATGGTTGGTACTTGCAGCGAGAAGGTTTACTGGCCGTCGCACAAGCGCATCGACGTAAACATGAAAGACCTAGTCAAGCAGCTCAGGGAGAACAATATCAACATTGGCAAGGTGTATAGCATAATTGGCACTTTCTTTGGAACTGTGGAAAATGTGCCTTTCGCGAAAGGGACTCTAACGAAAAGTTGTGACCAATCTGACGATGACGTCAAGAAAACAATGGATGTTTTTGATGAATTAGGTTTGAAGGACCCGGACTTCACATACCGTGTGCAATCAGATGGGGAGAGCAGGATTAGGAATTTGATGTGGGCAACCGGAAGGAGCAGAATGCAGTACAAGTACTTTGGCGATGTTATCACGTTCGACACGACCTACAAGACAGACCTGTATGACATGACATTCGGTCTATTTGTTGGAGTCAACAATCACTTCCAGAGCATCATACTGGCGGGTGTGCTGGTTAGGGATGAGCATGTGGAAAGCTTTGAGTGGCTGTTTTCCGAGTTCATCCGCATGATGGGGGATGTCGCGCCGCAAACTATTCTCACTGGTAAGCGGAAAATGTTTTATTTGATTTGTAAAGGGTTTGCATAGTAGCAAGATGTTGTGATTGATTTTTTTGTATCGTGCACTTGTGCAGACCAAAACTGGGCCATGGAGGTAGCGATAAATAAGGTGATGCCCAATACAGCTCACCGTTGGTGCAAATGGCATGTATTAAAAAAGGCCAAAGAATGTCTTGGCCCTTTGTATACTAATAAGAGTGCATTTAGAGCTGAATTTCACAAGGTGGTGAACCATATGCTCACACCCGAAGAGTTTGAGTCCGCATGGGGTATGCTTCTTGAGAAGTTTAAACTGCAGTCTCATCCTTACATGACACAGATTTACGAAATTCGGGAAAAATGGGCAAAGCCTTATTTCAGGGGTGTGTTCTGTGCGAAAATGACAAGCACTCAGTGTAGCGAGACTGCGAACGAAATGCTAAAGAAGTATGTTCCGCCTTCAAGCCCGATGCACATGTTTGTGAAGCATTACATGAGACTGCAGTTCGACCGAGAATCTGCAGAAAGCGTCGAGGAGAGGAGAACCAGAATTGTGAGTAGGCAGTAGCATCAATTTTTTATGACAAAAAGGTATTTCTTTATGTTTAATACGGCAGCACTGACAATGTCGAAGTGTTGATTTTTTCAGAGCGCCGTTGTTATGAGATTAAACTGGCCTCTTGAATGGCACGCAAGTAAGATATACACAAGGGCGATGTTTGAGCAGTTTGGTAATATTTTGTATGAGGCTGGGTACTACCACATAGAAGAGGTGGAGAAGAACAAGCTCTACACAGCTACACACAACCAGGCAGAGGAGAGGGAGAAGTGGAGCCGGGTGGTTTTCCAAGTGAAAATGATAGATGGCGGATTGGAGTTTATCTGTGAGTGCGGCCAGTACTCACACATGGGTGTCCTGTGTTGCCATGTGCTTAAGGTGTTAGAGACTACTAACTGGTTGCTGGTTTATTTGTTTTGAATTGGCCACATTCCTAATTTACAGTTTCACTCTTTTCAGGTGATGGACTACCTGCAAATAAAAGAGATACCGGCTCGGCACATTTTGAAGCGGTGGACAAGAGATGCACGAGACATACTTCCTGATCATCTAGTCCAGTACCAGAGAGAACAACCTAACAAGAGGTCTTCGACATATATGAAAGCGATGGAACTAGTCAGGATCGGTGCTGCGAGCGAGGAAGCCTATGAAAAAGTGTCCGTTTTTTTCAGAGATCTCATAGTGAAGATGACCACTTTCATTGAAGCAAGAGATGGATTAGGGATTAAGGATCGGCCAGTGGAACAATCAGATAGTGACAGAACGGTCAGCGAGATTGGCCAGTTTAAAGACTCCGACAAAGAACCATGGGGCAGGGAAGCCTAACAGCGGCAGGGACAACCGGACAAGGCACCATATGAGGGGATGGACGAGAGAACATGATTTTGCATTATTTTCCGCAATCCAGGTCATAACTCATAACAGGGGTTGCTCGGAGGCCACTGAAGTGCATGAGATGCGGGATTGAAGGTCATCAAGTTAATGGTAGAAAGGCTTTGGGTGATGAATCTGGATGTCTATCCGATGGGGTTGTTTCCGTAGTCAATTATTCAGTGCAGACCAGTTTCCTGTAGTCTCCCAGGTCAGATCGTAGTGCGGTAAATGTAGTAGTACGTCCTATGTCGACACGTTGGTTTGAATGACAGAACAACTTTCGCTCCACATGTTATTGTATATAAGAATTCAGTTTACATGTGGTTTCTTCCGTTTAATACACTGAGAGTTAAGCGGAACGCAACCGAATTGGCTTGAACCTGTTTTCCCAGCAGTTTGTACATGCTGGTTTGCCCGGAGACGAAGCTAGAAAAAGAACCCGATGGGGTCAGCTCTGCAGCACCGGTGTCATCTTCACAAATAAGCAATGATTAGTACAAAATTAACAAAGAATTCCCAAAACTCATTGGTGTCAGCTGACACCATTGCCATGCATGCAGCTCCGTCCTAATAACAAAAATGATGAACTGTTACAGCTGATCAGCGTGGGGGAGGGAGAGGTTGTCAGCCAGTTGTCGTGGCTGGCATGAACGAAATTCAAAACCGGTTTCCCGGCCAGCGGCGAGCAGTAAGAATCTGGTGGTTGACCATGACGCCTGTGTTCTGCTACTTGACAAAATCGTTTCGTATCAGTGACTAGCTTCGCTATTATCACCTGGGTCCGTCGTCGAAATAAGGTAAACTGGTGAATCACACCTCGATAGCTGATCTGGTGCTCTGCTTTGGCAAGTCCATGAAGCGAAAGGATGAAGTTGCCCAATGAGACGGGACAGGACGGTACCATTCCATTCCATTGCAATATTGGTCCTCATACATAACTAAACTGACTGCTATTGTATCACTCTCTCTTGTTAACAGAAGAAAAGAAGAAGAAAAACTAAAATCATGTGTCACTTCCTACTCTCCTGCTTTTACCTATAGAAGAAAATACATATAAAACATACGGTCAAAACTAGTACAGTTCATGCTAGCAAACTTCATCTTGTCAGTCAGCTACCCAAGAGTAGAAGAAACCCTCTTACTCACTAGCTAATCACCCAACTGTTGCGGTCTTGTTCATCATGGGATTAGCTCTATATCATCTCCTACATCATCAAGCACTTTCATTCTATCATCTTCAGTAGCCACATTAGAAGGGTGACAACTAGAATCATCGGCAACAAGGACCGAAAACTGAACACTGCCTGATCCATCCTTAAAAGCTTCTGTAGATTCGTCGCAGGGCCGGGCCCACAGTGGTACCAGGTGGTGCGGCCCGCACAGGGCCCATGATTTTAGGGGCACTAAATTTTTTATGCCTTTGTATATATGTATAGCAGGTATTTTCGAATTGGCCCATGTAGCAGCCTAGGAGGCCCACTGGCAATCTGCACGTCAATCTCCCTGTTGGCTGTTGGGCTCGCGTGCAAGCCAGGCCCCTGGGGACCGATCGATTCAATCATCAATGGATTGATCGATTGTTTCCGGTACGCGAATACGAAACGGCTGGCCAAGTCGCCAGACGCCAGGACGGAATCGGAACAGACCAGTCTCGTCGATTCCAGGCTCCCAGCCTTCACGCCGACGCGGAGGCCCTCACCGACGCCGTTTGCCGTGAGCCGGCGACCAAATCCTGCCGTCGCAGTTACAGCCCCTGAACGCAGCACGCACGTCGCAGTACATGTTTGTTCGTTGATTCCCCAATTTCTGCTCGCATGATCGCATCATCACCTAAAATTTATTTTATTCATCTTTTGTAACTTATGTAAATAATAGTGGGTTCGATTTATCATGGGGAAACAGGAATCTGGTTATCAGAAGCGCAAGAGAAAAGAAAAGGAACAAAAATTGATTAAATCTCAAAAAGGTGCCATGGACAAGTTTATTAGAAAAGAAACGCCACAAGTGTCATCCGGTAATCAATCTGCTGATCCTTCCACCCTTGAGCTTGCAATTGTTCCTTACAGTTTTGTTGACCATTCCCGTGACGGTTGCATCGGCGGAGCGAAGCTTTTCTAAGTTGAAGCTATTGAAATCCTATATGCGTACTACAATGACACAAGAACGACTCAACGATTTGGCCACAATAGCTCTTGAGGGCGACATGTTGGAGAAGATAAATTATGAGGATATGATTGAAGATTTTATTTCAAAAAACACAAAAAGAATGATGATGTTCAAATAAATGTTATGCAGCTTTGAGATATATAGGTATGATTTTTTAATGTATTCAATTGTTGCGTAAACTATTCTGTCATATATATTAGAATTTTTTATTAATTAAATTTTTTTGTGTGAGATAGGGCACCATTTTAGATTTTGGCACAGGGCACCGGATTTTGCCGGCCCGGCCCTGATTCGTCGTCTTGGAACATGTGTGCAGGAAGGAGCGTTGAGTTCTGATCACTTTGAGGAACAAGAAACAGTAGCATCAGTGGGAGCAGCCTTGATAGGTTTCTAATCAAGACAGCCAGCCAAAGGTTACTGAACTCTGTTCGAGTCACATTCAGCATGTGTAGCAGCAGGCCACCCCACCAAGAAGACATAAGCAGCCCCGCGTTTTGTATAGACATGAGCAGTGCATAGAAGGTTCCTTCGATGCCCGGAGGACAAAGCTTGGAGCAGAGTACGAGAAGCGGCAGCCATTGAAGTCTACCGACCATTTGAGAGACACCGTTATCAATAACCGCAAAAATGTAATCTGGTATGCCGATTTTCGTGTTTAGCCGGCTCACTAGCACTAGATCAAGCATTCCTGCCAGACTTGACAGCACTTGACCCCAGAAAAGCATGCGGCGGAAATTGCAGTCTTTTAGGTTTCTTTGAGAAGAAATAACAGTGCAGCAAGGCATATCATAAATTCAAATGTAATACCTATGCAAAATTTTACCATAGATTAAATGATAAAGGGCAGGACCAGACAGAGACTGCTATCTTGGAACATTTTAGCAGATTGGCAGGTCATCTTCAGCAGCTTATTTATCTAGTTTGGATTTGCATTGCTTTAGCTATAACGAGATAGTAATGTTCATCTACTTACAGAAGCTACAAAAATAAATTATGTTGCATCAAAGTGGCATGTAGCTGTCTTTCAGCCTCACAGTTTAGGCCACATAGCTAGACTGACATATGTTTCAAACACCACCTGCCTATACAGGCTTAACCATTGTTGGTATGCATACTTTTTCAGGCTCTTAGTCTATGTAATGAACTGATTATATATCTAGGGTATATGCACACCTCAGAAAATGCTGGTCCAGTTAGTCGGTCAGTGTACCAGTAGAACATTCCTCCCTGGATGTCCAGGCTTAGACTGAGAGAGACATACAGGTATACGCATGGCCGCCAGACTTCAGGGCACTTCAATGTTGCCCCCATGGACTGAATTGCTTTGTAGAACTTCTTATGAACCTGATATAGCAAATTCCTTAAATGGCACTGCTGTGTAAGACTGCATTAAGTAATTCAACCCAACAGAAAAGATTGAGTATGTCCTCTTAGTGACCTGCTTGTAATCGAAATCTGTCGTGCGGCTCTCCTTCAGGAGAATCCCAGCTGAGAACACCAGTGCTGAGGGGATACTCAACAAGCCAAGAGCCCCCTTCAAACAGCAAGCACAAGATATGTCATTCGCCGAGAACATCGCGCGGTATGTTTGAAACAAGAACCGATACCATAGCCGAACAAACCTGAGCACCCATCAAGTGGACAAGAAGGCCGCTGATGGAGAACCCGATCAATGACCCGACGGAGGAGCTAAACCCACACAAGCTGTTGTAGGTGCGGTCCCGATCTTCACGGATTTGGGCGGGATCGGCGATGAACACGATGAACCCGACGATGAACACGATGAACACAAACACAAAAGGGCAAAGGAAGATAAATAGCAAGACACAAGCAACTAATTGATCGATAACATGCCCCGTGGGTAGCCCCCGATCCTCAAAGAAGCAAGCACACTTACTCTAAGATCCGTTTATCTCACCGGTCGAATCTACCGGTCCAATCACCGCGGTGAGAGGCGGGTAATCGCAATTACACGGAGGAGTTCATCTCCATGCAAGGAGACCTTGGTTCATCTCACTAGGAGGCATCTCACAAAGAGGCAACATCCAAAGGATGGGAAGGAGCTAAGCTCAACTCTAACTCAACATAGTCTAACCCCAACTCTAGGGAGAGAGAAGGATATTTATAGTCTACAGCAGCCAAGGGTAAAACGGGAATTAAAAAGGAGCTGGTACGCATGCGCGGGCGAGGCAGCAGCTCAGCCGGCCTGTCAGCCGGCCAAGGCCGGCCAGGAAGCTAGCGACGTCGGGTTGGTGGCCGGCCTGACAGCCGGCCTAGGCCGGCCAGGGGGCCAGCGGTGTCGGGTGGGTGGCCGGCCTGGGGGCGGCCCTGGCTGACTGGGAGGCCGGCAGCCTCGGGTCCTTGCCCAGCCTGTGGCCCGGCCAGGGCTGGCTGTGAGGCGGCTGGAAGGCTGGCCTGGGGCCGGCCTAGGCCGGCTGTGGGGCTGGCCGGCCAGTCTTCCGGCTCTTCCCCCGTTTCTTCCCCGTTGCTTGAGCGATCTTCTCGACCATTTCGTCCACGTCCTTGGATACCCTCTTCTTCCTCTTCCTCACTTCCTTGGAGTTCTTCATGGGGTTCAATCCTAAGCACACACAAAGCATCGGAATGAGGTAGTAAACCATTCAACGGAGTATCGAGGTCACACAAAGATAGGAGCGAATTCACCTTATCGTGTAGAGCCTTGACTCGTGCTCTTGTCATTGGTCCACTTGGTGTGTCATGTGTAGGGCGCACTACATCATCTCCCCCCCTTGGGAAAGAGTCGTCCTCGACTCTTGTTCATCCTCATCGCTTGATGCTCCATGGTAAGGGGATAAGTCGGCGACATTGAAGGTGTCATGCACCAAGTACTTGGAGTTGGTGATGTCGATCTTGTATGCATTGTCGTTGATGCGCTTGATGACCTTGAATGGTCCATCTCCACGAGGGTGAAGCTTGGACTTCCTCGCATCCGGAAAGCGATCCTTGCGAAGGTGTAGCCACACTAGGTCTCCTTCTTCAAATATCATGGCGCGCTTGTTCTTGTTCATCTTCTTAGCAAGGTCTTCATTGTGCTTCTCAAGTGTGTTTCTTGTATCCTCATGTAGCTTCTTCATGTGGGCGGCGCGCTTGTCGAAGTCCATGCTTGTTTGTTCATGAAGTGGTAGTGGTAGCATGTCCAAAGCGGTGTATGGGTTGAAACCATAAACGATCTCGAATGGGCTTCTCTTTGTTGCTCGGTGTTGTGCTCGATTGTAGGCGAACTCGGCATGAGGAATGCACTCCTCCCAATTCTTCAAGTTTGGCTTGATCAACACACGAAGGAGCGTGGATAGACTTCGGTTTGACCATCCGTTTGAGGGTGATAGGCGGTGGAGAAGAGTAGCTTGATTCCCATCTTGGCCATCAATGTCTTCCAAAAGTAGCTCACGAACTTGACGTCACGATCCGAAACGATGGTCTTTGGCACTCCATGAAGACGAACGATCTCCCTAAAAAACAAAGTTGCAATGTGTGAAGCATCGTCGGTCTTGTTGCATGGTATGAAATGAGCCATCTTAGAAATCGATCAATGACAACAAATATAGAATCCTTGTTTGTTTAGTGCGTGGTAATCCTAAGACAAAATCCATAGCAATATCACACCAAGGTGCTTGTGGAATTGGCAAAGGAGTGTATAGCCATGAGAGTTTAGTGTAGACTTAGCTTTGAGACATGTTGCACATCGACGAACAAGACGGTCCACGTCGCGGTACATGCGTGGCCAAAAGTAGTTGGTGGAGAGCATGGCGAAGGTCTTGTCGCGTCCAAAGTGTCCCATAAGTGCTCCTCCATGTGATTCCTTCAAAAGGAGCAAACGAAGCGAAGACTCGGGAATACAAAGTTTGTTAGCCTTAAACAAGAACCCTTTGATCAAATGGTAATCCTCAATCCCTTTTGTTTCCAAGCATTTAGCAAAAATGTCTCCAAAGAAAGTATCGGTGGCATACAAATCCTTTATCTCTTCCAAGCCCAAAACACTCATATCAAGACGTGTAAGTAGGTTGGTCTTGCGGGATAGTGCATCCGCAACCACATTGTCTTTACCTTTCTTGTATTTGATTACAAAGGTGAAAGACTCAATGAACTCAACCCACTTAGCATGTCTTTTGTTCAAATTTGTTTGGCTTTTCAAATATTTCAAGGATTCATGGTCGGAATGGATGACAAACTCCTTAGGACGAAGGTAGTGTTGCCAAACATCCAAAACACGAACCAAAGCATACAACTCTTTGTCATAAATTGGATAATTCAAGCGAGCTCCATCTAGTTTCTCACTATGGTATGCGATGGTCTACCATTTTGCATGAGAACTCCTCCAATACCCAAACCACTTGCATCGCATTCAATTTCAAAAGTTTTGGAAAAATCCGGAAGTGCAAGTAGTGGGGCTTGGGTTAACAACCTCTTGAGCTCATTGAAAGCAAAATCATGTGCATGCCCCAAATGAAAGGCACATTCTTCTTTGTAAGATCATGGAGAGGGCATGCAATTGTTGAAAAATCTTTGATAAATCGGCGATAAAATCCGGCAAAACCCATGAAACGTCTCAACTCCTCAAGTGACGTAGGAAAAGGCCAAGAGCGAATAGCATCTATCTTTGCTTCATCAACTTCAACACCATTCGAAGAAACAACAAAACCCAAGAAAATGAGCTTATCGGTGGCAAATGTGCACTTAGAAATATTAGCATAAAGCTTTTCATTGCGAAGGGCCAACAAAACTTGAGCAACATGAGAAGTATGCTCTTCCACCGACTTGCTATAAATGAGGATATCATCAAAATAGACAACCACAAATTTTCCAATGAAAGGACGAAGGACATGATTCATAAGACGCATAAAAGTTGAAGGTGCATTGGAAAGACCAAATGGCATGACAAGCCATTCATAAAGACCAAGCTTTGTTTTGAAGGCGGTCTTCCATTCATCACCCTCACTCATCCTTATTTGGTGATAGCCACTCTTAAGATCAATTTTGGAAAAGATAGCGGAACCACAAAGTTCATCAAGCATGTCATCAAGTCTAGGGATAGGATGGCGATACCTAACGGTTATGGCGTTGATGGGGCGACAATCCATGCAAAGGCGTAAGGTGTTGTCGTGCTTGGGCACCAAGATGACGGGCACGGCGCACGGACTCAAGCTCTCACGGATGTGGCCCTTGTCAAGTAGCTCTTGTATTTGCCGCTCAATCTCCTTCGTTTCTTCGGGGTTGGTGCGGTAAGGTGCGCGGTTAGGTAGTGGTGCGCCGGGGACAAGGTCGATGCGATGCTCGATGCCGCGTAGAGGAGGTAGTCCCGGTGGCACCTCTTGAGGGAACACATCTTCAAACTCCTTCAAAAGAGACAACAAAGATGGAGGAATGTTTGTTAAGGTGTTAGTAAAAGAGGCTTCACCCTTGCATATGAGCACATAGTGAAGTGTGGATGGGTCCTCTCTCAACTCCCTCATGTCTCTCTTGGTGGCAAATAGAGTTAAGTTTGGTGTGGCTCTCTTTGAAGATTCACTCATGTTGGGCTTGTGGCTCTCACTCACTTTTTGGTGGATCACTCTCTCACCACTCATCTCACTTGAAGCACGCTCTTGTTGTGCCCTTGCAATGGTCTTGGCATTGTCGGCAATTATTTGACTAGGAGTCATAGGGCGGAGGACGAAGGTCTTGTCATTGTTCTTGAAACTATAGTAGTTTGTCCTTCCGTCATGTGCAACACTCTTATCATATTGCCAAGGTCTTCCAAGAAGTAAGTGACAAACGGTCATAGGCACAACATCGCAATCGACGGTATCTTCATAAGCTCCAATCTTGAAAGACACTTGCACCATATGTTGAATCTTGACGGTTCCGCAATCACTCAACCATTGCACATGGTATGGTTGGGGGTGCTTCTTGATCTTCAAGTTGAGCTTGTCACAAAGTTCTTTGCTTGCCAAGTTGTGACAACTTCCACCATCGATGATGACCTTGATGACTTTCCATTAACAACCGCTCTTGTTTGAAATAAGTTGCATCGTTGGTCTTCCTCTACTTGGACATTGGTGGTCAAAGCTCTTGTCACAACCAAGGTTGGTTCATTGGGGTCACCATCACAAAATATCTCATTGGAGTCATCTTGAGCACTATGTGTGGTGGTGCCTTGATTGGTGGCAATGTACTCCTCTTCACTCATCGACTCATATTCTCCCAAGTCATTGACAATCATGACTTTCTTGTTTGTACACTCAAATGACTTGTGTCCATGACCTCCGCACTTGTAACATTGCAAGAGTCTTGTGCCGGTAGGTTGTCCTTGAGGTTTGTTGCTTGGGAGAGGCGCTTTCTTGAAAGCTTGAGGCGCTTGAGGTGTAGAAGATGCGACTTTTGGAGTACCTCTCATGCTTGCTTGAGGTGAAGCTTGTGTCGTTGGAGGTGTTGAGGATGACGACTTGTTTGCAAAGAAAGATTTTGTCTTGAGATACTTGAGCTCTTCAAGCACGTGACGCTCGGCCTTTGTTGCTTGATGGACTAGCTCAACCAAGTTGGTATAAGGTTGGAACTCCACAATCTTCTTGATAGGATAGTTGAGGCCATTCATGAAACGAGCCATGGATTGCTCTTGTGACTCCTCAACATGGGATCGTATCCTTGAGATTTCCATTTCCTTATAGTACTCATCCACGGACCTCACACCTTGCTTCAACTCTTGCAACTTCTTGTATAGTCTCGAGTATAGTGAGTAGGACAAAGCGCTTGTACATCTCTTCCTTCATTTCAACCCAAGTATTGATAGGTTGTTGGTGGTTTTGCACACGGGCATCTTGTAGTTGTTCCCACCATAAGAGAGCATATTCCTCGAACTCTAAGGATGCTAGAGTCACCATCTTGTTGTTGGAGAAGTGCGAACTCGAAAGATCTTGTCAACTTTGAGTGCCCATGAAAGGTATGCTTCCGGATCACTTGTTCCAAAGAACTTGGGTATGTCAAGCCTATGATTTCTCAAGTTGTCATATTCATCCCGATGGTTTGGAGGTGGGAATGCACGTCCACGTCTCCGTTGATTGAGGCCATCACCATGGTGGTGGCTTGACTCGCTATCACTTGACTCGACTCGGGGATGATGATTAACTTGATGACGATCTTGGTGAGGACGCGGCTCATGATGCGGCATTGGGTTCTCTTCACGGTTGACATGTTCACGATGACGGTGGCGTGGCCTTGGAGGATGGCGATGTGGACGCCCTTGATCACCATAGTCATTGCCACCCGGCACACCATTGTCATTGGCCCGAGGTTCTCGACGTTCTTGATGTTGCGGTGGTGGTGATGGTGTTCTTTCTTGCCTTGCACCAAGGTTACGATGATGCTCTTGATGGCCATTGTCATGGTGTACTCGAGGTGATTGTTGACGCTCATCATCATGGCGACGTTGATCATGTTCGCCGCGCCTTGGAATTTCTTGTCGTTCATGATGATCACCGTGTCCATCTTCTCGCCGGCGTGATGATCTTGAAGACTCCCTTGAGTGACGAGATGATGAAGAAGATCCACGACGTGCAAGGTTCGCCATGTGCTCATTCATTTGCAACATTTGCTCATTTATGTTGGCTTGCATGGTTTGCAAATCTTGTCGCATGTTGGTGAAGTTGCCGTCTTGAGCTTGGAGACGGCGTTCATAGCGTCCTAGGATATCACGCACGAGGTGTCGAAGATTCACAAATTCGCTATTTGTGACGTAGCCATGAGCGCCTTGATGGCCTCCATTGATATCACCGTCTGAGCTTGAGCTCCCATTTATACTTCCCCTAAACATGATTCTCAATGAACAAGTGAGACGTATTTGGAATAGACAAGCAAGATAAACTAAACCGAAGGATAAATGTGCTTGCTCAAAGAGAATCCGGTTCTCACACCCAACTCACACACTTATGTGGATAGGTAGGTATGGTGGTTGGAAAGCCAAATGAAATCAACCCGAAATCAAGATATTGTCTAAGCAAGTAGAAAACCAAAATGATCAACGAGCCAAACAAGTCGATCTCAAAAGAAAAGAAGAAAGAACACACACGTGGCGAAGGAAGTGACTTGTGCAACTATGAAAATGAGCAAGATAACCTAGCGAAGACTACGCTCGGTGTTGCACAAGTGCTCGATGAGCCACTAGCTCGATTGCAAAGTATGAGTGGGTGAAAGAGCATTGTTGCTCTTAATCACGTTTTGATGTTGATGATAATACAAAGGTTGCATCTAACAAGCTTATGCAAGCTTAAACAGGTTTTATATATACCTCCATTGTTTCTACGCGGTGAAAAGGAGCAAAAGAAGTGAAAGTCTCCAGGGGGCGGCAGTACCGCTGGGATAGGCGGTAGTACCGCCAGCTCTCTGGGACTCGCTGCTAAGGGCAGCACCGCTGAAGGTACCGCCGCGGGTACCGCAGTTTTGGCGTTCTGCGCGCGGTCCCGGTACCGCCAGCGGTACCGCTGGCGGTACCGCCATTTGAAGAGGAGCAGCGAAGATTCGGTACCGCCGCAGGTGCCGCCGTTTCGGCAGTTCTGCCCACGGTTCCGGTACCTCCATCGGTACCTCCTGGTACCGGCGAGGTGGGAAGCGAGCGATGAGGAGGAAGACCGTTGACTGGCCTTGAGGCCGCTGAGAAGACCGCGGCGGTAGTACCGGCTATCCCAGCGGTACTACCGCTCGCGTGGGGTTCTGTCCCCCAACGGGCCGAAGGGAGGGAGGGAGTATTTATACCCCTCCACCTACCTTGGGACAATTTGAGCTGCTAGAATTGAATCCCCATTTATTGCCAAAGCCCCATTATTGCAAAAGCTTCAATCTCCTAGATCTCCCACTCCATCCACCCAATCGTCTTGATTCTTTGAGGAGTGAAGGAGGAGGTCTAGATCTACATCTCCACCGAAGGAATTTCCGTTCCCCCCACACTTCACGTGTGGATTCTACATCTTGGGTTGCTTGTAACCCTAGGTGTCTTTGTGAGTCTCGGAGGGAGTCCGAGGCATTGTTGGGAGGCTCCAACTCATTGTGGAGTTCCCCGACCTTTGTGTACCGGCTTGGTCAACGCCTTCAAGGTGACCTCATAGTGGATGAGCCAAACCCCCACGGGTAAAGCTCACGGAGAATAGAGTGAGCACATCCGTGCTATTGGAGCGCCTAGGTGGCTCCACACTCCTCCAACGTAGACGTACTTCCCTTGGGAAGGAACTACGGGAAACATCTCCGTGTCTCCACTTTGCGGTTATTTCTATCCTTTACTTGTTGCTTCCGCTACGCTACTTACCTTGTTTGTATCACATAGGTTGCTATCATCTAGTGCACATCTAGTCAACCTTTGTTATACATTGCTCAAGCCCTAATTAATCGAAAAAGAATTAAAATTTGGTAGTCTCCTAATCACCCCCCCCTTATAGACATATCGATCTTTCAATTGGTATCAGAGCCTCGGCTCTTATCTAAGGCTTCACCGCCTAAGAGAATATGTCGGACTTGGACCCTCTCGCATCGGTCACTAATGAACGCTTTGGTGTGGTTGTTGGTGAGATCAAAAATGAGATATCAAATCTCAATACCGAGCTCACCACCAACCTCAACCTAAGCATGAAGGAATCGATGCGTGAGATGCTCAAGGAATTCCTAGGGGACCCGACACCTAAGGTTGATACAACCCCCGCGGCAACGGATAGTGGAACGAAGCCGGATATTCCTCCGTCTACGGATCTTGTCAATGTGGATGGAACGGCAAATGCCACCCCACCACTTGTGCAAGCCACTAAATCTCTTGCCCCGGGTGTTAGCTCAACCCCAAGGTCACCGGGGGGTATGCAAGTGTTCCACCGGGACAATTGTATAACGCAAACCACCAACATGTCAACCCGCCACACATCGCCAATATGGGCGCACCTCCTATGCTTGACCCAAAAGACTTTCCTAATTGGCAATTTAATATGCGATCACACATGTCTAGTTGTTGTGTCTTCTTGATTGACATTATAGAGCAAGGCTTTCATCCTCAAGACCCACTCAACATGACTCCAACGGAGAAGGCCAATCACCAACTCAACGCCACCGCCATGCGCATGATTCAAACGGCCGCCGGCCCAACCTACACCACTCATATCCGGGTGTGCAAGACGGCCAAGCAATGTTGGGACAATCTCCACAACTTGTTCTTGGGTAGCGCAAGCATTCAACTTTGCAAGTATGAAGCGGTTCTAGATGAAGCCGAAGAGTTTGTGATGAATGAGGATGAGACTCCCGAAGATCTCTATCGAAGGCTCTCCGCTCTTGCCATCACCTTGAATGATTTTGGCTTTGAGAAGATTGAAGATAGTTGGATCAAGCGCAAGTTCCTCAAGGCAATCACTCCTTCAAATCAAAGCTTGGCTCAAACCATTCGATCAAGACCGGACTTCTCAACGCTTGACTCCAACACCATTCTCAATGAGTTCGTCTCCATCGGAATGGTTGTGAAGAGTTCTATTCATGCTCATGCTCGGCAAAGAGGACTTGCGGGACACTCTCCAAATGTTGCATTGAAGTCCAAGGCCATCACTTGTGAAAATGAGTGTGACAAGAAGGTGAAGAGGATGATGCGCAAGACACCAAGGATGACTACTATGATCACATGGCCCTTGCCGCAAGATCATTTTGGAGCAACCGCTCCCGAGAAGGTCGATCTTCCAACAAGAAGAAGTTTGGCAAACCAAGAGGGGAGCGTCCAAAGACTTGCTATAATTGTAGCAACCTCAACCACTATATTGCCCAATGCCCTTGGGAGAATAGAGAGGATCACAATGGCAAGCTTGTGAGGAAAGACACCACCAAGGCCACCATCAACAAGAACTATGTGAAGAAGAGGTTCCCAATGCCTTGTGTGTTCAAGATAGAAAGGTCTTGGAAGAATACATGTCCGGTGATGAAGATGGAGATGAAGCCGGAGCTACCGCGCATTGCCGTAGCCACTCCTTCCTCTACATCGTCATCCCTATTTGAATCTCCCAATGAGAATGAGCCATTCCCTACACATGTCTCATGGCAAAAGCCACCTCGGTAACTCCTTCGACTAAACCAATCTCCTCACCTCCTTCCTTATTGGATTGTGTTGAGAATGTTGTGAAGGAGCCCCAAAGTCCAAATGAGGTGGACTTGTGGCTAGCTAATCTTAAGGGAGATGATAAAGTTCATGTTGATGCTCTTTTAGAGCAACTTGAGGAAACTAACTCTCTTGTAGATCAAAAGGAGGAGATCATCTCGGGCATGGCAATTCGGGAAATGGACTATGCGAATGAGATAGCGGATTTCTCTATCGCTCTTGGAAAAGAGCAAACTCGTAGAGGGTCTCTTGAGGAGGCTCTATCTAACTTAGAGGAATCCTATGCTATTGACATGTCTAGAGTTAAAAAGGACATGAGCATGCTCTTGCTACTTCCAAAGTCTATAAAAATGAGAAGAATGAGCTAGGCATTGACCATGCTAGACTTGTGGAGGAAAACAAGAGACTTGATGAGGAACTCAAAACCCTCAAAGAGTCGTTTTCCAAACTTGAAAAGTCTCATGATCAATTCCTAGGTCAACAAGTAAAATTAGCTATTGCTTCTACATCAAATGAACTTGTTGATCAATCTATTGTTTGTTGTGAGCATGCTAACCTTGTTGAAGAAAATGCTAAGTTGAAATCTCAACTTGAGAAGGGCATTTTGTCTTGTGTCCAAGGAGAGAAGAACCTCATGACCTTTTGGGTAGCCAAAAGGATCAAGTTGGAAAGAAGGACTTGGTTTCTCACCAAGTCAAAGAAGAAGAACAAGAAGAAGAAGAAGCCAACTCCCTCTTCCAAAGCTATCATCTTTGTGAAGGAGGGGGAGATGGCTAAAGAGAAGGAGACCAACACCATTGTGGGTGGTGAGACCACAAGGGGTCTTCCCACCATAATGACTTTGCCGGCAAATATAACCCATCTTATGTTCTTTTGAAATCTAGAGATGGTCATGTCTATGCTAAATATGTTGGTACTTCATATGGTGATGATTATCATTGGGCTATTTGGGTTCCAAAGACCCTTGTGACTAACAAGAAAGGACCCATCCAAAAATGGGTACCTAAGTCAAAGACTTGATCTCTTGTAGGGTGTGGCGTCCGGTGCGGGTCGATGGACGGTGGATAGTGGCGCATCCCAACATATGACCGGACGCATTGACTTGGTGGATGATATTGAACCTCCTCTACCTCAATATTCACGAGTCAAAATTGGTGACAACCGCGAGCTTAAGGTATTGGGACGAGGCAAGGTCGTTGTTGCTAGAGAAGTCTCTATCAAGAATGTACTTATTGTTGAGTCCCTTGGTTACAACCTTCTCTCCGTCTATCAACTCACTAAATGTGGTTATGGGTGCTATTTTGATGACGAGAGTGTGATCATCACCGTGAAGGGATCTCTTAAAGTAGTCTTTGTTGGACATGTCGAGCACGGCATGTATGTGCTTGATTTCTCAAAAGAGAGCACGTCGGCCGCGACTTGTCTAATGGCTAAAGTTGATGTGGGTTGGCTTTGGCATCGCCGACTAGCCCACACCAATATGAGAACACTCCATGATCTTCAAAGTGGTAATCACATTCTTGGACTAACCGATATTAAGTTCTCCAAAGATCGTGTGTGTAGGTCTTGTGTTCTAGGTAAACAACATGGAGAAGCTCATCCATCAAAGACCAAGATCACCACCGACAAGATTCTTGAGCTCATTCACTTGGACCTCTTCGGTCCCCTATCCTATGATAGTCTTGGTGGAAAGAAGTATTGCTTGGTGATTGTTGATGACTATTCAAGATACACATGGGTCTATTTCTTCAAGAAGAAGAGTGAGACCCAACAAAGAGTCATTGACTTCATCAACATGGCTCAACGCCAATATCAAGAGAAGATCAAGACAATCCGAAGTGATAATGGGTCCGAATTCAAGAACTACACCGTGGAGGGATTTCTTAGTGAAGAGGGATTGCTCATCAATATTCCACTCCTTATACCCCTCAACAAAATGGTGTTGCGGAGAGGAAGAACCGGACTCTTATGGATGCGGCTAGGACCATGATTGCGGAGTATGCTTCTCCGTTTAACTTTTGGGCCGAAGCCATCTCCACCGCGTGTCATGCAACAAACCGGCTCTACTTCCGCAAGCTCTTGAACAAGACCCCATATGAGATTCTTCTTGGGAAGAAACCGGACCTCTCTTATTTTCGCGTCTTTGGATGCAAGTGCTTCATTCGCAAGAAAGGTAACCGGTTATCTAAGTTCGAGACTAGATCAATAGAGGGTATCTTTGTTGGTTACTCCACAAGCTCTCACGGCTATAGAGTCTACAACAAGACCACCGGTCAAGTTGAAGAATCTAGTGACGTGAAGTTTGATGAGGATAACGGCTCCCAAGTGGGGCAAGTTGATTCTAGTGTTGTAGGTGATATACCCATGGAGCTTGCTCTAAGGAGGATGGCAATTGGGGACATTCGTCCGATTGAAGAGGATCCTCCTCAAGTTCAAGATCCTCCACAAGCTCCTCCTCAAGTCATACCATCACCTACTCAAGATCCTCCATGTAACCAAGAACAAACTCCGAGCCCTCAATCAAGTGAGCAAGGTCAAGGACGAGATCAACCTAGTGGTTCCTCTCCACAACTTGATGTTCAAGACCAAACTCAAGAAGGTGCATCTCAAGCAAATGATCAAGAACAAGCTCAAGATGGTCCACATCGAGATCAAGTTCAAGATCAACACCATGCACATGACTCCGATGATGAAGGAAATGATCAAGTTATATCTCAAGAAACCTCGGAGGAGCTCAAGAATAGAAGAGACTCAAGACGAGAGCGAAACCTAGAGCTCTTGGATTGCCATTTGGACAATGTCCTCGGTGGCATCCAAAGCAAGGTCGTCACGAGAAGTCAATTGGAAAGCTTTAGCACTCAGTGGCGGATCCAGGGGGGCGAGCGGTGGCCAGGCCCCCCCCCATCGTTCGGCCCCCCTCAACGGAATACAGAGGTGGCTACGCAGTATTTGTTCTGTGGCCATTAGCACATAGGTCTAATCCTAATGCCCAACGTGTGCTGGACCTTAACGGGCGAACTAGCAAGCCCAAAGTAATTAGCTAACAAGGGCCGAGACACAAGCCCTGTCCTCCAATGCGCACATAGATATTGACCGGACTAAACCATTAGGCCTGTAACTTCTGTTTTCCCATGACTGGTGGCCGCCGCCGCCGCCTGCCCCTGCGATAGGAGTATAGGGCATTGTGATTAACCGTGCTTAGGCTCTTCGTCGACTACTCGACTGTCGACGAAAACGACGAGAACGCCGATGTCGCAATTGCGTGCCGGTGGCTGTCCGGCGTCTAATGGTTTCGCGTCTCACAGCCCATGCCTCCAAGCACCAAGGTACTGTTAGTTTGTGTACTTATGTGTGAACGACTCTGAATTATCTATTGATCTGTTGATTTTAATGTCTCCTGGTTTCACAACTAACGCCTTATGCCCACAAACCTCGAGGTGCTAGTATGTACTAGTTACAGCATATAACTTTTCTATTTTCATTTGTAATTCCTTGAGGACGTAGGTTTGTATTTACTAACCTAGGACTGCATAGTCAAGGTATTAACATGAATTCTTATTTATTTTTGAAATTTGTTATGGTTCAAATATTTAGAGGAAAAAACACCAACTCCATTTTGGCTTGGCAATCTTGTTTTTAAAGGCAAAATGCTACACCCTCTGATCCTAAAAGAGTGTCGCTAGTAAAGGCGGGAATTTGTTCCTCGTATGTGTATTTTCTCCGACACTTAATTAGGATCAGAGGGAGTACATGCTACAGGGATACAGCGATACAAGAATATATATTTTTTATAAAATAAAAAACCGATCATTGTCTCGTCACCCCCCCTATGCTCAAATCCTGGATCCGCCCCTGTTAGCACTCACCATGCGTTTGTGTCCTTCATCGAGCCCAAGAAGGTGTATGAAGCTCTTGAAGATCATGATTGGATTGATGCCATGCACGAAGAGCTCAATAACTTCAAGCGCAACAAGGTGTGGAAGTTGGTGCCAAGGCCAAGCGGGTGCAAGAACGTCATCGGCACCAAGTGGGTCTTCAAGAACAAGCAAGACGCGAACGGCATCGTCATTCGAAACAAGGCGAGATTGGTGGCACAAGGCTACTCTCAAGTCGAAGGTGTTGACTTCGGTGAAACCTATGCCCCCGTTGCTCGTCTTGAATCTATTCGCATCTTGCTTGCATATGCATCTCATCATAACTTTAAACTACAACAAATGGATGTTAAAAGTGCTTTCCTTAATGGTCCTATTAATGAGTTGGTATATGTTAAGCAACCTCCCGGGTTTGAGGATCCCAACCATCCGGACCATGTTTACAAGCTTGACAAGGCGCTCTATGGCCTTAAACAAGCCCCACGTGCGTGGTATGAGCACCTTCGAGAGTTTCTAGTAGGCCGTGGATTCCAAGTTGGTGTTATTGACCCCACTCTCTTTACCAAGAAGGTGGGCGGCAATCTTTTCATATGCGAACTCTATGTAGACGACATCATATTTGGTTCTACTAACAATGCTTTCAATGATGAGTTTGCAAAGCTAATGACAAGCAAGTTTGAGATGTCCATGATTGGGGAGTTGAAGTACTTCCTAGGGTTTAAAGTGAAGCAATTTAGGGAAGGTACCTTCATCAATCAAGCCAAATACACCCAAGACATGCTCAAGAGGTTCACGATGACGGAGCTCAAACCGTACAAGACACCCATGTCTACCACCGTTGATCTCCACACCGACACCGAGGGTAACGATGTTGATCAAAAACTCTATCGCTCGATGATTGGCTCTTTGCTTTATCTTTGTGCATCTAGACCGGATATTATGTTTAGTGTGGGTAAGTGTGCAAGGTATCAAGCGGCTCCTAAGGAGAGCCACATGATGGCGGTTAAGCGCATCTTTCGATATTTGCTTCATACCCCAAACTTTGGTCTTTGGTATCCCAAGGGTTGAAGCTTTCATCTCATGGGGTACTCGGATGCGGATTATGCCGGAGAGAAGAAGGATAGGAAGTCCACATCCGGGGGTTGTCAATCTCTTGGCCGCTCTTTGGTATGTTGGTCCTCCAAGAAGCAAAATTGTGTTGCTCTCTCCACCACCGAGTCCGAGTACATCTCCGCCACAAGTTGTTGTGCTCAAATCCTATGGATGGTGCAAACCATGAAGGACTATGGTGTCAATTTCACTAAAGTGCCTCTTGTTTGCGACAATGAGAGTGCCATCAAGATCGCCCACAACCCCGTGCAACATGCCAAGACGAAGCACATTGAAGTTCATCATCACTTCATCCGGGAGCACGTGGAGAGGGGTAACATTGACCTCTTTTTTGTAGGTACCAAGGATCAACTCGCGGACATCTTCACCATGGCCCTTGATGAACCAAGATTTCGAGAGTTGAGGAATGAACTAAATGTTATCGATGCGAGTAACTTTGCTTGACCGCCTTGCATAAGTACCCATAGTAGACATCGTAACTAGTTTAGATGCATGCATGGACATAGGGGGAGTGTAACTCAATTCATGAGTCAACACTATCTCTATTATGCGCACATAGACAATTCGTGCTTCATTTGGTCACTACGGTGACAATTTGGGCTTAAACGATGAGTATCGGCCTTGAACCCTAGATACATCTTCGCGGTTCTAGGTTGATAATAGCTCATACATGGTGGCCTCGGCCACCGCCTTCCTCCTCTTGAGGAATTGCTTCTCATTTGATCCTATTTGGGTTTTTAGACCTTTTTGCTTTCTTTTGTGGGAAACTCTCAACTCTTGGTTTTTACTTTTGCATCTTTCAAGGTTGATTGTTCTCCCACCCCTATCGGTTTGTGATCTATCCTAAGCCAAAAATCTTATCCCAAAAGACTTTCCTTTCTAAAAATGCTTTTTGGTTTCATGCTCCTAGCGCTCGGAAAGTCGGACCCGGCGACATGGCATTGTGTTCGCTCCTTTTTGAGCTTACACAACGTGGTGCCCCAGGCGCCGGTACTGGCATCCCATTCATGGTTATGCACTACACCATAATGCATACCCTGCCTTTGGGTTGCGCAGAAACCGGCTGGCGGTACTACCGCTGGGTTAAGCGGTAGTACCGCTGGCGCGGGTTCGGGCAGGATAAGGCTCGGGCGGCCGTGGGGTGGAAGTCAAACTTCCTTTTCCCCACGCCGCCCCGACCTCCCTCTCCCAGATCCGCCGCCGCCGACCTTCTCCGCCGCCGGGAAGGAGTGCCCCGGCCAAGGGCTTCCCCTCCCACGCCCCGGGGACACTCCGGCACCTCTCCCTCACCCTTGACCCTTGCCATGAGCACCGGCATGTCCTCTCCCTCTCTCTCACCTAGTTGATGGGTGGAGATGTATAGATGATGTATCCTCTAAGTGTTTTTGACAAATTGGTTTGGTAGAGATGCAATTTAGGGAACCTAGAACCTTGTGTATAAGTTTTGTTAGGATTCATTGGCTATTTTTGTAGTTGTTCATCTAGGATTATAGGAGTCACCTAGAGATGATACTCTGGTTCCTTGTTGAAATTAGTTCATCATCTCTTTGTGATACCTCTACTCCAAGTGTTTGAACACATCTCTAGCCACTAAATTCTCTCACTCTCGTTCACTCGTGCCCTTGTTTCCCAAATCATGAAATCATCTTGCATGGATGGCAAGGCAAATGAAGAAGATTTTCTGTATGTCCAAGGCCGTGGAGTTGCGCACTTGGGAAAATCACAGGGAGGACAAGATGGCTCGTCAACGTGACATTCAACGTCGCCATGATGATGGAGAAGAGGATGTGCATTCCGGTTCGGAGATGAACATCACCACTTGGAGCAATTGGCAAGCTAAGGATGAAGAGGGCCACATTTTCACTTGGTCCGATTATGAGGGTGAACCCGAAGTCTCCTCACGTCGCCGTCCTCGCCCCCCAAGCAACGAAGACCTCTCCGACTAGGGTTTGGGACGCTAGCTATGGTTTCTCCCTTTTTGGTGTCTTGATGCCAAAGGGGAGAGATGTCTATTAGGTTTTCGAGGGATTTGCATGGGTTAAGTCACAAGCTTTTGGTGTTCTCTTTGATTCTTATGAGCTTGTGAACTTTGTTTATTATCGCTTCAAGTACTTTGTTATGCATGGTGTAAGACATGTTTAAACTTGTTATTTGTGTTAAACCTCCTATGTTAGTTGCAAGATTTGTGTTGTCATGTTTTATCTATCTTGCATGGTTTGAAAAATCTAGGGGGAGTGTTGATCCTAGTCGATGTGCATTTTTGATCTTCAAAGACTACTCTTGAGTAGTGCACATATCTAGGGGGAGCTCCGTCTAAATTTTTCGAATCATTTTGTAGCAAATCATTGTATTGTCATCAATCATCAAAAAGGGGGAGATTGAAAGAGCATTGTTGCTCTTAATCATGTTTTGATGTTGATGATAATACAAAGGTTGCATCTAACAAGCTTATGCAAGCTTAAACAGGTTTTATATATACCTCCATTGTTTCTACGCGGTGAAAAGGAGCAAAAGAAGTGAAAGTCTCCAGGGGGCGGTAGTACCGCTGGGATAGGCGGTAGTACCGCCAGCTCCCTGGGACTCGCTGCTAAGGGCAGCACCGCTGAAGGTACCGCCGCGGGTACCGCAGTTTCATCGTTCTGCGCGCGGTCCCGGTACCGCCAGCGGTACCGCCAGCGGCACCACCTGGTACCGCCATTTGAAGAGGAGCAGCGAAGATTCGGTACCGCCGCAGGTACCGTCGCGGGTGCCGCCGTTTCGGCAGTTTTGCCCGCGGTTCCGGTACCTCCAGCGGTACCTCCTGGTACCGGCGAGGTGGGAAGCGAGCGACGAGGAGGAAGACCGTTGACTGGCCTTGAGTCCGCTGAGAAGACCGCGACGGTAGTACCGGCTATCCCAGCGGTACTACCGCTCGCGTGGGGTTCTGTCCCCCAATGGGCCGAAGGGAGGGAGGGAGTATTTATACCCCTCCACCTACCTTGGGACAATTTGAGCTGCTAGAATTGAATCCCCATTTATTGCCAAAGCCCCATTATTGCAAAAGCTTCAATCTCCTAGATCTCCCACTCCATCCACCCAATCGTCTTGATTCTTTGAGGAGTGAAGGAGGAGGTCTAGATCTACATCTCCACCGAAGGAATTTCCGTTCCCCCCACACTTCACGTGTGGATTCTACATCTTGGGTTGCTTGTAACCCTAGGTGTCTTTGTGAGTCTCGGAGGGAGTCCGAGGCATTGTTTGGAGGCTCCAACTCATTGTGGAGTTCCCCGACCTTTGTGTACCGGCTTGGTCAACGTCTTCATGGTGACCTCATAGTGGATGAGCCAAACCCCCACGGGTAAAGCTCACGGAGAATAGAGTGAGCACATCCGTGCTATTGGAGCGCCTAGGTGGCTCCATACTCCTCCAACGTAGACGTACTTCCCTTGGGAAGGAACTACGGGAAACATCTCCGTGTCTCCACTTTGCGGTTATTTCTATCCTTTACTTGTTGCTTCCGCTACGCTACTTACCTTGTTTGTATCACATAGGTCGCTATAATCTAGTGCACATCTAGTCAACCTTTGTTATACATTGCTCAAGCCTTAATTAATCGAAAAAGAATTAAAATTTGGTAGTCTCCTAATCACCCCCCTTATAGTCGACATATCGATCTTTCAGTGGGCTCCACGATTTGCACTACGGACACCACCTATAACATGTTCATCGAGCGTTGGCGCAACCTACAAAGTGGCGAGTGGTGTTTTCTTTTTCTCTTTTGTGGCTCTTTCTGCTTCTTGACTTTTTCTCTTTTCAAATATGGTGGCTCTTTTGTTTCTTGAGCTCTTTGCACACTCACTTCCTTGAAGCCAACACAAGATATGATATGATAACTAGCGCACAACTTTTGCTCGGAAACTACACGGTGCCGAAGTGCAAAGTCCACGCAATCGTCAAGAGCTAGCCTCAATAGGATATGGTAAACACAAAGATATAATGTGGCTTGCAAGGAAAAAGGCCCGAGTTAAGGATTGGAGAGGTTATACCTTCGTCGACAACCTTACCCGTTTGTTGTCGGAGTCTCGTGCTTGCCCACGAATTTAGGGTAGTGGTGGATGGTGAAACAACCGGTATGGCGTCCTAGCCCTCGCTCGTGGCTTCGAAACGAGCCAAAGAACACCAAATTCCGAGTCCAGAAACTCAAGATATCACCGAAATAATTTCTGGAAATTTTTAGTTTTTGGGCGACCAGCCTCGTGGCCAGCCTAGGCCGGCTGCGGGCCGGCTGGGCGCGTGAAACGCCCGAAAATCTACGAATTTCCAGCGGAAATTTGGCCCGAAAAACCTCAAATCGAAGGGGGAAAACGATGGAATTGGCCGATGGAAACGCAAAGGATGTAAGATCAACATGTTTAGCACGAGATCCATGGATCAAAACTTGCAAAAACGCACTCAAATCGCAGATCAATCCATCAGCAAATTGGGGATTTTTTTGTTGAAATTTTCGAATTTCTCAAAATCAAGAAAAATTTGGGGGAAAAGTGGGGGAAACACAAATCAAATCCGTGGCAACCGTTGCTCTGATACCATATGTTGTAGGTGCGGTCCCGATCTTCACGGATTTGGGCGGGATCGGGGATGAACACGATGAACCCGACGATGAACACGATGAACACAAACACAAAAGGGCCAAAGGAAGATAAATAGCAAGACACAAGCAACTAATTGATCGATAACACGCCCCGTGGGTAGCCCCTGATCCTCAAAGAAGCAAGCACACTTACTCTAAAATCCGTTTATCTCACCGATCGAATCTACCGGTCCAATCACCGCGGTGAGAGGCGAGTAATCGCAATTACACGGAGGAGTTCATCTCCATGCAAGGAGGCCTTGGTTCATCTCACTAGGAGGCATCTCACAAAGAGGCAACATCCAAAGGATGGGAAGGAGCTAAGCTCAACTCTAACTCAACATAGTCTAACCCCAACTCTAGGGAGAGAGAAGGATATTTATAGTCTACAACAGCCAAGGGTAAAACGGGAATTAAAAAGGAGCTGGTACGCATGCACGGGCGAGGCAGCAGCTCAGCCGGCCTGTCAGCCGGCCAAGGCCGGCCAGGAAGCTGGCGACGTCGGGTTGGTGGCCGGCCTGACAGCCGGCCTAGGCCGGCTAGGGGGCCGGCGGTGTCGGGTGGGTGGCCGGTCTGGGGGCCGGCCCTGGCTGATTGGGAGGCCGGCAGCCTCGGGTCCTTGCCCAGCCTGTGGCCCGGCCAAGGCTGGCTGTGAGGCCGGCTGGAAGGCTGGCCTGGGGCCGGCCTAGGCCGGCTGTGGGGCTGGCTCTTCCCCCGTTTCTTCCCCGTTGCTTGAGCGATCTTCTCGACCATTTCGTCCACGTCCTTGGAGACCCTCTTCTTCCTCTTCCTCACTTCCTTGGAGTTCTTCATGGGGTTCAATCCTAAGCACACACAAAGCATCGGAATGAGGTAGTAAATCATTCAACGGAGTATCGAGGTCACACAAAGATATGAGCGAATTCACCTTATCGTGTAGAGCCTTGACTCGTGCTCTTGTCATTGGTCCACTTGGTGTGTCATGTGTAGGGCGCACTACATCAAGCTCTGCATGTCGGATGCCAGCGACGGGTTTGTGATGCTGTTCTGCGCGACAAGGGCGTCCAGCGTCACGTCGGCCATCGCCGCGCCTGTGCTCTGATGACACGCCAATCACACCTGCATTATCATCTCGGCCCCGAGAGGCATCAGTCACGATACATACTGACAGATGAAATGGTACCGAAGGCTCTACCTATTCCCTGTTTCTGTGGCCAGTGGGAACGTGGGATCAAGATTCAAGAAGAGAAGGAGACCAATCTTTTCACCTGCGAGGAGGAAGTAGGGGCGGCGGCGGTATCCGGCGACGGGGACGACGTCGGTGAGCAGGCCCCAGAGCGGCTTGACGACCCACGGCGCGTCGACGATGCCCTGGTGGAACTGCGCGGCGGCCGGCTGGACGCGCAGCACGTCCTTGCAGTAGTACGTGGCGGCGACCACCCCGACGGCGTTGCCCACGCCCTGGCAGGCCCCGTAGACGGCGAAGACCGCGAGCACGAAGCTCCAGTGCAGCTCGCGGGAGAGCCGCCGCAGCCAGCGGCAGGGGGATGCGGCGCCGCATTCGCCACCGCCGTCTCGGGAATCACCGTCGGCGCAGCCGGCTTCTTGGAGTGGCCCCTCCCCCCCACGGGGATCCATAGCATCAGCACTGGTAGCTCCCGGGAGAATCCACCGGAATCCGGGAAGTGAAAATGCTAGCTGCGCGCGGCGATTTGGTTGCCGGGAGAGGCCGTCCGGCGTCGGTGAGCTGAGTAGCTGAGCACAGGGTGAAGTCTTCGACGGGTTTACCAGATCGAGCTCCCTGAATCCCTGATTGACTTCTGCTGGGCCTTCTGCAGATACAGATGCCCGAATGCCGTGAGGATTTTCTGGTTTGGTTTTGTCAGCAGCAGTAAGCGACGGTGGTACTGAAGGCATTCAGTAGCTGTCAACACAGATGATCCGAAAAAAAGATGACAACAATACCTGTGTAGATTTCAGGAAAAAGACGTCACATTCTTGAATTGAGGATCCCACAATGTGCTTTGCAGACTCATGCGTGGTGTGTTGTGTTGGAGTAAAGCTACCTTTCACAAATCATAAAGCCATTCCTTATTGTCAAAAGGTATGGCCAGGTACCTATGATATTCTAGAACTTTTTTACTTTTAAGTTGCTGGACAGATCCAACCGTTTGATAGATATCTTCATCCTCTAACAAGCCTACAAATTTGGTTGAACATACCTTATTGTCAATTGCTTTGAGAGGATTTATTTTATTTTTTTATTACGTACAACTGTAAGATCAATTGCCAGTTGTTATTCTTTTGTTCAAGGGATGCGAGGCGAAATCCAATTTGGCTCCCGAGTGTTTATGCACCCGGTATTTAAAAACACAGTTTGTAATGTAGAAAAATTTAAAAATAAAATCTCACACGTACATATTCATATTATATGTGAGTACAAAGTTGTTTCGTGTAATTCGACATTATTTGTGGCCTCTACAAAAAGATAAAAGTATTTCGTGAAAATACTTATTTTAACAATATAAAATTTGTCTTTTACACAAGCCACATTAAATATCAGTTTTTCGTGAAACGAGCTTGTGAACACATAGAAGGTTAATGTGGGGACCCCGGACTAGCTGTCCGAAATACCCGATTATGCTTAACACAACGATCCCGTGATCAGTCTGTCGTTGCACATAATCCGAATTGGATACCAAAGTTTACATCCATTACAATACCGAATAAAAAGTCTTACATAAATGGTCATTTAGACCAAGTCTTACATAGGTGCCTTCATGGGCCAAACCAAAATATCAGCGGAAGCTACGGCGTAGTAGACATCATATTCTAACGATGACAACCCGACAGGCAGCTGACTTGTGGAAATCCTTAGTTTGCGTAGAAGTCGCCATACTCCTGCTCGGCGTAGTGCTCCTCCTCGTAGTCTGGCTAGGACAATAGCCAGGGAAGAAACCAATATGAGTACATTTGAATGTACTCGCAAGTTACCCCAACATGAGTATGCACTAGTTTTATTTTATTTTCATACTTTTATTTATTTAAAACATCTCTATATCTTTATTGAAAAAGGTAAGAAGAGTTTTATAACTATCTTTAAAAGAAGTCACCATTTTATCTATTTCTCCAAAACTCCTCCTTTTTCCGACCATAGCCCGTCATGGTCCACTTCCTCCATCTACCTCATACCGATCCGTTGGTATAGGTGTAAGGAACAATCTCCACTTCATCTTCTTTTTAAAACTCAAAGTCTTTCCAAAACTTGCACATGGTGTTAGGACAGCCTTCCAATTGTCCATATCCGAGGACTCGGCTATTCGAATAGTTTTAACCCTCTGCAGAGGTAGCACGCTTTTAGCCCACATCCATCCGGCAACTCATCGTGTCTGCCACGTCTCGCCATACCAGGTGTATGCGAAGTAAGCCGCCGGCCATAGCCTCTTATTTGCTCATGCTAGTATAGGATCCTTCCCATATGACACTTTCCATCAACACCCAGTCCAGTTTCCCGTCAGAAACCCTAAGTGTGAGGACTCATAGTTTTGTCCGGCGGTTTATGGTGGAACCTTCTATCCTCCCCACCAACTTGTGTGAGGACCCGGGTCAGGGGGTAGGTCCTCGGACCATCCCCTCATGCATAACGGAGTCATCTCCGTCGATGAGGTATCCCATACTAATAAGAGCAAACTACATGACTACGCCTTTTCCCATATGTGGTAAATGTGGTCGCACAGGGTAAGATTGGTCGTCATAGTACTAGGACACTGTGCATTTTTCATAAAGATCCATATTCTTCGTTTCTCCATTTCAACACCGACATCCCGGTATTCCATAATCACACAAGTATTTTCAAAAGAGTTTTGAATAAACAACATTGTTTCCCATCCTATAGTTTTATACAAACTACCTTATACTTCTACATAGGGTGGCAAAATAATATTCCTATACTTTTTTGAAAAGGTTTTGTAAACCAATGCCTTAAGAGTAAATCATTTGATCAAAGTAGATGCATATGTATTTAGGTGCAAGCTCAGAGAGTAGCTTGCCTTGCTCGGCAAAGTGACCTTGGTCTTGATCTTCAGGTTCGGCAAACTCTCCTTCCTCGATAAATCCGACCACGTTCTCGTCTAATTAATAAGCAAACAAATATAACCAATCACTAAACTACTCAAGTAATCATCTCAACATAACAATCATAAACATCACAAATAGCTACTGCACACATCAAACAATACCATTTGGTTTCAATTTAATTGAAGTAAACAATATTTAATTACTTCTAAATTATGGCAGAAACTTGTTGAACATGTTTAATTCCACAACTTGAGTTCTGTTGGTCACAAAAATACAAACTAAAATTCTATGGAAAGCTACTGATGTGTAGAAGACAACACAATTTGGTTTGGATCTGTTGGAGTTACCAAACTCCCTACACATTTGTTTGAATCCAGAAGCTTAATAACCAAGTTTTAGCTACCAATTAAGTTCTGTTGATCCTAAAATTAAATCCTTTTAGGGATAACTAAACATGACTAAATGTGACCTAACAAAATTGGCCCTACATCATTTGGGTTAACCATTTAACATATTTAAATGTTTGAGTGCAGAAGGGTGTTCAAACTTCAACTTCATACTAAACAATTAATACTACACAAATAATTCTACCAAAATTAGGGAAGCTAATACAAGGCAGTAATAAGCTAAGAAAATTGGTTCAGAATTATTTGGACTAACAGAGTATCAGAAACAAACAAGTTTAGAATTTAAACCTTCTGTAGTATTTTTAATAATAATTTTTAACTATTTATTTAAATGACATGAGACCAATTGGGTTGGTTAAACATTTTCATAAGCTTTTCAAAACAATTGGATTTGATTTATTTGGATGCCTAAATCTCAAGTTATTGATTTTTGAAGTTAGGTCCAGTACTGAATTTCCAGAGAATACTAAATTAGAATTTCTCTCTGTTTGGATAATGTTGAAAGTTATGACATGTGGAGCCTACATGTCAGCGACACTGGGTGCGCGAGGGAAACTAATAAAAACCTGGCGTGTGGGGTCCACACGTCAGTGACTCCTATTCTAAACGAATCGGTACGCTGCCATTGGATTAAGATCCAATCCAACGGCTCACGTTAGCCCACGTCGTCGACGAACTCCGGCGACCTAAAACGAGCGGCGCCGAAGCTCCGGCGACGGCGAGGTGGATGGTTGGCTCACCTAGGGGGCTCGGGAGGTCGTGGTGAAGATGCGAATCGACGGCGGAGGCTCGTGGAAGGTCGTGGCGCGAGTTGCACTTGCTGGGACGGCGTGTAGTGGCGACGGCGACGCGTCGGACTTCCACGGCCACGGCAACGAACTCCGGCGAGCTCCTGCGGTCGCGTCTGTGCATGAAAAAGAGGGCAAAAGGGCTCGGGTAAGTGCGGTGTCGCTAAGGAAGAGAGTACGGGCCAGAGAGAAGAGAATGGGAGAGTGTGGCATCGCGGCCGTGCTCGACCTTGACGGCGGCAGAGCTGCGGCAGTGCCCGCCCTCCTGGCGGTGCACGGTGCAATTGGAGCGAGGGAGAGGTCGAGGGAGTGGTGTAGAGTGTCTAGAGGGGCTCGGGGTGGCTTTATAGCGCGAGGGCCGGTGTATCGTGGATGAAGCGCACGGACGCGTCCATGGCGCACCGGCGGGAGCTTCTGCTCGAATCCGAGGCAGTGGTGCGAGTAGCGTGGCAGTGCGACGGCGTGCGGGGTCCGGGCGTGGTCTAGAAGGACTGGCTAGAGAGGCGCGTGTCGAGGTGCAGAGGATGGGGCGAATTTGGCTGGCGCCGTCCGAACTCTCCACGGCGGGCAACGGGGGACAACGGCGTAATGGCGAGGGGAGAGGCTCTCCTCTGCTTGCAGAGGCTGCAGAGGCACGGGGGCGAGGGAGAACGCGAGCAGGGGGGGCCTGGGAACGGCGACGACGAGCACGGCGACAGTGAGCTAGAGGTAGGAGACGAAGGCGTTATCGCAGAACGCCCCCTGGACTTTCTTTTCCATTTACAACTAGGTCCTTCTCTGCTTCTTTTATTTCTTTTTATTTCCAGTAGCTTTTCTAGGATTTATTTGGGGCACTTAAACAATTTATAAAAATTCACAAATATTTGTGAGGCTTCCACATAGCATGTAGTAGCTCCACAAAATTTGGCATTTCAAAATAAAATGTTTTGAATCATTTTTGTTCATAGGGTTTTAATTATGGAATTTTGTTTTATTTCTATTGTTTTTACTTTTGAATTTTAAAATAGGTGTAAAATATTATTTGGGAGAGATAAGTAGTAAGAATACAAATGAGGGGTTTCATATACCATTCCTCTGAATTTGGTTTGAAACAAATTGAGTTTCCCACTTGGAGAATTTGTGTGACACATCTCACATTCATTTTTCTTGTTTCACTTTTTATTTTATTCCTCTTCTTTTTTCATGTTTTTCTTTAGAGCAAGCAACACACATTTAGCAAGAACTAAACAACACAAGCAACAAGAATTAATTACCACAAGCAGCAATTTTACAAACAACACATAATAATCAACAAAAGTTTTTGTTGGCTCTCATTTTTAATAATAATGCTATAATATTTTTGGGATGTTACAATCCTTCCCCCCTTAAAATAAATCTCGTCCCGAGATTTGCTAGGCTTAGGTACTAAAGAGGTCTGGGAATTCGCTTCGAAGATAATCTTCGCGTTCCCAAGTTGCTTCTTCTTCAGAGTGGTTAGTCCACTGGACTTTGTAAAACTTGATCGCACGTCTTCGGGTAACACGAACATCTTCTTCGAGAATCTTGAGGGGTCTCTCACGATAAGTCAGGTCTTGGTTCAGGTCGATGGAGAGGTGGTCGATGTTTTTGAAAACATCAGGCTGGTCAGGAACTTCAAGACACTTCCGGAGCAAGGAAATGTGGAAGACATCATGATAATCTCCTAACTCCGGGGCAATTCCAGCTGATAGGATACTTCTCCTCGACGAGCAATGACTTGAAGGGTCCAATATACCTTGGCGCTAATTTTCCTTTGACATGGAAACGCTGCATTCCTTTAGGGGTGTCACTCGGAGATAAACATAATCTCCGACACTGAAGTGAGATCACGGCGCTTGGTGTCAGCGTAACTCTTCTGACGGGATTGGGCAGTTTTGAGGCGTTCACGAATAAGCTGAACTTGCTCTTCAGCTTCACGGAGGGTATCTGGTCCGAACAATTTGCTTTCTCCGGTATCGGACCAATTCAGGGGTGTACGACACTTCTTGCCGTAAAGGGCTTCAAAAGGGGCCATTTGCAGACTAGACTGATAACTGTTGTTGTACGAGAACTCTGCAAACGGAAGACAATCTTCCCACTTGGAACCATAGGATAGAACACATGCGCGAAGCATGTCCTCCAATATCTGGTTCACTCGCTCAGTTTGGCCATCGGTCTGGGGATGATAAGCTGTGCTAAATGCTAACTTGGTTCCGAGGGCTTCATGAAGGGATTTCCAGAATCTTGAGGTGAATTGCGTGCCTCTATCAGATACAATCTTCTTAGGCACACCATGCAGGCTCACTATTCTGGAAATATACAGGTCTGCTAACTGAGCTCCGGTATGAGTGGTCTTGACAGGAACAAAGTGGGCAACCTTGGTCAGTCGATCAACGATGACCCAGATTGAATCATGGCCTCGGTTGGATCTTGGAAGTCCGGTAATAAAATCCATTCCAATCTCATCCCACTTCCACTCGGGAATTTTCAAAGGTTGAAGCAATCCAGCGGGTCGCTGATGTTCACTCGCTGGCAGATGTCACACTTGGCTACGAAAACCAATCTCTCGCTTCATTCCATGCCACCAAAATCTTTCTCGAAGGTCTTGGTACATTTTGGTTCCGCCGGGGTGGATTGAATAAGGGGTCTCATGGGCCTCCTTCAGGATTAACTCCTTAAGTTCCGTGACATTGGGCACACAGATACGGTCATTGAATTTCAGCACTCCTTCAGCATCTTCGGTAAAACCGGGTGCTTTGCCGAGGGAAATCTTCTTCCTAATTCCTTCTATGCTTTCATGACCTTTTGGGCTTCTTTGATTTGATCCATCAGGGTTGGGGTTAACTCTAAATTGGCGAGATAACCATGGCTAACAAGCTCTAGTCCAAAATCTTGGAACTCTTTGAACAAGGCTGGCTGTTCGGCTTGGATCAGGGCATTCAGGGTGCAAGGTTTGCGACTAAGGGCATCGGCAACTACATTAGCCTTTCCAGGGTGATAATGGATTCCAATATCATAATCCTTGATTAATTCCATCCATCTCCTCTGTCGCAGGTTCAGATCTTTCTGGGTGAAAATATACTTCAAGCTTTTGTGATCTGTATAGACCTCGCAGCGATGTCCCGCAAGATAGGGACGCCACTTTTAAGAGCAAGAACACAGCAGCTAACTCCAAGTCATGGGTTGGGTAATTCTCTTCATGCGGTCGCAACTGCCGGGACAGATACGACACAACTTTGCCTTCTTGCATCAGAACGCAACCAAGTCCGAGGCGTGATGCATCGCAATACACGTCGAAACTCTGGGTGACGTCTGGCATAATCAATTGGGGCTGAGGTTAGTCTCTTCTTCAGTTCTTGGAAACTATCCTCACACTTCTGAGTCCATTCAAATTTCTTGTCCTTCTTCAACAGTTGGGTCAGGTTTGGCTATACTGGAAAATCCTTCAACGAACTTGCGGTAATAACCGGCAAGTCCGAGAAAGCTTCGGATTTCACACTGGTTGGGGATAACCAGTCAACAATGGCTTGGATCTTCTCTGGGTCAACAGAAATTCCTCCGGCAGATACAACATGTCCGAGAAATGCCACTTCACTGAGCCAAAACTCACACTTGCTAAGCTTGGCATACAGCTGGTGCTCTCGGAGGTCTCCAAAACTAGACGCAGGTGTTCAGCATGCTCTTCTTCGGTCTTGGAATAAATAAGGATGTCATCAAGGAAAACTACCACGAACTTGTCGAGGTACTCCATGAAAATCTTGTTCATGAGATTCATGAAATAGGCTGGGGCATTGGTCAGACCAAAAGACATCACGGTGTATTCAAACAAACCGTAACGAGTGGTGAAGGCGGTCTTGGGAATGTCTGTCTCTCGGATCTTCAACTGATGGTATCCTGTCCGAAGATCGATCTTGGAAAAGACTCGGGCTCCGTTCATTTGATCGAACAGATCCTCGATCTTGGGAAGAGGGTACTTATTTTTAATGGTCACGTCATTCAGCTTGCGATAATCCACACACAGGCGTGTGGTACCGTCTCTCTTGTCCACAAAATAATGGGTGATCCCCAAGGTGAAGCGCTTGGGCGAACAAGTCCTTTGCTGAGCATATCTGCCAATTGCTTCTTCAACTCAACCAGTTCTTCCGGATTCATCCGATAAGGTCTTTGGGATATAGGGGCGGTTCCTGGGATAAGCTCAATTATGAACTCAATTTCCCGGTCTGGCGGCATACCAGGCAATTCTTCTGGGAAAACATCCTTGAACAGGTGAACAACACGGATCTCATCTAGGGCAGGTCGAGCTATGCTCTCATGGCAGCCTGGGTGAGATTGACTAGTTTCAGACACATACTCCACTTCTACTTCTTTGTCGGTGGTGATGGATACAGCTCTTCTGGCACAGTCAATTCGACCATGGTACTTGGCTAACCAATTCATACCGAGTATAACATCGATGCCTTGGGTTCCCAGAACAATTAAGTTAACTGGAAACTTTTCTCCTTTGATCTCAAGGGGTACATCGGAGCAAAACATCTTGGTCTCTACGGTGGATTCTGGGATTTGGATGACCATGGGTTTGGGTAAGAGGCTCTCGACTAAACCTCCCTTAGCAACAAATTCTTGGGTAACAAATGAATGGGTAGCACCAGAATCAAACAGAACAGTTGCAGGTACTGAGTTGACAAGGAACGTACCCAGCACAACATCCGGCATCCTGAGCTTCTTCAGCATTGATGTGGTGCAGACGACCCTTGGCAACAGCAGCATTTCCGCGGGGTGCGGCATTCTTGCCATTTCCATTTCCATTGCGGCCTTGACCATTGTTCTGTGCCGGCGCATTGGGGCGCTGGACATTCCTCTTGGGATTGGGACATTCTTTGGAGTAGTGACCCTTGTTGCCGCATTCAAAGCAGATCACATTGGGATTGCGGGTGAAGTTGTTGAAGTTTCCTCCGGGACGGTTATTGTCATTGGGGCGGTTGAAGTTGTTTGGGCGGTTAGGGTAATTGGGGCGTGGAGCTTGGGGTGGACGATAGGCAGGCCTGGGTTTGCTGAAAGATACGAGGTTTCTGGCTGCTCGAACCTTCCTGAGCATTCATCCTCCTCTTGCGACCTTCATACATAGACTTGCGCTTGGTCTCCAGCTGGATGGCTTTGTCCACAAGTGACTCCAGATCACGGAAGTCATGGATAACCAGAGCACACTGCAGTTCATCATGAAGTCCACTCATGAAACGCTCCATCTTCTTCTCTTCTTTGTCGGTGTCATCAGGAGCATACCGAGATAAGTCGGTAAACTCATCCAGATAACCGACCACATCTTACTTCCCTGCCTCAGCTTGCGGAACTCATCCTTCTTCCTCTCAATAAGTCCGCTGGGAATATGCTTCTTGCGGAACTTCTCCTGGAACTCAGCCCAGTTGATAACATGACCAGCTTGCTGGAGAGCCTTGGTAGTTTCCCACCAAGCTCTTGCAGGTCCAGCGAGATAGTGGGTTGCATACAACACTTTCTCATTTTCTCCCACAGCAGCAACTTCCAGATTGTTGTCGATGGTGCGAAGCCAATCATCGGCTTCTAGTGGGTGAAGTCCCTTGGAGTAGGTGGGTGGGTTGGTCTTCTGAAAATCGCCTAAGGTGGATCGCTGGTTTCCATCCCATTGCCATTACCACCATTGTTGTTGTTGTTGTTGTTATTGTTGTTGTTGTTATAAGCGGCTGCGAGTTGTTGTAGGGCAACGAGATGAGCTGGCGCTCTGCCGGGCATTTTCACGTTCCTCCATGATAAGCGCGAGAAGTTGGGCGGGGGTTGGGTCCGGTGGTGGTGGTGCTGATCCTGATCCTTCCGCATTGCTGCGACGGGGCGGCATCCTGAAGCACACCGGGTATAAGAGGCAAGGCAAGAAAAGTTCGACTAAGGGAAAAGACGATTCTCAAGTGGTTGATTAATTTAAGGATTATATGAAAATATTTCACACAGATTTAAACAAGACAAACATACTTATATTTCACAAACATCACATCAAGGAGTTCACAACAACAAGCTTACAACATCAAGCTTACAACATCACCTTACATCTAAGATACATAACATCTGGTTTCCAAAAGAACCACTACTTCGACTCGACTAGCGATAGGGGTCAACCTAATCCTGCGGTAGTGATCAAGTCACTCGCCTACTGAGGTGGAACCTCCAGCTCTAACACGTCAGCATCTGACTGGTAGGTGGCTCCTCGGGATCCTCCTCCTCGTCCTCGAGAACTGCTCGAGTGGCTCCTCCTCCTCGTCAACTAACTCCTCCTCATCATCCTCCTCCTCACAGTCCATCTCCTCCACGAAGTCATCATCGTCACTGAGGAAAGCGTTGTTCTCCTTGCGGAGATCCTCGCCCTCCTCCTCCATCTCGTCAGTATGGTGCTCTAGATCCTCAATCAGCCCGTCCTGCTCTGCCACCTTCTTGCGGAGCTTCACGATAGTCTTCCTCAGCTGGGCCCTCTTCCTGAGAAGAGCGACCTTCTCCTCCATCAGCTTCTCCTCGTTCTCGCGAAGCTCAACGAGCGACTCGCGGTCAAAGTGAGCTGAATCCTAGTGCGCAACAGATCATCCTGAGTGCACTGAAGTAAGATCTCCATGTCCATGATGTAGCTCCCAAACATCGGGTGGTAAGGGAAGGAGTAGGGTGTCCATCGCAGTTGCGCCTCCCGTAGAACCGGAAACGGGAGTCTACTAACTCCGCCTTGTGCTCCTCACAAAGTCGGGCTAGCATCCTCTGTGTAGCAGTACAGAGACCGTCAACCCAGGTGGCCTCCTTGGTGGTGAAGATGAGCGTCCTGGAACTGGGAGACTTGATGTTCCTGCGAACTGACGACTGATGAGCCAGCTCAGCCTTCCGACACCGTGAACATCAATCTGAGCTCCCTCAAACTCTGGAGCGGGGCGACCTAACAGCTTGGTCAACTCGAACAAGTCCCTCTCAAACGTCAGCTTGCTGTCCTTCTCAGCTGAACGAACTCGGTCCAATGGAGTGCCATCTACAATTTTTAAGCAAAATTTTAAGTTAGTTAGGTGACAAGTGTATCAAAATTTTAATATAGTAGGGCAACAAGTGAGTCAAATTTTAAGCTTAATGAGAGGTGTGCAAAATTTTAGGATACTAAGGAAAATGTAATTTTAATGAGAGTAAAATTTTGCATAAGTAAGAGGATTGGAGATAAGCAGTTTTCGAAAATACTTCATTCCTTTCTTTTTAGAAATTCATCTTTTTGTAACATTTGACAAACGACCATGCTAACTAAGGTTTCCTAAAGTCAGGATGGCTCTGATACCAAGTCTGTGGGGACCCCGGACTAGCTGTCCGAAATACCCGATTATGCTTAACACAACGATCCCGTGATCAGTCTGTCGTTGCACATAATCCGAATTGGATACCAAAGTTTACATCCATTACAATACCGAATAAAAGTCTTACATAAATGGTCATTTAGACCAAGTCTTACATAGGTGCCTTCATGGGCCAAACCAAAATATCAGCGGAAGCTACGGCGTAGTAGACATCATATTCTAACGATGACAACCCGACAGGCAGCTGACTTGTGGAGATCCTTAGTTGGCGTAGAAGTCGCCATACTCCTGCTCGGCGTAGTGCTCCTCCTCGTAGTCTGGCTAGGACAATAGCCAGGGACGAAACCAATATGAGTACATTTGAATGTACTCGCAAACTACCCCAACATGAGTATGCACTAGTTTTATTTTAGTTGACAACTTTTATTTATTTAAAACATCTCTATATCTTTATTGAAAAAGGTAAGAAGAGTTTTATAACTATCTTTAAAGAAGTCACCATTTTATCTGTTTCTCCAAAACTCCTCCTTTTTCCGACCATAGCCCGTCATGGTCCACTTTCATCCAACCACCTCATACCGATCCGTTGGTATAGGTGTAGGAAACATTCTCCACTTCATTTTCTTTTTAAAACTCAAAGTCTTTTAAAAACTTGCACAAGGTCTTAGGACAGTCTCCCAATTGTCCATATCCGAGGACTCGGCTATTCGAATAGTTTTAACACTCTGCAGAGGTAGCACGCTTTTACCCACATCCATCCGGCAACTCATCGTGTCTGCCACGTCTCGCCATACCAGGTGTATGCGAAGTAAGCCGCCGGCCATAGCCTCTTATTTGCTCATGCTAGTATAGGATCCTTCCCATATGACACTTTCCATCGACACCCAGTCCAGTTTCCCGTCAGAAACCCTAAGTGTGAGGACTCATAGTTTTGTCCGGCGGTTTATGGTGGAACCTTCTATCCTCCCCACCAACTTGTGTGAGGACCCGGGTCAGGGGGTAGGTCCTCGGACCATCCCCTCATGCATAACGGAGTCATCTCCGTCGATGAGGTATCCCATACTAATAAGAGCAAACTACATGACTACGCCTTTTCCCATATGTGGTAAATGTGGTCGCACAGGGTAGATTGGTCGTCATAGTACTAGGACACTGTGCATTTTTCATAAACATCACCATTTTCCTTCTCCATTCCAACACCGACATCTCGGCATTCATAATCACACAAGTAATTTCAAAGGAGTTTTGAATAAACAACATTGTTTTCCCATCCTATAGTTTTATAAACTACTTATATTCTACATAGGGTGGCAAAATAATATCCATATACTTTTGAAATGGGTTTTGTAAACTGCCTTAGAGTAAACATTTATGAAAGTAGATGCATATGTTTTAGTGCAAGCTCAGAGAATAGCTTGCCTTGCTCGGCAAAGTGACCTTGTCTTGTTCTTCATTTCAGCAAACTCTCCTTCCTCGATAATCCGACAACGTTCTCGTCTAATTAATAAACAAACAATACAAACAATCACTAACTATCAAGCAATCATCTCAACATAACAATCATAACATCACAAATAGCTACTGCACACATCAAACCATACAATTTGGTTTCAAATAATTGAATTAAACATTATTTAATTACTTCTAAATTATGGCAGAAACTTGTTGAACATGTTTAATTCCACAACTTGAGTTCTGTTGGTCACAAAAATACAAACTAAAATTCTATGGAAAGCTACTGATGTGTAGAAGACAACACAATTTGATTTGGATCTTGGAGTTACAAACTCCCTACACATTTGTTTGAATCCAGAAGCTTAATAACAAGTTTTAGCTACCAATTAAGTTCTGTTGATCCTAAAATTAAATCCTTTTAGGGGTAACTAAACATGACTAAATGTGACCTAACAAAATTGGTCCTAATCATTTGGGTTAACCATTAACATATTTAAATGTTTGAGTGCAGAAGGGTGTTTAAACTTCAACTTATACTAAACAATTAATACTGCACAAATAATTCTACCAAAATTAGGGAAGCTAATACAAGGCAGTACTAAGCTAACAAAATTGGTTTGGAATTATTTGGACTAACAGAGTATCAGAAACAAACAAGTTTAGAATTTAAACCTTCTGTAGTATTTTTAATAATACTTTTTAACTATTTATTTAAATGACATGAGACCAATTGGGTTGGTTAAACATTTTCATAAGCTTTCAAAACAATTGGATTTGATTTATTTGGATGCCTAAATCTCAAGTTATTGATTTTTGAAGTTAGGTCCAGTACTGAATTTCCAGAGAAAACTAAATTAGAATTTCTCTCTGTTTGGATAATGTTGAAAGTTATGACATGTGGGGCCTACATGTCAGCGACACTGGGTGCGCGAGGGAAACTAATAAAAACCTGACGTGTGGGGTCCACACGTTAGTGACTCCTATTCTAAACGAATCGGTACGCTGCCGTTGGATTAAGATCCAACGGCTCACGTTAGCCCACGTCGTCGACGAACTCCGGCGACCTAAAACGAGCGGCGCCGAAGCTCCGGCGACGGCGAGGTGGATGGTTGGCTCACCTAGGGGGCTCGGGAGGTCGTGGTGATGATGCGAATCGACGGCGGAGGCTCGGGGAAGGTCGTGGCGCGAGTTGCACTTGCTGGGACGGCGTGTAGTGGCGACGGCGACGCGTCGGACTTCCACGGCCACGGCAACGAACTCCGGTGAGCTCCTGCGGTCGCGTCTGTGCATGAAAAAGAGGGCAAAAGGGCTCGGGTAAGTGCGGTGTCGCTAAGGAAGAGAGTATGGGCCAGAGAGAAGAGAATGGGAGAGTGTGGCATCGCGGCCGTGCTCGACCTTGACGGCGGCAGAGCTGCGGCAGTGCCCGCCCTCCTGGCGGTACACGGTGCAATTGGAGCGAGGGAGAGGTCGAGGGAGTGGTGTGGAGTGTCCAGAGGGGCTCGGGGTGGCTTTATAGCGCGAGGGCCGGTGTATCGTGGACGAAGCGCACGGACGCGTCCAAGGCGCACCGGCGGGAGCTTCTGCTCGAATCCGAGGCAGTGGTGCGAGTAGCGTGGCAGTGCGACGGCGTGCGGGGTCCGGGCGTGGTCTAGAAGGACTGGCTAGAGCGGCGCGTGTCGAGGTGCAGAGGATGGGGCGAATTTGGCCGGCGCCGTCCGAACTCTCCACGGCGGGCAACGGGGGACAA